>CM052704.1:60995413-61065476 GCA_028551405.1 Uromys caudimaculatus
TTCAATACCTGGAAATATATCAATGTAATCCACTACATAAACAAACTCAAAGAAAAAAAGCACATGGTCATTTCATTAGATGCTGAAAAAGCATTTGACAAAATTCAGCATCCCTTCATGATAAAAGTTTTGGAAAGATCAGGAATTCAAGGCCCATGCCCACACATAGTAAAAGCAATATACAGCAAACCAGTAGCCAACATCAAACTAAATGGAGAGAAACTTGAAGCAATCTCACTAAAACCAGGGACAAGACAAGGCTGCCGTCTTTCTCCCTATCTATTCAATATAGTACTTGACGTTCTAGCTAGAGCACTTAGACAATAAAAGGAGGTCAAAGGGATACAAATTGGAAAGGAAGAAATCAAAATATCACTATTTGTAGATGATATGATCGTATACTTAAGTGACCCGAAAAACTCCACCAGAGAACTGCTGCAGTTGATAAACCACTTCAGGAAAGTGGCCGGATATAAAATTAACTCAAACAAATCAGTAGCCTTTCTATACTTGAAGGATAAACAGACTGAGAAAGAAATTAGGTAAAGGACACTCTTCACAATAGTCACAAACAATAAAGTATCTTGGTGTGACTCTAACCAAACAAGTGAAAGATCTGTAGGATAAGAACTTCAAGTCTCTGAAGAAAGAAATCGAAGAAAACCTCAGAAGATGTAAAGATCTCCCATGCTCATGGATTGGCAGGATTAACATAGTAAAAATGGCCATCTTGCTGAAAGCAATCTTCAGATTCAATGCAATCCCCATCAAAATTCCAACTTAATTCTTCATAGACTTAGAAAGAGAAATTCTCAAACTCATTTAGAATAACAAAAGACCCTGGATAGCAAAAACTATTATCAACAATAAAAGAACTTCTGGGGGAATCAGCATCCCTGACCTCAAGCTGTACTACAGAACAATAGTGATAAAAACTGCATGGTATTAGTTCAGTGACAGGCAGGTAGATCAATGGAATAGAATTGAAAACCCAGAAATGAACCCACACAGCTATGGTCACTTGATCTTTGACAAAGGAGCTAAAACCATCCAGTGGGAAAAAGTCAGCATTTTCAACAAATTGTGCTGGTTCAACTGGCAGTCAACATGTAGAAAAATACAAATTGATCCATTCTTATTTCCCTATACAAAGCTCAAGTCCAAGTGGATCAAGGACCTCCACATAAAACCAGATACACAACCGGGCAGTGGTGGTGCACGCCTTTAATCCCAGCACTTGGGAGGCAGAGGCAGGTGGATTTCTGAGTTCGAGGCGAGCCAGGTCTACAGAGTGAGTTCCAGGACAGCCAGGGCTATACAGAGAAACCCTGTCTCGAAAAACCAAAAATAAATAAATAAATAAATAAACCAGATACACTGAATCTAATAGAAGAGAAAGTGGGGGAAAGTCTCGAACACTTGGGCACAGGGGAAAAGTTCTTGAACAGAACACCAATGGCTTATGCTCTAAGATCAAGAATCGACAAATGGGACCTCATGAAATTGTAAAGCTTCTGTAAGGCAAAGGACACTGTCAATAGAACAAAACGGCAACCAACAGATTGGGAAAAGATCTTTACTAATCCTACATCCGATAGAGGGCTAATATCCAATATATACAAAGAACTCAAGAAGTTAGACTCCAGAGAACCAAATAACCCTATTAAAAAATAGCGAACAGAGCTAAACAGAGAAATCACAACTGAGGAAACTAAAAGGGCTAAGAAGCACTTAAAGAAATGTTCAACATCCTTACTCATCAGGGAAATGCAAATCAAAACAACCCTGAGATTCCACCTTACACTAGTCAGAATGGCTAAGATCAAAAACTCAGGTGTCAGCAGATGCTGGCAAGGATGTGGAGAAAGAGGAACACTCCTCCATTGCTGGTGGGATTGCAAGCTGGTACAACCACTCTGGAAATCAGTTTGGCAGAACCTCAGAAAATTGGACATAGTACTACCTGAGGACCCAGCTATACCACTCCTGGGCATATACCCAGAAGATGCTCCAACATGTAATAAGGACACATGCTCCACTATGTTCATAGCAGCCATATTTATAATAGCCAGAACCTGGAAACAACCAAGATGTCCCTCAACAGAGGAATGGATACAGAAAATGTGGTACATTTACACAATGGAATACTACTCAGCTATTAAAAACAATGACTTCATGAAATTCACAGGCAAATGGATGGAACTTGAAAATATCATCCTGAGTGAGTCACAAAAGAACAAACACAGTATGTACTCACTGATAACTGGATATTAGTCCAAAAGTTCAGAATACTCAAGATTCAATTTACAGACCATATGAAGCCTAAGAAGAAGGAAGACCAAAATGTGGATGCTTCAGTGTTTCTTAGAAGGGTGAACAAAATACTCACTGGGGGAAATATTGAGACAAAGTGTGGAGCAGAGATTCAAGAAAAGGCCATCCAGAGACTGCCTCACCTGGGGATACATCCAATATACAGCCACCAAACCCAGAGTTCTTGTGGATGCTGGGAAGTGCTTGCTGATGGGGGCATGATAAGATGTCTCCAGAGAGGCTCAGGCAGAGCCTGACAAATATGAGCATCGGGTGTGTGACTCATCGAAGTGGAGAGAGCTAATGGTTGGAAACTGAGGGACACAGGACTTCAGGCACCGCCCTGTTGCTGATGGGTAAGAGCTTATGGTGGTTTGAATGAGAAATGTCTACCATAGTCTCAGGCATTTGGACACTGGGTTCCCAGTATGTGGTGCTGTTTAGGGAAGTTTAGGTGATGCAGTCTTGCTAGAAGAAGCAGGTCACAGTGATTAAATGCTTCTCTCCATTTCCAGTTCCTTCTCCCTGCCTCATGCTGGCTGTAAGGAATATGAGCTCCCAGCAGCCTGCTCCTGGTGCCATAGTTTCTTGCCCTGATGGACACTTTTCCCTCTGGAACCCTAAGTTCCAATAACCTTCTCTTCTATAGATTTCCTTGGTCATGGTGTTTTAGCACATCAACAGGGAAGTAACTAGTACACAGGTCCATCCAGTTCATTAGTGAATTACCTTTCTGAATAGAGGTCTACAGGCATTGCTAGTTTGTGAACTAGAATTTTGAATATGCACTATAAAATAAAGCAAAACACTGACTGTGTGATGGCTCAACAGGTAACGGAGTTTGCTGGTGAACCTGAGTTCAGTTGACAGAATCCATGTGGTAGGAAGAAAGAACCAACTCTCTCTGACCCCCACATGGACACTGAGTCACATCGGCATGATTGCACACGCATGCACTCACACATGCATGCATACACACTCACATACATACACACATGCACATGTGTACGCACAGAGGCACTATATAATAAATGCTAAACAAAACAAATTTTAAAAGGAAAAGAAAGAAAAGCAAAACCTACTGACACATTCCATGTATTGAAAAGTAGATCTGCTTTATACATGGTCTGATTCTCCCATGCATACAGTGCAACCTGCTGATGGCCCTCTCACGGGGCAGACCTATATAAGTAATCTGAATCACGCAGAAGCTCCTTTGTTTGCACAATGGCTGGGTCATAGAAAGTCTTCTCAAATTGATTGTTTATAAGATGAAGGTGATTTTATGAATGCAGCTCTTATCCCAGGTTTTGGCAATAGGCAGCACCACGGTACTAACGATGTCCATACCTCTCTTTTATATGCATGAAAATGTGTGCGTTGCAAGTTTATAGGAGGAAGGCATCCGTACCATAACCCAACAGATGATTTAAGAGTGAGTTTCTCGGGCTGCCACAACAAATTACAATAGGAGTGGGTGGCTTAACCAGCAGACAGTGATTCCAGTGTCGAAGGCTGGAAGTAGGAAGTTAAGGTGTTGGCAGACTCAATTCTTTGGGGGTTTTTGAGGAAGAATCTACTTCTTGTTTGTGTCCTGGCTTCGGGAGATTACCAGCAAACATTCGGGTTCCTTGAACTGTCATAGCCTTCAAGCTGTTTCTATTTTCCTCTGGTGTCTGACCGGTACATGTCTCTGCCTTTCTGAATCAATGAATCCTGTTTTCAGGGACACCTGCCACTGAATTAGGGACCACCTTAGCCAAGTATATTCTTAATTTATCCTGGTTGTATCTACAAGGAACATAGTTCTAGCTGCAATCACATTTAGAGGCACAAATTTTCCAGACCTCAATTTATCTTTTTAAGAGACTTAATGGTAACCTACCATGCCCCAAAGAGGAATTTTGTTTAGCACAAAAAGCTAAAATAACTTAAGTAAACTAATGAAAAAGTTTTGAAAACATGACTTTGTCTTCTCTCTGCCACAAACTTTAAATTATATAACCACCTAATCTTGAGAACACACATATTAAGCAAAATCATACATTTGCATATATGAATATTGTTTATGAAGGTACATATGCACCAATGCAGCTCACTATAAAAACTGTTTTATACTATACAGGTACATGCATGAGAGAGTAATGAAGTTTTACCACTCAAGCCAAGTTACTGTGCATGTGATGTGTACAAGTTGAGCATATCTAAAACATATCCAGCCATTTTTTAACACATCTGGTAAAACAGTATCTGGCATTAAAGACAATCATTAATGAGAGTCAGAGTTCAAAGATAGACAAGTGGGTCATCTTCATATGACGATAAGTAGATAAATAGACATGCTATTATTCCTTGTGTTGTTTCTTGAATTACACATCATGGATATTTTAGTAAGTGTTCATTAATATAGTTGTAAGTGATACAGTGTCTCACAGGCATTCCGGGCTTGTCTTAAATGTATGTCCTTCTCCCTTAGCCTCCTTAGTGCTAGAATTATAGGCACGAGCTTCTGTACTCAAATCTCGCTATGCCTAGTTCTTCTTCATCCTGTACACATGCCTAGAAAACATTTCTTAGCCAGATAGATATAGCTATGGCCTGATTACTCGCTGGTATGTGAGCAAAAGCGGAGATGCATGCTTGATTTAAAAGAGCTTGCTACTTGTGAGGTCTCCTCCTTCCTTGAGATTAATTCAGTCAAGAAAAGTATTCTTGTTTTGAAGATGATGAAGTTACAATATATATATATATATATATATATATATATATATATATATATATATATATATATATATATATATATATATAGAGAGAGAGAGAGAGAGAGAGAGAGAGAGAGAGATCAGAGACAGACACAGAGAGAGGGGTGTCTGAATTTCTTCTAGAGGATCATGAGCAGCCACTCTGACATTTTGTAATGAGTTTTTGAGTCACAGCACCAAGCAGGACCCCAGTTAAGTACCCTTGTTACAAATGGACAATGCGACTCATGTTGTGGAGACCCCCAACCATGAAATGATTTTCATTGTTACTTCATAATTGCAATTCTGCTACTGTTATGAATATGATACACAGGATATCTGATATGCGAACCCTGTGAAAGGGTCGTTTGACCTCAACGGGGTGGTGAACCACGGGGTAAGAACTTCTGATTGACATAGACCCAAGGAAGAAAGTCAGACCAAAAAAAAAAATGCCAAACAGAAACAGAGGACTTCACAGGACTCAAGGACTGTGCTGAGGCCACATGGTCCTTGTCTTCAGCATGGTTTGTGAAATGATAAAACACATCACTGCAAAGCCAGCACACATTCTATTCTTGTCCCTAGAATTAAAAGAGAGGTTCTAAATCATCAGTCTCCTAAACTGCAGTTTTCTTTCCAATCAAGCAGAGAACTTGTTATGGTTCCTTTTAATTCATTGCTCTCCTGCTCTCAGTGACCTCACTTTTATTAGTTTGGCTCCATTGTTTTCAAACCACTTTACAGCAAGACTTGAAGAAATATTTTAATACTATATGTACTTAATAAATGTCCAGGATGATTTATATTATATCTTTGCATGGTGAAAAATATCTCCTTTTTTCTTTTTTTATTGGTTATTTTATTTATTTACATTTCAAATGTTATCCCCTTCCTGGTTTCCCCTCCGCAAACCCCCATCCCATCCCCCATCCCCGCTGCTTTTATGAAGGTGCTCCTCCACCCACTCACCCACTCCCACCTCACTGCCCTAGCATTTTCCTATGCTGAGGTATCGAGCCTCCAAAGGACCAAGGGCCTCCCCTTCCCTGATGTCAGATAAGGCAGTCCTCTGCAACATGTGCAGCTGAAGCAATGGGTCCCTCCGAATGTACTTTTTGGTTGGTGGTTTGGTCCCTGGGAGCTCTGGGGGGGGGGGGTCTGTGTTTGTGCATAGTCTACCAGAGGTTTTAAACTCTCTACTGGCATGCCTTTTGACATGCTAGCAAGTGGCTTGTAGGGGAGACTCAACGGGTTGTTACCCCAAATGGCATCTTTATCATTTTACTTATGGTTTGCATGTAAAACAGTGTTTTAAAATTTAAAATTCTCTCATCACTAGGAACCTATAAGGATTGGGAGTTCAGAAAAATAACATGATAAGAGTACCATAGGGTTCGGGATAGCTAGAAGCCAGTATGTGATGAGTACTCACCAAATTAAGAATTAGAAAATCGCACAAATATATTGGGGTGAGAGTCGGAAGCAGACTCCCAAACTCTCAAACATGTGTAACCACTTGTATTAGTGATTTTTCTGGCCACTGTGACAGAAACCTGACAAGATCAAGAAGAACTATCTTTGCCCAAGGTTTGAAGGTAAGGCCCATCATGGTGGTGAAGCAGTGGTTGCAGGAACATCTCCAGGAAAGGACAGCTGCTTGTTTACATCTCAGTGGGACAAGATGGAGTAAGGGATGAGTGCTGCTGCTCACCTGCCTTTATCTTTTATCCCTTTTTATTCAGCTGCAGATACCAGTCCATGGGATTATGGTGCCCACATTCAGGGAGGCTCATCTCCCTCCAATAATTCTCTTTGAAAATGCTTTCACAGGGATCCACTCAAAGGCATGTCTCATCAACGCCCTAGACGTTTCTCAATCCAATAAGGCTGGCCATGAAGTTTAACCATCACACCACTAGTCTGTTTGTAGCTGATGTTGACCTGGTCAGTCTGTAAATGATGCTCATTGAGAAACTTACCATGGAAATCATCTTGTGAACACAGTCATCTCATACTCACTTGTCTGTTCAAGATTGCTTTTATTCCAGCATCTTCCCAGTCTTGGCTTCATCTACTTTTTGTGGGATACTAAAATGGTAGTGATTGTTGTTATTACCCAAATAGGCATTGTGAAAATTCCTGCAACAAAGAGTTTGAGAAGAAGCAAAAGTTTCTATATGTGAAAATATTTACTGAATCAGTCTCCGTGAATAAAGTAGTTCCCAGATCCACGCTGGAGTCTCATCCTTCCTCAGTCTGGATTAGAGTTTCTATTGTTGTGAAGAGACACCATGACAACAGCAACTCTTGTAAAGAAACAAAATTTAATTGAGGTTATCTTACTGTTCAGAGGTTTAGTTCATTATCATCAAGGGAGGAAGTATGGCAGCCTGCAGGCAGACATGGTGCTGGGAGAAGAAATTGAGAGTTCTACATTTGGATCTGAAGGCAGCAGGAAGAGATAGTGAAAGATTAGGCCTGGCTTGAGCTTCTGAGACCTCAAAGCCCACCTACCAATGACACAAAACCTCCAATAAGGCCACACCTACCAATAATGCTAGTCTCTTGAGCTTACGGGCCATGTTCATTCAAACTACCACAGAGGTTGTAGTGTCTTTCCAGCTGTGAAGTGAAATTGTTCATCTTAACACGTGAAACTCTATGCAGGTGAAGAGAGTTTTTGAAGCATTGTTGCCATGGAGATCACTGACTGAAGTTTAATCCTCAGGATCTATGGATTACTAAGTAGAAAATATTAAGCTACATTTTTGAAAATTAAAAAAATAGTTTTCTTCTTTTACCCAAAGTTAATCACTGCTTTAAAGGGGGTGTTTTGGTGGTGTTTTCTTTGTACTGATTTTCTTATGACAATCAGGACCCTACTGATATCTTTGATGATGTTGCTTTTATGTTTCCTCTATCAAGCTACAAACTCCTCAGAGAACTTAAAAGTTATCCTAATCAGGTACTTTCTTTAATTCATTTTTGGCCCTACCTAGTAGATAATATCCAAGCATCGCTTCATAAGATTGGCAAAATAGTTGGATGCATGATTGATGAACCTAATAGGTACAAGCACCTACTTTGCTGAGTACCTTGGAATTTCTATTTGAGATTGACGTCCTGAGTCTTGGTGGTTGAAGTGGTCTATTTAAGGTATAGATGTTGTCTGTAAGTTTTAGAGATTTTACAACTTGACTAACTTTGAACGTGTAGTCCTCTGATATATTTTAAATGTAGGAGGCTGGAGAGATGGCTCAATAAGTAAGAATACTCCCTGCTTTTCCAAAGGACACCACTTCAGTTCCCAGCATCCATGTGGTGTGCAGGGTAGCTCACAACTGCCTATAGTACAGCTCAAGGAGATCTGACACTTTCTTCTGGCATCCTCAGCCACTGGCATACAAGTAGCATACATACACACACACACACACACACACACACACACACACACACACACACACACGCACACACACACACACACGTAAAAATAACTCTTAGAAAGTAAAGACACACATACATTCTCAATATATCTAAAATACTCTATTGTTTACAAAATCATTTTTTGACACTCATTAGGCCAAGTCTCAGTATTCAGTGAGCTAATCCTCTGAGACTGGAAACAAATGCTGGGACTAGTATGGTACAAGTTCTAGGAACCAGAGCTGCTGGTAAACTGTGAGAAATTCCTTGGCTGGTCCATACTGTGACTATAAGCCACTGGGGGCAGCAAGTGAGCTTGTTAGCAGAGTGTTCTTTACATTCAGCCCATGGTTATAGACATGAATCTGAATCACTTAATGGAAAGTAACCTTAAACGGGTCCATTTCTGCTTGGCCTGGAAACACACCGCTCACATAAACCGTACTAAATTCGTCAATGCAAATAGGCCTCTGGTTTCAGGTGGCTGCTGGGATACAGGGAAGACAGAGCCCTGCTACTGCCAAGACATAGGAAATCTATCCCTGGAGATTGGGAATGGATTTATGCAGGTTTGAAATAGTCCAATTACAATATACTAATTCGAAGACTTCAATGTACCTGAGAAAGGATCCACAAAGGGCTTCGTGAGTTTTGAACAAGCATTTGGAACAGGATTCCCTGGGGCTCCAGGCCGATCTGAAAGAAGACTGCATTTTGAGGCATCTGCATGCCGTGTGCAAGCCAGGTTAACACGGGCTTGCTTTACCCAGTCTTGCTATAGAAAAGTATGAGAAGCAGTGCCAGCAATTCAGTACACCGACCATCTTGTATGTGCCAGGTAGCCTTTTAGGCACAGAACTATCAATGTGTCTAAAAATGCTCCAACAGTTAACAACCAGAGCAGATGTTCAGAATGACATCTAGAGATGGCCTAGACATAAGCGATCCCATTTCAGTGGGAATATCAAACTCCCTGACTCTCAAGGTGACAGAACGTCAGAACACAGTTTGTAAAACCTTATCTGTACAGATTTGTTGGACAAGTCCATCCTCCATATGTGTGTCTAATGGTGGCTGTGGATCAAGCATCATAAGGACTTTTTTTTAACCTCTTGATGCAAGTCCTTTCCAAGGTGCAAAATTTAATGGAAGTCATTGGGTTGCAATTTTCATAGGATTATGGAGAAAATACACTTTCTGTGGGAAGATTTTACCTGGCATGGGATGAACAAGTTCCAAATTGTCCCTTTTCTAGGGCTACTGTGAACATTAGGCTTAGAAGCTGTACAACGTATCTACTCACATATTAAACCTATCTGTGAAGTGTTCTTTTGAAAAAACCAACTGTGAATTGCCTTACGAAAAAGTTAATTCACAAAAATATTAGAAACACAGAAATGCCAATTCTGAAACTTCACTTCACTTCAGACAATTGTATTGTTTCAGGAGTATAATCCTTATAGTGCGTAAGTTCAAACACAGACCACAGGCTTTACAACTGGATGGAACAATCAATAGCTTTTCTCCTTTGGTGGCTTGCATGACACTTCAGAGGCTGTGAGAGTTAGTCCTCGAGGGCAAGGTTTCTGGGTCATTTCCAGCTGGAGTCCTCTAAGTCTAAGTACTGACGTGTGTGGTGTCTTCAGAAATAAAGTCTTCCCTTCAAGTTCTGGGAGGTAGCCAAGGGCAATGTCAAAGGGCTGTCTCATATCAGGATGTCTCTTGGACTCAAAGGGAGGTTTCTCATACCTGGCACTGGGGTTTTGTTAGATCTTCTCTGACATCTGAGGGTAGCATTATAACCTCACGTGGTATAACTTCATTTAAATTATCTATGTATGTATACACATATAAATACATATTATGTGTGTATGTTTAAATAAACATAAAGTAGTATTTTCCCCATGACATTTTAAATCAACTTTACTGTCTTTCATCCCAGTTCCCCGTCTTAGCTGCCTTCCTTCACCACTCCTAGGGTCAAGTGTGGTCTGCCCACCCCATTTCCCATTTCCCTATTTATGGTACCTGCTTCCTGCCATGCCCATCTCTAGAGCCCTCTGCCTCTACAAATAGCCATGGTTTCCTTTTACTTTCCTGGTTTCTGGGGTTACTATACCCACAGTTCAGAACTAGAAAGATGCACAAAGAACATTCAATGTTTTTCTTTCTGGTTTAGGTTAGTGTAATATTGTCTAGTTCCATCCATTTACCTGATAATTTCATAATTTTCCTTATAGCTAAATGACATTCTATAGTGTATATATGCAACATTTCATGGTCCATTCATCAGTTGAAGGACATTTAAGTTGTTTCAGTTTCCTAGCTACTGTGAACAAAGCAGCAGTGAACCCAGCTCAGTGTCTGTGGAGTGGGATGTCAAGTCCTTTGGGCATATGCCAAGGAGCATTATAGCAAAAAGCCCATTTTTCAGTTTATCCTTACAGAGAGGATATCTTATGCCTGTGTGGATGTGGCACCTGTCAATAAAAATCTGATGGCCTATGGCTTAGTCATGCAATAGAAAGGGTGACATCCAGGAGGAAGAATAATTCTGGGATAGAGTGAGGCATGGGAAATTCGCCTAGGAAGATGTGGTAAGATAGACACATGGTACCTGAGCACAGGTAACCAGCCATGTGGCAGAATGTAGATTGGAACAAATGGGTAATTTAAAAGTGATCTAGTCATAGAAGAGCCTAGTTAGATGGCCAAGGTATTTGTAAATACATTTGGAGTCTGAGTCTTATTTCTAGGAATGTGGGGCTGGGAGGAAGAACAAGACCCAAGTTCTCCACATCCTTATTTGTGATTATGATTCTCAGTAAGTTAAACACAAAGGGAAACTCCTTAAACCTAGAGGGTTTTGGTTTTTTGTTTTTTTTTAAAAAAATAACCTCTCTCAGTACTGCCAATCATAAAGCTGTTGATCCAACCCATTACCCATGTCTTTTAAGCTCTATGGTTATTCAGTTTTGAACTTGGGAGAATGAAATCCCATGAGCCAAGGAAAAGAACTAAAGCCACATGAGCTGGAAATGAGTAATCAGAGTACCTCTATGCTAGCCCAAGTGTCCCTCACTCAACCGACCTTTCCAATATGTACTCTTATTTGTTCTGAACAGTCAAGTTCTCACTCCCTCTGCTTGGTCAAAGAAATTCTCTGTCACATGAACAGAGAGAAGCTGTTAATTCATTAATTCAATTCAGCTTTGAAGGGATTTCCATTGTGCTATAGATGCATTTGCAGAACTGAGTACGACCTACACCAATTTCACTGAGGCTAAACTGCCCTGTAATGTCTCCTGGTGAACACGAGCTTCTTGACATCCCTCATCACATCCACAGACACCTTTCTCCGATGCCACAATCCAAGTCTTAGCATTACTTGTCCTTTTCTGAGGATTATAAGACAAATCTTGGTGAACTCTGGAATTTATTCCCCAAAATATCAATTGTACAATGGTGTCTTTTCTGATGTTATTTGTAATAGTAAAGTTTCAAATAATGTAAACTTTTATCAGGACAGAATTGATAAGTAAACCAGGGGTCAACACTCTCTTTAGATATTCTACAACCAATTAAAAATATGTCATATTCTAGGAAGATATTTGCCAGCATGAAATTTTTTTTTATAGATTATTAGGACAAAAAAGCAAAAATAAGCTACAAAGCCTTGACACACTGTTACACTATTGAAAGACACATGCCTGAGAAAAATACTGAAAAGATTTACCACAAAAAATTTCTTTTGCTTATACAGAATAGTGTGATTACAGGGTATATGTAGTTTATTTGATGTTTAAGGCTTTTGTGCTTTGAGTAAGAAAGACAAAGTAGTCCTGACAGCTCTCGGCTGAAAACTGAACCAGCTTAACTGGACCAAACATTGTCCTGATGAACACAAACAATTTCACGCTGCACTGACCATGTGTGACCTTCGTCTGTGACCGTGATGAAGCAAGATAAACACAAGCCGTTCTGTAAACATGTCTGATCTCAGACAAAAATAAAAACATGCTGGAAACCACATAGCCAGACAGAAGTGACTCCAGCTTCTTTGTCAATTATAGCAATAGCTCACTCTTTTCTTCTATCTCTTAATAAAAGAAATTAAGTCACCTAACCAAAGAATATTCCTTCACACACTTCCTAGACTTTCCCACCCATATATAATATGCGAAATATTCGGACACAAGATAATCCTATAATATGCCCCATATACTTTTACTCATCTGCTTCCCAAAAGCCCCCCTTGATACATCTTTAAAAAAATGTTTTATTACCGATTTGTCTCTGGTGGCCTTGTCCAAAAATAGTCTTGATAACCTGAAAGTATGGAGTATATATTCCTCTTGTGACTGAAGAGAAAAATACTTGATGTAAATTTTATTTATCCATTTATATGTCAAGGGATATTCAACCTCTGAATAAGGAGATAGACTCTCAACAACCTCTGAGGTCTGGAATTTCCAGTGGGCCAGTTCCCCTGCAGCCATGGGGACTTAGCTACACAGGTATCACACAGGCATCACTAGCTATGATGACAACCACATCTCATTCAAGTGCATGTGAAGCATCTCCATAGCAACACTAATGATATCTGGAGCAGGTTTTAATGTGGGGGTTTCTAGGTATCGTAGCATGTTTCTTGGGATGCCTTGGTTCTAGCCCTTGATGTTTACAGACTGTGATTACAATACATCAAAAATGCCTGTACAACGTTTCTCCTGGAAGGTGTGAAGGGTACATTTAGGACCACTGATGTGAAGAGCAGTGACTAGAAAGAGGAAGATCTTGGCTATGGGGCCTGAGCCAGGCCTTCGTGTCTTTGGGTCATGAGTTCTTCGTCACCCTAGAGGGCAGAGATAGCTATTGTAGTCCTTCCTACCTTACAGAGATACAGTGAGATGAGAGAAAAGACGTTAACAACCTTGAAAGTGACTGAAACATAATTCTTCAGCTATGCTAGACATACATAGTGTTATAATAATCACAGCTCTAAATGAAAAGGTGCCAAGCTACAATGAGTAATTAGCTAGACATCAAATGACAGAAAGGAGTAAACATGGATGATTTAGATTAAAGAGCAAAATAGTTGGATGAGGCTACATGTGGCTGTAAGCCAAGTATTTAGGATGCTGAAGCAGGAGAATCACATGTTCAGTACTAGACTGCTCTACATAGCAAGGCCCTGGACCAATAAAATAAAACGATAATACAACAAAATATAAAATAATTATTTAATTAAGGTCAATTTTAAATTTAGATTTGTCAACTATAGTTTAATAAAGAAAAATTCATTTTCAACTAAGAAACAAACCATCAAATTGTCTTTGTCTTAGGGTTTTGCTGCTGTGAATAGATACCATGACCAAGGCAACTCTTATAAAGACATCATTTAACTGGGGTTGGCTTATAGGTTCACAGGTTCATTCAATCATCATCAAGGCAGGAGCAGGGCAGCCTCCAGGCAGGCATGGTGCAGGAGGAGCTGAGAGTTCTATATCTTCATCTGGAGGCTACTAGCAAAATACTAATTTCCAGGTGGCTAGGCTGAGGTCTTAGAGCCCATGCCCACAGTGACGCCCACTCCAACAAGGCCACACCTCTAAATAGTGCCACTCCCTGGGCCAAGCATATTCAAACCATGGCAGTCTAACAAATAATTGTTCAGAGTTTTCTGAGTTCGGACTTCCATCTTATCACACAGAATTGCAAACCGTACATGGCATTACTCTGAGGATTGTGGGTCATTGATTGACTAGGAGGGATTAAATAAGAGAAATTGAACATAATATATTCACATGTACTTATATCATAGGAACAACTTTTATTGGAGCTTCTGAATAAACGAATGAATGAATGAATGAATGAATGAATAATAAATATTTGGGTGACAAAATAACAACTTGAATAGCTTTTAATTAAGAATAGCATTCATCCACCATTCATTCACGTACAGATGGTTTTTAAAGGAAGTGATGTATGTTCGTACGCAAGCTGCGGAGAACATGTTTAAACACTATTCTAACCAAATAGAGGATTTTCTCATAATGCTTTCTTTCTAAACATGATGGCTTTTATTTTGCCTTTCTGTTTTCTGAAACATGGAAATCAGCTGTTTTCACTTATAAGTATCGTAATGAAAAGTGTTACAAAAGGCCCTTTTAACCAGCTCTCCAACAACCAAATGGAATACTTGCCCTTCTGTGCAAAGAATTAGATGCTTCTTATCTCACTTATTAAAATGTAAAAATGGGTCCGAGCTGGGTTATAAATAAGACTTAAAGGAGCGAGATCCAAGATTCAAATCTTTCTCCTGCATGGTTATTGGAAGCAGCAATTACTACAGGAAAACGAGATAGCTTAAAATGGATTCGAATGGTTCAGAGACACTGACTTTGGCCTGGACTTAAGTTATACTTTAGGGGTCACCTGGGCTTAGCAGATCACTGGGTTCCAGTTTCACAATAGCGAGCTCTGGGGGTGAGTAGACAGCTCCAGCCTCATCATGTAGCTGCTGCCCGGGCTCCAGGCAATACTGTCCTGGATCTTACAAGACCCTATCCATCACTGTTAGTTACACAAGACCCCATAACTCATAGAGAGGCTGCCTAAAATAAGAGCCCAGGTTCTGTTTTCCTTCTATTTTTAATGCCCCCATTGAAACATTGAAGTTTTAAATTTGGGAAAGTGATAAAAATAAATGAAATAGAAACAGATCAGTGATGCTTTGATTAAAACGGAAAAGGATAAGTGACATAGTCAAGACACAAAATGGTTTTTAGAAGAAAAAGTATCCCATAATTAGATTTTTCTTTTAACCCAACAGCCTGAATATGATAATCCATTTCTTTTTTAAGTAAAGATTTTTTAGTTTTATTTCATGTGTATTTTTATTTCTTTATTTTTAAACATGTATTTGCCTGTGTGTGTGTGTGTGTGTGTGTGTGTGTGTGTGTGTGTGTGTGTGTGTGTGTGTACAGTGTGTATGTTTGGTGTTCATGAAGGCCAGAAGAAAACTCAGACCTCTTGGAAGTGAAGATACAGCTGTGAGCCACAATATGGATGCTGAGAACTGAACCCAGGTCCTCTCCAAGAACAGTGGCTTCTGGTAGCCATTGAGCCATTCTCCTGTCCCTCAAAGGTTTCTTTAAAACAAACAAACAAGCAAAAAATGAAAAAAAAAAAAAAACCAAATCTCTATTTGCAAATAAGATGACTGATCAAAACCGCTGACAGTAGGCAGCGGCTCCTGTCTTCTTTTAGCGAGTTGCTCTTGGCACTTCTTACTCTTGGAAACTTAATATGGGATTCTCTTCAGAACAGATGATCTTCACTCTATGTCCTTCTATTCCCAGTCGAAGTTAAGACCAGGTAAAGGAAGCTCGGCTAGCCTTGAACTCTTGTGCTAGTCTTTCTCAAGTAAGGTTTTACATTGAGACAGAAGTTTTACCCACAGTTAGCCATGTGGTAAGGGCGTATCACTGTATTGCATAGGTAGACTGAGCAGAAGGAATTTAAAGAAAATATAAAAAATGGACTCCTGCTCCTGAAGATGACTTAATAACAAAGAAGGAAAATTAGAAAAAAAAATAGGACAGAGATTTGCATATTAGGAGATGTTCTCTGTGTCACTCCACAACCTGGAAACTTGCATCATATCTTGAAAATGTCTTAGCACTCAGTATGGGTGAGCATTCAACTCCTTCTGAATTTAAGACTTGGGGACCTTCTGCCTATTGTGATTTTAACTGATTACAACAGTTATATTTCGCTGTTGGCCATCCAACTATCTGTACATACAAAAATATCCTAGAGAATTTTTTAGATACCTATGTTTTTCCCAGATTTAATTAGCCTGGGGTGGCCTCCTGGAATCTATGTACATTAAGAGCATCTCAGGTGGTTCTCTAGATTAGACTCTGACTCTATTTATGATCTACTGAGTTAGAAGTTCATGGGAGAAGTTCCTGACAATTTTTCTATGTTCCAATATTCTCAGATCTGTGGTGCCAGCAAAGAATCCCCAGGCTTTGCTAGGTTTTCACTAGAACCCCAGGCAGTGGGCAGTGAAGATGCTTCCTCTTGGATACAGCTTATGAGTGTACAGCTCAGAGAAAGCCAATTATTCATCTAAGTCTACCTGGGTAGAAGCAATGGTCTTCAGCCTCAGAGCCTGGTACCCAAGTGCTGATTAATATACACAACCACCAACTGTAGCGTGTATTAGTGGCTCTGGACTAAGTTCTTAGGCATACTTTATTCTCCATTATTCTTCCAAATCTTTCTTGGTAGATTGCATAAAGTTGCTTTGGGCCATTAAGTATAGTTTCTGACACCATGTGTCTCCTTACTATTGCTTTATCCTTATCTTAGTTTGTTTGCTTCCAATTGCTTTGATGCTTTGATGAAACACTGACTAAAACCAATTTGGGGGGGAAAGGATTTATTTGGCTTACACTTTCACATCATATTCCACCATTTAGGGAAGTCAGGTCAGGAAGTCAAGCAGGACAGAAACCTGGAGGCAGGAACTGAAGCAGAGACTGTAGAGGAATGTTGCTTACTGGCTTTCTATTCATGGCTCCCTCAGCTTTTATTTTTATACAGCTCAGAACCACTTGCTGAGGGGTGGACCACTCATTGAGGTCTGGGCCCCCTCACATCAATCACTGATTAAGAAAACACACCCACAGACTTCCCTATGTCCAGTCAGATGAAAGCACTTTCTCAATCAAGGTTCCCTCTTCCCAGATGATGCTAGCTTGTGTTGAATTGCATAAAGCCAATCAGCACAGCCCTCTTCCACTTTTTCCTCTTCCTTACACAGTATTATTTCACTGTTGTTTACTTGCCCTCTGATCTGTAAGTGCCTTAGCTGCTAATGATTGCAGCTATATTGTTTATATTATTGCTGATGTGACAAAATACAGGGCAGAAGCAACTTAGGGGGGAGAATTTGTTTTGTCTCATGGTTTGAAAAAGTCCAACACAGCAGGAAAGCATGGCAGAGCTCATAGTAACAGGAGCCCATAGCTAGAATTCTTCACAGCTCCACAGAGTAGGAATCTGGGAGTTCAGATCAAGCCTATACCCCTCAGGGGATCACTCCTCAGTGACCCACTTTCTCCAGTGACCTTCTCCTCTCCTAAAGGTTCCACAACCTCCCCAAATTAGCATGACAAGCTGGAGACCAAGTCTTCAGATAAACTTGCTGGGGATATTTATATTCAAACCACGAATTCATCTTCTAGGTTCTGGGAAGGAAGCAGCAAACATCTCTAGTGTCAAGATCAAAGGGAGAAAGCCATTCAGTTCTTGAGGACAATCCTAGCAAACTTGGATGCTGTGGGGCAGCAGCCTCAGCCTATGACCACAGTCATGGTATAGCTCTTGTCATGCATACAGGATTGTAGACATAGCCACGGGACAGCAGAGGACAGTCCCTACATTTTTATTCATCTGGACCAGCATCTTGTTTTCCTCCATGAAAGAAGACAAGACTTCCTTAAAAGGTTGTAAAACAAACAAGCAAATCAACAAACAAACTATTCATACTATATAATCATGCCATGATTCCTTTCTCCCCTGCTAAAATTTATGGAGTGGATTCTGGAGAATACCTTCTTCCGGGAGACCCTGGACAGGAGCTCCATTCACCACAGCTTAGAAACATTATGAGCAAAGTAGATGTGCCTCTGGCCTGGGAGGGCTTCTGCATTCCAAATGTTGCTTCTGTTTTATGAAGAGACAGAGCTGCTACTACTTAGGAAAGTGGCTTATTTTCTCTAGAGGTTAAATTGAAATGTTTTCTGGCATTTCAATTAATGATAATGAAAATAGCAAAATAAGTGTGCATTAGACTATTTTATTTGAGACAGGATCAAAGATTTCTCCGACGTGCTGGGCACACCATGCACTTACCAATAGAAGCAGTGAATAACTAAATAAGAAGCTGAAACAAATCAGTACAGGGGATCTGAGTTCCAGGAATAAAATTTCCAGGCCTCTTAATTCTACTGTGCACTATTAAGGGTGGACATTGCCAAACTAAGACAGAAAGCAAACGTAAAGCGTCCACCCTCAATTTGAACACATCCTCGAATAACCGTTTAAATTTCGGGAATGATAATGCACCCTAAGAACTCCCGGAGACCCACACTCTTGAGGACAGTGCATGACTCTGATGGATTATTTTCTAATAGATTTTCCAAGCTACCTGAGAAAATGTCTTTACCATAAATATGGCTCAAAATCTAACCAGTCCTCCTGAATCATCCCACATGGCTATTCTTGGCCACACTCTGACCTTTTTTGGCTGATAATATCTCACTGGTCTTCCCAATCCCCCACTTGGGTAGATACAACTCCATTCAATAGATGCCTCCGGGCCTGTTCCTTGGACTCTAGATAATGCAACAGTGCCTCCCCTCTAAGGGTTAGGACTGTCCTCTCTGCCTTTCTGTTCTGGAATCCCTAGATCATCTGCATACAGTAGGAGCTCAAGGGCTCTGGTTCCTGTCCTAGGAAGGGTGGCTCTCCTTGCTGAGATTGACCTTTAATATCAGGGAATCACCTTTTCTCAGTGGAAGTTCTGAGCCCAAGTTATTCTTCCAGCATTATATGATAGCCATAGATGAAAATTATTTTTTTCCAGAACAAAAAAGCTGTACCGAGTAGGGGAAGTGGACACAAAATCCCAACCCAAGTCAAGAAGCTAATTGTAACTGATAGCTACTGGGAGAGGGACAATTTGTTTTCTTCAACAGAGTGACTCTTGGTATATTAATAGCACTCCAGGGCAGCCCTCACACTCAGGAGCCAACACAGATCAGACTGGATGTTTTTTCAGAGGGAGAAAGAACGTGAAATTAACTGGTTAGAGAAAGGAGAAAGAATATGCTCAAAATATACTGTGCAAAATTCTTAATTTTATAAATAAATAAATTGTAACATTTGTTTTTAAGGAAAGAGGCTAGTAAATAAAGATCCACGTGTGTAGCACCTAAGGGGACAGCATCCCTGTGTCCCATGTTTCCGGCTACTTTGTCTTTAGCTGGAGGTCAAAACCATTCTTAGAGTTGGGCCCCGATTCCTGCGTTTTGTCATGCTCCCTCCTTCCAATATGTTTCTCTTCTCCCCTTTACCTTTGAGTGGCTCTTCTCTTGTCACATTCCTGTCCTTTCCCATTTCCTGGCTCTGCTGCTCATAAAGAACTTCCCGTCGGGTTTTGCATCCAGCTCTATGCAGATTTGAGGATAATTTCAGTTTAATCTCTGCCTTCTAGAAATGTGAACCTCCCTGGAAGACAAGAGCTTAACACAGGCAGCCACGGGAAGTCAGGGTCAGGTGGACGCAGAATTTAAGGAAGAGATGCTTTGTAAAGAGATGTTAGGGGTGCTGTACGGAATGGGGTGGTGGTGGGGATACTGTAGGGGGTGGGGTAGAGCCAGCAGGGGTTGTTGATACGATTAAACCCAAAGGGAAAAGAAAGACAGGACTGGGGGCAGGGAAAGATATGCCTGCGGAGGAGCAATCCTGGAAGAAACGGTCCTCCATAAGAGTGCCATCCAGCCGCGCCTCCCTCTGCTCCACCAGTCACAAATCCCCAGACTCTTTTCTTTTTCTTTTCTTTTTTTTTTTTTTTTTTTTTTTTGAATACTTTATTTACATTTCCAATGTTTCCCCCTTTCTAGGTCTCCTCTTTGGAAACCACCTATCCCCTCCTCCTACCCCACCTCTATAAGGGAATTCTACCTCCCACCCACCCGCCCACCCATTCCCATATTCTCACCTTGACATTCCCCTTTACTGGGGCCTCTCCTCCCCCTGATGGCCAACAAGGCCCTCCTCTGCCACATATGTGGTCTGAACCATGGGTCCTTCGATGTGTATTCTTTGGTTGGTGGTCCAGCCTCCAGGACCGGGGGAGTCAGGCAGTTGACTCTGTTGCTCCCTCCATGGGGCTGCAGACTCCCTCAGCTCCTTCAGTACCTTCTCGAACTCCTCCATCTGGGACCTCACTCTCAGTCCAGTGGTTACTGTCTCTTTTAATGACCTAATTGAAGCCTTCGCTCCTTTGGCATCTCTACTTCTCTCCAGTGGAGAGCTCCATGACTCTCTGCCTGGTAGCATGGCCCGGGGTCCTGGGTCTGTGTTTTGTCTTGTAAAGCAGCATCTCAGGCTTTGGTAAAGTGATGCTGGAAGATCTTTCTCCACTTACAAGGGTTCTCAGGATTCTCCCTGGTATGATAAAGCACCTGGGGAATGGAGGGGGAAAGAGATGCCAGTTCTGGCTCTGTCCTCACTTCCAATCAGGAATGTGTCTGC
Organism: Uromys caudimaculatus; assembly: GCA_028551405.1. Taxonomy (NCBI): domain Eukaryota; kingdom Metazoa; phylum Chordata; class Mammalia; order Rodentia; family Muridae; genus Uromys; species Uromys caudimaculatus. The sequence goes on from CM052704.1 coordinate 61,016,230, forward strand.
TTTCTTTATACCTCACCACAGTGACTGCAGATTTTCCTCCCAAGAAAACCCTCAAATAAGTTCTTGTATGACACTGGGATATGGGCCAGAATGTCATGCTGAGAAGGCAGGCACTAGTGTGAGGTATTACAGATGGTTGTAAGCACCCTTCAGAAGGCAGGGGAGAGGCACAGAGCAGAGTCCTCCTTGACTGCCTTTGAGCAGAGTCCTCCTTGACTGTCTTCCAAGGGACCAACTCTGCCATAGCCTTGACCCAGAACTTCTCCAGAACTGAGAGAGAAAATATGTCTGTCTAAGGCTGCCAGGATTACCGTTCTATGTGATTGCAGCTGCAGCAAATGAAGACAGTTTGAAGCCTGGTGCTTCAAGCACATCTGAAGGTGGATCTGGGCCATTGAACTCTGGCTGAGCCTCACACAGGGATAGCCTCTTACTCACCAGGAAGGTGAGCTTCCCTGAGGCTGCCCTTCCAGAAAGCCATACATAGTAAAATTCTAGACTTCAAGAGCCCCATCTGTAGAAATATAAGGATCTGGATGGGGTGGGGTGGTGACCAGCTGCTGTGGTTATACATTAACCAGGACCCATATATAAACTCTTATTACCATCTATGGGAGGGGAGTTTCAGAAATATTCAAGATAAGGGACTCTGAGATGTCTCCCTTTTGGTGAATGGCATTAATAATAATGTTTCTATACCTGTACATGAAAACAGATAAAACGTGGATGTTCAGATGCCTTTAAAATGGCAGTGGTGTTCACTTTTACTTGTATCTGTTTAGCATGTATTGGGGAGGAAATGGTGTGCATACTGAGGTCCGCATGTGGAAGTTAGAGAACAACTGGGAGTTGGTTCTCTCCTTCTACCACGTAGGTCCCAGGGATCAATGTAAATCATCAAGTTCGGCCACAAGCACCGTCTTCCCCTGAGCCATCTCCAAAGTCATAGAGTTACTTAAAATCTGAGCTGCCGGTGCCCATTTATGGAAATCTATACTGTAAAATACAGCTATAAGGCAGGCTACAATGTAACTCTCATGACCCAAATGGTTGTTTCCTGGGACCTTGCTTAGTAGAAGGAAAGGATTGAGGTCTTGCTAACCAACACCTTTTCCTGGTGTCTTCTTCTGCTGCAGCCTCACTTTAAGTAAATTATCTGGGTTAGCCACAGCCGGAGATACCAACTTTAATGACCCTTGTCAAATAATGTTCATGAAACTGACTGTGTTTCTAAATGTTTACATAAATGATTTGAGCCATATTACCACTGTTGACAAAAACAGTTCCACCCCCATATTTACATGTGCTGTGTGAGACAAAGGAGATACACAATGACCAGCAAGAAAGAAGAAAGTGGAAGGAGCCCAGACAGTACAGAAAATAACAACAACAGCAACAGCAAATAGTAGTGGCGGTGGCAGTGGTGGTGGTAGTGATACTAAAACAAAGAAACAAAGAACAAAAGTCAAAGAAAGCCCAAAGCGAATGAAGAGAGAAACTAAAAATGGAAGGTGGGTTAATAGCAAGCAAACAAACCAAAGAAGACAAGATGTGTGGTAAGGGAGCCTAGTCTAGATGCTTCTGAATTCCTGTTTAATGTTACTTCAGTCTCCCAAGAAGCATCCCTATTAAGTGGTTCAGGGCAGCTGCATTTGGATAGACCAACATGGCATCCATAAAAAGCAAAATAACAAAAACCTTCCACTGCATTGTTAGACAATACTGTAGCAATATTGTAAATTTTACTCTCCCACCCCTGATAAATTCTATATTTCATTCCACTGAACTCTCTACTTCCAGGATTCTACCGAACTGGTTACATGGTTGTCACAGAAGACACATTTAAACATAAATGATGCTTGCTTAGATTTGAAGGATCATGGTGCAAGGCTCTTTGTGCAACTCTTCAGAGCAGAGCTGCTGCCTGGCACACAGTGTGAGGCCAGATGAAACCAGTGAGGGCGTTGGCAGGTGATCAGTCAGACTTACTCAGAATATTCCAAATAACTGCCTGGATATTACTTTATAAGCTTCTGCAGTTTGGGCTTAATAGATGTTTAATATTTTAAACACGTTAAAGTACACATGCTTTTAGTTTTCACACAGAGGTTCAAAGTCTCAGTCTCTCTCTCTCTCTTTCTCTCTCTCTCTCTGTCTGTGTGTGTGTGTTTGTGTGTATCCTTTACAATGAGAAGTTGTCAGATATGATTTCAGTTCACACTGAATAGCGATACCCATAACCCATCACCTAGGTAGGCTGAGATGTGTGTTGCATGCCCCAGAGGTTTACCATGACTTTTGCTCAACTGTGGAAGGCTCTAAATAGTGTGCTGATATACCACTTCTGACCAGAACCCAAGAGACTTGCGACCCTGCTTCTCCTTGGCAGGAAAGAAATGACCACGTGTACCCTTCTAGAATTCTTAGCTCTTCTCTATTAATGGACACACAACACCAACACTTTAAACTAACAGTGAATTACGCAGCTTTATCTAATATTATCTAGGGCCTATCTTAAAAATAATGTATGATTTAATACGCTTTTAAATATTTTACCTACAAGAAGAAATGAGAAACGTAGATGTTAACATAATTAACTTTTTATTGTCAGAAACACACTACTCAGAAGTCAGTTTGAGATTTGTGTCACAATGGAATGAATGAATTAATGATGTTTTGAGTTTCGTGTGTGTGTGTGTGTGTGTGTGTGTGTGTGTGTGTGTGTGCGCGCGTGTGTGTGTATGTTTAACTGACTGAACCCAGTTAGTGCTGCCCATATGAATACAGGTATGAGGTTACCCACTGGGGCATGTGCAACCTACTAATAGCCACATCTTAGAAGAGCAATGAATCTCCCTTCTCAAGAAGCCATCAAATGCCAATAGCTCCCTTGGCCAGGGAGTGGCTACTGAGACCCCTAACCCATCCATGCTGGATCTTTTAACTGGTGTGATCTTATGGAGGCGACTACAACTGCTATGAGTTTATGTGTGGAACAGCCATGACATGTCCGGAGATAGCAGTTCATGGTTGTCTTAGAAATAGGCCTCGCTGTGTAGCCCAAGCTGGCCTTTAACTCTTTTTTTTGTGTGTGTGTGTGGTTTTTTTTGTGTGTGTTTTTTTTCTTTTTTTTTTCTTTTTTTTCTTTTTTTTTTTCTTCCTTTTTTATTTTTGATACTTTATATACATTTCCAATGTTTCCCCTTTTCTGAGTCTCCTCTTTGTATATCCCCCATCCCCTCCCCAACCCGCCTCTAGGAGGGAATTCCACCTCCCACCCCACCCCACCCCCGTCCACCCATCCCCATTTTCCCGCCTTGATATGACTCTTAATCTTCTTGTCTCATTCTCCCAAGTACTATGATTGTATACAAAGAGATGTGTGCACCATGCCTTTCTTAAGTTTGCTAGTAGAGAGGTTGGCTTAAATTTAGAATTTAAGTAATGAAGTATGTTATAGATTCAGTTATTTTCCTCTGACTCTCAGCCTAGCTTAATTTTAGTTCTCCAGTGTTCAATTTCAATAGTCCCTTCCCTGCAGGGTGAAGGGATGACATGAATGCTCAGGACCCCCTGGGACATGTGTGAAGCCATTGGACAGTTAAGATCCACAGGCCACACCCAGATCTCTCTGCATCACCACTGAATCCTAGTGCCTCAAAACCTATGACCAATACAGTCCTTGACCTTAGGGAGTATCAAATGTTTAGTCAAAAGAAGGGCTATTTAAAAGTAGAAAATGGAGCTGGAGAGATGGCTCAGTGGTTAAGAGCACTGACTGCTTTTCCAGAGGTCCTGAGTTCAATTCCAAGCTCACAACTATCTGTAATGGGATCTGATGGCCTCTTCTGGCATAAATGTGTATATGCAGATAGGGCACTCACATAAAATAAAACAAATCTTTTTTTTTTTTTTTTTTTTTTAAAAAGAAGTAGAAATGGTTGCTGGGAATTTGTTGTAATCATAGCTTAGAGACTTTTCTGTCCAAAGGGTTAGGAGAAAGGTCAGTAGGACACCAGCTCTCTTCCAGTCTCTTTTCTGCAGAGCAGCTGCCACATTAGATTTGACATGCCTCTACCAGTGACCCCAGCTCTACACGATCCATGTATGACTGCTTTGTGGCAAACTGCCTCTGTGGAATTTTAATGGCCACCTCATTTCCACCTTCGCCTCCCCCGGCCACCTCACCCCCCCATCTCTCTGTGACACTGGCCACTCTTCTCTGTCCCCCCCCCCGTCTCTCTGTGACACTGGCCACTCTTCTCTGTCCCCCCCCCCCACCTCTCTGTGACACTGGCCACTCTTCTCTGTTCTGTTTCTCTTCTTCCTCTGCTCACACCTGTGTCTTTCCATTTATATCTCCTCCCTAGACCTCTGTGCTGAGCTTCTCCATCCAGGTGTGAATTCAGTAAAGCCTGCTTTTACATCACCTCTGAGTTTTGGGGTCTTGTGCTCAGGGCTGGACAAGAAAGCAGCCCGCCTGGATCTTTCTTTCTTTTTTTCTTTTTCTTTCTTTTTGAACATTTAAATGAATTCTCACCTTAACTGGTGTTTTCTCATCCTCTCATCATCTGCGTGTTCCTTACACAATTCATTCTCCTGAAGCAAACAGAAGCATTAAATTAGCTATAACAGAGCATCACAGGCAGAGAATGGAAAGATTGTGGGCTGACAATGGGAAAAGCGGGTAGCTCTCTGGTCATGTGTCACTGTATCTCATGCTCCTGGAGAAAACACACAGACATTTAGCTAAAAGGATCTGAAGTAAAAAGACTGAGCATTGACTCACTGGCAGGCATTTATTCTGTCTTACGTACTTGAAGCTCCATGAATGTTCTCAATGTCAATTATACTTACAGAATCCACAATGGAAAACCCAAGTCAAAGAGAAGTAGGTATTCTGAGACTCTGAATGGACACTGCACTTCTACATGTGACCCTTCCCTAAATATGAATTATCTAGATGGAATATTTTAATCATTCCTTGTCTTTGTCTGAAATAAATTTGCTAATCTGGATAACAACAGCAACAAAGTTGGCATTTGATATTGATAAATCCTTCATATTTTTCTTAAAATTATGAAGAAGGAGAATGCCAAGTATCCTACAGCAAAAACAAATAAGTCAATAAACAGGCCAGACAGGGAGAGCCAAGCAAATTATTAATAAATAAGGGGAAAATCTCTCTTTTCTAATTCATTAACAGTGGTTGTCCTATATCAAGGTGTCAAAATGTCTCAATTGGGAGCCACCTATCTAGGAAATTAAATCCTCAGATGTCATAGGTAATCGATGACTTTCACACGCTAATGAAGTAAAGGACCTCCTAATCCCCACTTCCTTGCTCACTTAAATGGTCACTGTCATCATCAGCATCATCACTCTTTGAAATTTCAAAGTATTTCTAAACACATTATTCTGTTTAAAGACTTCAGCTTTATAAAGTGGGCATCTTTGCACCAGCAGCATTTTAAACAGATGTCTAGACAGAAGACCTGCAAGAAGAATACGCAAGTCTTAGAAGACAATCTCTGATTGCCCCAAATTCTCTCCTAAGAATATCTTCATACTCTGAGACCCTGGGACACATTCTGACAGTTTGATCAAGTAACTTAAGCGAACAAACCTGATTTATGGTGAACACCTGTGTGTCTTTTTCTCTTGGCTGATTTAATCTGTTTTCTTTTGCTGTAATAAACCGTAACCATGAATTGAATAGTTTTTTCTCAGTCCTGTGAGCTCGTCTAGTAGATCATTAAGCCTAAGGGTGGTTAGGGGGACAAACATCCTCAATCCCCTATTGCTACTCTAAGAAACTCAGTGGTGTTAAACAAGCCTGCTGGCATTAAAGAGCACAGACTTATTCTCTTGCAGTTCTCAATGTCAGAAATCAAAAGAGGCTAGAGGGAGTTGCATTCCCTCTGGGGGTTCAAAGGAAAAGCTACCCCATTGCCTCCTGAAGCTCCCAGATGTCTGTATTCAAATCTAGCAGTACTGTGGCCTCCTCTCTGGTTCTCTGTATCACCCATTGGTCTTTACATTACCTGGTAACATCCTTCTGACCCTTCTGTTTCACCCCTATTAAAAGGATCCCAGGGATCACATTGGAGTAATCTAGATAATCCAAAATATTGTCCCCAACTCAAAATTCCTAGGCTTGCAAACTCTGCCTTACCATTCAGTGTAATTGTTTCACAAGTTCCTGGAATCAGGACATAGATTTACCTGGGAAGTAGGAATCAGCATGATTCAGCCTGGCAGTGCACCAATAGTCTCTCAGCCCACAAGGCTAGGATCACGGGACATGTTTCATTTCACTTCCTGGATGACTTTAGGACAGACCTAACCTCTCTCCCATACGCTCACTCAGATATTTCTCAGCCTTCCCAGAGATAACTTTCATACTTCCACCTCCAATGCCTACTCTTGAAAGAGGGAACAGACAGAAAGTGGAAAGGCGTCCTGTCTCTAAGACACTGTGGCTGGCGTCTCTTGGAGACTGTGGACTCCTTACTCTGTGAATAGTTTTAGAAGCAACAACATTTAAACTTTTAGCTCCCAACTGAAATCCTAGGGAAGACCACCACCATGGAGATCCTATACACTTAGAAAATCTGTTACATTAGACATTTGTAACCACACCCTCATCCACAAAATTATATAATAATTTTTTTCATGAGGTTTGAGGTTCTTTGCTTAATGTTGGTTTTAGGAAGAAAAGCAAAATACCTTCTCCTTTTCACTCCCTGGAATTACTATTTAACTACCACCTTCATCATCCTCATAGAAGAGGCCAATTTCCATGAACACTCAAAAACCTCAGTTAAAAGGAAAACTCTAGACACCATTACCATCATTCACTATCGTTATTCATGCCAGATATTCCCAAATTATTATTTCTTTTGAAAGCCATCCTTCATCAAAGCACTATGGGCTATACACTTTATCCTTCCAATAAACTGCATAAAATAGTTCTAAAATGTCCAACTCTGGCATAGCTGGAAAGAGTTCAGGATGCCTTCATACCAAGACCAGCAATCACTGGCTGGCCTGATGCAATGTATCGGGAGTGAGGATAGGTTTGTGTGCAGATAAAAAGAGCCAACTCGTTGGAGGACTGTGAACCTAATTAATCACTGCCTGGGCACATTGGAAAAGGCCAAAATACACAGTCTCCTAATTGCCCTCATTTGTCTGGTTATTAATCTGCAGTGCAGCAATTGAAACTTGGGGGTCATGATCTTGCCATCCAGAGCCCTGGAGGACAATCAGTCTTTGGGGAGAGGGCTGATGAAGTTTTGAGCCTTTCAGAGTTAGTTCTCTATAACCCACTCAGAGCACAATTGATTGAATGTTTCGGGTCATTTAAATTGTGCGGCTGGGTCACCACATGCTTAATCCTGGAGAAAGAGAAGGAAAGTTGGCCCCAAATGCACATGGCTCATGGCCAAGTTTTGAGCTGCTCAAGAAATATCCATGATCTAATGCCAAAGTTAAAGCACACAAGCAGAAGTGGTATAGACTTCTTTGATTTGTTCTCTTTTCTATAGGAGATGGGCAAGGTTTGCCACAGCATCCAGTTTTCCTTTTGTGGGTGACCTTCTCATCCCACAATTCCTGCAAGGGAGCCCCACCTCCAAATTAGCAGGTCCGGCCATCCCTTGTATAATTTGGGCCTGTTTAAAAACCTAACAAAATTGTGCTTGTCAGTGTGCAAGCCTTTGCCACGGGAAAAGGTTTGTGAATTGAAAGACTTGCCTTCAGAATTTTCAAAACGATGGCAAATTTAGCCAAATTGGGCAAAAGTGAATCAAGTTTCACAAATTTAAGAATGTTTACGTAAATCTTTAAAACATATGTTGCCACAGCTGTGTTTAGCATAAAATTATGATGAAAATAATTCTAATGAAAATGATGGCGTATTTATATAATGCCTGCCATGCACAAGCGCCAAACCTGCTACACCGCTGATCTCATTAGCCTGACTAAGCCCCTTTGAGCTACAACATAAATATTAGTTCCAATTTGCGGGCGTGGTCAAGGCTGTTCTCAGCTAAGTAGGTCAGGTTGTTACCGGTCTGACTCCCCCACCTATAGAGTAGATTGTACTCTGAGCAGACGCAGGAAGATTCCTTTCTGCTTACGCCCAGCCAAGACTTCCCTGACGCTGGGATAGGAGAAGGAAGAACCAAAGAATATCTTCCAATGGCCTTTACTCGGTGTTCCTTCTAAGAAGAGTCCATCTTTTCAAAGCGTGCAAGTGAGCATGAGAGTTGAGAGAATGGCAGAAGTGTTGGCATTTCGTCTAGGCTCCGCCCCACAGTTACCTGGCAACAGCCAGGTGTGCCTGACTCACTATAAAAGGGGCTGCTTGCCCCCTCCTCACGCTATTCTCTTCTCCTCTTACTCTTGCTCCCTTACCCTCTTCTCCTTCTCTCCCCATTCCCCTCTCCCTTCTCTCTCCACGTGCTCATGGCCTGCCTCTACTTCTCCCTCCTCTCTCTCTGTCTCTGTCTCTGTCTCTGTCTCTGTCTCTGTCTCTGTGTGTCTCTCTCTCCCTTTCTTTCTGCCTTTCTCTGTCTCTTCTTCCTTAACTCCCCTCCCCATGCCCTAAATAAATTCTATTCCGTGGGGCTGGTACCTCAGGGGGAAGGGATGCCTGCCTCATCACGGCCACACACAGAGGCACGCCCTTCCCCCCCACACCATGTCGCGCCTCCACCAAACATATCCCTGGCTTCTTTTCTTCTTATAAAACACAATAGGAAGACTTTTTAGATTGATTGGTTGGTTGGTTGGTTGGTTGGTTGGTTGGTTGGTTGGTTGGTTCGTTGGTTGGTTTTAAGGGCTAATTCAGAGTCCAGAGCCCAACGCAGTCAAGGTGAGCCAGCACTGCATCCTACCTGGCCCTTCTCACCATCATGATTGTCCCAGCCATGTTCTGTTGCTGTAATAGACAGAGTGGATCGTAAAGCAGGACTTTATTTGTGTTATTTGAGGTAATTCCAATAGCAGGGGTCCACATTATGGCAGGAAAGGGAGGACATGTTAACACTGGTCTAATTCTTTGTTCTAGGACACAAGAACCTGTCAGTTCTCCTGGGTGCCCTCTAGATTCCCATCCACACCTATTAGAATATCTGATGATGGCCTTGATGTATGCCACAACACTGCAGAAGGGCAAGCCAGCATCCATGGGTCAGAGATAAAAACCAGGGGACATGGTTATTTTATCAGAAGCCTGCATGCTAGACAATTAACCCACTCCTCTGTAAGCCCTTACTGTATCCTTGGTGGTGATGCCCCTATGTCCTAATCCCATAAAGACCTCATGTCTTAATGATCCTTTCAGTGATAATCAGATGCTAAGGTGAGTTGTAGAAGAGACATTCAAGCCATGAAGCTGAAGTAATAACTAAATGTTCTGTCATTGAGGAGGATGAAAAGAACTTTGACGGGATGACCTTCTGGGCTCTGCCCCTTCAGTATGGCCTCTGAGCCCCGTCCTTTCCTAACCTGTTTGGCCAAGCATCACACATAGTAGTTGAGTTCTTCTGAGTCCCCGTAGACTCCGTCAATGTCCTGCATGTCTCATCCTCATCCTCCAGTTCATGCTCTTTCAAGGGACTCTTTGCCTTAGAGTGTGAACTTCATCTATGAGGAAAACCTGCAGAGATTCTGAACCCTGGAGACTTACCACTAACAATACTAACGTGACTCTACTTTCAGCCATCATTGTGAGTTACAGTTTTAAAGTAGAAGAGAAGTTTTTGTTTAATCTCTGCCAATCGGTGTTGATGTTGCGTGTGTTCTTTCCAAATTCAATAAAACATTGCCTTCCTTCCATTCAGGAAAAAAAAGCAGCCAGTCATTTTTTTTGCCAAAATTTAAGCCTGTCCAGAAAAGGTATTCTCTATAAATAGAGAAGAAAAACAAATACTTACAAATGTCTGATAATCTTTATCTGTATTTGAGTTCTCAGAATCCCACATATATTTAATTTTAGTAAAACTGAATTGACCTATACAGGAAGTACAGGTCTGACTGCCAGACAGCTTTTCTCAATGAGTGGGATGGAAATTATGGTGGGAGGAGGGAATCTGGGCTCTTCTGCAGCTGGAACTGGGCTCATCAGTCCCTCCTTGGTTATTTGTTTACTTAAGACCTAAGGAAAACCACTCAACCCTTGCAAGCCTTGGTTTTATCATATGGACAATGTCCTCACTACCTCCTTTATAGACACTTCTCCTAAATATGCAAATGTTAGCAAAATCAGTGGCTTTTTTGCTATGCATGAGTGTGTGTGTGTGTGTGTGTGTGTGTGTGTGTGTGTGTGTGTATACACATATGTGCATGCATGTCTTGGCCAGATATATCAAGACATCAGAAACTATTTTCTCTTATAATCAGGATAATGAGCAATTTCCATCATCTTACTTTTCCAAATTTACTATCCTTTATAATGACGGTTTTGAACTTTTTTTCCTTTAATGCAGGGACTTGAACTTCAGCCATTGCACATACTAACCACTTGGCTCCATCCTTTGTTTCTTGACTTTGATTTTTGAGACAGGCACTCTGATCTGGAGCTTACTGTATAGCTCAGATAGACCTTGAACTTACAGCTCTACCGCATTAACAAGTCTCTGAGTGACTAGATTGCAAGCCTGCGCCAGCAAAGCCCAGATAGACACTTTTAAGTGTGACTTTCAAAGATTGACTGTGTACATCTATCTTTGTAAAAAACAGGATCAAGTCATAAATATTTAATATCCCAGAAAAAATAAAAACTAGTAATAGATAGCCAATTATCTTCTAATTGTATACATTAAGGCCCAGAGATTTCTCCCTAAGGTTCTAGCTGAACTGGGGCTGGGGCCCATTTCCTGATCAACTGAGTCACCTCTAGCAGGTGAGTATGGAGACCATGTGACCCTAAGCATGCTGCTGAAGACCCCTCCTCGTCTTCCTTTCTAAAGGTCTCAGTCCCTTGATTCCTTCTTATGGACCTAGTTAAACATCGTCATGGGGTGAGTCCACTGATAAGTACAGGCTTGCAAGTCAGTATCCCCCAAATAGTGGACACCCAGTCATGTAGTATAAGTCTTAATCTATTTGGAAGGCCTTGTAAGCTCCAAGAGAAGAGTCTGAAAAGCAGGGTGGGCACAAGACAGAGGTCAATAAGCCATTTGGTCTCAAGTTTCAAATTTAAGGGATAGCCCCAAACTCAATAACCAAAATACATTTTAAAATGTTATCTTTAAAAATCAAAGCTAGTTGGGGGGGGGGGGTGGAAACCTATGCTCAAAAACATCAAGTTCTTATTACATATATTATTACATATATTTCTTCTTTGTGTCTGTTTTTGGCACATGGCTCTTAGGCAGGAGCTCCTTTTGCTATTGGTAATAAACCTCTTCGATCATACATGAGTTTATATGCTCATTAAGGGGGTCCCTAAATAACTTCAGGGTTGGGGAAATGTCAACAGGGGAAACAACCATGTGATTAGAGTATTGTTCTAGAGAGATAGAAGAACTTACAGATTGAATTTAATCACCAATGATCAGTGATATAATCAAGCATGCCTATATCACGAAATGTCTAGAAGAAGGTCTAAATGATGCCATTCAGGGAGCTTCTGGTTAGTGAACACCAAGAAGCACCACGTTGCCTATGAAGACTCTTCACTTACCTCACCCAATGCCAACCCCCATCTCTTCCTTTTGGCTCTTCCTCTGTGGCATCTTCTCTAACAAATTAGGAACAGGCTGGAAAGGGTACTTCTAAGTTCCATGGGTCATCCTGGTGAATTAAAAATCCCAAGAGGCAAGCTTAAGGACTCCTAAATTGTTACCGAATGGACAGAAGCATGAGTAACTATGGCCCTCCTGTTGTAGCTCGCATCTGAAGTGGGGGCTTTGTGGGACTCAGCCTTGCATCTGGTGGGGCTGCACTAATTCCAGAGGTTAGTGTAAGAATTCAATTACACAGTTGACCACTCTGGGTGCTGGAGAATTGTGGAGGGACAACTATCTGGTTCAGGTGTGAGAAATCCACAATGGAACCCAAAAGTATTGACTACCCCTCAGGCAGAAGCCGCAGCACGGCTGACTGTAGGTCAAGCTAAAGCCAGTAGGATAGAGGATGCAGATACCAATACTAGATAAGATCTCAATTAGAAATGGAGGGATTTTATTAGGGATTTGGGGATACTCACTTTTATTTTTCAAAATTTTTCAAAGATGTTGTGTTAAAATTTCTCTTAGGTGAATGCAGGAAAGAAGAGGTTTAAGATGACCAGAAGGTCAGTAACTGAAACAAAGATCTGATACTGGATTTCTTACCTGAAAGATTGGCCATAGAGAATGACCTGCCCTATACTCCAACAAATCCCTCTTCCAGACCTCATCTCTTCACTTGTCTGTAGACTGTCCCTATCTTACAAGAATTAGAGCAAAGACATGCAAATACAAACCATCAAAACTGCTAAAATGGAAATGTCTTGGATCCAGGGAAGGACAAGGCCATGTTTGCAAGCCATTCTTGGACCCTGAAACCCTGTGGTACAGACACCAAGGAAATAGCCACTTGGGAACAAGATCAGAAGTGGAGGCTGCAGTTGGGTCCAAGGATAGTAAACCAGCTAGTACCAGGTTTCTACAACAAGAGGCAGACATCAGAAGTTTGTGGTTTTAAGGGATGGTGGCCATGTTTTAATTGCTTGTTAGATCCTGAAATAAATCAGCTTAGGAAAAAAAACTCAGATTCTATCACAAACGTACATGGTTTCAGCATCAACTTTTAGCCAAAAGGAAATTTTAACACTCATTTTTTAGTGCATTTTCATGTAAGATCTACACAGCCTTAGACACTTCGACTCATATATAACCTTGAAATATCTTGGCAGCAACATTAAGAAACTACAGCTTTTGCTAGCACCCGGAGCACCATGCTTCGGTATGGTAGTTTAACTGAGCTTGGTGAAACCACTGTCTCAGGGAAGTTTGGAGCAATGAATGACAGCAATATTACTGCAGAAGCCAAAAGCAGAGGCTCAAAATTTTTCTACTTAAAACCAATTTTTCCTCAAGGCAAGAAATTTTAATTTTGCCACTTGAAAATGATTTTTCATACTCTACACAAGGCAAGGTCCCTTGAAAAGGTTCGCCCTGTCTTCATAGGCATGCTGTGCACTCATAGACCATCAGAAGTATTATAATAAACTGAGACCTACCAGATGGCTCAGGGGATAGTGGTGCTCACTGCCAAGATTTACAGCTTCTGTTCAATCCCCAGCAGTGACTCCTGAATGTTGTACACACACACACACACACACACACACACACACAGCAAAAGGAAGAAGAAGAAGAAGAAGAAGAAGAAGAAGAAGAAGAAGAAGAAGAAGAAGAAGAAGAAGAAGAAGAAGAAGAAAAAGAAGAAGAAAATATAGCCAAGAGTAGTGGCATACCTCTTTAAACTTGACACGCAGGAGATGAAGGCAAGTGAATCTCCGAGTTTGAGACTAGCCTGGTCTATAGAGTGAATTCCAGCCCAGCAGGAGCTGCATGGTGAGACCAGTTCTCAAAATTAAAAAATAAAGAAGTACTACAATATACTGGATTTAATAGACATTAGTAGCAACCCTACAGCATGATACATTTTTCTAAGCTATCCTTTTTGGTGTTTTTATAGCTTGTAGCACTTCCCGGATACCTCTACAGAGTTAAAGGCATTTAACTTGCCTCTTCTTAGGTTGGTTGATGCTTTTATTTGTGTGCTTCATTTTACTTTAGTTTGAGAGTGAACTGAGGGAAAAATAGATGCAGCATAAGTCTTTCACTTAAGGTTTTGTTTATGTCACTGTCTCTCACTGTAAAGGCAGAGAACCGAGGCCACAGACCTAAGCAAGCCTTACGTCCTGTTCATAACTGAGTTAGAGATGGGACTCAGTGTCCAACCACGCCTCTCACCATTACATCACACAACGCCACAACTGTCTGGAGGCCAACTCTCTTGAACATGGCTTCTATAAGTGAGACAGAACTGTCGTGGGTGTCAAAACCTCCCCGTAGAAAACTATGAGAACACTAGATGTTGTGGCACTAGGGACAAAAGATCCCTTCTTAAACCCATGGCCATCTCTGAAGGAAGAAGGTGAGGACAGTCCTCCTCTGCCATCATCACTGCTCTGGATGACTTCTGGGACAGTGTGGATGACACTCTCCCCAGGTCTGCTCTCTGGACCCATGTGGGTCCTGTAGACCATCTGTATCCGTTAAAAGCCCTTCATCTAAAAATACACTGAGCATGGGAAGCACAACCATTTTGTCTGTAGGATGCTATCCCTCCCATAGTCCTACCAAGAACTGACCTCCATCCTCATGAGGTAGGAGGCCATCCTGCTGCTGCTACATCAAAGGACGGAGAGTGAAAACGCTGTTTCTTTCCTTCCTGTGCATTGTATAAAGCAAGCTCAGCAACATGAGTCTGAGTGAAGTCATAAATAAATAAATGATAAATATGAATGACTGAATGAATGATAACCACCTTGTAGTTTGAATGGGAAGAGCTGAGTTGAAGACTTCGTTCCCAGGTGGTGATGAGATTGAGATGTGAGCCAATCAGGAACGTGCTGACTTTCTTTATCAGTCTGCTCATCATCAATGATGAGTTCATACTGTAGGGGGTGGAGTCTGGCTCAAAGAAGTAGGCCATGGGGATGTGCCTTTAGAGAAGTGGTTTCCAGCCTGTGGGTCATGACCCCTTTGGGGGTCACTACAGCATGAGGAACTGTATTAAGGGGTCATAGCAGTAAGAAGGTTGAGAAAGACTGCTCTAGAGGGTACATCTTGACTTTGGCCTCTTACTGTCTCCCCTGCTCCTGTCTGCCAAGAGGTAAGTCACTTTGCCTTGGTGCATGCTTCCTTTATGATATCCTACCTCCCCACATATGGGCCTAGAAGTAAGACAGACATGTGACCACAGATGAATCCAAGATAAATCTTTCCCTCTTTCAGTTATTTTCTCAGGTGACTGTGAAAAGTGATGGGCAGACTCTGTCTTAGTCTGTCCTTCATTTCTATTAGCTAAGATCATAGTCAGGGTGAATTATGAAGATTTATTTAGTTCACATTTCTGAAGATGGGGAAGTCTAAATGTGCAGAGCTACCCTTTGCTCATGCAGGCTTCTTGCTATATCACATGATAAAGATACGGAGCAGGCTGGGGTGCTTCCACATATTGCAAAGTCACTAACAGGATCACAGGACTCCACCATCATGGGATCACCCGATCCTAATAAACTCCCATAAGCCTCACCTCTAATATTACCATATGAATCTAAGGTTTAATTTCCACATTATGAACCATGGAGGGGGGCACAAACTGGAGCACTACCCTAGTCTTTCAGTCTCTCATTTCTGTGGTCTTCAAGGATCTCCCTGTCTCTATGAGTCACCAGAACTTTCTCCAGCCTCCTTCCCTTTATCCACACTTCTGTCACCCTCAACCCTGGCCCAGGTGTTATACCTATCAGGAGACATCTACAGCTCTGGCCTTTAGTGACCTCTGCTATAAATAACGCTACGGCTGAAAATGATGCCGTACTGAGCAGCCTTAAGGAACCATGGGAAGGGTAAACACATCGGCATCTGTTTAAGACATCCAGTCATAGTCTGGATAAAATGTTTATAAGAAACAGATTCTTACATACTAAAAGGGACCTGAAAGCTTTGAACAAGATATAAAAGTTGTTTCATATTAAGTAATACTTATAAGATAAATGTTCAAAACAAAAAGTGATACTTAGAATGAGTGTTAAAAATCATTTTTAACTTATATTAATATACTTATACTTATATTAAAATAAGGTTTTTAAAGAGTTCTCCTTTAACTATATCAGTGGCCATGCCAGGTCCACTCCATTTTATCTTATGCCAGTTTCTTCTGGGTTTTTGTTTGTTTGTTTGTTTTTGTTTTTTGTTTTGTTTTTTGTTTTGTTTTGTTTTTTATTAAATAGCCATGAAGTTAGTGGCTGAACAACACATACACTTTCCATTATGAAGGTCAGAACTCATAATGTCAAGGCACCCGCAGAGCTGGACGGACTCGGTAGGAGGACTCTATGTCCTTGCTTCTACCCACTGGAAGCTATGCATTCTCTGGCTACTAGGCACTTCTGATGCCATTGTCTTTGAACCGTTTCCAACTAAACCCCCTCTGTCATGGATGTCCTCACCTCTCCCTTTCTTTCATAATGACAATTAAATTGGAGCCACTCTGATAGGTCAGGATAATCACTCATCTCAAGATCCTTAAGCATATCTGCACAGGCCTTTTGGCCATAACAGTAACACATTCATGTATTTTGGAGATGAGAGGTGTCCATCTCTGTGCCCTTCTCTTGGCTAATATACCCCATAGCCTCTTTGGGCTCTCCAGACTTCCCTGACCTTTTATTCACTCCTCTCCTACCACCGTAGCCTCTGGCTCCCCAGTAAATGGACAGTACAGCCATTTTCCTGGCTATTCTAATTGGACCCCCATCCCAGGGTCCAATGCTATTCCTGCACCAGCTATGGCCTTCATTCAATCACTTTCTTCAAGGAGCACCTGCCTCATCACCTTAGTGAACTGTTCAATTCTCTTCCCAATCTATGTACTTACTCTCCCCTTCCTTAAATTACTTTTCTCCACAGTACTTATCACCATGTATTATATTCACCACATTTTATATTAATTTCCTTTATTCTTGAGAACTTTGTACACTTATACAACAAAACATGATCATATCCACCACCACTCTTATTTCCCTGTGAACTTCTCCTAAGTATCCTCCAACATGGGCCGTTCTCAACTTCATGTCTGGTTGGTTGGTTGGTTGGTTGGTTGGTTGGTTTGTTGGTTGGTTGATTGGTTGGTTGGTTTTTAATGGCCCACTAAGCCCGGGTATTTTTGCCTATTTGTGAATGGGTGTACAGTCATTCACTGGAACAAGGGAAATCAGCCAACATTCAAAAAGGAATGATCTTCCCTCCACTAGCAGCCATCAACTGTCCTCAGTAAGGGGTGGACCCTGGAGACCTCCCACGGCTATTGCAAAATGTTTGTTAGATTGATCTTATCGTTCCGTGCCATAGCCATAGCTGCTGTGAGGTCATGGGTGTCATAGCCATGTCAAGTCCAGAAGACGGCACTTCACAGTACTCTCACATCCTCCAGATCTTACATTTGTCCTGCTTTCTTTTCTTTGTTGCTCCCTGAACCTTAGTGACAGTTGAGAAGGTTGTCCCCCTTATAGACTTTATAACCTGCTACAGAGATACTTGCATATCCTGTTCATAGCAATCCTGGTTATAAAAGCTAGGCTATAGAATCAACTTAATTGTCCATCAACAGATGGATGGATGGATAGAAACATGTGGTACATATACATAATGGAATAATACTAGGTTATAAAAGAAATGAAATCACAAAATTTGCAGGTAAATGGGTAGAACTGGAAAAATACTATATTTAGTGGGGTAACTTGGGCTCAGAAAGACAAACTGCACTTCATCTCACATATGCAGAGAAGAGATTCAAATCTCTTGTCCTATGTGTATGACTAGGAGCAGATGAGCAGAAAGGGGCCTTTGGCTGGAGGGCCGTAATAGATGAAAGATCATAGATTGTAACTGAAGTAGGCTGGTGGAACACTAGGCTAGGAGTCTCAAGCTGGGAGGGCCATGGAAGTATGGAGGAAATGGGGAGTTGGTGGGGAGGGCTAACTCAGAGGAAGGGTGTGTGAGAAGTCATTTAAAGCCTACTAACTCACAAACCAGTTAGAAGGTACAGCTGGAGGACTAGCAGGTTACAGGCGAGAGGAGAGAAGGGGAGAGAACTGAAGTTCAGTGATGATGTGAACACCAGGGAGAGGAGGCAGTGGGTAGGGTAACCACAACTAGGCTGCATGAAAATGCTTTAGAGGAAGCCATGGTTAGTGATCTAGTTTATGCATTATTTTACCTGGGTGAACAATGCTGCTTCCAGAAGACTCAATTAAAGAAAATCAGTGAAAAGCATGGGATTTCAATCTACAAATCATTGCTTAGGGAGACCTCAGGGATATGGACACTATTGTCATTGTTCTTGGTAGCCCAGTATAATTACATGCTGAGACTCTATGCTGAAGACACCACACATTAGCTATAGAACACAGAAAAACACAACCCCCAACTAACCAGGAAACTTCCTCCACAGTGACTGGCTCCATAGTATCAGAAGGTGGTATGAAGCTGCTGAGAGAAAAGATAGAAGTAGTCTTATCCAGCACTGTATCCTGAATGCTACAATACCAACCTACAAGGTAAAGTGTGCCCACTGATGCATCTGATCAGATCTGAGAGATAGTCCAGAAGGAAGAATGTCATGCCTGGTATTATAATCCTGGTCAACCACTCATGGCTAGAGAGGTCATAGCCCTAGGGTAAGACCTGCTATTGTTATTTTGCTAAATAGTTATATTAGCAACTTACCTCTCTAAATCTTCAAGTTTATAGCATAGACATGTGCTTCTTTCGATCTTGATATCTACTACACATTTTTAATGGTCTGTTTCACTTTTCTTGAATATAAACTCCAGGTAGCATAAGAATTTCTCTTTCTTTTCTTCCTTTCTCTTGCCTTTTTTTGGCCTATTCTTTATTTTATTCTCAACCCTCTCACACACACACCACGACGACGACGCCCCCCCCCATACACATACATGCACACACTGCCTCATTACCAAAATGTCTGGCACCATTTGGGCATATTAACATGAATAAGACCTTCAATCTCCTGTACTTCAGTCAGTCAATACTGGTGAAATGGATGGAGCCGAGTCATTTATTTGGGGAACCTCTAAAGTTAGTTTCTGTAGGTTTTACATCTGGAACTGGTTAGACTCATGATAAAACCCGTGCCCTAACCCGCGAAAAGAGATGAAGGTCGATCAATTTTAAATAACCAAACAATCAATCCTCCATATTCTGAGGGTTCTCAACCTCATATCCAGAGCCATGTGCCACCAGTTCCTAAGGCTCTGGAGGTCTCTGCAAAACAGGTTTTGTACATTCCCAGGTTTATCCTGGACCTGCTATTGTTCATGTAGCTTTAAGCTTCTGCTGCTCAGTCGCTGCTTTCTAGCCTCAGGTTTAACTGCTTCATCCTGTTGCTTCCCTTCCCTTCCATGTGGGCCCACGCCTTCACGAATCCTCACACTGCGTTCCTATGGATACTTCAAGATGGAGTAAAAGAAGATTGTGACTCCCTAGTTCATTTTTACTGTGCATGACCCAGGATTGCCTATCTTTCTGGTAATCAGTATTTTGAACTACTTCGTGTTTTCTGCATGTTTGCTGGATAACTTGAATTTTTAAGAGAAATTGTGTTTCAAACCATAGTCAAATTGTGGCGAGATACATTTCCATATATGCATAGCCCATCAGAGTTGAACATTGCTTTGAGATTCGATTACTCTAGTGCAATCCCATGTGGTAGGCAGAGCTCAGGATAATAAAGTCCTACATGCCTGAGGTCTCCGCAGCCAGCCCATGGTGGGTCCAGGTCTCAAACAAACCTTCTGGCTTCTGACTATACCATGTGGATGTGGTCTTTCTCTTTGTCATTTTGCCTGTCTTTTTTACAAAGACAACAAATTAGGAAAATGTGTTTCTTTTCATAAATGTGACACAGTACAGAAAGCTTGCTGAAAAAAAGAGTCACATTCCTGAGTGCCGATCCTGGAAGCATCCCCGCCCTGGCCCTGGGCAGGGAAGATGCTTTCTGTGCAAGGTCCAGCTGCATCTGTCAGGGTTTGAAGGGGAAGAGCATCCTGTCAGGGCTGCCTACCCCACATGGGGCCCTATTGATGACTCCAATTGAACTGGAAGTCAGTTCCTCCATCTCTGCAGTGGAGATCTCTGAAATCTCAGAGAAGACATCTGTCTCTCTCTGGTCCCCTTGACAGTCTCACATCTCTGCTCCCTTAAGGAGATCTGAACATCTGTTTCCCATGACTGTGAGCTAGGAGAAGTTGTCAGGGCCCTTCAAGCAGTATAACAGCCTCTAAAAGCTTGCTATATTTTCAGTTTTACTAAATATTTCTATAATTCAAAAATTATGGAAATGGGTCATGTTTCTGTTCTCGGGGAATATATTTAACAGCTGTGTGCACCAGATGCAAATGAATATATAGAAATAAATTGTGCATTTTATAGACTATGGTGTGTATGAACTGACACCCTCTTCAGACACCTCAGGTCTTACTTCCACCAAAGATCTGGAGATGCTGGAGCACCAGGTGACAACTTGTTTCTTCGTTCTGCTAAGAGATGTGTGGTTCTGCATGTGCGCTCTGTACACAGCAACACAACTCCCATCCAAGCAACTCATTTAAGGTAATCCTGGAATTAGCAATAGTATGAAGCTGGTTGAGTTACTAAATCTCTGTAAGTCTGGTTCCAACAACTACAAATGGAGGTATTTACTGGATAGTGTTTACTAAGAATTAAATGTGGTTCAGACAGGTTCCCAACAGATAGGCCAGTAGCTGTGGGTGGACATTCATCATCCTTTGAAATGCCAACCTCTGAATCAGAAGCTAAAAAGGCATCTTTGTTCTTGCTTGTGTCCAGAAACTACTCTTCAGACATAAGATTTGAACATGTGCACACAATCCAACAGACAAGGCTAACTGCAGAAACCCCTGTGGTGCAGCAATGACCTCTGGGGTCTTCTTAGCCATGGGATGAGGCCTGGTGTCTCCGAGCAGCAGCTGATGCTTCTTACAGTGTCTGACACCCAGCAGGTACCCACAATAAACCTGCCTACGTTTTCACAGCAGTTCTGGAAGACAGGATCTTTTCACATTTTTCGTTTTGTAGATGAAGATTCTGAGGCTTAGAGATGACTAAAGCATCTTCTCCAGGATGATTTGAGCTGAACAGGCAGAGTGGTGGGGCTGGATGAAAAGGTGGCTCCCTAGGATGCAAAAGGAACTGTGTCGTATATCCTTGGGTCTGAGAAGGAAGAGAAGGAAGAGAGGGGGGAGGGAGGGAGATAGGAGAGGGAGAGGTTAAATGCTGAAGAAGGATAGAGGAGTAAGGTAGGAAGAGAGGAGAAGAGAGGAATGGAGAGGAGAAGAGGAGAAAAGAGAAGGAAGAAAGGGTAGAGGAAGAAAGAGAAGGGGAGGGAAGGAGAGTGGGGGGGGGGAGGTAAGCAGAGCAGACTCTTCAAAGACTTGAGCTCTTTCCAGAGACACATCCAGCCCTGCTCAATCCACACAGCATTGTCATGCTCGTTTTTGCTGATGCACTACCAAGCTCTGTCTGACCTCTAGTGACTCCTCACACACTTCTAGGCCCCTGCCATTTCTCCCCTGTCAGATGACAGGAATGCCTAGGATGGATTGCTTGGGGCACTGAGAGCAGAAGTGAGTACGGAACACTCCAGACACAGAGACACTCTCTCACACCTATGAGACCACAAGTCACTTGGCTTCTGGAGGCTGTGATTGTGTTCTCTGGCCACCTGCTTCTTCTTTACATTAAACAGCATCATTTCAAGCCTGAGAACTTCTCGGCTTCCAGAGGGAAGAGCCACAATTTCAGATCCTTAAATTCAAAACAGAGAAAATGTGTTCTCTTCCATCTAATGGTAGGAATGCTGCTTCTCCCAGCCTCACTTTCTTGTACCTCATTTCTGCTCTTTGTCTGAATATATTTGACAGAAAAATTATTTGGATATGTCATGTGCCTGTCATCTTGGGCCAACAAATTGATGGCTTAATGAAAACTGACAAGGCAGCCCAGGATTCTCATATGGAGATCTACCTCAGTGCACAGATTCAGGGACATGGCAGCTCACCAGGGAATTTTCAGTAACTCTTTGGCATTGTCTTAATTTCCTGGCCATTGATTTCACAGTGAAGACATAGTCATGGAAGGGAAACCATATCAGGAACTAGTCAGGTCTCCAAAAATGAGGCTTTTCCCACCAATGAGGAAGAATCTTCCCATTGTCTCCAATGCAAACAGCTCTCTTTCTCTCCCTGTCTATCACTCCCCCACAATTACATGTGTGTACGTGTTTGTGTCTGTGTCTCTGTGTGTGTGTGTGTGTGCATGTGTTTTGAGCCCCTTCCTTTTGCACTCTCCATCTCTCCATACAAATTCTCAAAAACAATACTGAGAGCCAACAGATTCCACTTTTAGTATCACTTGTTTGCCAAGAGACATTGCCCAATGTCCTTCAATGGTTGGGCTTGAGATTGTTGATGATGGGAAAAGAAATTTATATGGCCATCCAGTATGGCATTAAAAAGTACATAGCTTTTTCAGGACGTACAGTGCTGGTTAGTTTTCCTCATCTTGAAACAAGCTAGGGTCATCTGGAAAAGAAGAAGTCTCCATTGGAGAAAAAAATTCTTCAGACTGGCCCATAGGCAAGCAGAGGGGCAGCTTATTTTATCCCTTTCCTCTTTTTAAAAAACTCTTTTTCTATTTTTCTTTTATTGGGAATAGATTTTTACATACAACATATTCAAATTAAGGTTCCCTTCCCGCAGTTCCCCTTAGATCCTCCTCACCTCCCCACCTACCCAAATCCACACCTTTCTGTCTCTTGTTAGAAAACAGACATCTCTAAAGAATAAAATAAGATAACAACAAAACAGAATATAGGGCAATACAAACAGAAGAAAAAGAGCCAAAGAAAAAGAGTAGAAACACATCGAGTCTCAGAGACACCCATGTTCTTACACATAGTAGTCTCATAAAAGCACAAAGCTGGAAGTCATATGTGTGAAGTACCTATAAGGTTTTAAAAATGCCCTTACAAATCAAGGTGCTGTTTCTTGGTTAATAATTGTTGTGGTAAGGCCCAGCCCACTGTGGGTGGTGCCACCCCCGGGCTGGTGGTTCTGTGTTCTGTAAGAAAGCAGACTGAGCAAGCCATGAGGAGCAATCCAATGAGCAACATTCCTTCTTGATATCTGCTTCAGTTCTTACCTTTAGGTTCCTGCCTTCAGTTCCAGCTCTGATTTCCCCTTGTGATATAAACTATAAGCTCTGAAAGGAAACAAACCCTTTTCTCTGCAAGTTGCTTTTGTAATGGTCTTTATTGCAGCAATAGAAACAAATTAGGACACTAACTTGTAGGATTTCTGATAGATGGTTTTCTGTAACTTTGGGATAATGCAAGCATTCTGAACACTTTTAAGATCAGTCAGCTGATGACCCTGATGTATTCAAGGCTAGGTATAATCAAAGCAATTTCAACTTAGCAATATCTTCAATTTTCACTGGTTTTATGGGGATCTAACTCAATCCTAAGAAGCAACTGTAATTACAGTGCAGATGGCTATCAGAAAGCCTTTCACCTCAGACAATGGGTGTGGCTTGTGCCACCATGTGACTTCAGGCAGGTCATTTGACTTCTCTGGGACTAGGAATCTTCATGGCAGGAGATGGAAAAACACTGAGTAATTTACTATGTAGTGATGTTCATGCTTCATGAACACAGCTCAGGAAATTTTGGCTGTACCCTGAGAACGAAGAGCTGTACTGTAGATTATATGCAGAGACTACATGGCACTAGAGATACATGTACATAACAATGAAAGCCGTTAGAAAATAAATAAGATCCAAAATCCACTTCAAGTGGGAAGGGATTACAAATATCACCTGTGCATTGCTTCATTCTACAGAGATGGGGCCTCAAGTGCAGAGAGGTGAGGGAGCTATACCTACAGCATTTTGATCATAGTCTCAATATCTTCCTGTGCACAGATCTGACCTGATAGTTCTTCCTTATGGGATAGGTGAGAATGCTTAGCTTCTGAACTATTATTTCATTAACATTTTTTTCATTCCTTTGGTGTATAATTCTCTGAGTTTTAACAAACACATGCACATTGTAACTATAAAGAACACACAGAAAGTTCCTATTATTAAAAAAAAATCCCTTGTGCCAATACTTGTGCCTTATTGCCTCCTTTCCAGAAAACACACAGATGAAATATAGCAGTAAAAAGCCATTTGAGTCTGGCTTCTTCTACTTAGCAAAATACATTTAAGATTTATTCAAGTAGTTGCATATATGGTTCCTTAGTTTTTTATTGTTGAGTAGAATTTTGTCATCTGGATACACCAGTTTCTTTATCTCTGCACCAGTTGAAAGGTATCCTCTATTAGATTTTCTCCATTTTTAAGTGGTCTACAGGTCTAGTAAGGAGGGTGTAAGATTTCCCACTTGAGAGGAAGCAGTCCCTTTGGGGAAACCTACATTAACTTATTTTTGCTAATAGAATCTTAGGAGCAGAATCATGAATGAACGACAATACTCAGCTCTGAGATGGAAGCCTCTTGTGTGCACTTTCATGTTTGCAGAGGGAGAAAGGAGGAGGAACACCTGGATGCTTTGATCAGAGAAATGGGCCTGATAAAGACGACATCATTCTTAAGAGAGACAGGACTTTGGGAATAGTCTGCTCATTATAGAAAGTACTCTTGCCTTTACTAGGATCCCCTCATTGTTTTGGGGCATTCTCCCCTTGAAGCTTGAGAGTGGAGAACTAGTCTTTTATCATGTTATTAGTAAGTATTTCTCTCTTGGCAAGCAAAATTAATTATTCACACATGAGTCCACCAGTCGTTCCAGCTGCTGACTGAACCTAATTCTGTCTTTAGCTTCAACTGTGTCCAAAATCTGTGATGTTATCATATGTCAACATAACTGATCTCAAGTACATTTTATACATAATTAAGCCATTTGTTTGTTTAACCGGTGGGTGCATTGCTCTCTGGGGCTGCTTATTTTAAAATGAATTAAAAGCCGACAGATAACTATAGAAGCAAAACAGCAACATACATACAAAGTAGACCTGGCGCAGGGCGCGGGGCACATGGCAGCCCAGACGTTGCCTGAAGCCACCAGTTAAATAATCCAACTGTCTCACATTGACAGGCAACAAAGAAAGAAAGTTCTACTGCATTTGCTGAAAGAAAAACATCAAGCCCACAGCCAAGACCACGAGGAAGCTAGAAAGTGAAGTGTGTTAATTGCTCTAGAAACCAACCGACCCTGCTTCTCCTGTGGGGCTGGAGGGGAGCCAAATCTCCAGCCAAATAAATCACAAACAACATATTTCAGTCATGTAAACTTTTAGACCGAACAATTATCTAAGAAAATATTTGTGAAGATAAATATTCAATCCTTCATTATTTCAGCAGACAGATGTGAG
This sequence comes from Uromys caudimaculatus, assembly GCA_028551405.1. Classification (NCBI taxonomy): domain Eukaryota; kingdom Metazoa; phylum Chordata; class Mammalia; order Rodentia; family Muridae; genus Uromys; species Uromys caudimaculatus. Next base: position 61,041,497 of record CM052704.1, read on the forward strand.
ACTTTATCCCAACCCTGTTGGTACAGCATTTTAATAAGTGACTGAATGTATCTACGGACCTCGCTTTAAAAATGTGGTTACGTGTATTTTGAAAACCAAGCCAAGAAATACAAGACCCATAAAATCCTGAAGCATATTAAATGATGGTTCTTTTTTCCTTAATCCACCACCACAAATATCAATTAAATGTAATTATATTAAATAGGTTCCCCGAGAGCAAATAAAGATTTGCCAGAACACAAATTGCTACCCAGGTGAACAATATATAATTTTCTTGAGTACACAGACAAATGCAGATGGTATACTCCCAACTGTAATGCAACAAATGTGTGCTGTCTAATGTACACATTTTTTTCCTTAGCTACCAAAGTGGCAGAGGGCCAAAGATTACAAATAAACTATGTGAGTTTGTCTTTCTCTTTACTCAGATGAGAGGATAAATACTTCATTTCATATTAATAATTGCTAATCAAAGGGCTATTAATCTGGGGCAATAATAAATAAATGGACTCTCCTAGAAGCAAATGTCGGAAATGGACTCGGAGGCTGGGGGTGGGGAGAACACCTTATATAAGTAACTTTTAAAAAATTAAAAACAAATGTTTTACTGCATTTACTGTGAGAGGCAGAACTGAATTCGTGCATAGGAAGGTGAAACGAGCATGAGGAATAGTTAGCTGCTCTGAGAGCTAGCTACTCTGCCGTATTGAAGTGACGTCACAGATTCATCCTCATTATGACACTGAGCAGATAGAACGATGAACTCAAAGACCTTAGGGAATAGCTTTTAAAAGTCCTTTTGGAAACAGGAGGGAGGAGGAACAGGATAAGGAACTGTGAGGAGACAGATTGGGAAGGACAATGACTGGACTGCCAAAAAATAAAAGTAATAATTTTTAAAAAGGTGATCTGTTTTCTGGGGAAGGTGGGGAAGCCTTGAGCTTCGCTTCTCTTTCTGATGTATGGGGCGGGCTTTCTTTTTCTTGTCATTAGATGCTATGTAAAGTATGAATTTCTTTTGTCAGATGTTTCTGAGATGGAAATTGAGTTCATTCTTAGTGTGATAAAAAGAATCAATTTAAGATTGAATGTACTGATATGTCAATATTTTTAGTCTCTGCCCTTTCTAAAGTCATCAAAATAATAAGCTAAAAACAGAATCTTGGAAACAGAGACATTTTTCTTTTCTCATTGCTCCCACCCTTCAGATTGGAATCTCTCTGCTCCGCCCGCCCCCAGCACTGGTGTTCACAGGAAGAGTAATTCAGCTTGAGATCTGGGAAGCAAGACAAGCAAGCAAAGGGGAAAGCTGGAAATCTTGATCTCCAGTGTTCTTGGCTAGGAAATGTCAGGGGCAAGCACTGAGAATCACCCTGTTAGTGACTCTAGTTTTCATTATAAACTTCAAACTCCAGCACTGAGGCCGAGCTCATCCAATGACATAGATGTTGCTGTGTGCTTAACCATCCATTACAACCCATCCTAGGTCCTGGGTCCGTGGAGAGTTTCAGAATGAAGGCACTGGATACTTGGCACAGGAGCTCACCTTGCAGGGATGCCTAAAATACCCTACACAGCTGAGTATCAATGATTCTATGCAGCTAAATCTTGGGGAGATGAAGGACCACCCTCAAAGTGTGAAGGGGCAAGTTCTCTTGGATGCCTGTTCTCTCTCTCTCTCTCTCTCTCTCTCTCTCTCTCTCTCTCTCTCTCTTTCTCTCTCTCTCTCTCTCTCTTCTCTCTCTGCTCCTCCCTCCCTCCCCTCTCCCCTCTTCCCCTCTCCCTTCCCCATTCTCCCTCCCTCTCCCCTCTTCCCCTCTCCCTTCCCCATTCTCCCTCCCTCTCTCTCTCTGCTTCTGTCAGGCCAGGTTCTCCTGGGATGAGGTGGTACACAGATGGATTACCAAGACTCTTTTGTCTTATTCTCACATGGTCCTCAAGTACCGTCTTCTCCACCTCTCCTCCATCCATCAATACTTGATGCCTTCGAAGTTTCCTCCTTTCTAGGTTCAGTGTCCCTAAGCCTAAAGCTTGGTGGTCTATTTGTAAATCTGAGAAGTGTCTTGCTTAGGAGATCTGAGTGTGCTTCACAGCTGTGATCTACAGTCTGGTGGGCTTGTGGGCAGAGAATGTCCATCCAAGGATAGGAGTTTCATCTTTCCTTTCTGCCCTATCTTTCCTATTTCTTCTCTCACTCCATGGCTTCCTTCCATCTTTTTGTAGAAAGCCTCAGAAAGATGGGCCCTATTTCTTAGTTCATGACACCTTCTCTATCCTGGTCTAAAGAAGGCTGAGATTTACTTGTTGGTGGTTACCTCTGCTCCTCATTCTCTCCTCTGTCTCCTCCTCCTACCAGAGGGCAATCATTCTGTTTGATACAGTTTGTCTTGTTTATGTATATTCCTAGGAAACTTATAAATTGTTTATGTATAGAAAACTTTTCATTTACCTGAGTGCTGTTGTATGCCATAATATGTTCTGCTATAAGCTGTCTTTGTGTCTTTTGTTGTTTTTTCTCAGCATCTCATTTGCAACAACTCACAGGTTGCTGTTACCAGATGCACAGTACTTCGTGGGTTGTATCTGCCCCATACCGTCTGGCTGGCTACTGAATGTGAGCACCGCTATCAACCTTTAACCACAAACAGCACTCAAATGAGCATCCTTGAAGTACTTGAACAGACCTTTTTATGATCACATGGGAGAACTTATTTGGCAGATGAGCTCAAGTAGTACAATAGTAGTCCATGCTGTTCCCCAAGACTTTGTCAAGTGACTCTTCTGCCCGCAGCACCCTGAGGTTCCTCTAGTTTCACTTCCACTGCAGCATCTGGTGTGTGGGGGTGATGGACTTAAGAACAAGTACCATATTATTAAACATAGAAAAAGCTTTATCCCCTCCAGCCCATAGTTTTCACAATTCTTTCCACATTTCAAAAATGAATGATGTTATACATTTCTGTATACAGAAGAGAGTCTTTTTAGAAAGAACACGATAATGTTGCTGTTAAATTGAGGGAGTAATAGAATAAAATTTGAACTATTTTGAGCAAATTGGTCCCCAAGTGTGCTGGACTAGGGGGAATGAAGAGATGATTATGGTGTCTCGGTCAATTTTGGAGATCCAGCAAGAAGATGGTTTTGGGTGGCTCCCTTCTTATCCATTAAAACTTACTTTGGTCCTCAAAGCTCTGCCTTCTGCTCCTTTTCAGAAATGCCCAGAAGCCCCCTCTTTGCCACAGCTCTGCTTCCCGCAAGTTAGAACTTCCTGGAGGCTCCTGTCTCCTTCACCTAAACTCCATGGAACACCTTGAGGGTGACCTCATCCTTCCCTTTAACTTCATTTATATCAGCTGGTTGCCCTCTTTTCACTGTTGGATGGGAGAGCTAGAAATAGCTCTTCATCACTGAAAAGCTGAGCACCCCAGGGAAAGAGAGAAAAGCCTAGCAGAGAGGCACCCTTCCAAGTCAGTATGCGTAAGAGTGTTTCTGCAGGGCGGCTGGCCTAAGTACACACACACCTTCCCTCCCCACCCCTTCTTCTCCCCTCTGGGCTTTCTCCTTCATGACAGTCTAATGAAGGACTGGGCTGGGAGTGGAGGTCCCCTGATTACACACAGATCTATACGTGCACATACCAAAGAGAAAATGCATATAATCATATTAAGGCAGTTTGTTTTCCTATCTCTATAGTTTATAGTGATGTAAAGTTGACAGTTTCTAGGCATGGCTTTCCCTAAATAAGCCCTCCATGTTTTTCCTGGATGTGAAAGACAGTATTCACAGCCAGAAAAGAGCACTTGAGAAATTCTTGGGGACTGAGTGATGCTTCAGGCCATCTTCCTTGCTTAACAATCAATGAATAACTCGTCAAAAAGTGTGATTCCACCTAATTAAAATCAGCAAGGCAGTCTATGGAATCGAAGCTATGCGGACCAAACTATTTGGATCACAGAACTCAGACATCTGATAGCTCCAGCCTAAGCCAGTTGCTTTCCAAATGTGGCCTCACAATCATTCACACTGTGGAGTCTGCTCAGTATTTCCCCTGAAGCTCACACCTCCTTGTGTCAAGCCTGTGTTCACACAGATTTGCTGTAGACTCTGACAACACAAAGCAGGGCTCTGATGCACCATTCATTTGAAGATTCTTTTCAAACAGAGCATTTGTGCTACATGTATGCTCATTAAGAACAGGCTCCACCCAGAGCTATTGGCACAAGGTCTTACCCTACCCAGGCAGCATCCTACTGAGGTTGATCCTCAATTTGGCATAACTTTTTTAAATGGAATCAGCTTTGTTGTTAATTCAGATACCTCCTTGGGTTAAGCATCGTGCCCCAGACCTGTCTGGGACTCTCTTTTGCCTTTACCTCAGACATTGTTCAATATCCCCTGTCATGACTTCACTTTCTCAAATCTTTGAGTTTCTTAGAAGAAGATAATTTAAAGGCAAAATCAACAAAGGACTCTTCCAAACCAAATGGTCTCTATTTTCAATAAATGAAGTTATTCAGACTGAGAAAAATTGCACTTTAAAAAAAAATCAAACAAGTGCTGGGCTGTGATGCCACGTACATTTAATCTCAGCACTCAAGAGGCAGAGGCAAGCAGACCTCGGTGAGATCTGGCCAGCCTGGTCTACAGAGCAAGTTCCAGGATAGCCAGGGTTACACAGAGAAACCCTGTCTCAATACTGCCCCCCCCCCCAAATTATATAAGCAAACTTTTAGAAGACTTCCATCCTTGTGAATTAGGATATTCTATGCATTTCTATGCTGTGGAGTTTTCTCCAAGTAACCTGAGCCAGTCGGGGATCCCTGACCACAAAGAGTGGGGTGGAACCCTCTGTTCATGGACAATGGTATTCAAATACCAAGGTATTGGCTTCTTGAGAACAATTGGACAGATCAGCCAGGGCTGAGAGGCATGATTCAGCAGGATGAACCATGGAACCACGGAATCTTAGATGGTCATATGTGCCTATGAAAATGCATCTTTTGAGCAAGTTATTAGAGTCATTTTAAACTGTTTTTTGAACAAAGCAGTGAAAACATTATAGTAGACATAGAAGGGGAGGCCTGGTGACACCAAAAATTCACTCTGAAAGTAATAGCTAACAAAGAGCAAGTAGTTAATACTATTCTGAATTATTATATGCATTACCCCTCACTTAATATTATCCATGTCCCCATTTTACTGACAAGAAACCTGAGGTGCAGAACAACAGAATAAGTTACACAAAGTCACATAGCTTGACTAAGGCCATACAATTCTGGAGTTTCTTTCTTAATAAGAACCTTCTAGTTTTCCCCCTAACATTGCTTTCTTTCTTTTGTGCCTGCTTCGGAAGACAACTTCAGGAAGCAGAAATCCTGTGTTTGACTCTGCTCATAGAAATAAACTTTGTTCTGTGACACATCTTGGAATCCAGCACCAAACAGAATTCCAAGGGCCCTGCAACAGAAGCAGAAAGCACTCACCCCCTTGTCTACCGTGGTTTTAGAAGGAGAGACTGTGACAGAGCTGTATGCTTCCCAACTCCCAGAGACAGGCAGAGGAGTCTGTGAGAGCTCTGGAGGCCCAGAATCAGTCGGTGACTTCCTGGTCCTCTCTCCAGACCCGGGGGCCCTGAGAGTGAATAAGGAAGGCTGTAGGAAGTGGCTCAGCTCTCACCCCACCTAGACTAGTTCACACCTACTTCCAGAGTGGCTGCTTGGAAGAGAGGCCATCATGCAGAATGACTTCCTCTCTCAGAAATCTGTGTGGAGAAAGCAAGGTGAGAAGTCAGAGAATTAGAGAGCCCAGCTTCAGAAAGAACAGCCCAACACAACTATAGAGCCTCAGCAAGCCATCGCCACCATCAGGTGAGAGTCTTTGGCCCCACGGAGGGGGACAGCACTGTGGCTTCTATTGTAGCATTTCTCCATCATTCCAGTGAGTCACTGCACTGAATCCAGACCTTACATCACCAACCTCCCCGGATGCCTGCAGGGCAGGCGATCTCAGATCCTTCCTTCTCAGGCCTCTCCGAAAAACTGATCCAAGTTTGATTCGAGAATTTGGTTGGCCCTTTCCTTCCTTCCTTCCTTCCTTCCTTCCTTCCTTCCTTCCTTCCTTCCTTCTCTTTTTTCTTCTTTCCTTTTTTTTTTTTTTTTTGCTTTTGGACACAGGGTCTCATGCTATAGCCTAGTCTGGCCTGGAACTCAGCAATGAATAACATCATATTGGCTCTAGAGATAAAAAATATAGGTTGGCCTTGAACACGTGATCTTGCCCACAACCCATTCTTTGTTTAAGTTTCAGTGTTTTTAAACCATTGTATAAGTGGGGTGTGTGTGTGTGCACAAGTGTACATGTGCACATGTTTTTACGTGTGCTGGTGTGCCCACTTGCAGGACAGAGAACAAATGCAGCCTTTGCCTTCTACCTTGTTTGAGATGGGTTCTTTTTGTTGTCTGTTGATGTGCATGTCAGGCTAGCTGGCCCACACGCATCCAGGGATTCTGTCTCTGTCTCAAATCTCACAGCAAAAACACTGAGATTACAGGTATGCGTGTGTGTGTGTGGGGGGGGTGTGTGACTGGAACTGGCTTTACATGGGTTCTGGGGATTTAAATTGGGATCCTCATCTTGCCTGCAAGTACCACTCTCAAAGCCACCACCCGACCCCCTTTTAGTCCACATCAAGTCAAGTATTTTCTCCCTCAAGAGGAGCACTTACTGTGTGTTTACTGCATAATCTTACCTGGGGGCCTAACATCATTATGTCACATAACTAAAAATCATGTAAGACTGATATGATGTTGAATAAAAGTGGATCTATGAATACTTAGGGTCCTTGGTTCTGTGGGGTTCTCGATAAACACACAAGCTTGCTAGTACTCTTTAAATCACACATCTGAGCTGGAATGAGCATTTGGATTCAGAGTTTCAATCATAGAGTCAATCATATGAGCTCCAAAGAAGCACCTGAGTGCTCACAGTTACTTTATCGGGAACGGTCTGACTAAGGTCATACCTCTATGGTGCTAGTGAGTGGGTGAGTGAGTGCCCTCCACTCTGCCTCATAGGAGGGGGCAGGGGGGGAAGATGTACATATTTTCCCAAGGAAAGTATAATGCCCTACACTGACTACAGCGTACCCTTCCTTCCTGGAGGCCATATTAAAGGCCCTTCCATTTTCCAAGTACAAGCAACTACACTATCATCACACAATGTTGCTAAGTGTGTTGACTGATCCTCTTCCTGCAGTCACTTCCGGTTAGGAAGTGATTCAGTTTGTTACGATCTGGATGAAAGAGGAATTATCTGTTTTACTGTCCTTGTTTGCTTTTGCCACACCCTCTCTGAGGCCATGAAATAAGCATCATTCGCCATCATGTTGGAATTGGAGATGACTAAAAGTAGCTTACACGTCATCCCTGCCATATCGGGTCTACCAGCCAGCATCAGGTTCCTGCAGACGTATGGGATGTTCTGACCTAAACTCCTACCTCCAAGCCTCATGTCTGGTTTCCCTCTGCAGCTCTCACACAAGGGTCTTAAGAAAGTGGGGCACTCCTCTAATGGCTGGTAGAACAATAGAGAGGAAATACACGTATTGCATGTAGGATTCAGTATTTTGTGTGTTTCTATCCACTGACTACATTTAATGATCTAAGTAATTCTCATTTAATATTCTCAGTCTCTAGAATGGGGTTTGATAGAGATTAAGTCTCTGTTGCATTTCCAGCCTGAAGCAGTTCATGTGCAGTAAGAATTCAATAAATCCTGTTTGGTGAACAAATGGATGTTTAAAACTGCAGGTGTGAGGCAGAGAGGATTTTTCCCTGACATTAAGAAAGCAGCCATCCCACAGATGGACAACATCTCTGTTCGGTCTAAGGCAGATACTTGGCTCACTGTCTCATCTCTTTACAAACACCGAGGAAGGTTCCTTCTGATGCCCTGGGGACCTGTTCATACTCTTGTGAAGAGGCTTAAAAGAAGGGCCAGCGCCAAGGGCTTCTTCACCTACAAATGTTAAAATGAGCAAGCAACCTGTGTGGTCGTCCACACTCCTGTAGTAAAAATAAAAGGGGTTGGGAATATAGTTAAGTAACCAAATGCTTTTCTAGCATATAAGGCCCCAAATTCAAAACCCAGTACTGTTGGAGGATCGTATCCTGATTCCTTTGTTTGTTAGGGAGAACTTATTAAAGGGGAAAGAAACCACAGGTCCAAACTTTTCTTGGTGGTTGTAAAACAGGTACAACTCATAAACATTAACCCGAGATTCTCCATTGCTTCTCAAGACTAAGAAAGCAAACATGGTTTTAATCGCATGTCGCTTGCTGTTAACACTTTCCTTCTGAGTGTGACATACTTGAGATACACCAAACTTGCCAACTCTTCATTTATTTACACTTCTTTGCAAGCTTTGCAGCCTCTGGTTAAGGTCAGAATGTGGCTAGGTGTTTGCTCATTTGAAAGGCGAGACTATGAAGGCCAGAACCTCTGCCTTAGCTCCAGAACTTGGTGACCCAGTTATCCCAACTGTAAATTGGAAAGATTGGTGAACCTCCTCAGAGCCTCAGGAAGTCAGGCTGGGTATAAAAAGGAGCACAGATATATAACCAAGGTAGATGCATTTTAATTTGAGCTCATATTAATTATTCAATAAGATTTCCTTTAATCAAAATGACTTAATAGGAAATAGTGCACAAACCCATGAATCAACTAAATAATATTGGGATTCAAAATCCCCACAGTATGGACTCATTTGCCACCTCAGTAAATTTTATAACTTTATGGTGTTGGAACCTTTGGTTTATTTTGTAAGGAGGTAATAGCTTATCTAAGATTTTGATAAATATATGATTTTATCTGTCCCAACAGTTCCTCTGGAGTTTTGGTCCCACACACAGAATACCTGCAATAAAGTAAGAATAATCCCGTTTTCAATATTTCACACACCCTCACCAGTACTTCTTGTCATTTTATCTGATCCTTCTGATAAACTCTGAGTAATAATTATGGTTTGGGTTTGTATTTGCTGGATGCAGCTGCTTGCCAACCTCCATTGCAAAAGGCATCTCTCTCTCTCTCTCTCTCTCTCTCTCTCTCTCTCTCTCTCTTTCTCTTCATCGTATCTCTCCTCCCAGCAGCTGCCAAAACTTCAGCTTGCCTGGCCTTTGGTTTTTTCTAAAACTCTAATAAAATTGTCCTCAAGCTTCCCTCTGCTTCCAAATTATTTTTATTAATGAGACTAAAGCTCAAAGTGGAAACCTTTATTTCCATGGTAACCATAGCAACTTGTCTTAAATACCTTTCCTGTTGTTAAGATAAAATACCTGACTAAAGCAGCTTATGGTGGAAAGGCAAGTAGGACAGTCCCAGATGCAGGAGCTTGAAGCAGTTAGTCATACTGCATCCATAGAGTCAAGAAGCAGAAGCTTGTGCTCAACCCACTTTCTCCTTTGTAAGTAGTCAAGGATCCCAGCCTAGAGGATGTGTCACCCACAGTAGGCAGGTCTTCCCACTTTATTAATCTAACCAAGACAATCTCACACAGGCCCCTCTCCCACGTGATCCTAGATTTCATCAAGTTGACGGTTGAGGCTAAATATCACATGCCCATTAATAAAATAATAGACTACACCTATAAACTTATGGGGCACATGGAAAATATTTGCAACAGGTAGATACATTCCTTATTCTAGTTGTGGGGGTGGCATCATGGCTGTATGTGTATGTCTAAACTCATCAAATTGCACATTAGACATGGGATTTATTGTATATCGGATAAACTCAGTAAGGCTATTTGTAAAAGGGTTTTTGTGTGTGTGTAATCATAGGAGAACTATGGGAAGATAGGGAAGATGCAGCGCTATTACCTCTGCACTGGCTAAGGGGAAAGTTAAGGGTAGTGGTGGGTTAAGGGTGCGAGAACAACATCAAGTGGCTTTCCGTGAAAGCAATCTGGGGTGGGGGGCGGGCTGGAAAGGAATACGCAGGTATGCACGGGAGGAAATGGGCAGGAAGTGGTCGCACACCTCAGAGGGGAGGGCCTAAGCTCTGTGGTGCCTGAGAGGAAAAGGTGGGTGAGGAGGAGGCGAAGGAACAGGGGAAGAGATGATACTTGACCTGCTTTGAGTCTAAAGCGTGGTTGCCAGCTGGAAAGAAATGAAACATGAAAATCAGAAGACGGAGGTGAACCAAATATAAATTTAATAATAAAACAGGGGGCCACGAGGAACAATAAGAGGGGAGACATGAGAAGAAATGTGGAACATGGAGATTTCGGCCAAGGGAGAAACCATTTCTAGTCACATGTCTGGGAGAGGGGAGAGTGTCTTTAGTGGAAGAAGAAGAAAAAAGCTGTGGAGTTCAGATATCACTGAAGCTTCTCATAACTGCCTCATAAATGGCTGTATTAATGTCATGGCACTCAAAGGGCTCAGAACACATCCTTACCACATCCCGGAGCTAAGCCCCGAGCACTAACTGCAACCAGCTTTGTTTCACAGAGCTTCCCCACCCCATTTCTTTGCTCCAAGATTAGGAAGAAGTAACTCCACAGTTCTCACAGAGCCGAGCCCTGACTCCCTCTCTCTGTTAGGTTTTTGTGAATAGCTCGCTAAGTCAGTGAGGGAAACATGGAAAACACAGATTTCTGAGAGATGGAAAAAACCTGAAAGTGCAGAGGAGAAGTCACTCTGGGGTATAGGGAGAGTGCTCTGCAGATCTGAGCTATTAGGTGCTTCAGGAGCCTGACAGCTTGTTCAGGGTAAAGGAAAACAGGCCTCATTCTCTTCAGTTTGTACTCACCGTGAACTCCACGTTCACCAAGACAAACATGGTGAGAATCTGAGGGGGGGAAGGGGAGAATATGAAGCTGAATAGATTAATATCCTGGTGAAGCCTGAAGTTTTTGCCCCAAGCTTCTATGACTCTGTCACAAAATTTGTCACCTTTTTCTCTTTTCAAAATAATGACAAATTACTTTCCTTTATTTATGATAATGATTTTTTTTTTTGCCTTTGCCAAAAGAGCTTTTTGGTGATGAAGAAAAATTCAATCTTAAGTCACTTGCACAGGGCCACCCCGCATTGCCACTAGACAACGCACAGAAAAGACAGCATTATCCAGAGCTTTGTTCTGTGGCCAGCCGCGGTTGGAGAGAGTTCTTTCTTGACAAGACAGGGAGCCATCAGAGTTCCTTTCTGTAAAGCGACTGATGGAGATGAATTTGGAATGTTCCCCAACAGGAATGCGCCTCTTCTTGGGCAAGACTCTTCCTCTCTCCAATATAATAGAAGAAGAAAATAAAAAGCAACGATGACCAAGCAGCGGGCTGGAGATGAGTGCTGGGAGGCGCGGTCAGAGTCCAGGGCGCCTTTTGTTCCCTGACTCTTGGAAAGAGATGGAACGCCAGGATGCCACACCTAGCACGATGCAGCCTCCTTCAGACCCTGGTTTCTCCTATGGCAGCAGCCCTTCCTTCCTAGGCATCCTGCTAGAGCTAACCCTACCAATGGCCCAGCCAGCGCTCTCCAAGCCAGCAGGATTGTGTGAGTCCTCTGGAGACTGCATGTAGGCAGCACTTGTCTTCTTACCTTTGCTTTGCCCCACACACACCCACACCCACACCCAGTCTTTTGGATATCACTAAACAATCAGGTCTTCCCTTTCTGGATTCCTTGCACATCCAAAATCCCACTTGACGATTAAATCTCCTGCCCACTTGTGTTTTGCTTAAGGAAAAGTACACGCTTCGCAGCCCCAGTTGCATAGGGCCCCAGAAAGCCGAGTAGGTATCTCTTGGCTGGTGTTTTCCTCTGTGTAGGAACTCTTGAGTTGGATTGGTTCAAGATGCGCCACAAGGATGATAACAAGCAAAAGCAAATGCCTTCCCACACAGTTATCACCGTTCTGCTGCCGAGCCTACAAAGGAGGTGGGCAGCCTTCCTGCCAAACTTTCCATTCTGCTCATACTTGGGGTCAAACAACAGTGCACATCTGGTTTGCTTTACCCTTATCAAACGGGGGATTTTTCTCTTTGATACTTCCTGGTATAAAAATTCGCTTATGATTTTGAAGAAAGCCATGAGAATGGGTGGCATATTCAAGCCAGTATGCTCAGCCTTAGAAGGTCATTACCTTTGCATTCATCCTTTATTTACTGAAAATCCATAATTACCAAGTAGCTGCCTTGCGTGCTAGGCCTAGTCCTGGCAGCACATGGGTAAAGCAAGTAAACAAACTAGTAAAAGCAACACTAATGATTGGATTGTGTCATAGAATTCTAGCTTCATTAAAATAACAACTATATGGGGAGCTGTGGAAGGCAGGTGAGTAAAGATGCCTCTTCTTGTGCAAGTGCAGTTACTGCCTGTGTGTGCGGCACCGCTCTGCACACTAGGTATTCTCACAACACCTGTGGCCCAGGTGAAATGTCCCAAGCCAATATGATTTTTTTAGTCCGTCCTAATGAACACAAGGAGGCAGTTAGCCCCCACCTTGTGTCACCCGTGTTCTGGTGACATGTGAACTTGTCTGATCAGATAAGCTCTTCCCAACCCCGTGCCTTTCATCCTCCTTGTGGGGTAACTAGACTCCGACTGATTCACTTCCCAGTTGGTTGAGTCACCAGCCAGGGAATGGAGAATGTAAGTCATTACTCTGCAGATAATTTGATACCGTACATGGCCCTTTCAGACGTTTCTTCTGTATTTGTATCTTGGCAAAGGCAGAAGACATTGTTTGCAGTTCTTCTATTGTCTTGCCAGCTTCTTTTTTCTGGAAAAAATCAAAGAAAATAAGATGCAGGATGCATCAAGCCACAACTACTTGGCTCTCAAGCTGTAGGGTTTTTCTAATTTCCCCCACCCCATTTCACTGGCCCCCCACCCCCTTCTCTCTGATGTAGCTTCAGTTTCTGGAGACTTTCCCAGGGCATAGAATCTGCCTCCCCTGCTGCTTGAGAACAGGCTAATCTTCTCCCTCTTTCACACTCCCAAAATTAAACATTCCTGGAAAAAAATTATTTTTTTCTTCAAGGTGAGACTGACCAGCTTAATCTCGGACAGGTTTTCCACTTGTGTTGACATGAGAGGAGAGAAAAATTAGGTGTTCCACAATGGGCTCTCTAAGAACGCAAGCAAAGGAACCTGTAATCTAAACCAGCCCAGAATTCCAGTGCTTTGGGCATGTCCTCCACTCTACAAATTGTTAGAGCTAACTACCTTAGTAGAAAGAGGGAACTGTAGGAATTCTAAATGATAAATGAAATTATGCCTGGTTCAACATGTAGTGGAGAGCAAAGGCAATTACGAACATGAAAATGTCCCTTTGGTGGATGCAGATGGAACAGAGTTATTTACCAACATTCAAGGGCAACTGTATATGGATACAAACCTTAGCCTTTGAGTCAGAGGAGAGCTTCCTTTGAACGTTTCCAAAATAGTACACATGGCTGCAGGGATTTATTGATACTGTATTTATCTACTTCAGGTCAGTCATATACCTGAAATACTTCCTCCAAGTTAACAGAGTGACTGAGATTTATGTGAGGGTGATCCAAGATGTATATCACCCCAGATGCATCTATTGATAATTAGTTGCTCTGGTAATGTGTGGTGGTCAGACAGACCGAAGTGCGGAGTTTGACCAACTTCCAAGAAGAGCCACAAACACCCAATCGAAGGGTGTATTTGATTCAGCTTCTTTGAAAAAGCTTACATCAGCAGAGCAGCCACAGGCTTGGTAATGAATGTGAAAATAATAATTCTTCTTAAAAAGACATATTTTTACTGTTTTTAATTAAATGTACGTGTGAATCTATATTGCTTACATGGAAACAAGAAGACCAGAGGAGGGCAACAGATTCCCTGAAACTGAAGTTAAAAACACTTATGAGCTGTCATGTAGGTGCTAGGAATCAAACCTGGGTCCTCTGGAAGAGCATCCAGTGCTCACACAGCTGAGTCACCTCTCCAGCTCTGCAGTCAATGCTTTATCACACACACACACACACACACACACACACACACACACACACACACACACACACACAAAAGACTTGCCTTTTCAGTACAGATTTCAAAACTCCCAATAACTTCAATATCAGTATAATCATGGTGGAGAGCCAAGTCAGGGCTTGAGTGCCTGGATGGGTCTTCTCTTTCTTGTTAATTTTGGAATTTTATCACTGTTCTGAGTCGACAGGAACAATTAAAGAAAGAGGCTCCCTCCAGGATGAATACAGCAACAAGGAGATCCAGCCTCTCTGGACTGAATCTCAAATAGCTGAGCAAAAGCATATTTATTGATTGTTACACAAAAGTTCTGTTTAGGTAAACAAGTTCCTTCTACCAAAGCCCCTAATCTAATCTACTCATTTCCTGAAGGAAAACACCACGCCCCTGCAATTTCAGTCCTTCGGTGCACTGTTCGCAGTATTCAATAATGCAAACACTCCAGGTGTGCAAGGACCCACTTGTGACCAAAGTCGTGGAAAGGCTGTAAAGCTCACAATGAAAAGTAACTCTATAGATAACAGAAAACATTCAAGGTTTTCTACAATGATTTCTTCAAGGCCAAAGTACTTCTAGAAAACAACTATTCATTCTAATGTTTACTCTAGATACAATGATTCTACTGGCTTTCCTGCAACAGAATATGGCAGTATGAGTGTTACATCTCTGAAGAGAAAGGTATCCTGGCAGCTGCGAGTTAAGGAATACCACAAAGTAACACCTCCCAACAAACATCACACAGAGATTCACTGGGAAAGACACAGGAGGGTGGCTGGCTCTGCTTGGGAAAGAAGCAACAGAAAACAGACAGGAGGCAGGCTTTATATACAGGTTCTTGTCGGGTGGCGTGAGAGGAGTTTCCAGAGTGGCCTGGTATTGACAGGGTTTTTATACCTTCATCTTGGGGCAAATTCACTGATTAATGGGATTTTATGACCTGTGACCCTACTTCTTAGGGGGCTGGGAACTAGCCATCAGAGCAGTCTGTGGTCAGGCTTGGCCACTCTCCTCAAGGGGCTTACAGACAGAACAGTTAATATAGAGGATTAGATCAATTAGATATGTAGCTCCTTTTCTGTTCCTAACAAAGCTAAGCTCAAGACCATAGCACCATCGTGTGCAATGGCTAAAGGACACAGATTTTGTTACCTAAATGTATACTTTATATTCTGCAAACCAAAATGTGTAACTAGTAGTGATTAATGAGCCAATGCAATCAGAAAGGTGAAATGTCAAAAACAAAACAAAACAACCAACCAACCAAAACATGGAGTCACTCCTGTCCATCCTAGCAAAAGAAAGATAATCAAATCCAGGAAGGTGTAAAAGAGGGGTTCCTATGTATGATTGCCGAGTGACTCTTGCAGGACTGACAGGACCACACACTTGTAAAGAATCTCCTATGGGCTTCGGACAAGCCCACACCAGAAGGAATTCTGTAAGGACATCTGCCCAGTGATGATCTGTTCAGGCTTCAACCAAAGCTACCCGAGCTAAGTTTCAAATGCAAGGATGGTTGCTTCCAGTATCAGTGCTACTTCATTGTTTTCTTTAAAACTCACTTTCTCTTCACTCTTTCTGAATCCACCCAGAGTTGACCAAAGTGCCATAAAAGATCAATAGTCATCCAAAATTTCTCTTCACTATATATTACTATATTGATATACCATGCATTTTCCTCTCCTGATTTTTAAAAAATATTTTTAAAAGATTTATCTATTTTTATTTTATGTAAATTGGTGTTTTACTTGCATCTGTTCATCATGTGTATGCAGGACCTTCAGAGGCCAAAAGAAGGTGTCACATACCCTGGAACTGGAAATAGAGATGTTTGTGATCAGAAATGTGGTGCTGGGAATCAGACCAGCACTCCCTGGAAGGGCAGCCGGTGCTCTTACTACTGAGTCATCTCCCCAGCCCTTGTTCTGATTTTTAAAGGCTGATGCAGCTAACCTAAAGTCATTGCATCATGTAGCTTCGCATCATTTGTAATCCAAGCAGCAAAGAAAGTACTGAGTGAAGCAAAATATGAGTGGAGAACATAGCTATGGGAGGCCATGGGTTCTCAGCATTTAGATCCTACTTCAAAACACAGTATGCATCCTATTCTTCCCTGCTGGGACTTGAGCCATTTTGCTCCTCAGAGCTATGTGTGTGTGTGTGTGTATATATATATATATATATACACACACACATGAACCAGGGGCATGATTTCAATATATTCATATATTATATATAAATTAGGCCATATATATAAATATATAATATATGATACATATATGTGCATATTATATACATGTTTATATATAATATATATGTATATACATATATGAACCAGGGGTATGATTTGTATATATTTATATAAATATATAACATAGAAATATATATACAATCTATATAAAGTCATGTATATGTTATACATACATATATACAGATGTATATATGACCTCAATTTAAATGGAGTCTTTGCAGAAATTGTATCATTAAGATGAAATACAGGATTGTTGAACTTAATCCTGGACTGGTGTTCTAAGAAAAGAAATCTAAACACACCCACATGAAGGAAAGAAGACCAGGTTATGACAGAAGCAGAGTCTACAGTGATATATCCACAAACAACAGAGTGACAAAGAGTACCCAAACCACCCCCACGACAAGAGAAAACTCTGAATGTAAGTGCCATTGTAAGCACTCTTAGTTGAGATGTGGATGCTGTTTATCTAAGACCCTTGACTCTCTTTTAATATGACCTTGCCTCTTCCACTCAAATCTGGAAGTCAGGAATGCAGAATTTATCATAAAGCCATAACAGAGAACATCCAAAGATATTCTAATAAGGAGCAAGTGAAAAAACAACAAACAAACAAACAAACAAACCCAGTTCCATGCCATCTCTGGCCTCTACTCACTGAGGCTTTTTCTCCAAGTGCATGCACATCCAGCTCTGCTTGATGCAACTGGGGCTGGCTTCCCTACCTGGTACAGTTATCTCATCCCCTCACACCGCCCAGTCATCCAGGATAGGAGCATGCAAAAGGAGATACTGTCCTCAGGTTCAATTCTTGTGGTATAAATTCTGTTCTTTAAAACATATAATAGTTTTGTTAAAAGGGCTCACAGGCCTCTGCGTGTGCTAGGTAGTAAAGAAATGCTCAAAGATTAAAGAGACATAAAAAGGATTTGCAAGTTGGCTTGTAGGAGTTCCTACTGGCTAACTGGGTTAAACAGAATAGTAACTAATGACAGTAGTGCAAAACCACACTGAATGAAGTAAATAATGATTCTTGCTGAGTCAGGGAAAAACTAGTGGAATTAATCCTGCAAATTTATTTTTTGACGTTGACTGCATAGTTAATACCACTGTATGATAGACATGAAAATTTCCTCTAAAGGTAGAGCTTACACTGAGTGCTCTTACCACAAAAAACAAAAAAACAAAAAAACAAAAAACAAAAAAAAAACCCTTGGTGGCATAAATTTTAAAAGCTAAAATAAATGAGCAGAAGAAAGTTCTTGGAGTTGAAGTGTTAATTTGTGACACTGATTGTGGTGATGGACTGATGGCTCTATACTAAACTAAAGCTTCATCAAATTATGTACATTAAATATGCAAAACTTGTTGTATGTTAATTGTACTTCAGAGAAGTGGTAACAAACAATGAAAAAGGCCAAAGCAACTAAAATGTCTTGAAAGTTATAATTATTGTAACAGTAATAAAAACTTGATTGTTGTGTGTTTTATAGAAAAAAATGACAGGATGCTTTAATGACCTGCCCACTTTCTTTCACACATACTTTCTTGTGTCTCTCCACAGTTACCTCTTAATTACACAGATAAAATTAACTAGTTTCCAGTGGGAAAATCTTGAAGGTTCCACCTCACCTGAATGGTTTACATCAGTATCATGACCATGGGATATTGGCACAGGCCTCCTCATAATGTGTACTGGGAATGGTGTACATCGCCACGACATTCCAGCCAACTGTGCAATCTAAATCTAGTTGAGAAAAAAATCAGTCCATCCAAATATTCACACTAACCCTTAATCAGGAATTGACTTGAGCAATATCTGCAAAATAACTGCCCTGAAATTTTCCAATCTGAAAAAAAGAACAAAGTTGTCCTGATTGAAAGAGACCAACGAGATGTGACTCCCAAATGCAGTTTGTGCCTGAGCTGAGTCCTGAGCAGAAGACAGCTCTTCAGTGCACCATAGGGATGCCAGGCAAGCTTTAAACATGGACTATGGATTAAATCCTAAAATTACATCAAATGCCTATGTCCTTATTTCAAAAACTTTGTCATGGTTCTATCAGAGAATGTTTATTCTTAAGAAACACACACAGCAGTGCTACAGAGTGGCATAAATGCACATATAGGACTAGAAAAACATAGTTACTCTCAAATGATTAAAAAATAATATGTGTATGTGTGTACATATACATGAGAAACTTATACAATGATCCTTCAACATCCATGGACATTGGTTATGCACCTCATCTCCTCCCCACCAAAACTCAAACCTATGATGCTTAAGTTCCTTATATATTCTTATTGTCTTTATAAGGGTTTTGTTACTGTGAAGAGACACCATGACCAGGGCAACTCTTATAAAGGAAAACATTTAATTGGGACTGGCTTACCGTTTCAGTGGTTTAGTCTATTATCATCATGGCAGGAGTCATGGTGGCATACAGATAGACATAGTGCAGGAGAAGAAGCTGAGGGTTCTACATCTTTATCCACAGGCAGCAGAGGAGATTGTGTGCCACACTGGGTATAGTTTGAGCATATAAGACCTCAAAGCCTGCCCCCACATGACACACTTCCTCCAGCAAGACCACACCTACTCCAACAAGCTCCTAGCTCCTAACAGTGCCAAGCATTCAAACATGGGGCCATTCCTATTTAAACTACACACTTACATAGAACAGCATAGCATTTGTACACAACACACATCTTTCCTTACAAATTAAATCACCTCTGTATTACTTCTACTGCATTATATTGTGCACCGTGTAAATGCCAGAGAAAGGGCTGTCATACTGAGACTAATAGCAAAGTCACTCATAGCTACATGTTAATTAATAATGCTTTCATAGGGAAAATCTTGGATCTGACATTGGTTGAATCCATAGCTGTAGAACCCACAGATATGGAAGGGTGAATACACACACACACACACACACACACACACACACACACACCACATACACACCATACACACACCACATACACACCATACACACACACATACCATATACATACCATACACACACACACACACACACACACACACACACACACACACCCCTACACACCATACACACACAGAGAGAGGGGGTAAGAAAGAGAGAGAGAAATATAATACAAATAGGATAAAATAAGTAATTGAAAATTTTGATTGAATTACTATGTGTGGTGAATCATAAGAATTACTGGGTATAGTTTGTACTATTCTTGTGACTTTCTCTCTAAATTTGATATCAGATTACAGTAAAACATGATTAGAAAAAGCAACATGACCAATGGTAACTGTGATGTTTCCAGACAACTGGGGAATCTCAGTACAGCGCCTCACAGGATTTCTGCCTGACCCTACTGAATAGTTCTTTAGTGTTGTATTTGTCAGTTTTACCACAAGTAGGGTCTTTTCCTATAACTATGTCATAGGAATGTCAATAATGTATGTCGTGCAGAAGTCATACAACCTTGGCCAACCAAAAGAAAGATCCTAGCAGGAAGGAAGGGAAGACCCTCATCCCAGGGAAGAAAGAGACAGGACTCCTGCCATCCTGATAGGGGTGTGACATGAGGATAGCAGGATGGAAGCAGTAGATACTCTCCTGTAGTCTATGGCCTCCTGAGAAGTGTGACCTAGCAAAGCCAGAAGTTTATTGACAATGCTCACTGAAGGCTGTCTTGGCAAGGGGGACAACATTCACAGATGAAGCCACATGTAGCCACACGATCCCCTGCAGATGTTATCGATAAACACGTTCCACTCGAGCATAGGAACTGCACACTAATTTCAACAAGTATTTTCCCAAACTCACATTAGCTTTCTTAAAATGTAACCTCTATAGGCATCAAGGTTAGCAAGAATGAGCAAAGCTAATGTCATATTGGTGTGATTTGAGGGCTTGCGATGATAGACCCTCTGAGTTATTTGTTTCTGTTAGGCAGACACAGGACTCATGGTCCAGGTCATTGTCAACAGGTATGTAACTAAGACTGAGAGTATCCATGTAAGCCAGGAAGAACAATGGGGTACCTTATCAGGAGAAAGGGGACACAGACTGAGTATCAACAGATTTATGAGTGTCCTGGAAAAAGTAACTCTTGCCTTCAGATACAGATGTATTTTTCTAACGTTTGCTCCTTTTCATGAGGAAGTCTAAAATGACTTGCAATTAAACACACAGATGTCTTTGTGGTAAATAACAATTTCTTCTGTTGGAAGCCTTAGTTTATAACACACTATTCTCAGGGTTCATCCTCTCTGGAACACTAACAGATGAGGCCATTTTATGAGGAGGGCTCAGTCTGACGGCTTCTGCCAGTCAGCCCATCAGCACTTACCTGTGTAAATGCTCAGGGCTCCCCTCTAGAGGCCACTCACAAGGAAGTTCATGGAGGGTAAGGTGAGCAGACAGTTCTGTATCATAGGGCCAAGCCCATCCAGCTATGGTGACGGGGAGTTCATCCAGTTCACTTCCTGCAGTTATTCTGCACTGTCCTGAGGCAGCCAGGCATCATTTGGTTTTGGCAGAAGCAATGTATTAAAGACATAAACAAGCATTTCCTTTCTTCTCCCTTGTTGTGTCACATTCCACTGCAAATACATCAAAGAAAACTGCCATTCTAGAAACATGTTTTAAAATAAAAGTGCAGTCTTCAAATCTTAATGGAAAATACTATAAAAGTTAAAAGTGGAAAAATTCAGAGATTAAATAAGTGAAACAGAAGATAAAATGAAAATCAATTTATATTTGTTCTCCATGGCTGACACAACAAAATTCCATAAACTGACTGGCTTATGATAAATACATATATTAGGATATATATGTAATTGGAATAGTACTTAAATATATATTTTTAATATATGAATATATAATATATAATAATATATAAATATGTACTATGTAAATATATAATATATAAATATAAAATATATGAACAAATATGTATTTATATGTTTATGTATATTATCACTCTGGAAAGCTGAAAGTCCCAGATCAAGTGGAAAGCCAGTGTTCTGTCTGATGCCTCTACCAGGAGGAAGAGGAAGAGTCAGCAACACAGAATAAAACTAGTCTTCAATGGCATTGGTCATGTGGCCTCAGAGATTCTCAATTGGCTCAGGGCATCATGGGATGGAGAAGACACAAGCTCTGAAGAAAATGTTGAAAGACATTGACACGACATGCTTAAAACCTAAACCTCATTCTCTTCTGGAAGCACTAAGCTGGTGATATTTTTCTCCACTCATTAAAAAAAGAAGAAGAAAAAGAATATTAACAGATTTATTTTAACCCCTAATCCCTCCTTAGAACTTAAAGGAAGATTGGTCATGTGAACAGAAGGTCTAATTCTATTGCAATTCTTTTGTCTTAGGATTATGTTTTTAGGAGCTTACATGATTGCTGTGTATTATTAATCATAAGACAGATGAATTATGCCTTCATTATGTGTAGACCTCAACACAAGCGGGAGCTTAGCTCTGCTAAAGTAAGCTGTCTATAATGAGATAAAAAGAGAATGCTCAGGCCCAGATCAAACTGGAAAATCCCAAGCCATTAACTGGGGGACTTTACAGATCGCCTTAAACCTAACTCTGCCAGGTACAGCTCTTCCCTCTAAAAGTGGGAAAACATAACACCCCGCATCCACACACATGCTGACAGACTTGAAAGGGGAATAAATTATACTCATAATCACCCAGTTTAATCTCGGGGCATGGTCTGACTGAACAAATAAGGGAGGGCAAGCATTTCCTCTCCCCCTCAGAACAAAGCAAGCTCTTTCATTTTTGCAAAAGACATTAATTTTATGCTTTGGTTAAGCACAATCACCCACACCTCTCCACTTACTAAAGAATTTCCCTTGTACTAAAATCAGAGTAGGGTGGGGATGTGGGTCGAGGCAGGAGGCCACACAAATTATGCGGTCTACACTCTCCATACATTACCTTCTGCTATGTGGATATGCGGTGAGTTTAGGAGTAATTCAGAGATAAATGTGTTAGTGTGCGGAAATTTAGCCTTCATAGAATAGACCTTAAAGGGCTCTCCTGGCACACAAGAGGAGTCTGATGAAGTGTGTTCCAGACCAAAGCTTTAAATTAAGTATTTGAGAATGTCATCCCAAAGAAAAAGCTGAGGCCAAGTAGTTGATAGAAACGCAGTTGAGCGGTGAAACCATACACCAACTGCGGAGTCTCAGAGAATACTCTTAGGTACAATTTACTAAACCAACTAAATAAGGGGCAGCCATAAATTACAGATGAACGCAGATGTTGGTGGACTCTAGAGCCACCTCTAAGCCCATTAAAACTTTAAACACTTCGATGCCTCATAGCCTGAGAGGCTGAAAATATAGAGGCAGCAACTAGCTTCCAGAAGACAACATATGTGCGTGTCTGGTGGGGCTGCGGGGGTTCTTACTTCATTCTTCTGGCCCTACAATTGCACCTCCAAAAACAAAACAAAATGCTGTTGGAAGTCATCACAGGGTGCCAATGGAAAATGTAAACCTCTACAAAACCGAAGGTGCCAACAGGGCTGCTGACATCCCAGAGCTTTCCCTGGGACTGGTATCAAGCCTGTGTTGGTAGTTTTCTTTAAATATAATTCCTTTATGCCAATACGCATTCAACCTTCTGCTGAAGAATGTAACTCTGGAGTCAGACAGAATTCCAAGTCCACCACTTACTGGTACTCGTGATGACCTTGAACATGCTGCCTGACCTCTGGACCTGGTTATCATACCAGTAACATGAAAGAATCATAAAATACAAACCTGTGTTGCTTACACTCCTCCATAGAAACAGAACCAGTCAGAAGAGTATGCAATGTGTTTACATGATATAAGGAATTAGTGGCTGGAGAGGTGGCTCAGTGGTTAAGAGCATTCCGTGCATAGTTCCAGGTACCCACACGGCAGCTCACAGCCATCTGTAATTCCAGTTCAAGTGATTCTATTACCCTCTCCTGGCCTTTATGGGTACTGCAAACACATGGCACTTAAATATGGGCAGGCAAAATGATCATACACATGAAAAAGAGAAAAAGAAATACAAAGTCCAAGTCCAAGTGGATCAAGGACCTCCACATAAAACCACATACACTGAATCTAATAGAAGAGAAAGTGGGGAAAAGCCTTGAACACATGGGTACAGGGGAAAAGTTCCTGAACAGAACACCTATGGCTTATGCTCTAAGATCAAGAATTGACAAATGGGACCTCATGAAATTGCAAAGTTTCTATAAGGCAAAGGACACTGCCAATAGGACAAAACAGCAACCAACAGATTGGGAAAAGATCTTTACCAATCCTACATCCGATAGAGGGTTAATATCCAGCATACACAAAGAACTCAAGAAGTTAGACTCCAGAAAACCAAATAACTCTATCAAAAAATGGGGAACAGAGCTTTTCTCATCTGAGGAAATTCGCAAGGCTGAGAAGCACCTAAAGAAATGCTCAACATCCTTAGTCATCAGGGAAATGCAAATCAAAACAAGTCTGAGATTCCACCTCACAACAGTCAGAATGGCTAAGATCAAAAACTCAGGTGACAGGAGATGCTGGTGAGGATGTGGAGAAAGAGGAACACTCCTCCATTGCTGGTGGGATTGAAAGCTGGTACAACCACTCTGGAAATCAATGTGGCGGACCCTCAGAAAAATGGACATAATACTACCTGAGGACCCAGCTATACCACTCCTGGGCATAT
>CM052704.1:61065576-61093822 GCA_028551405.1 Uromys caudimaculatus
TCACTTTACAGTAACAGCTGGACTGAGAGTGAGGTCCCAGATGGAGGAGTTGGAGAAGGGACTGAAGGAGCTGAGGGAGTCTATGGAGGGAGCAACAGTGTCAACTGGCCTGACCCCCCCCCCCGTCTTCCTGGAGGCTGGACCACTAACCAAAGAATACACATGGAGGGACCCATGGTTCGGACCACAAATGTGGCAGAGGAGGGCCTCATTGGCCATCAGGGGGAGAAGAGGCCCCAGGAAAGGGGAATGTCAAGGTGGGAATATGGGAGTGGGCGGGTGGGTGGGTGGGAGGTGGAATTCCCTCATAGAGATGGGAGAGAGGGAAGGGATAGGTGGTTTCCAAAGAGGAGACCTAGAAAGGGGGAAACATTGGAAATGTAAATAAAGTATCAAAAAAAAAAAAAAAAAAAGAAAGAAAGAAAACCACTCTTTAAAATAAAAGAGAATTGGCTTCTGTGATTACTGTAGCTGAATCTCAGATCAGGAATAATGGTGCAAGTCAAGCCTCAGAATTTTCTCATGTTTGGGAGAAGTTGGTTTTGTGTTCTGTTGAAACCTTAACTAATATAGATAAAACCCACCCATCCAAGAAAGAGTATTAGGCTTTCTTCGTCTATCAATTAAAATGTTAATCTACCCCAAAAACCATCCACACACAAACATCCAGAACTGTGGCCCAATTGACTAGACATACAGATATTACATGCCTATAAAGTATCTCTATAGGATTAAAATAAGGTGACTCATGTCAAATCCATAGAACTGTGACTATTGCATCATGACTACTCATCATAGACAGGCCATCATTCTTACTAAAGAAGGGTTAAAGAGAAGCAAAGAATCCTCATGGACTACTACCCACAAGAGGGGGCTAGGTCTAACCACAAGGAAACCTGGCAGAGCTTTGGAAAATGTGGTGGCTAGAAAAGAGTAACCACCATTTCAGGAACACCGGAAATGAGAGAATAACCTGGAGCAGGGGGTTGCAGGATTGGAAGGAAAAGATGACATCGAGCAGGAGATGAGGCAAGGATGGCCAAGAAAGTGACAGGACATTGAAGGAGAGAACCTATGAAATAATGTAAGGACCAGAGAACCAAGAACTCTGCTACGAGGTTCTACCTTCTGTATAGGAAATCTGCACCTATGAAATCTGAACCAAGTCGACCAACTACCAACTGACATGCCAGCATGGATGGGTGAAATCTCACAAGGCCTTCTCCCTAAGAGAAGAGCTACAGATAATTAATGCCTACTGAGGTGGGAAGAATCAATCTTCCCCAGAGATGAGCCCAGGAATTGTTTAACCAATACTGACTGATCAGCTTAAGATCATACATGTACTAGCAACACCAAGTGGACTCAGTGGGTTGTGTTTATATATTTATATGTATGTAGAAATGCAGCAGGTTAAACAAAAAGAAAACATAGAACTACTGGGCTGTGGTAGCGCACGCCTTTAATCCCAGCACTTGGGAGGCAGAGGCAGGTGGATTTCTGAGTTCGAGGCCAGCCTGGTCTACAGAGGGAGTTCCAGGACAGCCAGGGCTACACAGAGAAACCTTGTCTTGAAAAACCAAAAAAAAAAAAAAACAAAAAAAACAAAAAACAAAAACAAAAACAAAAAACCCATAGAACTATAATAAAGATCAAATAACAAAAACAAAAGTACTGTATGAACAGAGGAGGGCCAAGTAGGGAACAGAAGAGAGCCATTGTGCCCACCCCTCTAGGGATGACAGAAGTGAAGAAGAACATGTACATTAAGTTGAGCACATGATGGACTGTGACCCAAGATGGTGACAACGGCTTGCCCAGTGACAACTGCTTGTAGGCAAACCCATAGAAAGGCAAGAGTTAGGCCACTGGGGAAAAGACAGAAAATTGGGAAACATTTTCTACAAGAACCCTTTTCATTCAACTTTTTGCAGTGCTGTGTAGCTTATCTCTCACTTTAAATACACCTACTCCTCTGGGTTATAGCATTAATAAATCTGGACAGTAATTTATTCCACTCAGTCAAAAGTCTCCAACATAACACTGCATGTTAGACAGTGACAAATTATGTTATTGCAACCTAACTCCAGTAGACATTCATAATCCAAAAGGGGGGAAAAAAAGTAGAAAATTAAGTTATGAGGTCAGGGCTCCAGTAAATCCTCCCGTGTGATGTAGGTTAAGAGGGGGCACTCAGAACCAGGGATTAGAAGTAGGCTACAAAAGCATTATGGTTCAAGATCAGAAATCTCCTTCCAACGATGCTGCAAAGACCCCTTGTTTCTGTAGTGTGTGTGTGTGTGTGTGTGTGTGTGTGTGTGTGTGTGTGTGTGCATGCACACGCACACATTCACATGTGCACACTTTATTCAAGTATAGACTTTTTCCCTTGTGAAAGCCATTCATATCATGTAATGGACTTCAGTAAAAGAATAGAATTCATCTTACATACGTTTCGTTTAGAATTTACTTTGTTTGAATTTGTCTTTTACTAATCTTTTCATCTCCACATCTTAAAGATTTCAGTGTAGGCTGCTGGAGAGATGGCTTAGTGAGTAAAAGTAGTTGCCACCAAGCCTGATGAACTCATTTGCTGGGACCCACATGGGAGAAGGAGAACTGCCTCTCACAAGTGCTGCTTTGACCTCCACACAGATGCTGCAGTAAGCTCAGACACACTCACATGCACAACTACCCCACCCCAAAATAAATCAATGCAGTAGTAACAATTAAAAAGAAAAACATGTTCTAGTCATAGGAAGAAATGCTTGTCTATCTTAAGACCTCCAAGACACATAAAGAAGAGGATGACAACTGAAAAACACTAATGATTTAGTGTACCGAGTGGCAGGTTCCGATGCAATAATGATTACCATCACTTGTTCCGTGTTGTTCTTGAAATGTCTCTATCAATCTACCTTGAAAATTCTAATCTGTCCCAGTAAAGGAGCAAAACTATGAGCTGGGATTCTGCATATTTTCTAAAAAGAAACCAAACAAACAAAAACTATAGCAAGGCCAAGTGGCTTCTATTCCACTTCTCAAGCCCATGGGTACTTATCTATTAGAAAAAGGTATGTAGTTTGAGAGATATCCTTATTGAGTGTTTCCAATGGGCTACTCAGTTTTTCTTCACTGACTTAAGAGGAAATTAGATCATTTTCTTAAGGAATTGACATAAAGAGACTAGACTTTCCCCCACTGTGGTTAAGAAACATAGTACATGTAGGTTGTCACATATTGGGCAATAGAAAGATCAGATAAGGAACATGAAATCTAGAAGACCAGAGCAAAGAGCAAACTAGATTTTCAGTGGCCTTCCAAACTCCAGTGTCTCTGGATTGACAGGGAAGAGAACACCCCCAGTCTTGGCAGTGAGAAATCAGGAATGGCAATTTGGATGACAACAGTATGATGTTTTAGAATTTTTCTAGACTGACAAAATACCAGTCTGCCTGAGTAGGACTCACATGGTAGGAAAGAACACAGACTCAAGGAGAGAAGTGAAGGTCATATAGCTTTGTGGGAAGCCCATGCTTTCTTTTTCTTTTTCTTTTTCTTTTTCTTTTTCTTTTTCTTTTTCTTTTTCTTTTTCTTTTTCTTTTTTTTTTTTTTTTTTTGGTTTTTGAGACAGGGTTTCTCTGTGCAGCCCTGGCTGTCCTGGAACTCACTCTGTAGACCAGGCTGGCCTTGAACTCAGAAATCCACCTGCCTCTGCCTCCCAAGTGCTGGAATTAAAGGTGTGCACCACCACTGCCTGGCATTGACAATATGAGTTCATTTGCATTGCTGGTGGCCTAGAAGATCTGGTTCAGTGTCAACAAGTATTTGTTGGATGAATGATCCATCTACGTTGCTAACGTCCATTTATCACTAAGCTCCATTCAACAGCCACTAATTCTGAATGCAAACATAGATGAAAGGATAGCCCTACAGGCAGCAGACATTCCTGGATACCATAGTTGAATGTAGGGGATGGTCAGATCCCAAGCATATGCAGATTCTTTGTAGGTGGTGATTGTGATGGTCAATTTTTTCATTACTGTGACAAAATACCTCAGATTTTCTTTCTTTCTCTTCTTTCTTTCTTCCTTTTTTTTTTTTTTTTTTTTGGTGATGGGGGGGTGGTTTCAAGACAGGGTTTCTCTGTGTAGCCCTGGCTGTCCTGGAACTCACTCTATAGACCAGGCTGGCCTCGAACTTAGAAATCCACCTGCCTCTGCGCCCAAGTGCTGGAATTAAAGGCGTGCACCACTACTGCCCGGCTCAGATTTTCATTAAGGAAATGTTCATTTTATTCATGATTTTAAAAGTTTCTGTCTATTGGTTCCATTACTTCAGAGCCTGAGAAGGAAGTACACTGTAGTAGTTCATAACAGAGGAAATCACTCATCACATGACAACTAGAAGGCAAACACCAACCTCTTCAAGGGTTCACCATGCATGCTCTCTGGTTGGCAGTTCAATCTCTATGAGCCCCTATGGGCCCAGGTCAGTTGATTCTATAAATTTTCTTGTGGTGTCCTTGACCCCTCTGCCTTCCCCAATCCTTCCTCCCCCTTTCCACAGGATTTTCTAAGCTCTACTTAATATTTGGCTGTGGGTCTCTACATCTGTTTCCATCAGTTGCTAGGTGAAGCCTCTCAGATGACAGTTATGTTAGGCACCTGTCTGCAAGTATAGCAAGATATCATTAGTTGTGTTAGGGTGGGCACTATCTCATAGCCTGGATCTCAAGCTGGACCAGTCACTGGTTGGTCCTTCCCCCAAATTCTGCTCTATTTTTTTATCCCTGTACACCTTGTAGGGAGGACAAACTGTAGGTCTAAGGATCTTTAAGGGACTGATGTTGAAGATGCATGAACCCTTCAAGTATCTCCCCTATTTGAGTATTTCATAAGACCAGGAGTCTGAAGAAATACATTGAGAAAAAATGAGGAGAGAGAAAAACTTCTAGAATAAATACATTCTCTTCTCACTGTTGTTGAAGTCTATATGTGAGCAAGAATGGACCTGGTTTCTACATAGGAAGAAACATCAAATGCTTATTGTTTTATTCTGATTTTCCCCAAAAGCAAAATCAAGAAAAGTCTGACAGTAAAACAAGAAAAATCCTATCTGGGAAGGCAGAAATAGAGTGTGATATAGTAGCTCAGTTTCAGAAAACCTCCTTAGTGACACTTTACTGGAAGCTTAGGATTCACTACCCTTCCCACCTCAGCCAAGGAGCTGATGGAAGAACATCAGAAAAGGAGCCCTTACCCTGGGTTTTAAGAGTGGCCAGAGTGCAGCCTCCTTCTGCCAGCTCATACTGACATGTCTTATGTGAAAAATAAAGGTGTAGAGTAAACCAGTGTGACCTCTGGGTTGTTAGTGTATCTAGACCTTGCCTTTCCTAACTAAAACAAACATAGAAGGTTTAACAGGGAATATGCAAGGAGGAATAAGAATCTTCAACACAGGAGGCTGGAGAAATGGCTGTTGCGGGAAATATTAAAAAATAGACCTGCACATTCCCACACTACTGCCCTGCTACTCTCTGCCCCGGGGGGCTGGCTGGTCATGCACTGGCAGGCAATGGCCGACTTGTTTTATCTCATGGAGACTCTGACTTAGAGCTCCATGATCTCTCCACCCAGCTCACTAGGTTCCCACTGGCGGGGTCGCTACCACACCAGCCCCATGCTTCAATACCCCCACGGCCTCTGTGGTGCACATCTGGCAAACACACACTTTGCTACAGTACCTTTTTCTCTGGAACCTAGCCAAGTCACTGTGAGAAGAAAAACACCACACAAACTTAGTTCAGAAACAATGGTAACTCAATCTCTGGGTGCAACAACTAAAATCCTAATCTTGTAATCTCTGGAGGCGAATCCTGATGGATCTGCCATTGAAACCTGGAGACACTAGCAGCTACATCTTGTCCTCAGGCTGTCCCCATCCAAAAGGCCCTCTCTCCTGCTTCCTCTCTTCCTCAGTCCAACCCAGAAGTCCTGCCTACTCGCCCAGTGACTGACTCCTTTATTCATTAGGGGATTGGTTCACAAGAAGTCACCTGAGTGCATGACTAACTCCTTGTCTGCAACCCCTCCCAGGACAGCAGAATTAGCATCAAAATACAAACAGTCCCAGGGCTGTCCACAACAGATGGCTCAGTGGTAAAGAGCACTGGCTAACTCCTTCAGAGGACCCAGGTTTAGTTCCCAGCATCTGCATCCTGCATGACCACTCACAACCCTTTATAACTCAAGTTACACTCTCTTCTGGCCTTGAAGGACACTGCATATAGTACATACAAGCAAGACATTCATACATATAAAATAAGAAAATAAATCTTATTCAGTGAATCTTCATATGTGTTAAGAGTCTTATTTATTTTTTCTGTTAATGATTTTAAAAAAAAAATAACGATGAAAGCAACTTAAGGGTTGGTTTGGGCTTACAGTTCCTGGGGATGGAATCCATCGTGGCTGAAGCAGCATTGCAGCAAGCAAAAAGAAAAGATAGCAGGAACAGGAGACTGGTTGGTTACACCGAATCCAATTTCAGGAAATGAAGAGTAAACAGGAAGTGAGACTAGACTTTAAAGCATCAAGGCCAGGCCCTAATGACTTCTGCCTTCTAAAGGTCCCAAAACTTTCCTAAACAGCCCACTAGATGGATGTGTTCAAACATGTGGGCTACAGAGGACATTTCCATTCAACAAGAATGGAAGAGGAACGACTAAACTCTAACACCTAAAATAACTGATTTTTTTTATGTGGGAGACAGCTGTGCACCCTTCCCCCAACACATACATTCAAAATAACTTAAAGCAAGTGAGGTAAGATATTGCTATCTTATAAGCATTTAAACAAATGGTACCCAGCCAATGGTGCTGTTTGGGGAAGTTAAGGACTTCTGTGGGATGGCCTGCCTGGTGGCCTTTGAAGGATGTATTCTTCTCTATTTGTGCGCTCCTCTCTCTCTCTCTCTCTCTCTCTCTCTCTCTCTCTCTCTCTCTCTCTCTCTCTCTCTCTTTCTCTGTCTCTCTCTTTCTTGTTGAGTCAAGATGCAGACACCCTCTCTACCTCATTTCTGCCCAAGAAGGAACAGCCTACCAGGGTGTGCTGAGATCCTCAGAATCTGTGAGCTGGAATAAACCATCCCTCCCTTTTCATGGGATTATTATTCATACTCTGTTACAGTGACAATAAAGGTATCTAATACATAAGTTAGTCATGCACGAGATAACATCTTCTCCATATACCTCAGTAGCCTATGTAGCTCATTAAGCACCAGAACTCAGTTAGCTGCCTAACGTCGCACAGCTACTGGATGGTAGAATTGAGATGAAGATGGAGTATGGTTCAGAGTTCATTTGCCTCAGCAATATTCTCTTCTGAATGTCCACTTTTCCAAAGTTAAGAAATGCTACATGGTTCTCTGATGAATACAAACTTATAAAATGTGGCAGTAACTAACATCTAGGTTCTTATTCTTCTGTCTCTATGACTCAGCTTCATCCCGGCCTCTCCCCTTGGGTCTTTAACTCCTGTCTGCAAGGCTTGCCTCACTCTGTCCCCAGTATTTGCAGGAAGGGTATATAGACTATATTACCATCATATGTCTGCAGGAGTGGCACAGATGAGCTGGCTGACTAAGAAGCTGCCTCTCCCCATCAGGCGTCTACAGACTGGTGGGCTGTGCTCGAGTTTGGCATATCTATAATACTTTAGTTTCTGAATGCTCCTGACTGATGACCAAAATAGAGGACACCACCCCTACACCCAGGAAAGTAAGCACTGAGGCATAAGAGCTAAAGCATCCTGTTCCCTAGACTCCCGCTAGTGTGGAGTCTGCACCTACGCCACCCAACGGGGAGGTCACAGTTTGCCTTTACTGAGGAGAATTCAGCTCATTGTGGCAGAGGCAGAAGCTGACCCTGTCTGTGAAGAACCGACTATACTCTGCCCTCATGGTTTTTGCTTTATGTTCTTTCAGATTGGGATAGAAGTTAAAGAGGATGGAGGGGGGAAGATTAAAAATACACTTCCGTTTGCAAGAGAAGCAGGGCGCCCTGAGAAGGCCAGCAAGGGGGGGGGGGGGACATTCTAGTTTCCACAGTTCTCTGCTCGCCCAGCCATCCAGCGCAGGGCTGAATTTCTGCATGGTCCTCCCATACAGAGCTCTGCAGCTCCTGACTTCTCCACAAGAAAGAAGCAAGATGGCAGCCCTTGGCCTCAGGGGACTGGTGGAGACTTTACAGGCTGTTTTCAAAATGAGAGCTAAATTCCTGACATTGATCTGGGAGGAACTGGTGAGGATAAGGGGAAAATGGGCAGAAGCCAGCAGAGCTTTTCCTTCAGATTTATGGTCCAGCCACCCTGTGATTCCCAGCAGGCCTTTGCTACATGGTGCTTTTTTCTCTCTCTCCCCTCCTAAAAGTTTGTCTATCTGAGCCAAGTCTTCTCTCTTCCTTCCCTGGAGAGAACAGGAAAAAGGGCCTGTGTCCTGCATTTGAAAACATCTGGTGGGACTATCAGGGAAAAATGTGAAAGCTATAATTTAACTTACCTTTTGGGATAGGTTTTATTGCATTTGCTTTCTTGGATGAAAAAAAAAAGTTTGGCATTTCCCCATTAGTTAATGGGTTCGGAATTTTATTAATCAATGTCGAAATGTTCATAAACTAATGCCACCTTTTATAAGCAGGGGCAAGAACTATTTCCAAATGCTTCCAGTCAGAAGGAATAATATTAAAATGCAGGTTGCTTGTGTGCTAAAACCAGTCTTTGGGGAGTGGAGCATAAGCTCTCAATTATCCCAATCACCTCCAGAGTCACAGACCAGGGCCAGAAATGCAGGCCAGACTAACGAGTCCACAGGACTCAACCTACATGGTTCTCACTGGAACCTAGGCCGAACCCTTCACTTTCTTGCAACTTACATTGCCTGAGCAGACCCCTGTCCAGCCTTCACACCTGCCCAAAGACTATCAGAGTAGATGCTGTTAATGACACATCGACATTCAGGAGGGTCTCAGGTCCACAGTGGCTCTTCATGGAGGTTGTGTGTTGTGCTATTGTTGCCTGGATCTCGCTCTGGACTCCCCTGGGAATCCCAGGCATTTTAATCTCCCTCAAATGAATTCAAGCAAGATGAAGGGAGGACGTGTGGAAGACAGGTAGTTTATTGCAGGGAAGAGCAGAGCACACTCTACAGAGGTAAGAGTGGACAATTGCCAAAACATTGTTGTGTTAATTGACATTTTGGCAGGCTTTATACTATTTCTAAAATCAAAAATAAAGTCAAAGAAGAACTGTTCCCAGGGCACATTTCCCTGTCGAGGCAGTTGACAGAACCATTTGGATTGATTTAGGACAGGAACAATGATGTGTCCTTGCTCTTAATGAGGAAGCCTCCGCTAAGTGTCAACAGTACAAGGTGTAGGCGGTTATCTGTTATTGACTTTCTATGGGAGTCTTTTGAATAATCTGAGCCCTGAGATTTCAGTTCTTGGTTTTGTGTCTGTAGCCCAGCATTATTAGCTTTTTTCTGCTTCTCCGTCTACCAAAACCTAAGCAAACAGTCTCATATTCTTGTCTCTATAGACAAGAGCTATTCTAGCTGCCAACATGTCACTGCTATGGCAAACTGCACCTTAACACATGAGACAAGATGAACTCTTCTTCCCTTAGGCTGCCTCTTGCCAGGTATTTGGACACAGGCATGGGAGTAGTAAACAGCATACACAGTCCTTCCACTGTGAGGCAAATGCCAAAGAGAAGTGAGTGTATTCTATATCAGATTTGTTCATATCAGCTCCAAACTATAAAAATCTAAATGCTCATTAGAACAGAGCAGATAAACAAAATGTTGTTTGTGCAGTAGAATGCTAGACAAAAACAAAAACAAAAAACCTGTGGAAGCCACATCTGCTCTGACATTGGAGCTCAGGAGTTGGTTCAGATCCTATAGATGAAAGGTTTAGCCCCACCAGATAACCTCATTTCAGCCCTGAGTCAAAAAGTCCAGAACACTTTGTACTTCAACTCACCCTCTGTCTTAGTCAGGGTTTCTATTCCTGCACAAACACCATGACCAAGAAACAAGTTGGGGAGGAAAGGGTTTATTCAGCTTATACTTCCATGTTGCTGTTTATCACTAAAGGAAGTCAGGACTGGAACTCAAGCAGGTCAGGAAGCAGGAGCTGATGCAGAGGCCATGGAGGGATGTTACTTACTGGCTTGCTTCCCCTGGCTTGCTCATCTTGCTTTCTTACAGAACCCTGGACTACCACCCCAGGAATGGCACCACCCACCATGGCCCTCCCACCCTTGATCACTAATTGAGAAAGTGCCATATAGCTGGATCTCATGGAGGCATTTCCTCAAGGGAGGTCCCTTTCTCTGTGATAACTCAAGCTTGTGTCAAGTTGACACACAAAACCAGCCAGTACAACCCACACATACACACACCTCAAATTCAATAGTTTGCTGGAATTACTTACAGAACTCAAGAAAACTTTGCTACTACTGGTTTGTTATAAAGGTTACAACTCATAAGGAGTGAAGTGAAAGAGACACACAGAGCAAGGCCTGAGGCAGGATTTAGCTCTGTCTCCCTTCAGGAGCATTACAATCCAGTACCCTCATATGTTCACTAACCTAGATGTTTGTGGAATCCTATTATTTGGGACTTATAGAGGTCTATTCCAAAGGTATTATTGATTAAATCGCTGACAGTAGAGACGGACTCTACCCTTAGGTCTCCTCTCTTCCTCCGAGACTAAGTTCCAGCCAGCTTTCTAATCATGCCTTACTCTTTCCAGTGACTAGCCGCCATCCTGGAACTGTCTAGAGACCCAAGACACCAATAATCTTATTCATAAACTCAGGTATGGCTGCAGGGAATTTTCACTATCAGGAAATGCTCCTGATCTTGATTTTCATCCTACCTCTTGGGAAATCCCAAGGGGTTTAGAAACTGTGTCAGATCCTAGAGACCAGGTTGAAATTGAAAAGATTACTTTTTATGACTTCACAATTTCTACCCAACTTAGACATCTGTTCTTGCCATGCACTCTTAGGAGCCTGGTTCATACATAATTTCTTCAGCCTGGTATATACTCTAGAACCTTCCATCCATTGTCATTCCTAAAGTACTTGTTGAGTCATGGCTTTCTCTAATTTTCAAGTGATCAAAGACCATTCATTCTCTACCAGATAAGCACTGTACTGGTTAGCCTGGCACTAAGGGTCTTCTGTAAACAGACTTCTAAATATCCTGTTCCCTCCCCCAACATACATCTTTCTCTTAGGTCAAAGGAAGCATGTGAGTTTCCCCAGCTGTGTGTCCATTTCCCAGCCACCCCCTCACTTTCTCCTAGCAATTCTTCCTTTCTTGTCTCCCTGGGTCCCTGCTACAGCCCTGGCTGCTGAGCTCCTGGCTGTCCTTTCTCAACGCCTCTGCTTATACGTTAGCTTTCCCAACAGGGAAAGATCTCTTTCTGCTGCCAGTTTATCTTTTCCCTATTTGTATTAGTCTCGTGGCATGTGGTCATGTCACCTCATGATGACTTAAGTCCCCATTTCAGTTATAAGCTCACTTAGGACACGATGCAGATCTTACTCCTCTTAGAATTAATTCTCCTTGAATCTACCTACCTCAAATGTTCATAAAATACACGGAGAGAAATAGAACAAATACAGGAGGGAAAGGAAATGAACTACTAGGTAGTAGTTATACTGAACAAAATTCAATGAATTCATTCGTATTTAAATTAAATTACAGCTTAAAAGATTAGTTACATGAATGTTTTAATTATAATTGGGGAAAATCCACTTACCAAAGAATTACTCTACAAATGATGAACCCTCACAAATATGTTGAAAGCTTTCTTCTCAGATCAGACTGCCCACTGCATTTGGCTCTCCATATCTGTGGGCTCCATATGCAAGGATTCAAGCAACGACAATAAAAAGCATTCAACAAATGTTATGTCAGTCAGAAATGGATACATAGACTTTTTTTTTTCTCTTGCCACTATTCTCTAAACAATATGGTACAACCACTATTCTCACAGTATTTAGATTCTATCGGGGATTATAGGGAATCTATAATTTAAGGCATCAGAAAGATCTCCGTGGGGTGACATGCAAACATTATGCCATTTAATACAAGAAACTTGAATGTCCACAGTTGGTACCAGAGGGGAGTCTTGGAACAATCTCCTTAGATTCTGAGGGGTGGCTCTATTCTTCTTTAACTGAAACCAGTCTGAGGACCTGGCTGAGGGCTGGGTCTCTGAATTCCTAGTACACATCTGCTTCTTCCGCAGCCAGGTACAGCCTTTCAGTTCACTCAGAACTAATTATAACAGATTCTACCCCTCACCACAAATGCCACTTGGAGAAAGTGCCTGACTTCTCTGAGACTCCATTTATTTGTGAAGTGGGACCTACAGGCCTACTTTTTTAGGTTCTCCTGAGGAATGGTGCTCTGGAGAGCATAAATAAGAGATGCCAACTTTAGCAGGAAAATTTCAACTGTGCTTTCTGCCTCCCACCTAGGTGTGCTTATGGTCCTGTCTGGATGCAAATGGTTTTGGCAGGAAAAAAGGGACAGTTCCTCTCTTCCTTGCTGAGCACTGAAGAGACATTTTAATTATTCTCTCCAGTTTTGTGGGAAGTTATAACAGGAGGCAATTTGAGGCAGGCCCTCAAAGTCATATGAATTCCTTCCACCTCTGAGTTAGCTAAGACAAAGGAGCTTTTCCCAGACAGGAGAGAAACATTCCAGTCTGTTGACATCAAGAGGCTTGTGGGATCATCCAGGGAGATCATGGTAGAGGACAAAGACTGAGGCCTCTGTGGTAGAGGTTTTGGGAGAACATAAGGTTGTGGGGTCAAGCATGTAAAGTGAGAAAGGCAAGGAGTATTCCTGCTGGCTCCTTTCGATGAAGACATGCCTTGATCACCAAAAAGCAATCACACACGCATACTCTTTTAAAATGCCAAAAACAAATGCAAAATTTTCCCTTGGAAAACAGTATCGACATTGGCAGATAATTTTGAAGGAACATGTGAGGGACTGGGCCTGCCTGGTCCATTTATGCTCAGACACTGCCTCTTCACACACTAAAGCTACTGTTCATTGCTGGGCCAGAACCACAGGCCAAGCCTTCTGAGCTCTTCGGCTTTCCTTAGGGATGATCCAACACAGTGCCAGCTGGCAGTGGGTCTGAGCAAATTGGCAGGGTCCCACCTGCTTTAAATGAATGCATGTGTATCTCTCAAGACGCCGGGCAGATATTCATTGGCCTGGCTAATGAAAGAGCTTAAAATGGCCTGCTCACTCACACCAATGAAGTCTAAATCTCAAAACCAGACACCCTGAGAGGACCAAGAAAAAGGACTTCACTCCCCAAGTGCTCTGTAGAATGACACTACCCAAAGAATCAAATGCATTTTTGTGAAGAGAAGCCGGTAGGGTTGAAAACCAACCCTGTCTCCAAAACCAACAACAAAACATAAATCTAAGTCCTAAAGAACATAGCCCCCTAAAAATTGTTAATTAAATCTCAAAGGAAAGGGAGGTCTGACTATAGTCATCTCAAATCTAAAATGGAGGAATAAGGGAGATTCCTCTCGTGTCATGGCACCCAGAGCCTTGTCAGTATCCCAGTGTCAGAAGGGTGGGATAGGAGCGTGCACCTCTGCTCCTCAGGATGTCGTAAATCATAGGGACAAACCAGACCCAGCTGGAAAGACCAAGGAAAGGAAACCCCAAGGCATTGATTGAGGGACTGATTCTACATTCTTTCTCCTTTCCCCCCATTTTTTTGTCCTTTGATAAATTCCCCCTTTATCACATTCTCTTTCTGACTCCATTTCATGCAAACTCGTCAAAATAATGGGTCTTCTCTTTGTAGTAACATTTGTCTCTTCAAACTGCTAGAGGTGTGATCGATCAACTGCTAATTACTGTCTGATTCTGTGTGGGTTGAGCTGAGGCAGCTCAGTAAGATAGCAACAAACGTCAGAAGACGACGGAGCGTCTTGGAAACCCCTCTAGAGCTGGGAATGACAGCACCCAGCAACCAGCCTGATTGTACCCAGTAGTCATGAAAAGCCACCCATGTAAAGACAATTGCTCTGGGGAACTGTGGCACTTCCTTCAGATGTTAACAACCTATAAACAAAGAAATCTTCTGTGGTTGAAGCTGAGTTGGAGAATCAAGGAGACAATGGGACAAAGGAGAAAGAGTCATGCTGAAGACCCATGAGCTCCATATGCAGTCAAGTCTGCAGAAGAAAGAAGTAGTAAAATCAAGAGGAAAACACAAGTGTCAAAAAACAGGAGAGTCTGTAAGTCCCAACTCAGATCCCACCTCTGTCATGAGGTCCCTAAACAATGCCACTCAGTACAGTCTGATGAGCCCACGGAGTCCAGTATCATGTTCCATCTCTAGCTTACCAGACATTCTCCTTTAACATAACCCATTAAGCTTCTGCTCAACAACCCATAAGTTCTCTGCTCACTCCATCCATATGCAGTGTCATAGGGAGGAAGAGAGTGACAGCAGACACAGCTAGGCAGCCCCTGGAAGGGAGCTAGTGCAAGACAAGCTATGGGTGCTTTTCTAAGTTTCTTGAGATGACTCTTCAGATGAGAGAGGCAGAGACAGCGGCAGGCCACTGCCCAGCCAGAAAGACATCTTCTGTTCTTGGTGCTTCTTAGCCTTGTCTTCGGTCTGGAAGAAGGAGATGCAGACAGAGAGAGGCGCACAGGCTCCTTCTGTACAGCTGCTGTATTGAACAGCAATGGATGACCTTTCTACCAATAGCCCTAAGGCCCTGTGGAGCCTCTTCAGAAAGGGACAAGGTCAGAGAGGTGGTAGCCAATCCATGCCCCTCACAAATACTTTCTAAAGGTAAACAAAAGTGAAACCTGTCTTTGCTTTTACTTTCTTCTTGTATCAAATTTTGAAGACAAGCAGAAATTCTCAAAAGACATGTAGAAATTCTCAGCCAGCCAGTAACACTCTAGAATCTTCTGCACTCCATTTCTGATCTCAGTTCGCCAGACAATGAACAGAAACACACAGCTTTATAAGTGCTGGGGAAAAAAATGTTAAAAGTCACTTGGTGGAATTGGTCGGAGTTCACCCCACATTTCCCACAATGCTACCTCTACGGTTCCATTCTAGAGAAATGTGGAAAGATGGATGACTAAAATCAGAGATTATTCAGGTTTTTTTCTTTTAACAAGAGTAGAAGGATTAAGTATCAAAAAGTGAAGATGTAGTTGAGTGAGTTACAGCAACAAGAACTCCTCCTAAACCAAATAATTACATACTACATTTTATCACCAACCGATGTTTATATCTGATGGAAGTCAAAAACAATTAAAAGCCAGATGGTCCCATTTTGGTGAAAGAAAATGAAAGAAAAGGGGGAAGAAATATAAATGTAAGAAAGGAGGCCCTGAAAACTATATCCTTAACATGCTAACATAGTTCTGTACAAGGTGGCTTTACTTTGCTTCATGATTTTGGCATTGTGTAAGCTTTACTTATTCTTTATATTACTTTTTAATCAAATGAAGGGAGGGGTGGAAGGAGAAGGACGGGACAAATAGAAAGGAAGAGCGAGGAGGTCTCCATGACGCGATTCCTGTTCACGGGGCTCTTATTACACAGGTACCTTAGTGGACATGTCCCGCCACCCAGAGTCTTGAAAAATGTCTTTGCGGATTTTGCCCAAGGTCCGAGGAAGCCATCAGCACCCAGTAGGGCAGAAGAGACCGAGGGGCAGGACAGGAATATGCTTCATTCTGTAAGTCCTCCTGCTATGTGTCCAGCAAATGAATCACACTAGGTCTCTTGTTACAGAATCATTTTTGTTTTCCAAGTCGCAAATTCTGAATGTACAGGAAGAGGAGAAAGCCCTGAGGTATGTGATGCTCTAAGAAGGCTATTTCAATCCATTTCTCTACAGCCCTAGTTAGAGCAGTTTAAATGTTGTCTACCTTTGGAGCAACAGGAGCATGTGCTGCCCAAATGGTGGCTGTGTCCTTGCGTATCTCAGGGTGAGCAGCTGAGACAGCCAGGCTGCAGGTCCTGCCTAGCATCCACTTCAGTTGTGGATTCCTCAGGCCTGTTTC
Organism: Uromys caudimaculatus; assembly: GCA_028551405.1. NCBI lineage: Eukaryota > Metazoa > Chordata > Mammalia > Rodentia > Muridae > Uromys > Uromys caudimaculatus. Next base: position 61,081,729 of record CM052704.1, read on the forward strand.
CTCATCTATAAAGAAGGTAAGGTACATCTAGTCATAGCCTGCCCCCACTCCAAGCTTTCCCCATGTCACTTTGGAATGCTTCAAGGTTTATGCCAGGAATGTGGGAAGGTATCAAACAAGAGGCAAGGGAGATGCTGAATGAGCCCTGCCTTGCATTCTCACCCCCAGATATCAAGAGAAGTCCGTGTCTCTCTCTTTTATATATTGAAGTTCAGCAGAGGCATTATCTGGAGGGAGACCCTTACAGCTAGAAATCTGGGAACAAGCAGATTTCGATCTGGCTCTGTCGAGAGCCATGTATAACCCCATGTCACCTCTAAACACAGAAGACCTCTGCTGGTTTTTTTCACTTGAGGCAAGCACAGATGACCTGGACCTTTCTTGTATTTTTCAGTGTGACTGTCTTTGGCTCATATTGCACAAGGCTGCCCTACTGGACTGTTTCAGAAGTAAGATGAAAATATTCTCCAAAGACATGTTATTAAGTCCCCTATACACACACACACACACACAAAAATGGAGAAATCCATGGAATTGGCCTGTTTACAAAGCACCTGGCACCAATAAGCCCTGTCAATGTCTGAGTGACTCTATCCAAGAGTGCTCAGAAGTGAAGTGCAGCTATTTGGGACTCTTTGCTTGGGTTTTGTTGGGTATTTTTTTTCCATATGAGGAAATGGGTCACTGCTGTGTTCTTAGTGGTGCGTGCGATGTAGCAGTGTGAACCTAACACTAGTGTATCTATGTCATATGGGCGATGCCCTTTCATAGCAGACACCTGCATTTAGGAGTACACAGGGCTGGGGGTGCTATGTGGCTGCTTAAAATAATAGTATCGATGAGGTATTTTCAAAACTATCTGATTGAGCAAGACTGAGAATTCTCCCTATTCCTATTCAGGAATTCCTATTCCTGGAAATAAGGAGAAGGAGGGGAAGGTAGGAAGAGAAAGGGAAGGAGAGAGGAAGAAAATGAAAACCCACTTTATAGCTAGTTTTACAACCAGGGTATTATGATACATTTCCAACCCAACTGAGCTAGGAATTCTTGGTCTGTGATATTGCCATGAACTTGATTTTACTTTGTGTTTGATTTTTATGCTCTGAGACAGAGTCTCATGGTGTAGCCCAGGCTGATCTTGAACTTGGGATCCTCTGGTTCCAGTCTTCTGCATACTAGGATTATGCGAATGTGCCACCACACCAGGCTGCATTTCCATGAACTTGAAAAGCAAAATCGTCTACAGGAAAGGTTTCCATGCAGTCAGACCTGGGTGTACTGCAAACAGTTTGTGCTTATCTCTTCTGTGGTGTTGGTGGGGCTTACAAGAATAAAGTCATGCTGACAGAATCCAGAGCAACACAGCCCAAGCCCATCCCATCTGAAGGAGGACAAGACAGTAAGGTTGCTAACAGCTCATGTAGAGGAGCCTCATCTCCACATCCTCCCCTGCCCTCACCCAGCCCAGGTCCTGAGGAAGATCTGAGAGCCATTGTGAGATGCTTCGGCCTTCAAAAGCACAACATACAGCAACCTGATCCACCAGTCACTGCAGGAAGGGAGAAAAGGAGGGAAAGGAGCACATGGATCAAAGGGCTCAATGTTTCAGACTAGGGAATACATTTTAGGTATCTATCAACGCACTATGGCCACAGTTCATTGATGTATAATTTTGACACGCTCACAACACAAAGTTAATAAACTAGGGAGGTGATGCTGATGTGGACCTAACTGACTCCGATTTTACTCCGTGAATACACACAATTATGATGTGCCAAAAAATACTAAAAAACAAACATGTAATGAAACCAAGGAGTTCCTCTTCACCTCCACCTCCAGAGGACTTACGTTAGAATTAAATAATTTCACATGCTCAGTGGCAACCCAAACAGACTGGTTACCTACAACATACCAATTTTTTAAATCTTGAATTAGTTCCCTTCCTGTTGCTACTCATAGACAAGCACATTTATTTTGGCTTGGAGTTCCAAAGTTCCGCACGGCAAGAAAGCATGGCAGCAGGTGGCAGCCAGACCAAGCAGTTGAGAACTCACATCCTCGCCCAGAAACACAAAACAGACGGCAAGTGACTGGAGGCTTTACATTCTCAAAGTTCATTTCCAGGGATGTACTTTCTCCAACAAGACCACGCTTCTCAAACCACCCTACACAGCATTACTACATGGGAAGCAAATGTTCAAATGCCTGAGCCTGTGGAAGACATTTCTCATTTAAGCCAGCACAGCTCTTAAAAATTCTTAGAAACAAAAGTCTTCACTAAAGAAAGAGCGGGGGGAAAAAAATTAGAAACACATCAAAGGCTGGAGATATGAAGTTTACCAAACAGCCTGTGTGTGGAATTTCTATTGATCACAACCTGACAGAGTCTAAACCCCTGTGCTATCTCTCCTTTCTTCCCTAAATCACTTTGGTACTATAAATCATCGAGGAACAAAAGAACAAAATTGACCATAGATGCCAATGCTATATATAAGGTCTTACTTGAAATGCATTTTCTTTGGTGTTTATGGTTAAATGTTTACACCTATTGGGAGGTATCAGATTGAATATTCAACAAGACTCTTCTGAAGCCCGATTCCCACACACTGAAAGAATGTTTTGACTCTCAGGGGATGGCAGTGTGAATACCTGGGTTTTACATCATCATTGGAAGGTTCAGAAAGGAATGAAGATCCATTCTTGTTTCTTATGACTTCATTCTCCACCTTTCTTCCCCTTACTTGCTGAGGTGGATAAAGTGGACAATGATAAATAAATGTCGAGCTTACAGCAGCATTGAGCTTGACTCTATCTTTGTGTGTTTCCCTCAAAGGACTCTTCATGGTAAATTGCTCACTTGCTATCAGACAGCGAACACAACTTAGAGATTCATCAAAATGACAAAACTGAGCCCCTAGGGCAGGGAAAGGTCAGCAGACTAAGTGGAGTGCTTGGTTTGCATGAGTCCATCACAAAAGCTCTCAAGATGGGCATGCCTTTGTTGCCCTCTATTCTGGTGGAAATGATTTGCTGAACGCTCTGCACCTTCCTTTCCCTTTAGTGCCACCCTTGACCTCTCACCCTACCCTTTCACATTAGATCTCTGTGCTTCACTGGCCTTTCCGGATGAGGAAGAGTCTCACTAAATTAAGAATGGACCTTTTCAGATGAGGTCAGTCAGCCTGCGGAGCAGTAAGAATGAAGCTGCCCTTTCTACTTTGACCATTGATTGAAACACTATTCATGGCTCCAGGATGCTAGGGAGACAACTCTCTGGGAACTGCTGAGGGACATCAGGTCCCATTCCCATAACCCATGCCCAGTCACCCTAAAGAATCAGCCACTAGCCACAGCTCCCTCCCACCCTGCTACATGGTAACCCAAACAAGTCCCTTCTGTGTACATTTTCTGTAGCGTGTAATTGCCAACTGGTGACAGAGAAGAATGGGCAGGAAATGCATTAAGAGAGCTTTGACAGAAATATTGTCACAAGGACCCCAATCCTATATGCCAAGAGCAAACTTCATGACAGGGCAGTGCCTGAGGAAGGACTGTGGCCTGAGTTATTCTATAAAGAACTCAGCACCTTCACCAATGCCACATAGACCATGAACATCGGTGTGTCACCTCAAAGCACAGCTTCTCACAGTCACAAGACTGGCAAGAGCCTTAGAGCCATGTCCTTTCTGCCATGAGAATTCCCTTTCCAAATCTTCCACAAAGGGCTACACAGGAGTAGGAACGCTGCCAGTTCCCTGTAATGGCTCCAAATTAAACCCGGTGTTTTATGACAGACAACAGGCTTTCCTTATTTTATTGGTTCCTGGGCTCTTCCTATAGAGTGACTCCTGTGACATGATTCCGGGCTCCTATCTTGTCCTAGTCACAGTCAGTGGAAAAATGGAAGCTCAGCCACATCTATACAGATACTACCATTGCTCCCTAAGGGCTGTACTTGAGTTTAGCCTAGGATGCTCAGAATAGGAAGCATGTGGAGGTGATAAATCAGAAGAGGGTGAGGGAGTGGTTTGTCCTGAAGCATCACTGAGTGCACATCTTTGGGGTAGGAGTTGGTGGACTGGGACAGCATTGTTTGCAGTGAAAGAGCTTCAGTGTTAGAAATAATTAAAATCCAAGTGCCCGCCGGCGGCTACATCGAGGGTTTTCCATACCTTGATCCTTATGAGAAGGTAAGGCTTGCCAGTCTTACTGTATAATCAGAGCAATCCTTTCTATTTTCTGAATCTGTTAGATGCCAAAGGACAACCAGCTTATGACCCACAGTAAAATTTCTTTAAAACTCTTGTTTTCCATTGTTTTCTCTCTCAACATGGCACCAGATAAAGACCTAGTAGGCACATTCAAGAACAGCAAGGTCCCACGGCTGGAGAGCGTTGGAAGCTGATGGTGGGAGAAGAAAGAAAGAGATCCCAGGAGTCCTGGCCTTTTGGGAACCCTTAAATGGTTTAGCTGGGGTGAGGGGGTGCACAGAGGACTTTGGCTGTACTTGGGGAAACAGCCTCAGATGAAGCAGAAAGGTCAGTTCAAAGGCCATTTGAATGGAGGCCAGAGATGTACACGCTTTGTACCGGATGGTAGTATTGAGGTTGGTATGCAGTTAAACTGCTAATGTTGCCACAGGAAGAACCAAGAGGATTGTGAAGTACAAACCCACACAGAAAGGACGCACACATTAACCCCCCCCCCAATGTAAACTTTGACTTTATCTCATAAATGGTTCCTAACAGCAATTGAACCATTTCCCTCAGGTCCTAGCCGACGCTGATAACCATCATTTCAACAAATAAGACAAAAGCACAATGATACAAAAATGTCAGCTTAGGGCCCAGCATCACAGGACAAGAAGGATGAACACATTTCTGCAGAGCACCCACAACTGAGTTACTTCGGAGCTCCTAGGGCTTGAGTAGGGCCCATAGTTCTCACATGAACCTTGGATCAGAGGAATTCAGTTGGATGGCTGCACCCTTCCTTTTCTTAGTCTGATCAGTTTGAGTCATCCTGCAAACTGAATGTTTCAGATTGGCAGCCAGAGAAGGGCTTTTTCTGATAGATGGATTCCTTCTCAGCTCAAGACTTGTCTCCCAATGCACACATTCAAATTACCCTGCCTCCTAACCGCAATATGAACAGATCCAGCAAAGTATACTGAGCAGCAGAGTGAAGGTCCTTGGACCAGATCTGATAGCTAACAAACAGCTGCTCAGCTGAAATTTAAAATACTGTTTAACCTCTGTTTACTAAAATTTTTATTTAAATTTTACATTCTCCCTACAAAGCCAATGTCTATTCTTACTTAACAGTAATAAGTACAATTGCTGAGGAGACTTCCAACTGAATGAAACAGATGAAAGAATACACTCGGCTCCATCCCAAAAGGGCCCTAAATCGTTCAAGTGTTCTTAATCTGCAAAGACAAAGTGTTCATGACAATGAACAATGGTGGCAGAAAACACCACATAAACCTTAATCTGCAGAGGGCTGTGGTTAATACTGAGTAATCTAGCAAAGCAGAGGGAGTGGAGACCCAAAGTGGCTTCAGAGGAAATACTGAGCAAGCAAACAAATGGAAATCAGAGTGATTTGGGTCCGCAACATCCAGGGGATGGCTAAGAGTAGACTCAGCAGTGTCTGAAGGCAGGACAGAGGGCTGATGGGGAAAACAAGAGACTGGACGATGTTCCTTAGAGCCCTGGGGTCACCTTCCACCTGTGTCTCTGCATGGATGCCCCCCAAGTTCCAAGGGAAGGAAGAGAGGGAGGGAGGAAGGTGGGGAAAGGAGAGAGAGAGAGAGAGAGAGAGAGAGAGAGAGAGAGAGAGAGAGAGAAGTAAACAAACAAAAACCTCTATGAGCCTTAAATTAACAACAGATCCAACAAAACGTGGTAGCAAAATTCCCCAGTCGAATCAGAAGAAATAAGGGAGACCAGACAAAGGACACTGTCAACAGGACAAAACGGCAACCAACAGATTGGGAAAAGATCTTTACCAATCCTACATCCAATACAGGGCTAATATCCAATATATACAAAGAACTCAAGAAGTTAGACTCCAGAGAACCAAATAACCCTATCAAAAAAATAGGGAACAGAGCTAAACAGAGAATTCTCAACTGAGGAAATTCGCAGGGCTGAGAAGCACCTAAAGAAATGTTCAACATCCTTAGTCATCAGGGAAATGCAAATCAAAACAGCCCTGAGATTCCACCTCACACCAGTCAGAATGGCTAAGATCAAAACTGAGGTGACAGCAGATGCTGGCAAGAATATGGAGAAAGAGGAACACTCCTCCATTGCTGGTGAGATTGAAAGCTGGTACAACCACTCTGGAAATCAGTTTGGCGAGCCCTCAGAAAATTGGACATAATAATACCTGAGGACTCAGCTATACCACTCCTGGGCATATACCCAGAAGACGCTCCAACATGTAATAAGGACATATGTTCCACTATGTTCATAGCAGCCATCTTTATAATAACCAGAACCTGGAAACAACCCAGATGTCCCTCAACAGAGGAATGGATACAGAAAATGTGGTACATTTACACAATGGAATACTACTCAGCTATTAAAAACAATGACTTCATGAAATTCGCAGGCAAATGGATGGAACTTGAAAATATCATCCTGAGTGAGGTAACTCAGTCACAAAAGAATGAACATGGTATGTACTCACTGATAAGCAGATATTAGCCCAAAAGTTCGGAACACCCATGATTCAGTTCACAGCAACTGTTGGACTGAGCATGGGGTCCCAGGTAGAGGAGTTGGAGAAAGGACTGAAGGAGTTGAGGGAGTTTGCCGCCCCATGGGGAGGGAGCAACAGTGTCAACTGGTCAGGCCCTCTGGTGCTCCCAAAGACTGAACCACCAACCAAAGAATGCATATGGAGGGACCCATGGTGCTGGTCACATATGTGGCAGAGGAGGGTCTTGTTGGCCATCAGTGAGAGAAGAGGCCCTTGGGTCTGAGGGTGTTAGATGCCCCAGACAGGAGTGGGTGGGTGGGTGGGGGAGCACCCTCATAGAGGCAGGGGGAGGTTAGGGGATAGGGGGTTTCCAAAGGGGAGACCTGGAAAGGGGGAAACATTTGAAATGTAAATAAAGTATCCATTTAAAAAAAAGTATTATGTACAAATAAGAATATGGAATCATATCCTGAAATTTTAAAGAGTTAAAAACTCTTTATAGGAAATAAAAATTCTGCAACAATAAAAAGAAAAGGGGGAGAGCAGAAGTAGAGACATGCAAAGAGAGACTACCTTGTGTCTCACTCACCCCCAACAACACCCTTATGCTTCCAAATGCCAGAAGCCCACACACTCCCGAAAAAATCACTGTCAGGAGTTAGCTACTATCTTGGTTGAGGTGGCAAAGTACATGACAAAAGCAATGGAAGGAAGGAAGGTTGTATTTCGACTTATCGACTCACCAACTCACCATCCATCAGGGCCAGAAAAGTCACAGCCAAAGGAGAATGAGGCAGACTGTTAGGTCGTATCTGCAGTGTGGAAACAGAAGAAGGAAGAATGCTAGGGCTCCACCCACTTTCTCCTTTTCACTCAGTCCAGTAGGACAGCTCAGAGCCCATTGAAAGGTACTGTCTACCTTCAGGGTAGGTCTTCCTGTTTAACTAATCCAGTCTTGAGCCTGACTCACAGACTACCCAAAGAATTGTCCTGGTGCTTCTATAGCCTGTCAAAATGATTATTGATATTAACTGTCTTGGTCTTAGACAGAGGAGTAATGGAGTGACATCTGAGGGGTTCCCTATGGAGAGGAATCTGCCTTTGTTGATTCCTCCTATCCCAGGTTTACATGAGCAGAGCAGGGAGCTGTGAACCCAGAGTGTGTGCAATAAGAATTGCCTATAGAGAACTTAAAACCAGTATTTAAATAGACTAGAATTGTGTTACTTTTAGTTAGCTCACATACTGTAGTTCTAAATAATTTTGTGATGAGGTTCTCCACTCCCCGAAAGACTCAAGTTCTGAGCAGTTGCTGTAGCTATCATGCCATGATAATAAGGAACATCTAGTTCATAGATTTTCCTTTCCTAAATGGAAATTTATTTGGAAAATTAGTTTCTCATTACCATAAACTCAGCTAAGGATGGTCCCTTCAAGAATGAGTTCAAAGGTTCAAACTCCTCGCCTTGGCCTCACCCAAGTCTGCCTGGGCTACACAATGCCTGTTGTATGACCTAATTCTGTGTTTAAATAGCAGGCTCCAAATGTTACCACCATTTGACTCTAATAATACATTTAAAAATAGATAACAACTTAAAAATTAGGAAACCTGTGGATTGCTTTTTGTCATTTTGTGTTACCACTTGAATGGTTACATTTTCTTAAAAATTTGAAGCAGCGATGCAGAGCACCATGGGGAATAATTGTAATTGCAAAATTTACTTTCTGCACAAAATACTTGGCTTATTTGAGTGACATTTTAAAAATGATATTTACCAATGTTACTGTTTTTGAATCTAAAGACAAGAAAAAATTATTATGACTTATTTTCATCACTATTATTTAAAATATTTTGATTAGTATATACATTATAAATGTGTGTTATGAATATTTATGCATATAAGTTGATCTAATGTGCTAAATATGTCCCTCATTTGAAGCTTACTAAGTTCATCATATATATGAAATACAGAGACTGAAATTAGAATACAAACCAAACTCAAATGAAACTTAGAAACAAACCACAAAGCTTAAATTTTGGAAGATACAAACAAAACTTGACCCACTGATTGGGAACATGGGAACATGGCAAGCACTTAGAACATGTTTTAGCTTAAAGCAAAGGAACAGCATTGTCTCTTATTTATGTCCATGAGGTTATTAAGAATGGATAAAAGTTGGATCTCTACCTTCTTTGTGCATCTGTCTCCTTTACTCTGGGGCCTTGCTCACCTTTGCACATAGGTAAGTTAACCAATTAAGGAGTCTGTCTGACCTACTCCATCCTTTTAAGGCTAAAGACATAAAAAGTAGCAACTAAAGCACATTCCTGACTGCTTTTACAGTGTTCTTTTTCAGGTACCCCAAAATGTGTGCATAATTCTCCAGTCACTACCCTAAAACTGTAGTCACCTTGGATTCCAGGATTCCAGAACGACAGAGCTTCTCAGGACAGATAAGAAAGGTATCCACCAGGAAGAACGTATACCTTAGAGCAAGAACAGTCACCAACTTGAGAAACACTCTCCCCCACAAGCAATAAGGAACTGCTAGGACTCCCTAACAGAAACCAAGACTGAGGCAGCACTCAGCCAGACCACACCTGGGCCAGATCACTTAATTATGCAAGCCCTTCCTCCTCTCTGCCTCTGTTCTTCCTCTGTTTAAACTGAAAGCTCCTGTCAGTGCCAGGAAACAGAGTATCTGGCTCCCTTTCCAATTTCTGTTCCTGATGTACACAGCGATTAAATCTCCTTTCTCTGCTTTCAACTGTTATTCTTCTTGACTGACAGAACAGGACAGGTGGCTGAGACTCAGTCAGCTGTTGGGGACCAGAGCTGGTGCTTGTTTGCTCCCAAACTTACAGGAATAAGAAAAGGAGGATGATATTTTCAAAAGGTGTTTTTAGCTCTCAAGAAAGAGCACTCAGAATTTAAGATATAAGTACAAAAAGTCTCAATGAGGGCAAAGACAATAGATAATCTTCAAAATTATATTAAGCATAAAGTGGGAAATAAAATATTCTTAAATTTAGAGAATCCACCCAGAAAATGTGACCTCTGACTAACTGAAGTTCCAGAAAGAAAAACAAGTAAGCAAGTAGAACAACAACCACAACAACACATGCTATAGAAAACATTCTCAGCACGAAAAACCATGATTTTCCAAGTCAAAACCCCACCATGTACTCAGGACACTAAGTGAAAAGCCAGCTACCCACAGCAAGTCAATTTGAAGTTTCTGAGTATTAACAATCAAGAGAAAATCCCAGACAGAAAGAAATGGAGTACACCAACTGGCAAGCATCAGCATTTTTCTGAAATATGTTGAAAAATAGAATATGCTGGTGCCAAGCTAGCCATGGTCCAATTTTGAAAACATTCTTGATCTAGAATAGACCACAAAGCTAAATGCATAAGTGTACAAAAACATCGTATGGGAAAGTTCTCAAAAACTGTAACTTTTGTGGCAGAAAGCTCCAGACGGGCATGCTTCACAAAACAAGACGATAAACAGAGGTAAAAGAGAACACGCCATTCAGAAAATGGGAACTGGTGTCGCAAGAGACTTGCAGCAAGAGTGCTATCAATAATAAAACTACTCCCATCAGCACCTGCGGGGTCCTGGAAAGTCCTCAGCCACAGAACAGGGCAATGGAATGCGCCAGAGACTGTGTCGCTGACAAAATAAAATGGAACAGAGCCTCAGACTGTGTATTCCTTGGGATGTGGAAAGTCATTAGTGCTGGGGTGAGATACTGGGCAGATGTGCTCAAAGATAGGGCAGGGTGAACTTCAGGAAAGGCTGCGTCCTAAAGGAAATGTAATTGTGATGAGCTGGGAATGGGGCTAATGTCACCCCAATAGTGTAAATATCAGTGTGGATTTAGCAAATATCTGAACAGTGGGGAAATGGGTGTGTTAAGCTCCCACTTTCATAACTACACCAATAATCACCAGAGGAGGTGGCAATGTCACGGCACTATTTAGAAATATGGGAAGGAATCAAGCTACAGTAAATGAAAGTGGATACCTCTGGGGTATGTGATTTGGTGTGGGAAAGAAAAGAATTATAATTTTATTTGAAGTCTTCCCTAATATGTGACCTTTAAAAACTTCATAGACATGGTGCTTTGGGCAACATATTTTAAAGGGAGAAGCAGGGAACAAGAATTGGAAGCTCCAAGTTATTATATGAATTGAAAATGAATGCAATATTAAAATATAGAAAGGAGGGAGGGACATCTGAGGGTTTGAACATGGCACTTTACTAGCTGGCATCCATATGCCAGATCAGATCTCAGGCCACACACAAGCATGCTCTGGAAGGATGGGAAGGAATGTGTGTTGGGCATCCAGTGTACTCCAGCGCTGTCACAGAAGATGGATGGAAAACATTGTGACTGCCCTCCCCACGATCCTGGGAAATAGATCAAGCTATATTCTAGATAAAATACGAGTCTCCGTATGTTAAACGACTTTCTGGAAAGCATTTGTTTTAACTTCTAAAGCAGGAGTCCTAAGGACAGAGTGGGTACTATCTGATCATTCATTCTTACAAGTGAAGACTCAGCAAGCTCAAGTAACTTGACCTCATTCAACGAGAGGGTGGGAGAGCCAGGCTGCAGCCATGACTTCTATAGAGCTCTCCAGCCTGAGCATCTGCAGAGTGGAAACCACATCTGGACGCTTAGCACTCACCGTACCTTGTGTAGCATATAGGAAACACCCGGAGAGTCTATCAACTGAAGCTATGGAGGCTCTGAAGCTTACTTGGTTCACCAACTGGCAAAAAATCAAGTCCCTCAATCCGTCGTCTCAATACATGCTATTCAGGGGACCTGTGTGAGGCTTGCCTGGATGCAGCTTCTCCAGAGAAATGGCCTAGAATTGTGATGATTTGAATACAAAATGTCCCCTATGAATGTGTGTGTTGAGCGGATGGTCTTCAGTTGGTGGTGCTATCTGGGAGGTTGTGGATTCGGAAGGAGGTGGGGCTTCGCTAGAGGAAATAGGTGGCTGAATGTATGCCTTTGAAGGGTATATGTGTCCCTTCCTTTCTTTCTGCTTCCTAAGAGTCATGAGTTTCCACTGCTGTGATGTTCTCCCTCATCAGAGGCCCCGAATCACAGGACCACGAGACCACAGGCTGAACCCACAGAAACATGAGACAAAATAAGTTATTCTTCCCTTGAATTGTTAATCTCAGATATTTTATCACACCAAGGCCAGACTAGAAGACACTGGTCCCTCCTATAAAAACAAGAGGGAGTTACACCCTCATGCAACCTAAAGGGACAGTTTGTAGCTGTGCTTCAGGCCTTCACAATGAAATGCCAATGAAAGAGCAGGACCGACCTAGCAAATTTTATCACAAAATAAAACAA
>CM052704.1:61094322-61107726 GCA_028551405.1 Uromys caudimaculatus
TCCGATCAAGCTCAAAAGAAATCTTTAATGGTACAATGTTTTAAACACATTAGGGCGGGAAATGGCAGGGGCGGGGAGAATCCATAATGCAACCAGACATCAATTATGACATAGTTGTACCTGAGCTAAGGGCCGGATGTTTAATCCCTACCTGGGGGCAGTAACAATGGGGAGGAAACAAGGAGAGGCCTGCTAGAGCCGGAACACCTTGAAATGCTAATCAAGCCGAGCCTAAAGTCAGGGCCTAGAGGAGACACCTGCTGAGCGATCCCAGACATTGTGACTAGCAAGATTAAGTCAAAACTGAGATCTTTCATCTAGCAGACTTAGTCAAACCTGGGATCTTTGTCCAGCAGATATGCAAAAGGCCAAGGCCTTGGTCTCCAACATGGGAAAACCAGGGCAGGGTGTACATCAATGAAAACAAACTGGAATCTTGTTGACTTCTCTCCATCCCAATTAATTAGGCACAACATAGAAGCATGCTGGACATTCTTCGATATAAAGTTCTCACAAAGCCATAAAACAGCAACAACAACAACAACAACAACAAAAACTAAAATACAAATGCAGTGTGTATTTACTCCAAAGGACTTTCATTGTCCATCTTTTGTGTGGCACATTCTCTAAAAAGTGCCTGGGGCACAATGAAGAACCAAACTGACAAAGTAGCTGGCTTTGTGGTTTATATTTATACATCTAAGCATATCATTAATTGTAGTGGAAAGGACCACACAACATTAATATGTGCAAACCAAACACTATTCACAGAGGGATTCCTCGGCACTAACTGTTCCTAGGCGATACTGAAGGACTAGGAGTTGGAGAGATTCCCTGATAGGCAGACAGATCAGGAGAGGAACCAAGATAATAAAGATCATGAGTTTCTAAGATGGCTGACTTCTTCATCTTCCTAAGACAAAGGTCTGTTGACTTTTCTTACTGCCTGTGGACCTACCTGACAAGTTCAAGGCCAGACCTTCAATTTGTTTTTTGTGTATCGGTTATTGTGTATCGGTTGGCCTTTCTGCCTTTGTCCAAATGGACCAACCCTAAACTTGGGGAAGAAGATCCCCCTCAAAGACTCTTAAAGCCCCATCCCTTGAGAAAAGACTGGGTCTTGGCCTCCCTATCCCTTCATGGTGTTTGCAGGGAGTATTTTTCTCCCAGTGCCTTATTCCCTCTGTCTGTCTGTCTGTCTGTCTGTCTGTCTCTCTCTCTGTCTCTCTCTCTCTGTCCCTCTCTCCTCCCCCTCTCCCCTGTCCCTGTCCCTGTCCCTGTCCCTCTCCCTTTCCCTCTCTCTCTATCTCTCTGTATGTATGGTTTCCTCATTTTCTTCTCCAGCTAATTTTTCTGCTGTGTCTCAGATTTTCCCCACTGCTACTTTCTGTACTAGAGACTTTTCTTGCCTCTTAGTTCTTTAGCTGGCAGAAAAAAAAACCCTATGAAGACCCCCAAAAGGTAATAGCAATACTTGAGCTCAGCATACCTGGGTCACTGTTCACGTGATCAGCTGTATCTACAAGTTTTTATCTGTTCTAGCAACTACAAGCATTTCTCCATCACCATAAGTCCAAATCACTTTACACTTGCCTCACTTACAACTCCAACTCAACAGTTTTATTTCTCATTGAATCTTACCAAGTAACCAATTCAGTGATCTGTGATATCATTCAATTTTCTTGCCTATCAAACAAGCATGTAAGCATTGTTCCAGGAAGTCTCCTTTTGAGAATAAACTTCACTACAAATGTCTTTGAAACTGGCTAACATAATTTGGCATGCACACTCTGAGGGAATGTTTGCTTGCTTGCTTGCTTGCTGGCTGGCCTGTCCAGCATATGCTAGTCTAGTGTTCTGTATATCACTGTATCCTTAACCCCTAAGGTGTTCTAGGAGAAAGATGTCTTGTGTTACCCCAACATTTCATAAATGGGCCCCTTGTTTGTTCTTTCAAGTATGTATTAAGAAGTGATTGATAGAAAATACATTTTCCATATTTCAATTGGCATTTTAGTATGCAGGCTTAGCTGTTAATGGCAAATCCCAAACACCCCAGGAGCAACACAATCCCACTTCTCTGTGAGGAGAGTAAAAGAGATGAGGAAGGAGGAATTGAGATCCAAGCCTATCATTATTACTATAAAGATGCCATTTTAGAATTATTTTTAAATCATGTGGTACAATTTTGTTCTTTGGGAATTTTCAATTCAGATCCTGAATAGTCCATGGCTAACACCAGTGGGTGAGGAGCAATTACTGTAATTTTTATATTAGGAGTGGGTGACAGCAGCCAGATACACTTATCAGCATATTAAACTTAAGTGCCACCATTTGGGGGATTATGTGGTGCCAATTCTCAACCACAAATACAAAGAAAACACAGCAGGGTTCACATGCGGGGTTCACTTACGATGTGGTTGTCCTGGTGATCAGAAAGAGAGGACAGGATAAGGATGGAGCTCGTGAAGAGCATTAGCCTAGCACATGTGAAGTCCAGCTTGGTTAATCCTTACCATAGAATGTAAAAAGAAATGAAGAAAGGAGAGAAGAGGCACGATTTCAAAATCTTAGGAGGAGCTCAAGAGACTCCAAGAATACGCACTCCCTACATACATCTATGTAATAGATATGGCAGCCTATACATAGAAAGCTATATAACACACCTCAGATCTCCTTGAGTTACTCCTGGCACCGCAGTGTGTTCCTCCCCAGACCTCTCATCCTTCCCTCACAGGGACACTCTTACTCCTGACCTTTGTTCCCATCCATTCTGACCCATTCCGGAATTGGCAGTCTCAGTTCAACCTGAACTTTTTTTTTCCTGTGCTGGGTCCTGAGTGTTATGTAAAGTTCTAAGAATATAGAGTTGACAACTACATGATTTCTTGTGTTATCAAGAAGTACTCTTTGTCACTAACCTGTGTCCTGCTTGCCCCTCCTTTTGTCCTCTCTTCTAATTTTCTCATCTCTTCAAACTACTATGTCCTGTGATGTCTTCCCTGATTCATATTTTGGAATTCCATTCCTAAAAGATCCTTAAGTAACTCACCTAGCTACAAAGTGCACCTCAAACTCTCAGGTTAAGCTATAAATTCTCAGGAAACAAATATCTTTCTCCATATTCTTCAAAATCAAAAGCAAGTTCATGGCTACACAAGTTGATCTAAAGATTTATCCCTATTAGTGACAAAGGATACATGTATTTCCTCCTGGAGCCCACAACATTAGACACAAGTTCAAGAGAGACTCCCATGAAAGTCTGAAATTGGGAGTTAGCCATCCTAGACAGCTGAGTTGGGTTTTCTGTGTTCTGCAAACCCTAAATGCTAGCTGATAACAAACCTTGTAGACACCCTGGCTCTCCCAGATGTTGAGTAGAAGGTTCAAGGCCAGCGAATTCTCACCTCCCTTTTAAGTTGGGTCAACCCTCCCATGGGGCAGCAACCTGGACGATACTTTTAGGTGTCTCTACTCTGGTCCCCTGTCCTTTCTTATCTACTTTATCATCTAATAGGGAAAATGGGCCAGGTTTCACATAGTTGCTCAGTGTGAGTCAAAGGATCTGTAACATCCATAATGTACATAAAGAAAAAATGTCAGGACCATCTAAATTACCTAACAAGGTCATACATGAATGACCCAGGACAGAAGCATTGCACATGAGCATGCACATACTAGCTACAAGCACTCTAAAAGTCTCCATATAGCTCGGTCTTTACAATGATTCTGTGGGGTAACTATTATTAATAGTAGTAGTAGTAGTAGTAGTAGTAGTAATATTGCACATTGCAGTCAATATGGAGATGAATCACTAGGATTGCACGTCTGGCAAAAACTTGTGTGTGTATGTGTGTGAGCACATGTGCGTGCATGTGTGCATGTGCATAACTGTATGTGTGTGTGTGTGTGTGTGTGTGTGTGTGTGTATACATTTTCAAGTGCATGCAGATACAAATATGATAGATGTATATGTGTGCATGTAGAGGCCAGAACTCATTATCAGATGTCTTTCTCAATAATTAGCTACCTTATTTTCTGAGACAGGGTTTCTCACCAAATCTGGAACTCACCAATTGGGCTAGACAAATGACCAGCAAGCTCCAGGGATCTGCCTTTCTCATCTCCCACAACTACAGATACCCATCGTTCCAACCCAAGGCCTCATGCTTAATATGACAGGCACTCTACTGACTGAGCCATACTCCTGTTGTTAATGCCACTTTTATTCTAAAAAGAAACTCCCCAACTCAAAGCTGAAAAACCAAGTGTTAACCTGGTTGGAAAGACAAGAACCATCACACTAATCTTTTTCAAAGATTACTCAATGAGGCTATCATTGTGTCTCTCAACTCCCTCTCAGCTTTATCTTTGCCACCCTTAGATTGGTGTGTGTGTGTGTGTGTGTGTGTGTGTGTGTGTGTGTGTGTGTGTGTGTTCACTCTTTTGTGTTTAGAACTCAGTGAATAGGTGAAAACATAAACCTTCACTTATACCCCATGTAACGCTCTTTCTCAAGGTCTTCTGGGCTGACTCTAAGGACAGAACAGACTCTGTACAATGGCCATTTTTATAATGAACCATCTTTTGTAAAGGAAGCTTTGTATTTTTAAATAAAACAATTCCTTGAATTCTCCTGTAAGTCTTCTGAGTCTCAAATAAGGAAAAAAGACATGCCTGAATGTGACTGAGATGAGTCCATTTAAGCCACTGGTCATGAACGTGAGGCTGGAGTGGGATTCTTTGGTTGAACTGTCTTAATCTTTCCATGCAGCCTTGTCTCATCTGACCCTTCCTTGTGCTCTGAAGGGCATCCTAAGCTTTCTACCTCTATCTAAACTTCTTATAGGGAGTACCAGGTGTTCTGCTTTCCTGAAGCAAGAGTTTTATATTCACCATATTTTTTCCAGCATAAAACAATGGCACTCCTACCACGCATCCTCAGTATCCCAAAATATCGCTTATAGTGATAGTGATGGCACAAGACTCGCTCAACAAAGGGACGGATAGGGAGTCATCAAAGAAGCTCGTCTCAGCCTCATGTTCACGACCCCACTGTAAGCTTTGTATGGCTCTAAGAACTGAAGACATGCTATGTTTTTACATCTCTCAAATTCTCGTTAGTCATGTCATCTCAGGCAAGCTACTTCACTGATCGTCCCTCTAGGTTCCTCTCCTGCAAAGTAAATGAGCACACCAACCAGTTTACCTCACCAAATTTCAAGCTCTTAAGCTTGCTCCTGGTGATAAGAATTAACATGCATTATATATCAGTAATTAATTAATATTATCATAACAGAGTGAGGATGTGAGCTAGAAAACTTTGAGTAAGTGGAATTTGAGCCCTGGGCAAGCAGAGTAATAAAAACGTCCATTAACAAAATTTTCACATTCTCAATAGTAAATAATTTTATCATTAATATTTGTCCTGAAAGCCTACCTACATTGCTTTTTTGCTCAGTTAGTATCAGGCCTATAGTCAGACAGCTGTCAATCTTTCCTCCTCTTAACCAGCTTCACTGTACAGACTAGTCCTCAGAGAATCTTGAAAAGTGAGCTCCCCGGCTACACTTTGAGTATAGTTCCCAGTCTTCCTTTCAGAGAATTCTGGGGTGAGGAGGAGAGCCCCCCTGAAATAACTGTGACAGGGTTATTTCAGAGCCTCGGTCGTTAGTTTTTCTTTCTTTAAGCCAGGTTTCTCTTCTTTAAAGTTACCCTTACACTCTCTCTATTTATTTACTTTGGCCTTGGTGGACTAGACTGGAGCTAAAACTTTATAGACCTAATAAAATTCCCAACATTCTCAGACACGGGTCGTGATGTTTGTGCACTGGGCAGAAAACAAAGGCGTATTATGAAGAGCATGGACATGCTCCGAGTGAGCCTTGTGCAGGCTTGCAGAGCCAGGCTGCAACTAACCTGTGTCACAGGCCAGGCCTGCAGACCTCACTTCCCACACCTACCCTTCTCTGTGCTCTTCCCACCACGACACAGCTGATGGCTTGCATCTTGTCCTTGCTTCAGAAATGTCTCCCATGTTTCCTTCCCTACTCTTTTAACAACCCATCTTCAGGGGGAACGTGGTGGTTATTTGAGACCATTGAAACGATGCCACGCAGGTGGCTGCCCAATATCTATAGCTACGCGTGCAGCCCATGAAGCTGGGAGAACCCACATGGCTCCAGCTCACCATGGCTCTGAGAGTCAGAGCAGCATGAGCATCTCTGTGCTTGTCATTTTTCAGTACTCTGCTTCTAACTTGATGCTCACAACTTGTCTTGTTAGCTAAAACAATGCTCCTTTTCTTTTCTCTTCTCTGTAGCAAATAATTTTCTTACAGAAATAAAGGAAGAGAGGGTCTGATACTGGCCAAGGAAGGGCCTCGTCAGTTAAAACATTCTTTAGACGGCTGATGTGAAAAGCGTTAATAAGCACTGTTTCTTAGTTCCTGCAAAGGATTAGTGATTTTTAGAATTTGGGCTAAGAGCTGCTGTTCATTAGGGAGAGCATAAATCCTCCAGTGGTCATAAGGACGGTTGTTTCATTATTTAAGTTTTGAAAACTCAGTGGGAATATATTACAAGATTAATTATGCCTAGAGCAAATAAACAGTGCCGCCAATCTTCAGATAAGATTAGGGTTGGCTTTTTTCCTCCAAAAATATTTCATTTATGTACTTTCTATCATGCATGATGTTTTGAAAACCCATTTTTGCACTAACGTCTTGCCACACTTCCTGTCCCGGCATTTCCTCTCTTGCTCCCTAGATCTGCACAAGTTTTCAATTTAGATTGCATTTCCAGCAGATGTTGTACCTTTCCAAGTGCCCCTTCTCTTTCATTAAAAATAATATGTAATTCATTTTAGGGTTGTGAGAGAAATAGTCTAAATAAACATGTTCGAAAATCCTGAATTCCTGCAGGGAATGAGGGAGAGGAGAACAGAGGAGGGGGGGGGAGAATGAATACGGGCGGGGTGTCTGAGAAGAGGACAAGAAAGAAGAAACATTTTGTTTGCAAACTCCAAGGGAACCAATACTATCCCTCACCATGTCCTAAAAGGGGAGATAGATGAGCAGCCCAAACCACAGGACAAGTTCAGACGAGTGCTTTCTGGGTCTGAACCCATTCCCTGTAGATATGGGGCTGTTTACATTTTCTGATGCATTGCCTAATGCTCCATCTAAACAAGGGCTCACAGACTCATAAATCTAATGAGGGATTTTTAAGTATGCAAAAACGTGTATTTCACTGTCTTGACACAAACTGAAACCCCAGTTCTTTGCAATGGACTTAGGGCCCTTGAGCTGAACTCTCAGTGTGCCTCAGGCTCCTTCTATCGTCTCGTTCTTTGCTGAGTAGAAACCATTCATCTGAACTATCAGTACCTCATCTCCCCTCTTTCCCAAAAGGAGCCAACCTAGTTCAGTTATCAACACCTTCTTTGGATTTATGTCTGTGTTATCTCTTTGAGATCATTTGAGGTTTCTAAGGACACTAAAATATTCGATGACCTCGATCTTCATTTTAGGAGTCCTGGGCTGAGTGTGTGTAGTCCAGCAGGGAGATGGGGGTAGAGAAGAAGGAAAGTGCTTGTGAGGTCACCCAGCAACAAGGCTGACCTTGTTAACTGTAATACAAACAGCAGAGCCTACTGAAGAGCAGCAAAGGCTCAGGGCAGTGCCATGAAGCTACAGACGTCTGAGAGTTCATGAAATTGACACAGAGTTATCCTTGGCTTCTCAGCCCTGTAGAGCAGAAAGAATATTTTTGATGCACTTTTTAAATTCTGATTACCCTGTTATGTTCTCACTGGTCTTCAAAAATTGTGGAATATGAGTCTCTACTCATCCTTCTACTCCCTAAGTTTAGCAGAGTAACAAGAGTGGATAGCCAATTAATATCTGATGCTTGAATGAGTGAGTGAATGGATAAATTAATTGATTAATTAATGGCAGTCCAGCTGTGAAAGGAGGCAGCAGGAGCAGAATTAAACATCTGAAGACTTTCCCAGAAGTCCTGATAGTCCACTGATGGCCTTGGGACTCAGTGAAGAGTCAGCCTTAGTCACCAGACAGTCTTTGAGAATGGCACGGAGGGACGAACTGAATCTGCCTAGAAAAGTTGACGCAGCTTCTGAGCAAACAGTGCAGCCTAGTTAGGGAAGCAGATGAAGAAACTGTTCACCCAGAAAAGCTACAGGGAGATTTGAGATTTTCTGTTCTACACAAGAATCCTCAGTTAGCCACTGACTCAGTTTCCCTAGCACTTCATCCAGAATGTCATAAGCACCCCCAGTGTCACATTTTAGGGGTATACAATCTGTACACAAATATTTTAGATTGCAACCTCACTCTGAGATCATCTGAGGGATCCCCCAAAGACCTCCTACCAAGTCAGTCAGTAGCAAAAATGTATGTTCAATACAGTTTTCCTGAAAACAGAAGATCCACGCATGGTCCCTACTTGCCAACAAAGACAAATAAATGGTCAGTATTTCTCAACCCGTGGGTCAGATGACTCTTTTACAGGGGTCACCTAAGATCATTGGAAAACATAGATATTTACATTACAATAATAGTAGCAGTATTACAGGTATGAAATTGTAACAAAAAATATTTATGGTTGGGGCTCACCACAACATGAAGAGCTATATCAAGGATCACAGCATTAGGAAGGTTGAGGGCCACTGCATTGGATTCTTTCCTGATATCCCACAGAGTATACTAGAAGTCCTATAGACTGAGAGCTGAGAAAAGTAAGATTAAGAGGAGATTGAACTGGTGAAATACTCAGGGATCTGGGGCATGAAGAGGGGCCCTGCTCACCACCATGTAAGCCAGGGAAGCTGCAGTAGGGACATGTCAGTATCCGAGCATTCCTTCTTACTGAAATTTCTGCCAGCAACCATCACCAGCTACAGCCAGGAGACAGAGCAAGACTCAACTGCTGGAGACTCAGCAAGTTCATTATCCTCTGCTGTGTCTACATCAGCACAGCCGCTCTGATCCTGCCCAAGCCACACCTCACTGTACAGTGGGCCTATCACAAGGATTAGGCAGAAGCACTGGGCTGCAGCACTCTCAAAGGAAACTAGAATGGACCCTGACAAGATGGAACCTGAGAGTTACCTTGATGTCCTAACCACATCTCTGTTGGCTTTGTTTCTGATCACATCTGATTTCAGGGCTTGGAATTCCAAGGACTAGCAAAGAGATGTTCTTCCCAGAGCTCTGCACCCCATCCAGAGACCCACCACCCCACTTGCAGGTTTGATCTTATAAGATGGCCACACTGTATGGGCTTGCTCCTTATGTTTCCATGGGCTTACAAAACAAAAACAACGCAGAGATCAATGATCATTCTCAAAAAAAAGAGGGAAATGTATTTTTCATAAAGAGTTTGATGGTTGGCTTGATTTGAGAAAAACTGCTCTTCACTAGTTTATCTTGAAATTCTTACATTTAAATTGACCATTAATGGACAGGGTAGAAGGCAGCTTTGTTTACTTATATGCTACAACCAACCAATTTACTTAATTAAAAATTAATACTTCTTGCCAAAGATGTCTAAAAGATGTATAGCAGCATTTTCTCTACAGACACTTCCTTGTGTACAGGAAGGCATCTTGCTGACCCCACTGAATCAAAGCATGCATGTCAGGAATACCAGAGGGTTATTCAAACCTGTCTTTGTGCCTATTCAAGCACTGTTATTCTGCCTCTAAGCAAACACTCAGAGCCACGCTGGGGAAATGGATCTATAACATTTCAAAAAGAGAAAAGAAAATCTTTAAAGATTATAACTGAAGGGAAACAACAACATAACTTCTAATTAAACAATTTTATCTAAGTAAAATCCTGACACATGGTCTTTGACTACCACACAAATGAAATCATCTTTCAATGTAATTTTTCTCTTCACACATCAGCATCAGTGGACTATCTTCTTTTTAATTGCCCTCTGGTTTACCTGTGGATTCTCTATGTGATATTTAACCGCTCTCCCATCTCCCACACCTCAGTGGAGTCTTCTCCAATAAGGGGCACCAAAAGAAGCGTACTCTGTGAGAGTGACATTACCATTCAAATGTGGGACAACCAAGGTGGGAACAGAACAAAGATGGATGCTTTTTTAGGTGACCCCATGAAAAAGAGTTCAGGTATCTGTCTCCCTGATTTCTCTCATGATGGAAATATTGATTTACATTTTCTCAAGGCTCATACAGTTATGGTATATACCTCCAATTTTACACAATTTATTTAACATGCTACTAGCTGTATAGTAGCTCATGCTTCTGCCAATTATAAAGAGTATGTCCTCTTGAGAATTCCATAGGTGCCTTGGGAAGACTGGCCTTTTCTCCATACTTTATGATGCCATAGTCATAAGGCTTTGCCTTCCTTAGAAAATAGTCTGTTTCCTATTAGCAATCCTAAGCACTCTTACCTGGAGCATTTCGTGAATTTGTAGCCCAATTGTCACCCAGAAGAGAAGTGAAAAAGGGGAGGGGTAAAAATGAACAGGGCTTTGGGGACCCATTAGATCTACCTGCATGTGTCTAATCAATTTGGGTCATAAAAACAGAGGAAGCAAGAAAAATGGGGAGACATCTGCCTCAAGAAGTACTAGCTGCTTACAATCTGGGCCAGTGCCCTGAGCAGACCTTGGGTGCAAACTCCTCAGCCAGTCCCACAACACCCAGAGGAAGCTCCACTACTAGGCGCTCTAACACGCCCAAGATCATAGGTGAGGAGGACTCAACATCTGTCCCAACACTGGGAGTAACTGGTACCAGGGGGATCCCTGCCGGACAAGTGGACCAGTCTCCTTCTGGTCTGGACTGGCGCCCTGAGCAGACCTTGGGTGCAAACTCCTCAACCAGTCCCACAACACCCAAAGGAAGCTCAACTCCCAGGTGCTCTAATATGCCCAGGATCCCAGGATCCCAGGAACCCAGGAGCTTGGTCACACTAGGATCTCAAGGTCACAGAGGCAGCTTGACTCCCAGGAGCTCTGTCACACCCAGGATTTCAGGATCACAGGATCCCAGAATCAGAGGATCCTAGAGACAACTGAGCTGGTCTCTGAGGAGTTCTGACACAACCAGGATCACAGGAAGGACAGACTCCAGTCAGATTAAGGGAGGGCAGGTAGCACTAGAGATAACCAGATGGCAGGAGACAGGCGCAAGAACATAAGCAACAGAAACCAAGGTTACCTGGCATCATCAGAACCCAATTCTCCCACCATAGCAAATCCTGGACACAATATCACACCGGCAAGATTCAGATCTAAAATCAATTCTCATGATGATGATAGATGACCTTAAAAAGGACATAAATAACTCCCTTAAGGAAATACAGGAGAACACAGGTAAACAGCTAGAAGCCCTTAAAGAAGAAACAAAAAAAAATCCCTTAAAGAATTACAGGAAAACACAACCAAACAGGTGAAGGAATTGAACAAAACCATCCGGAATCTAAAAATGGAAATAGAAACAATAAAGAAATCACAAAGGGAGACAACCCGAGGGATTGAAAACCTAGGAAAGAGACCAGAAGTCATACATGCAAGCATCGCCAACAGAATACAAGAGTTAGAAGAGAGAATCTCAGGTGCAGAAGATACCATAGAAAACATTGACACAACAGTCAAAGAAAATGCAAAATGCAAAAAGCTCTTAACCCAAAACATCCAGGAAATCCAGGACACAATGAGAAGACTAAACCTAAGGATAATAGGTATAGAAGAGAGCAAAGATTCCCAACTTAAAGGGCCAGTAAATATCTTCAACAAAATTATAGAAGAAAACTTTCCTAACCTAAAGAAAGAGATGCCCATAAACATACAAGAAGCCTACAGAACTCCAAATAGACTGGACTAGTAAAGAAATTCCTCCCGTCACATAATAATCAAAACATCATATGCGCTAAACAAAGAAAGATATTAAAAGCAGTAAATGAAAAAGGTCGGACCACATATGTGGCATCAGGGGGAGGAGAGGCCCTTGGGCCTGAGAGTGTTAGAGGCCCCAGTAAGGGGAATGTCAAGGTGGGAATACGGGAGTGGGTGGGCGGGTGGATGGGAGGTGGAATTCCCTCATAGAGGCGGGGAGGGTGAGGGTATAGGGGGTTTCCAAAGAGGAGACCTAGAAAAGGGGAAACATTGGAAATGTAAATAAAGTATCAAAAAATAAAAATTAAAATTAAAAAAAGAAAAAAAGAAAAAAGTCAAGTAACATATAAAGGCAGACCTATCAGAATTACACCAGACTTCTCACCAGAGACTATGAAAGCTAGAAGATCCTGGGCAGATGTCATACAGACCCTAAGAGAACACAAATGCCAGCCCAGGCTTCTATACCTAACAAAACTCTCATTTACCATAGATGGAGAAAACAAGATATTCCATGACAAAACCAAATTTACACAATATCTTTCCACAAATCCAGCCCTACAAAGGATAATAGATGGAAAGCACCAACACAAGGAGGGAAACTACACCCTAGAAAAAGCAAGAAAGTAATCTTCTTTCAACAAACCCAAAAGAAGGTAGCCACACAAACATAAAAATAACATTGACAATAACAGGAACCAACAATCACTATTTCTTAATATCTCTTAACATCAATGGACTCAATTCCCCAATAAAAAGCCATAGACTAAGAGACTGAATTTGTAAACCATATCCAACATTTTGCTTCATATAGGAAATGTACCTCAGTGACAAAGACAGACACTACCTCAGAGTAAAAAGTTGGAAAACAATTTTCCAAGCAAATGGTCCCAAGAAACAAGCTGGAGTAGCCATTCTAATATTGAATAAAATCAACGTTCAACCAAAAGTTATCAAAAAAGATAAGGAAGGACACTTTGTGCTGGTCAAATAGAAATATTTAAAGGAGTAACTTCAGCAAGTGTTAGAGGTATCTGATGAATCTCAGAGTAATGGCCTTGAGAAATGCAAAGGAATGTTGCTATTTGCTCAGATTGAAGCTAACACATCTTCAAGGGAGAACATTGGAGGTATATGAATTTTATGGTCACATTAGCGAGGTGAGTCCTGTATATTTTAGAAGACTAATAATAATTTTCTCTGAATTTAGTCAGGAGTTGTCAACTTATTTCTAGTTGAGTATGACAGTAGTAAGGTTTTCAAAACCTACTGAAAACAGGTAACATTAAACATGTGATTTATTAGATTAGGTTGTGTGCTATTTTGACTGAAGTCAACTTTCCTTTGTCATTTCAAAGGAGAAAAAAATGAATGGCCTATAAAACTGTAAGAGTTGATCTGTCAGAAATAATTTCCAATTGCATAATGCTTTTACAAAGTGAGTTAATTTATTTTAATCATATTTATAATGTGAAATTATAAGATGATGATAACATTGGCTTCTAAC
>CM052704.1:61107826-61153403 GCA_028551405.1 Uromys caudimaculatus
TTGAGTATGACAGTAGTAAGGTTTTCAAAACCTACTGAAAACAGGTAACATTAAACGTGTGATTTATTAGATTAGGTTGTGTGCTATTTTGACTGAAGTCAACTTTCCTTTGTCATTTCAAAGGAGAAAAAAATGAATGGCCTATAAAACTGTAAGAGTTGATCTGTCAGAAATAATTTCCAATTGCATAATGTTTTTACAAAGTGAGTTAATTTATTTTAATCATATTTATAATGTGAAATTATAAGATGATGATAACATTGGCTTCTAAAGTTTTAGCCTAGAAAATACCATTTTAATTATTATAGAAAGGTATACAAGTAATTTCATAATTTATTATTTCTGTATTTAATTTTGACATGTTTCTCATAATTCACCATCGCATATAATACTGTGATAGATATCCCACAGTACATACATATTTCTTTCAACATAAATTCCTAGAAATAAATTTACTAGATAAAATTTTATACCCAATTAAAAAAAATAGATAAGCTTACCAACTTTATTCAAAACTTCAACTCTTCCCATTGATACTCTGTACTCACAGAGACAACTGAGAGTTTACCAACCTTTGGCTAGAGAGTATCAATCAGTAAAAAGTTATCAATTTTTAACAGGAATGTAATTACCATTAGAATGCATTAAGCAAAATTATTTAATTATTTCATGTTTAACAGATTATATTCTAACCTCAGACAACTAGATGAAGAAAAAAGCTTTCACAAGAAGCTGAGATCTAGTTCAAAGATCACTGACAGGTTTTTTGTTGTTGCTCTAGGTTTTTTTTTTTTTTTTTTTTTTTTTTTTTTTTTTTTTTTTTTTTTTTTTTTTTTTTTTTTTTTTTTTTTTTTTTTTTTTTTTTTTTTTTTTTTTTTGCTTGGTTGTTCTTTTTGTTTTTGTTTTTGTTTGGTTTTGGTTTTGCTAAATCTAATGGATAGTTTTCACCTGAACTCAACAAAGCTATTCTTTGAAGGAAAAAAAAAAGTACTAGCCAAACATTTCCAAAATTTGATAAAAATACAGACATTCACAGGCTCAGTGTTCTGGATAGCAGTACTTGTATGGACACAGGGGAGGAGAATCAAAAACAAAGAAAAGACAGATATGGAAAAAGCAGGTGGGATGACAGGAGTAGGGGAGATAAGACGGGGTAGACAGTAACAGTAACCAGAATGCATAGGTAAGACTATCAAAATATTTGATCAATAAAAATAAATGTAAGTAGCATCAGTATTAAAATTATGCATAAATAAGAGCTTTAGGGTAAAGATGTCTTATTAAGAAGGTACATGCTTTAGAAAGCTCTAAAGAAAAGGTCTATCTGTCCTGAAAGACCCTGGACTTCAGTAAGGGAAGGAAAGACAAGGTGTTTTTGCCCAAGGAAACTAAAATTACCCTAAAGCTTGGTGAACTGCAGGGTTTTGAAGCAGAAGCTAGCACTTTCAATTGGGAATGCATGGGAGAGTTTGCAGTGGGAAGGGCTACACAGATTTTGACCATCCATACCCCCAAAAGAAGAAGGTGAAAAGAGAGGGGGGGGAGATTATTCCAGAATTCATGGACCAAAGGAATATCTAAAATATCTGTGACTAGCTTGATTTAAGAATCAACTAGTCAATGTATGGAGACTTAGAGTGGACTAGCACAGGGATATGGGGCTGGAAGGATGGGGGCTGCAGCTCCTTTGAATGTCGAGCTGAGTAGTCCGCACTTGCCATCAGAGGCAGGCAATCCTTGGTGCTGATGAGGGCAGAAGTACACAGCTGATGTGTATGCTCTGGATAGATGAGTCAGGCAGTGTTGAACAGCAAGGCTGCTGAAGCTGTGACAGCAAGGATTCAGAGAGGAAGTGATAACAGCATGGGGAAAACAAAAGAGAATATTATTTACTAAATCAGCATCTTCTATAAGCATTTGTTTTGATCTGGGTTCTATGTTATGGTCTGAGTCCACAGGGAGCATTGAAACAAACATAATCTCACTTGCTGTGTAATACAAAAGAGAAAAATCTATTGCCCGTTCAGGGAAGTTGAACAGGTTTAAACAAAACATCAAGTAATCATTCCATAGAAAACAGAAGAAGTTTTGAGTTAAAGCATTTTATGATCCAGTCTTTTAGAAGGGAAGAGTAGCACTCACTGAAGCAGGGTGGCAGGAAGTGTGCACACCATAATCTTGAGTTAATCTCTGAAGGGAATGTAGAATGTACACATGAACTCTAATGTCCATAACTAATCAAAGAATGGACCTGCTGGGGGATAGAAAAAATTGGATTGCCCTAATCACAGGCAGGAAGAAGGAAAGTAATCAAAGGAAATCAATTCCTAGTTCAGAGAATTTAGGTGAGGGAGATGAGGTAGAAAATACAGACTTGATTATTCCCCAGCCTCTCACAGTGAGGTGAGCAAGAGCCTCTAAAGTTGCCAACATGCTTGCTAGAGGCTCGGGGTGGGAGGGTTCTAAACGTAAGCTGAGGACCACCACACACCATCCAAGCACAGACTCACCCCACCATCCAAGTATAAGACCACCACCAGCCATCCAGTCACAGAAAAGTTTGATGACATTGCTGGAGGTGGTAGAAGCGAGCTTTTTTTTCTACTAGGAATGAACATATCGATCTAAACCGAACACATCTACTGACATAGGAAAAACTATCTATCCATGTAACACATCAAAGGTAAGGTGAAGGATTCAGAGTAGAAATGGTTAATGTAATAGAGTCTGAGGAGTTAAAGAGGGGGTGAAGGAAAACTTTTGTATTTAATATTTAGATTTCTTGGATGTAAAGTGCTCTGCTAAGTGGCTGTCTCAATGGTGGATGTCTTGAGACAATGCATGATATCATCTAGAATGCACAGTGAGGAGCTAAGTATAAAACTTTGAGGAAGTGCAGGGCTGGGTGCTGAATAGAGGAAGAATAAAGAAAGAAAGCAAAGGCGTGGACAAAAGCAAAGAATACCCAGGGCAGGGTAGTATCATGGAGGCGTGGTGTTCAGAGGGAATACTCAGGGCAGGGTAGTGTCATAGTGGTGTTCAGAGGGAATACCCAGGGCAGGGTAGTGTCATAGAGGCATGGCGGTCAGAGGGACTACTCAGGGCAGGGTAGTGTCATAGAGACATGGTGGTCAGAGGGAATACCCAGGGCAGGGTAGTGTCATAGAGGCATGGTGGTCAGAGGGAATACCCAGGGCAGGGTAGTGTCATAGAGGCATGGTGGTCAGAGGGAATACTCAGGGCAGAGTAGTGTTTAGAGGCATGGTGGTCAGGGGGAATACTCAGGGCAGGGTAGTGTCATAGAGGCGTGGTGGTCAGAGGGGAAGGATCCACTTTCACACAGTCCAACACAGGGGGGCTAAGTAAGGTTAGTCAAGGGCAGTGGCTTTGAGCTTTGATGGCTGGGGGTCATCAGTGACTTTGACTGAAAGCCACTTCATTGGAATGGAGTACTGAGGGTGGGAAGGAGACACCAGGAAGGAGAAACAGAGTGAGTGAGAGAGCCAGGAGTGAAAAACAAACAACAAACCAAAGCAAAAACTCAGTGGTGGAATAAAAAAAGATTTTTTAAAATTTTATTTTATTTAAATGAGTGTTTGCCTCCATATATGTCTGTGCACTGCGGGCAAGTTTGGTGCCCATGGAGGCTAGAAAAGGTCATTGGACCCTCTGGAACGTTGGTTAGAGATGGTTGTACACCATCATGTGGGTGCTGGGCACTGAACCTACATCCTCTGCAAGAGCAGCAAGTGCTCTGAACTGCTATACAAGAGAATGTGAGAAGAAAATTCAGAGGAGGCTCCATGCCAAAAATCCAGAGAAGCAAAGGCTTCTCTGAGCAAAGGTTGAAAAGCCAAGGCTGTAAGGAAGGACATCAATTTCTGTCATACTTCTTAAACTACCCTCCAGTTTCTGTTTGGGAAGCCATTTAGCACAAAGCTCTTGAAACTCAGAATGCATAGGCACCGGTCCACAAGAGAGTCAGAGAGAAGCATCTGGTTTGGTTGTTATTGTCTGCGCCTTGAACATGGAGTTTGGTAAAGGGCGCTGGGTTCCCAGCCCTCGCCCTGGCAGGACCATTCACACTCAGAACCTGTGGTTATTCCTGGAGCCCTGAGTCTCAAAAATTTTTCAAAAGAGAGACCTTAGAAACCTGTTTTGAATTACAGCACAGCAAGGCAATATTTTTCTTAGCCAGTGGGGTTTTCTCTTTATTGTACTTTGGAACACATTGGGAGAGAAGGCCATCGGAACATTGGAAACTAAGGCGGCCTCTCGTGTTCCCAAGCTTAGTAACTCGAATATATTCTGGTTAAGTCATCTTCAATAATTTGTATCCACTTGGACTGTGATTTTTATTTTCTGTAAAGCCATTTTCCAAATTTTAAACTCTTTGTAATGCAGTGACCCTCAGAACAATAAACTTGGGGTTTGTGATTGTCAGCAAGTTTTCATCACGGCCAGGTTCAGCATCTCCAAGTTAGAACCATGGATACAGGCAGGAGCTTCGAATCCCAGCCCTAGGATAGTGAGGCAGGAGCCAGATACATGTGAAGCCAGCACATCCTGCATAGCATGTCTCAGGAAATAATAATAATTGGGGGGGGGTTATATATTCATATTGCTTTCCTCTTTCCTCCACAGTGTACAAGGTATTTAGCCAGAAGTCCTCAGTGAATTCTAGGTCCTAAATAAATAAACAAACAAATAAACAAATGAACAGAAGAAAGAAAAGAATGAGTTGATTAGTAACGGATCAGTAACACTAAAGCAGCCAAAACCCAATGAAAAATCTAAGTGATGGCGGGTCCCAAAGAGTCTGTCTTTATAGAGGGTGAACATGACTTTTTCCCTCCTCTGTCATCAGACCTAAGACATTGCCTAGAAAGAGCTAGGGTTCAACATGCCAAGGTGCAAAATAAAATGTGATTACCATTTGGTGCTTTAGGGAGACAAATTTGAGAAACAAACAGCAAATCCACATGGCCCCACAAAACGTGATTTCTTATACAGCCAGCATGCTCAAGACAGATCTTTAATAAAAGCTGGCATTTTAATATTTAGAATATCTATAAACATAAAAGCATGTTTCATATGTTATACATGAATACAATGTATCTTAATCGTGCCTATCCCCCACTCCCCCCCCCACTTTCCCTTGACTTCCCCACTCTAGCTTATCTCCCTTTTACCTAAGTCCAGTTGGTGTTGTTGATATGAACAAGACGGGGGTGGATTACTGGAGCTTGAGCAGCCTTCCTGTGGCCATTCCCTTAAAAGAAAATGACTCTTCAGAAGCCACGCATTGCAAAAACCTCCTCTGCTAGGAGTAGGGCCTCAGTATCCCCTCTCCCACCTTTGTGGGAACTTTTAATTGGCATAATCTTGTGAAGGTCTGGTACAGATAACCATGGCTATTATTGAGCTCATTGTATAATAACCGTGTTATATCCAGAGGATATGTCACAGAATTTCTCCACATCCTTTGGCTCTTTTCTTCCTGCGTGCCTTCTCTGATTTTTCCTGAGCCTTTGTGGAAAGAGATGGGCATTAATACAAATGCCCCATCTAAGACTGAACGCTCAGTCACTTACTCTCAGCAATTTGAACAGTTATAAGTCTCTGCATTAGCCACTTCCCCTACAAAAAAAAGAAGCTTCTCTGATCAATGTTGAAAGCTACATACATCTTTTGAGTAGAAAAATAAACACTTGGAAAACAAATTCAATAACTCGATCAGTTATCAAAACAATACTACCACCCCTCCAGTCACGCCTCTGGAATATCACCTCTCCAGCCATAGGTTATTGACCAGGTTTATAGTTCCAGGCATGAATTCCCTTGTGCGAAGCACACCTCAAGTCGATCATAAAACAACAGTTACTCCCTTAACTGCCATGCGATGACTGCACCAATGGGAACATCAATACAGTTCATTATAGCCTGCAGAATACCAATACAACATAAGATCACTGACATCTCAGTCTCTCCCAGTAGGATGACTGCATAGCACCTTCCAGCATTCTGAAAGCTAGCCATCAGGGAATGAGTTTCTCAGTCAGTGTGAGATTGATTACTTTATGACCTGCAGCCAGGGTGGGTGGTGTGTATAAACAATAGGGATAAGGTCTTAATATCTAGTTATGGTAGGAAACCAAGAGTCATGACCATAGCCTGGGCTATTTTGGCCCCTCTGGAGTGTCCCTCACCAATAACTCAGGGACATAACATATGCTAGGCACTAAGATTTTCATTTAACAATTCATGTCTTCTGGGAGCAGCCTTCAAACCAATTTTCATAAGGCTCCTTCATTCATCCTTATTTTTTTATTAACCTGTGCTCTTCTCCTTTCTTTATTTATTGATGTATGATGAATAAAAATTGCAGATATTGTGGTACATATTTTATATACTTATAGAGCCCTATGAAGTGAGTGCTATGGTGCATATTAATTAATCTGAAAATTACTAGGCATAATTACCTTCTCATTTGGCTTTAGTGAGACTGCTTAAGATCCATTCCCCCAGCTCAACCATGGCGCTTTAAACGGCAGGATTTCCTTCTTCGTTCGGGCTGAAGAGGATTCCATGGTGTGTGCAGATCTTGTTTTCTATGTATACTCATCTCCCAGTGAACATTTATGTTGTTTGCCTCTCTCATCCTAAATGAGAGTGCAGAACTTTCTGAGATGCTGTTTCCTTCACGATGGCTCTCTACCTGCTCTGAACTCATACTGCCCAGGTTATACCCAGTCTGCTTGTACTTCACCGAGAGAGCTCCCTCAGCTGCCACATCTCAGAACCTTCCATTCGTGAGGATTTTACGATCCTGAAGCAAATTATTCAATAGTTAAGATCTGTTCTTGATCATTTTGGGCTGGAAATCATACTAGAAGATGCTGAATTCCGGCTGCTGGTACAATCTCCCAGTTGTTTACATTGTTCAATTTTATTTTATCTTATTTTATTATTTTATTTTATGTGCATGGCTGTTTTGCCTGCAAGTATGTATGTGCACTGCATGAATGCCTGGTGCCCCCAGAGGCCAGAAGAGGGCGACAGATTCCCTGGAACTAGAGTAATTATGGTTGTAATCCACCATGTGGGTGCTAAGAATTGAGCTCAGGTCCTCTGGAAGAGCCGCCTCCACTCTTAAGTGCTAAGTTTTCTCTCCCACCCCTCAACTGTTCAATTCATAATAAAAACATATCAAGGTACCCACAAGAAGGAGGATAAAGCAAAGCACTACTTGTAAGATGAGATTTCTATTAAACTTGGCCTTCCAAAATGTTCAGATCAGGAAATTCTTACATGTGTGAGTCTGCCAGATTCTACATGTCCACATGCTCATTTTCAACATGGCTCTGAGATTCTGACAGAGATTCTGAGAGCTCTTGCATGCCGACACTATTTTCATTGTTCACAAAAAACAGATTTTTATCCTGACATGATAATGATCCTAGGACATGGCTCAAGAGTAAAATATACAAGGGGTTCCTTTGGCAGCCTTTCCCCAGCTCAGCTCTCACATTCCTCAGAGTCTCCTGGTTACCTAGTTGACAACAACTCCGGGCTTTCATATGGAGAGTTCATTGCTGTCACAATTATCATCCCGTTGCTTCATCCTGGGTAATGTAGATAATCACTGACATGGGGTGGTACAGAGCCAAGCAGTACCAGATGGTCCATCAAAATGTATACTCACCAGCTCCAAGGAACACAGAGCAGCCTATATCTCATCAGGCCAACCCCACAACCAGCTGGTGGTTACAGTTCAGATGCTCTACATCAGATCATGCTTCTTTGTTGCTGACATAGGCAGGTTTTTCCATTGTTTAAATATTTGTGTGTGTGTGTGTGTGTGTGTGTGTGTGTGTGTGTGTGTGTGTGTGTGTAATAAAATTTCCTTGCCTTCAAGCAAATTTGCATTTTTATTCCAAAATCCAAGATCTTTTGAACTGGGTGTTTTTTTGAGAAATGTATGGAAAAAAAAAAACATAACATTTACTGAATACCTAATATCTCTGGGCATTTTAGAAATATTATCATATCTGTGTCTTTAAAAAGCCTGCGTGAACTGAGAGTGACAGCACAAGCCTAAAAGATGGGTGTTGTTAATAGCATAGCACACATGATGAGAATGGAAGTAGCAGAAGTCACTTAGGACCGCATTCATACATGATAATACAGGAATAGGAATGCAAACCCACCTGAGAACAAAGTTAGCCGTCTTTGCACCACACTGCCTGGCCACACCACAGAGCTGTTTCTACCAGCTGAAGCAGAAAACCTACAACATATTAAATATCATTATAAGAGAATGTCTATGCATAATATTTATGACAAGAATATCTGGATCCTTGCTCATACATTCCTTGGACACGCACAACTGTCTCGATGCCTTAAAGAATAAATGAAGGTCTGTTTAAACACCCTGTCTACATGATTAGATGACACAGAGAGATGTTGTTGTGTAAATTAACTGGAATTGTGGTTAACACATCTGAGGGAAAACAGGTGGCATCTCCATTTAGCATTTGTAATTTGCATGGGTTGTCTGTTGTCTACAGTTTTGTTTTGTTTTTCATTTATAAAGTCAATTGGTAGATACTGGCAATGCTGTCCAGATAAATTACACAACCTTGTTGTTAACAACTTGTGGCCATTTGACATTTGGGGACCATGATATGTGAAGACACAAGCCTCAGGCCAGTTGAGGTTAAAGCGCCATAAGCCAGTGTGTCTCCACTCCTTCCCTCTTGAAGCAGCCATGTGTCCTAGATGTGAACTGGATGGCAGAGCTGAGGTGTCCCAACTATCACTCCACTTCTCCTGAATAAAAAAGGACCCAGTGCTGTGGGAAGCTACTGAAATTTCAGAACTTAGCTTCTATGTCAGTTCAAATTTTTAACCCAAATGGCACAGAAAGATAAGAGAAACAGCCATGCCACAGACATCACTGTGAAAGAGGAATAAAAATGTTGACACAAGTACTTATTAAAATTCTCTTTCCATTGACTAATAGAATGTTATTTATATGCTCTAATATGATTTATTACTGTAATATTTTACAGTATAAGATTATATAAATTATCATAATTTTCAGTTATTTTGGTACTTTATTTACATTTCAAATGTTTTCCCCTTTCCAGGTCTCCTCTTTGGAAACCCCTTATCCCATCCCACCTCACCCTGCCTCTATGAGGGTATTCCCCCACCCATCCACCCACCCACTCCCATCTTCCCTCCCTGGCATTCCCCTATACTGGGGCATCTAACACTCTCAAACACAAGGGCCTCTCCTCCCACTGATGGCCAACAAGACCCTCCTATGCCGCATATGTGGCCAGCACCATGGGTCCCTCCACATTCATTCTTTGGTTGGTGGTCCAGTCTCTGGGAGCATCGGGGGCCTGACCAGTTGACACTGTTGCTCCCTCCCCATGGGGCTGCAAACTCCCTCAGCTCCTTCAGTCCCTTCTCTAACTCCTCCATCTGGAACCCCATGCTCAGTCCAACAGTT
Source organism: Uromys caudimaculatus (assembly GCA_028551405.1). Classification (NCBI taxonomy): domain Eukaryota; kingdom Metazoa; phylum Chordata; class Mammalia; order Rodentia; family Muridae; genus Uromys; species Uromys caudimaculatus. The sequence goes on from CM052704.1 coordinate 61,117,350, forward strand.
GCTATGAATTGAATCATGGATGTTGCAAACTTTTGGGCTAATATCCACTTCTCAGTGAGTACATACCATGTGTGTTCTTTTGTGACTGAGTTACCTCACTCAGGATGATATTTTCAAGTTCCATCCATTTGCCTATGAATTTCATGAAGTCATTGTTTTTAATAGCTGAGTAGTATTCCCTTGTGTAAATGTACCACATTTTCTGAATCCATTCCTTTGTTGAGGGACATCTGGGTTGTTTCCAGCTTCTGGCTATTATAAAGATGGCTGCTATGAACATAGTGGAGCATGTGTCTTTATTACATGTTGGAGCATCTTCTGGGTATATGCCCAAGAGTGGTATAGCTGGGTCCTCAGGTAGTATTATGTCCACTTTTCTGAGGGTCCGCCAAACTGATTTCCAGAGTGGTTGTACCAGATTGCAATCCCACCAGCAATGGAGGAGTGTTCCTCTTTCTCCACATCCTCACCAGCATCTGCTGTCACCTGAGTTTTTGATCTTAGCCATTCTGACTGGTGTGAGGTGGAATCTCAGGGTTGTTTTGATTTGCATTTCCCTGATGAGTAAGGATGTTGAACATTTCTTTAGGTGCTTCTCAGCCCTTCAAGTTTCCTCAGTTGAGAATTCTCTGTTTAACTCTGTTCCCCATTTTCAGTTATTTTTTTAAAATGCTGTTTCTGGCCCACTAAAAACGATATCTTCAGTAAGGATAATTTCTTTCTTTACCTTATGCTCATTATCTGTTTTTTTGACACATTTTCACAAACAACACATGCAGTCTTATGACTAAATTTTAAATAAACTAATACCCATACCCAAGTAATGCTTTCTTAATTAACAAGGCTTATGTGCAGGTTTCTTCCTAGGAAAGGACTCTTTTTAATGATAGTGTATGTTGAAGCACAACGGACAGTTGACACACGCACTGGCTTCCATGAAACCGGCAGCCACAGGACAAACGACTGCATATGGAATGGAGAGGTAGGTGTCTGGCTTTCATCTCGCTATTTTCCCAGAAAAACAAGTGACTAAGACCTGTAAACTTGAATTTAGATTTGAGGATTAGATTGGAGTCAGAGACCGTTAGTCACTTTCCAGCTCGATGACAAACGCTCAGTTAATCAAATTTTAGGGAAGAAAGCAGTTATTTTTAGAAGGTTTTGGTGCATGGTTGCTAAGGGTCTTTGGAGCTATGGAAAGGCAACATACTTGGCAAGGAACACTTCACAGAGAGTAAGCTGATTCCCCCATGACATCTGGGCAACAAAGAAAGTGCATGGAAGAGCATGTTCCAATATCCCCTTCAAGAGAGTATTAGTCACTTTCCACATTGCTGTGACAAAATGCCCAACACCGTCGACCTAAGGAAGGAAGGGTCTACTTGGTTCAAAGTTTGTGAGTGCAGTCAGTCAGGGCCAGAAGTCATGCAAGCAGGAGCTGGAGGTGATTGCCACATTGTGTTTACAATCATGAAGCACAGAGTGGTACATGCTGATGCTCAGCTAACCTCCTCCGTTTCATTTAGTCTACGACCTCAGCCTATGGAACAGTGTTGTCCACAGATAAAATGACTCTTTCCATCTAAATTAACCTAATCTAGATAACCCTTCACAGGCATGCCCAAGGGCCAGTCTTCTAGATGATTCTAGATCCTCTCCAGTTGACACCCAATATCAACTATCACAAAGGGCATTCTCACAGTGATTGATCTTCTTTCTACTAGGTTCCAATTCCTAAAGGTCCACAGTCTCCCAATAGCACTGTAGTCTGAGAACAAGGCTGTTAACACATGGGCTTTAGGAGGGGGACACTTACCCAAAACATAGCATGATGATTTTAATTCACACACAAAAAATGACTAACAACCTCTACCTCTAACCAATTTTCAACTCTAAATTCAAGCTTAAAGACTGCAGACATTTGCTTTTCGGACCAATAGTTGGCAGTATGAAAACTAGACATGTCCCCATGACATACAATCATTTACCCTGTGCCTCTTGGTTCCATGACTTATAAAATAGGCTTGCCTGGTATACATGCCTTTGAATGGAAAAATAAAAAATAAATAAATAAATGAGGATGAAAATATCTAGCAGACGCCCCCTGCAGAAACTCTCCTCCAAGAGTTTTGTAGCTTAATTCTAAAGAGGAAGCAGGGTTTGGTCTTGAGTAAGAAGCCCACCTACATGAAGTTATTTCTTTTCCATATTTCAGTGATCAGTTTCTACAACAGGAACACAGTGAAGGGACTCAGAAAAATCCATTGCTATCATTATTACACTTATCCTTAACATTCCTATAGGAAATTAATCTTAAAAGTCATGAAAATGATACTGAGTAGATACTTGATCCAATGTTGGTGTTTAGCATTTTGCCCTACAGTAGGTGATTAAGTCAGCATTCCCCTGATTGAATTTTGGTCCCTATAAATAGAGAGAGAGGTATAGTCACAAACATCCCAATGTACATTGCAGACAAAGGTGGTTCATTCCAAAGCAGAAAATATGCTATTTGTGTGTGTGTGTGTGTATATATATATATATATATATATATATATATATATATATATATATATATACACACATATATACTGAAGATACCATCTTTTAATAAAAAGTAGTGAATCTCAAGTACCTTTTTCTATGGGCTAATTTTTGTCAATTGACACAAGCTGAAGTCATATGAGAGGAAGAAATGTCAATTAAGAAAATATCTCAATAAGATCAGACTCTAAGCAAGCCTGTAAGGCATTTTCTTGATCAGTTATTGATGGTACCATGAGTGGTTCCATCCCTGCACTGGTGGTTCTGGTTTCTAGACAAAGTAGTCTGAACAATTCATGAAGTACAAGACAGTAAGCAGCATCCTCCATGGCTCTACATCAGGTCTTGACTCCAGATTCTTGCCCTGTGTAAGTTCCTGCCATCACTGCATTTGATGATTAACTGTTATATGGTACGGTAAGCAGAAGAAAAAAAACTTTCCTTCCCATGTTGCTTTGGTCATGGTATTTTATCAAAGCAATAGAAACCTTAACTAAGACAAGTTGGTACCAGGTAGGGTATTGATGTGATAGGCTTGACAGTGCTTTTGTTTGGAGGAATGTAGACTTTTGGACTTGGGATTTTGTATCAGGTGTGGGAGGAGACAGGGGAGATGTACAGAGGGTCAGGAAATTGAACAGAGGTGTGTAGCAATGGGGGATGGGGAACTGGGGGTAGCCACCAAAAGTTCCAGATGCCAGGAAAGCAAGAGGCTTCCAGGAACCAATGGGAATGATATTAGCTGAAATACCCAACAAAGGGGAAGGGGAACATGTAGAGACCATATCCAGAGGTTAGACAAGGCCCCCGATTGGAGGATGGGGAAACCCACTCATCTCCAAAATTTTAACCCAGAATTGCTCCTGTCTAAAGGAAATACAGGGACAAAGAGTGGAGCAGAGACTGAAGGAAAGGCCGTCCAGAGACTGCCCCACCTGGGTATCCATCCCATATGCAGCCACCAAATCCAGACACTATTGCTGATGCCAAGAAGCACTTGCTGACAGGAGCCTGGTATAGCTGTCCCCTGAGAGGCTCTTCCAGAGCCTGACCAATACAGATACAGATGCACTCAGCCAACCACCAGACTGAGCAGGGGACCCCAATGAAGGAGTTAGGGGAAGAACTGAAGGAGCTGAAAGGGTTTATAACCCAGAGGAAGAACAACAGTATCAACCAAACAGACCCCCCCAGAGCTCCCAGGGACTAAATCACCAACCTAAGAGTACACATGGAGGGACACATGGCTCCAGCTGCATATGTAGCAGAGGATGGCCTTATCTGGCATCAATGGGAGGGGAGACTCTAGGTCCTATGAAGGCTTGATGCCCCAGTGTGGGGCAATGCTAGGGCAGTGAGGTGGGAGTGCGTGGGTGGGTAGGGGAGCACCCTCATAGAAGCAGGGGGAGGGGGAATGGGATAGGAGGATGGCAGAGGGGAAACCAGGAAAACTTTGAAATGCAAATAAATAAAATATTCAATAAAACTTTTTTCAAGTAGTAGAATGCTTTAATATTTTAATTTAAAAAGTTTAATAGGCCATGCTAGTAGAAGAATAAATAACAGTGGAGCCAAGGATGATTTGAACTGTGGGGGTCTGGCTCAAGAGGTGTCACAGAATGATTTTAGGATGTGGCCTAGAGACCATTCTCATGATGTTTTGCTGAAGAATGTTGATGCTTTCTGGCCTAGTACAAAAAAAAAAAAAAAATGCTTGAGGCTGAATTGAAGAGTTATAGATTAATGGCTTTGGCAGTGCAGATTTCCAAACAGTCTAGTACTGACTGAGTTTCTTGGTTATTAATGACCATACTTACACAGATCTATAATAAAAATGAACACTGTTTTCCCCTGAATCCTGCATAGCCTTGTTTCTGTCCAGGTCTGAACTTGAAATGAAGCATATTGAACCAATAGCATCACCTGGATCCACCCCCACCCTGCAGCAGATTTTCTGTCAATGTGCACAGTTCACTGATACCCACCCATGCCCCAGTCCTTGTCCTGAAATTTCCTCAATCTGTGATTGAGATGGCAAATGATGTCTCTGGGTAATGATCCAACCCTCCCTCTGTTATCCTCCCAGACAAGTTACTGCAGTGCTCATAGCCACATAGCTGCAAGGGCAGACATGCATACCCTTAAAGAACAATTCATCTGCTGCTTTCTATGCCTACCATTCTTTGCTGACAGAGACACTGAAGACAAGAAAACGTAATGGAACTGGGGGAAGAGAATCCAGAAGAGTTTCACCTCTATGTAGACTTGGGGAATCTTTATAAAGTAAATTGAGGTGTTATAAAGCAGCTATACTACAAGGTGAATGGTAGAGGAAAAGCACTAATTTTGGTACTGAAGAGAGACAGGAAATTTTGGAAAACAGAAGAGCAGGGGAATAGTGAGCCTGATCTGCAATATTCACACCCAATTAGGATGCACTCTCCAGTCAGAGAGCACTCTCCACCCAGTGGAAGTGCTGTTCCTCAGGTCTGAACAAGAACTTAAAGAGAAAGCCACAGAAAAGGCAATGTGCTCTCACTAATAGACCATTTTAGGGGGAATAATGGAGGGAGGTAGGGAGAGAGGGAGGGAGGGAGGGAGGGACGGAGGGAGGGAAAGGGGTGGTAGAGGGAAAGAGGGAGGGAGGGAGAGAAGAAGGAAGGGAAGGAAGGAAGATGGGAGAAAGGAAAGGAGGGAAGGGAGGGAAAGACAGAGGGGGAGGGATGGAAGAAAGGAAGGAATGTCAGAAAAGAATCCTGGCCAAGCTATGGAGATGGCATCCACTAGAAAAAATCACTTTAAAATTATATCACAATTATAGCTATTTAAAAGATGTAGAGATATGTTTCCCACACATTGCCATATAAAAAACAATATGCATAGTGTGGTCCAACTTTATTTAGGATATATAATATAAAGATATATGCATAAATTATTCTAAAGATCCTAAAATCTCCACAATGACTTGGTGTCATCTGTATGATGTGAAAAATATTACTTGTTTGAAAAACAGTAATGGACAACCTACCCACATAAGCCCTGCTACATAGTTGCCCTAAAAATGGTCATAGGGTCATTAAAAATTGTAATGCAAAATAAATAGAAAAAGAGGTAAATTTTAATTCCATCTAAGAAGAAATGTACAAAAATGTCCCAGAAATATATCCAGTTCTAAGTGCACATACCAGCCATTACAGAGCAAAGCCATTCTCATTGGTGTCAGCACCTATCTTCCTCTGTTTAACTATCTGAGGCCATCATCACCTCAGCAACACTGGGAATTATGGCTGTGTCAAGATCATGACTAAGTAACATAACAAAGAGCAAAATGGCAGAAACGCTGATAAACTTCTGCATACACATCAACCCAAAGTGGCCATCCAGTTAGCCAAATATGAACAGCACAGCTCTGCTCTAGAGGAACATGTTCTGTACTTTTTCAAGCAAGCGAAAGGTATCACTGTAACATATAATTTTACATCTGTAGCCCATGAACCCATGTTGCTTAGCTTTGCACAGTCTCTATTCCAGCTTCAGCTGGTCTTATTTCTAAAGCAGGGAGGGAAAGAAGATTCTGGACAACTACTTTGCCTCTGAAGAATAAGTATAGTTGAAATCATAGTTAAAACAATAATGTTTGGAAATCTATAAATAGTAGGCATCTTTGTGAATTAGAACATTCTCTTTCCTTGCTGCTAAAGTTTATACAGTAAATACAGTAACAAAGTAATCACTTCTGGTATAAACTTAACTCACAATCTGGGGAGAATCAACCCTTAAATGTTCATGTGAGATTATGTGCACATTTCTATTAAAGTTGTAGTGGGTGTCTGTGGTGGTTTGAACAGAATGGTCTCCTTAGGCTCATGTACTTGAAGCTTTGGTCACCAGTTGGTAGAACTATTTAGGAAGGATTAGGAGGTGTGGTCTTGCTGAAGGAGGAATGTCATTGGGATAAGCTTTAAGGTTTCAAACTCCCATACCATTCCTATATGCATAAGGATATAAGGTTTCAGCTACTGCTCTAACACTATGCCTGCTTGACTGCTGCCATGCTTCCTGCTATGACGGTTATAGACTCACCCTCTGAAACTGTAAGCACCCAAAAAACCCTTTCTTCTATAAGCTGCCTTGCTCATAGTGTCTTGTCATGGCAATAAAAGAGCAAATAAATGGTCTGCTTTTGAAAGCAACAGATGTGAGCTTAATCCTTATATTACCTTATAAAGGGGAAGGTAGCAGCCAACCTGACTATTGGAATTCCCACTAGACTATTCAGTAGCTAATACAAGAATTTGACTCTGGCTAAAGTGAACAATTAGTAATTTTTTGTTGTTTGTTTGTTTGTTCCTTTGTGTGTTTGTTTTTATGCTAAATATCCAAATAACCAAAACAAAAGTCAAGAGGAAAATCACTTCTATGTCCTATTATACTAATTAGCAGGAGAAAAAAATGGATTTTCGGACTTAATTAAATAGAAGGATTTTAATCTCCCAAATGGGGAGCTTAAAATAAATGGGGCTAGCTTGGTTGTCAAGGAATTTATTCTTAGTAAAATGTCTCAAAGGGTCCATTTATATAAGACTGCTTAAACTAAAGCTGACACTCACCTGAAGGGAATTTCCCAGAAAAGAAGAAAATTTTAATTCCAAATCATAAGACCTTTTATTGAGCACCCTGACAAGAAAGGAGTTTCAGTGACCTCAAAAGCTATCTGACCCCTTTGCAGGATACTGAACACACTGTATATGTCCCCACAGTCTTTTCAGTGCCTTGGCTGGAAGGGTGTGCTTCTTGGGCACATTTAGTGATCTTAGCTGTGCTCAGATTGCTTGGCACTGACAACTCAAAAGCCATGTTAGAGAATAACCTTCAACATTTGGAACAGGGAACTTAACAAAACCTAAGTTACGTCAGACCTCACCTTGTACTATTCAGGTACCTAAAAACTTATTTGCATAATATTACATGCTACAAGATTTTCAGGTTTGTGGCCATGTGGACTGTTGTAACAGGGAATCTACCTGCATGCATATTCATGTTGGTCCTTGACTGTTAAATACAGAAGCAAGTCTAATGCACTGAATGTACATTGACAATAACAGTTCAGTATTGACTGCCTTTCAAGATATGCTCATTTAATTTTAAAACAACAATTATTTGGCTTTGTTCTGGAATGTTTCCTCAGCAGTGTGCTCAGTTCATTATAGTCTGAGTCACTATTTTGGTTACTGAAAGAGGGTAGAAGCTTCTAGAGGTGGGGTCAAGTGGGAGATCTTCTGGTCATTAGAGGTGTTCCCTTGAGTTAGCAGATTTCTGGGTCCTTCCTATCTATTTTTATCACCAAGCTATGAAGTGAGCCGCACTGTTTTGTCATAGGCTTCTTTTTATGACCTTGCTACCTCCCTACAGGTACAAAAACAATAGAGGGAACCAGCCATGGACTGAAATTCCTAAACCATAGTAGAAAGAACCCTTTCTTTATGGGTTGATTGTTTGGGGTATCTTTCATTATAGCAGAAAGTCAATTAACACAAACAGCATCATTTAGTTTTAAATATACCCATGTATCACATGGTGGTCAATAACAGATTATCTATGTCAGAGGTACACAAAATTATAGTGGAGCTAAAAGTCATCTGACCACTGAGTATGTTGATAAGGGAGCTTGTAGTAGTTTCAAAGAAAATGGGCCCCCATAAGCTCATAAAGAGTGGCACTATTAGGAGATGTGGCCTTGTTGGAGGAAGTGTGTCACTGTGGCGATGGGCTTGAGATCTTATATGCTCAAGCTAGGCCTCATGTGGTATTCACTTCTGTTGCCTGCAGATCAAGACATACAACTCTCGATGTCGAGCTTTTTCCCCAGCACCATGTCTACCTGCATGACGCCATATTTCCTGCCATAATAATAATAGACTAAACCTCTGAAACTGTAAGCCAGGCCCAATCAAATGTTTGCCTTTATAAGAGTTGTCTTGGTCATGGTGCCTCTTCACAGCAATAGAAACACTAAGACAATGCTGTTAAGAAGGAGAAGGAGGAGGAGGAGGAGGAGGAGGAGGAGGAGGAGGAGGAGGAGGAGGAGGAGGAGAGGGAAATCAGAAGAAGAAGGGGAAGAGGAAGGAGAAGGGGGAGGAGGAAAAGAAAAGAAAAACAGAATGGAAAACCTACTGTGTTTCCAGGATTGTGAAAATATACTACATCATTACTTATAATATTTAAAACTTGGCCATGATAACAAATAATATTACTGATTTGTATTTTACTATGTTGTACTTCTTATTGTTATCTTACAGTAAATTCCTATTTATTAAAAATGTTTACTATAAAATGGTGTGACACATTCCTGTGGATACCAACATCAACTGTGTCTTTTCTGTTTGTTTTCTCAGCAGACCTCAAATTCATCATCCTCCTGCCTCAGCTTCCCTAGTGCTAGAATTTACAAATATGAGTTCCCTGCTGGCTTTAACCATGTTGCTTGACTGTACAAAGAGGCTTAGAAGGCGAGTGCCATTAACGACCTATGGGTTAAATCACTGTAGGGTGCTCATACAAGAATGAAACCTATGATGGCAAATAGCTCAGGATGTAAGGATACATGACTCTACTTAATGACATGCATTCTACAAAACCGTTTCCTCTAACCTTCCAGACGGCACTAGGAAAAACCAGGAATGTTAGACATGAAAGCTTTTCTCTTCAACGGAAAAGATTTATACCTGTTTCTACCAGGAAAGTTGGGAATTGATGTGGTTAATGACTTGATGGCCTTTGCTGTCTGTGGGACTAGGCCTCATCCAAATGTCCCCGACTACTAGGTTTATCCCAGACTCTTAGCAGGCTCCTCAGCATTGTTTCTCAGTCAATAGAACTCATTGTTATGAAAGAGGTCACAGGTGCTTTGCAAAAGAGTTTACTATTATGCTTATCCCAGAGCCTCCTTCCCTAGACCCTCATCCTGAGTACTGTTTCTCAGTCACTGTCATTCTTATGGGAGAGATCATAGATCCTTTGCAAAAGACACTTCCTTTGCAAAGGATGTAGTCATGCCTTGAACCTTATTGTAATTGTCTCAAGAAAACTTTTTTCCAACTTTGTACTGTTTGTTTGAATATGTCAAAAATGAACTGCTCAGGTCAAACTCTATAAGTTTGAACCTACACTGGCTAACTAAGTCATGTCAAACCATAGAAGTATTTAATTTGTTAACATTGAAAGGTTTTCCAAGGACCCAAAGAGACAGCCTATGAGATACAGTCCGGCCATAGAAGAAAATATAGATTTGAACAAATATAGTTTGAACAAATCCCTTCACGCATGCACGCACGCACGCACATACAGAGAGAGAGAGAGAGAGAGAGAGAGAGAGAGAGAGAGAGAGAGAGATGCAGCTGCATCCTATCAGATATATTTGTTTTCAACAAAGTCATAGAAAAAAAGCTTCATAATCTGAAATCCTTTAGGAAATCTATGAATTTTAATGGAGAAAAAAAATAACCTTTGTCTTCACTGCTTTCTCACAGAAATTTAGCTTCCTTTAATTACTAGAGTTGTTTGGCTTGGTCAGTAATACAGAGCTCGAATATTTACACACTTCTCAAAGTGTAGTTTTTGCGTGTCACTACTTTGAACTTTAGGTGCCTGCTGAATCTTTTGCTAAACATTGTCAGATGCTTTGACAAAAGGGGGAGTCACAGAGAGTCACAGAAAGTACAAATATTAATAACATTTGAATAATTCTCTTTCAAAATAACTCGTCCTCTTGATGAGTTTCTGTTTCCCTGTATGAGTTTTCAAAGGTGGATTAGAAAGGGTATGCCAGACTACCAAAGGGTCCTGGGCCAACATGCACACACACAAAATCAAGAAGCCTTAGCAGACAAGATGTTTGACCATACCTTGCTCATGATTCAAACAGGTAAAGTTGGAAAAGCTGAATATTGTCACTTTCTGTCTTTTTCTTCAAGATCTGTTTAGTACTGCCTATGAATGCTTCATTTTCTAGTCAAGTACCCCTCTTTTTCTGTTGAACCTCAGAAACAAAAGAAAAATCTTTTTTTTTTTTCCAGAAGTGGTGAGAAATAATTTCCTTAAAGCAAACACGAGGACATAAGCATCCCCTACTCTGGCTGCTACCTTCCAAAGGATACCCTTTCTGTGTGCCTTTGGACTTGAAGGGCAGAACCAGACAAACAGCTCTCAACTAGAGCTAAGTGTCCTGGAATTCCCTGGTTCTTGTCACTAAAGACATTTTCTTGGGTATACAGTCACACAAACATGGTTAGACTTGGGCTTCTCACGGGAAACAGATTCTTCCTATATGGGCCCAAGCTAACAATGAAGCTCACAGTTACTCCAGTTCTAAGGTAAAGTAGCTGCTTACTCCTTCTCTGGACAGACTTATAAATGTGGAACGTGTGGCTCGTGGAAACCTCAGAATCATATTTCTCTAAATCAAATGAAATCTGTCTTCGCCTCTTGCCCAATGAGGCTGGTAACAAACTTAAGTCAGCACTAAACTCTCTCCCTGCTGGAGTCACACTCAAGCTGATGGCTCTTCTAGTGCAGGAGGCACCCAGCTGTGAGGCTTCCACCAACCCCAGAGCTCTCTCTCTGCCCTGTTTCTTCTTCTCCCAGGATACCCAGCAAGCCTTTAGCACCCATCCCTTTGCCCACCATCTCAGTCAATGTCACCATTATTTCATATGGCTGAAGATCACAAAGTTCATCACTCACAGACCTCCCTGTCCCCACAGAGGGCTTCTGCACCCAGCATGGTCGTCATCCAACCCACCCTTGCTCTCATGTCAGCCAATCTAATCTTCGTCCCATTCATGCGGCAAACCTCTTCCCTCAAATCCACTTCCTGATCCTTTTTTCTTCAGCATTTCCAACATAAGCCCTCCCCAGGAGTCCAACTGGCTCCCAGAAGCCAGTAATGGCTGCATACTTGTCTTGGAAAGCCTGGCAATTTCAAATTTTGACTCCCAAACCTACACACTGAGGAAAAATAAACACCTGGCTACACTATAGCCTATAGCAACAGCACTAAAGGAAAACAAACATTCTCATTAAATGTCCTACACACACACACACACACAGATAGGTAGGTAGATAGATAGATAGATAGATAGATAGATAGATAGATAGATAGATAGATAGATAGATAGGAAGGACAGGGCTAGTGATCTTTCTAGAGAAAACAAATTTGCTTAGTTATGAATGTATAGTAAAAATGTAAAGAGATGAGCAACTTTGTGTAACAACTGGAAGCTAAGTTTGGGGTTTATATCAACTCATCCTTCATTTTACACACACACACACACACACACACATACACACACACACACACTGCCCAGTTCGGCCCTTATCAACCCATAGCGTAGAGCTCAAAAGAAAAGCATTAGCTGTCCACACTTGCCATTTCTTCACTGAATCTCCAGGAAAGTGTGTGCGAAACACCAAAATATCACACCAGGTAGCTAAACAGTTGCTTTAAAACAAAAAGCCACAACCACAATCCGCAGGGAGTCACACAAGACACACCACAAGTCCCCATCACTGTGGCCAGACCAGGCTGGGCTTCTAGGCTGCACCCAATCCACAGAGGAAAACATATTCAGGCTCTTATGGTCATTACTCACTCTTAAAAGATTAATTTAACAAAAATGAACCCCCACCACAGTAATGAACGCCATCCACTGGGACACGTCTGAGAAAGCTAGCCGCACTGGAAAACATTACTTTTTAAATTAATGACAGAACTGAAGATTATTTTCAGATTTGCTCAGCATTTTTTTGAAAAGTAATGATTACCCAGGGTGGGAAAAATCCAGATTAGTATTAAGCTTTTGCATGTTATGAGGGAGAATTAGCTAAGCCCAAGACTGGAGCTTATTACTTGCCTCCTCACCAACTGCTTTACTAGCCAGAAGGGACATACAAGGTCACATTGTGCTGTAAAACTGAGGGGATTAACAGAGCTGCTACAGAAGGTCCCAGGTACACCGATCCATCACAAGTAAGACCTAATAAGGACAGTTTATGTAGTAAGCTGAGAGCTGTCTACACGGAGCCACTGGAGAAAACACATCACATATTTGATTGCATTTGTGCCACATAGCTCAGCAGTGAGGGGGTGAGTGTTACAACCTCATTGTTGGTGGCACTGGTTACTATTAATCTCTTTTTCCAAATAAAGATATTTGGGAGCAGAGGTGGGCAGTAATTTTCCCTGAACACAGCTGGTACAGAGTAGATTCAAGATTTGATTCTGGGCGATGAGGCTGCATAGCCCATGGATTTAACCACATTTAATGATGTGGTGAGGAGAGAATACACAACTTCAGATGCTTATAGGCATTCAGAATTCTTTGCACACACTTAGTCTGCAGTGTGTCTGCTCAATTTCACTGTCTCCTTATAGTCAGTCTCCATCTAGGAGTTAGCAAGGCTATTATCATAGCCACCAACAATAGCCAGCCTCCACACAGCACTGACAACATTCAGCCCCTGCTGTAGCACTACAGGGACACTCGTTCACTTATTTTCTAAAACAATTTAAATAGGCATCAATTATTATCTCCACTTTACATAAAAGGAAACTGAGGCAGGGGAGAAGTTCAATGACTTGTAGTCAACCATTAGGAAACAGAAGAGCCAAAACTGGAGGCCACTGATTCTTCATACCAATTTAATGAGATAGGTGGTGTTGTGCTTATTTCAGAGCCAAAGTCAATTCAGTGAGATTGGAGGCAATCTGTCTCAGAAAGGTACTGTCAATATGCAAGAGCAATAAAACATTAAATAAACAGGGTAACTTATGACTGTACATATATGCTTTATTCTTTGACTTTGTTGCAGAACCAGTTAATGCTGTAGATGTGTTTGCGGACACATCCAAACATTTATCTCCATATGCTCTGAAACCTCAGTCTCTCCTGCCCTCAAACAAATACTCATCTTTCTACAAGGCCTAGCTCAAAGCTCCCTCCCTCAGAGAAGCCAGAATTGACATGGATGGCATTGCTGTGTTGTTATTGTGTGTTGAAACACCATTGTATATGTTAAAATGGTTTTTACCAATATCACAAAAGGTGCTTTAAGAGAATGACTACCTTAAATATTTTTCATATATTAATGCCGACAGCATGAGTGTTACCTAGAGTCCTCAAAATGCAGGAGACACTGCCAGGGTGGTTTATGGGTACCATCAAGCACACAGTTCAGTTTTCCAGTCACTTATTAAAAAGGCACTAAGAAAAAAAGTCCCTAGCCTCATGAAGTATTGGTGGATTTATAGTTTAGCATAACATGCAGCTTATAAAAATAATCTTATCTGGAGGTTTTAGCAGGGGAGCACAGCTACTCCTGTACCCTTGACTGAAGATTGGTCCTCCTCAATTCAGGAAAGGTCTTCCTCTTTGAACTAGCTCAAAGCTTTGGGAGGGATGCATGTGAAGAGGTGAGGGAGGAAGGTCACACCTGCCTTGCCAGCCAGATCAGCTTAATCAAGCCTGGCAATCAATGGGGTGACAGATGTCACAGTCAGATCACTCTCACATGATCATCTCATTAGATGCTGAAAAAGCCTTCGACAAAACACAACCCTCTTTCATGTTAAAAGTCTTGGAGAGATCAGGAAGTCATGGCAGATACCTAAACAAAATAAAATCTACATATAGGAAACTAACAGCTAACATCAAATTGAATGGAGAGAAAATTAGGAAAATCAGGGACAAGATTTCTCGCCCTATCTATTCAATATAGTACTTGAAGTTCTAGCTGAAGCAATAAGATGACAAAAGGAGATCAAGAGGAGACAAATTGGAAAGGAAGAAGTCAAAGTATCACTATTTGCAGATGATATGATTATATACATGAGCAACACCCAAAATTCCACCAGAGAACTCCTACAGCTGATAAACAACTCAGTAGCCTTCCTTTATACAAATGATAAATAGGTTGAGAAAGAAATTAGAGAAACAACACCCTTCACAATAACCATAAACAGTATAAAATATTTTGGCGTAACTCGTACCAAGCAAATGAAAGATCTGTACGACAAAAACTTCAAATCCCTGAAAAAAGAAATCAAAGAAGACCTCAGAAGATGAAAAGATCTCCCATGCTCATAGACTGGTACGATTAACATAGTGAAAATGACCAGCCTACCAAAAGCAATCTACAATGCAATCCCCATCAAAATTACAACACAATTCTCCACAGACATGGAAAGAGCAATCCTCACCTTCATATAGAAAAACAAACAAACAAACAAAAACCCCAGGGTAGCCAAAACAATTTTCAACAATGAAAGATCTTTTGAGGGAATCACAATCCCTGACCTCAAGAAGCTGAATTACAAAGCATTAGTGATAAAGATGGTATAGTATTGATACAGAGACAGACAGGTTGATTAGTGGAATAGAATCACAAACTCAGAAATAAACTCACATACCTATGGACACTTGATCATTGACCAAAAAAAAAAAAAAAAAAAAAGCCAAAACATACAGTGGAAAAAAGGAAACCTCTTCAACAAATTGTGCTGGTTAATTGGCAGTCTGCATGTAGAGAAATGCAAATAGATCCATATTTATCACCTTGCACAAAGCCCAAGTCCAAGTGGATCAAAGACCTCAACATAGAACCAGATAGACTGACTCTAATAGAAGAGAAAGTGGGAAAGAGCCTTGAACTCATTGGCACAGGGGGAAATTTCCTGAACAGAACACCAATGGCTCAGGCTCTAAGATCAACAATAGATAAATATGACCTCATGAAACTGAAAAACTTCTGTAAGGCAAAAGATACTGTCAATAGGACAAATCAGCAACCTATTAATGGGGGGGGGGGGGATCTTCACTAACCCTACATCTGATAGAGGACTAATATCCAAGATATAGAAAGAACTCAAGAAGTTAGATTCCAGAAAACCAAATAACCCAATTAAAAATGGGCTACAGAGCTAAACAGAGAATTCACAACAGAGGAATTTTGAATAGCTGAGAAGCACTTAAAGAAATGTTCAAAGTCCTTAGTCATTAGGGAAATGCAAATCAAAATGAGCTTGATATTCCACCGGCACACGAATCAGAATAACTAAGATTAAAAACTCAGGTGACAGCACATGTTGGAGAGGATGTGGAGAAAGAGGAACACTCCTCCATTGCTGGTGGGATTGCAAACTGATACAACCACTCTGAAAATCATCTGGAGATTCCTCAGAAAACTGGAAATAGTTCTACCTGAAGACTCAGCTATACCACTCCTGGGTATATACCAAAAGATGCTCCACCATACCACAAGGACACATGCCCTATTATGTTCATAGCAGCCTTACTTGTAATAGCCAGAAGCTAGAAACAACTCAGATATCCCTCAACCAAAGAATGGATACAGAAAATGTGGTTCATTTACACAATGGAATATTATTCAACTATTAAAAATGACATCATGAATTGTTCAGGCAAATGAATGGAACTAGAAAATATCCTGAATGAAGTAACCCAGATCCAAAAGGACATGCATGGTATATACACACTGATAAGTGGATATTAGCCAAAAAGTACAGAATATAGCCCACATACTGAAAGAAGTTTAACAAGAAGGAAGGCCCAAGTGAGGATGCTTCAATCCCACTTAGAAGGGAGAACAAAATAATCATGGGAGGCAGAGGGACCAAGGGACCTGGGTGGGAGGGGGGAGAGGGAGAAGAAAGGGGAACAGGATCAGGTGTGGGGGTAGGGAACAAGAGAAGCCCAGAGGGCCAGCAGAATGAATGGAAATATGCAGCTTATGAGGGTAGGAGGCAGGAGGACCCTCTAAAAAAGTCTCAGAGACCTGGGAGGTGAGAGGATCTCAGGACTCAAAGTTAAGGACCTTAGCTAAAATACCCAACAGTGGGGAGTGGGAACTTGAAGAGTCTACCTCCTGCAGACAGACAGGCCCTCAAGTGGAGGGACGGGGTTACTAACCCACAGTCAAAATTTCTGACCCAGAATTGTTTGTATCTAAAGGAATTGCAGGGATAAAAATGGAGAAGAGACTGAAGGAAAGGTGGTCCAGTGAACAGCCCAACTTTGGGTCCATCTCATGGGGGAGGCACCAAGGCCTGACACTATTCCTGATGGTATGACATGCTTACAGACAAGAGCCTACCATGGCTGTCCTCTGAGAGAGCCTACTAGCAGCTGACTGAGACTGACACAGATACTTACACCTAATCATTGGACTGAAATTGGGGACCTCTATGGAGGAATTGGGTGAAGAATTGAAGAAGCTGAAGGGAGGGCAACCCCACAAGAAGACTAGTTGTCTCAACTAACCCTGTCCTCTGGGAGCTCCCAGAGACTGAGCCACCAACCAGGCTGCATACACGGGCTGGTCTGAGGCCCCCGGCACATAGATAGCAAAGGACTGCCTGGTCTGGCCTCAGTGGGAGATGTGCCTAAAATCCTGGAGAAAGGGGAGGCCCCAGGGAAAGGGATTACCGGTGGGGATGGAAGAAGAGGAGGAGAACCCCCTCAGAGGCAAGGGAGAGGGGAATGGGTTGAGGAACTGTGGAAGGGGAGGCTGGGTTTGGAGGGGGACAATGGCTAGAATGTAAATAAATAAAATAAATAAACACAAACAAACAAAACCACATGGCCATAACAACAGCACCACATCACTTCCCAGTTAACAAGCTTAACAAACGTTTCATGTCCTTCACGTCCCTGGAGTCTCACCATACCCTGCATGTTTGCCTCCATGTTCTTTTGTAATTTGTATTGAATCATCAATTACAGGTCAGCTTCCTGAAGGCTAAATAAATAAATAAATAAATAAATAAATAAATAAATAATCTTAAAAACTGGATATCCTGCCAGATACTTGGAAGACTAAGGAGAGACAATCAAGGTCTAGGGCAGCCAGGGAAACATAATGAGATAAGCCCCCCCACACACCCCATTCTAAAAAAAGAAACAGTGTTGATGTCATCTTTCAATATTGTAAGACAATAGTTCAAATAACTTTTAAAAAGGAAGTGTCCATCCCATAATTTTAGACAACTTAGCCCGCTGTCACTTGGTCTCACCATTTTTGTTTGTTTGGGTCGGTTTTTTTGTTGTTTTGTTTTGTTTTGTTTTTGCCTGTGCTGATGACTGTAAGTAGTATCTGGTAGAGGAAGATGCTAACTCAGGAAACAAAGAGGGGAAAGAGGAGCTGGGTCTCCATGCCTTGTTTAAGGTCATATTCACAATAATTCAACTTCCTTTCACTAAACTTCACCTTAGAGATTCCACCAAAGACTGCATACCAAGTCTTCAAGAGACAGACCTAGGGCAAGAAGACTATTTCATATCTGAAATGTAACTCTCCACATAGAGAGAGAAACTGTTTCCTTCTTGCTCTTGCATATTTTAAGGACTAAAATGCTGGTGGTGATGTCGACTGACTCAGGCCATCTAGAAGGGTGAAGAAAGGGTTAACAGCTCTTCCATTTTCTTTTTCTATTTAGGAATTATTATGTCCTAGGTGGTTTGTTTGTTTTGTTTCTGTGGTTTCCTGGAATATAGTTATAATGTCTGAAAAATACTTGTAGGGATTCTGAGTTCCTAAGAGGACATTTTAAAGAATCAGTAGGAGATAGGATTTAACCAGCACTCCACTCAAAAATCTGTGAAACTAAACTTTGACAAACATTAGAGACATGGGTTTAGCACAGGCTAGCCTTCCACCAATTCATGGTGTATAAAGTGGTGTTACCCAGTCATCATGAATCACACAAAATGTTAACATTCCAAGGGAAAAAAAATAAAGAAATTCAGTTTTCTCAGTCTAAGAAATGTTGACATTGTAATGTTAACGATGCAAAATTTCTTAGTGGAGAAAATGGTTGCTGTTTACATTGTAGCAGGTCTGGCAACCGCTTGGCCTCTATCTACTGGAGGCCATTAACAATTCCCAATCCAGTCAGAAGGTTGTCAGATTCAAAATGTAGCCACTTGTTTCAGAGCCTGAAAGGTGATCCGGGTATTCCATGAAGGGAGAGTTCCAATGTATTATATGCCTGATAACAAGAAAAAAATCACAAGGAAATTTTTCAAAGCACGACTGACCACAAGGGTCACAGCAGATAAGATTACTACACGTGAGTGCTTGAGACCCGGCTTCCATGAAGCAGGCTGCTCTAGTTTAGAACTTGTTGCTACTGTTCCTAGTAACTCTAGCCACTTGCCCATCAACAGCTCTCATGCAACACTGGATGGCAAAGAGATTTCTTTCAAGATACCACATGCAGTTCTTTTCCTCCAGCAAAACCTCAATCTTACCTTCACTCTCAGACATAGCAGAGGGAGCCCCCATCTGAATGAAAGGGCATGACTCTGGCAGAAATTATAAATGTGAGTCCTATTAAATCTACTCGAATCTATAGGGGAGCTGCAGAAGAAAGACCTTACCTGGTCCTAGGTAAAGAACAACACAGAGTTATCAGTGGATGCCCTATCAATCTGATTTGCCAAGTCTAGGAACAGTTCCTTGCTGTTGCGTTATCTCCATGGATGAGGTGGCTGGGCCACAGAGTGTCCTCTACCGCAGTGCAGAGGGAAGGCCACGATTCTGTCATGCCTTTGGAAAAGAAGATGTGACATAGAGAAAGGGAAATCTCAGAAGCCTAGATGGAGAGTTATGGAAAGAAGATCAGCAATAAAAATGAGATTCAGTTTTCCAAACTCCCTTCCCAGAAATATAGAGTTTCATTTGTTATGGGTGAAATAATTTGGTAAACCTCTGGTAACATTCAATTAAGAGATAAGGTGAATGTCTCAGGTAATGTAACATAGCATATGGGGCAGCACAGAGACGATGTATCCACTGAAAGAAGAAATCTCCTAATCTGGAGCCTAGAAGATTTGCACTAGACTCTCGTGACACTAATGAGTCTTTGGCAAGTTGGGCCAATATCATTACAAATGTCTACACTGTGCACCTATATCCAAACTACAATACCTCTGCAATTTCAGCCAAAGTCATAAGTCCCTAACTTTCTTTAGAATAAAATTATAAAATTGAAGCTAGAGAGCTCCATACCTAGATTCCCTGGAAACAGCTGAGTGAAGACAAACATGAGGCCAAGCTAAAGGAAGCTAACAGCATGCTCTTTGCTCTGTGGTTGAACAAACTTGTAACTTCCATGTACAAGGCTGGTTACCATAAGTTCTTAGTATGAGTGGATTCACAGCAAACAAAGAAACCCAGACGGAAGATTGCCCAGGCTCCCATACTGGATGGAGTGGAATTTGAGGGCCCTGCCCTGAAGGATTTTTCCAAAAGTTCAGAACAACTTAAGGTTGCAATAAGATCTTACTCTTTCTACATTTTTACACTCTCTCCCCACCTGGCCAGCTGTTCCACAGCTTTCAAAACATCCTGATAATATATACTATACGTATAAAACCACATATTTTTATTGGGCTCTTTCAGTATACTGGGCTTGGTTCAGTGCTCGTGTGTTTTCATTGTTAGGGTTAAGATTTTATGTTTATGAGGTGCTGGGGCAGGAGTAGGAGCGTGTTATGTTTTCATTTTGTTTTTATTTTAATTGCCACACTCTTCTAACCCTTCCCCTGGTGTTGACCCCTCCAAAGAAATGATAATCTCATTTCCTGCAACTTAAGAGAAATTCTTAGCAGGTCAAGACTCTTAATGAGATTTGAATTTTTTTTTAAGCCTTGATTTTCCTATTGCTGATGTTTACACTTAAGATAAGTCAAATGTGATGTCAGCTTTGTTCAGACGTGCTTTCCTTGGGTCATTGCTTCTCCCCTTTATAGATTACTACTTTCCAAAAGAATGATGGCATTCTGATTCTCTTTTATTTATTTTTTATTTTATTTCTAGAAATTCTACTCATTTTTTAAAAGCTTTTCAGTAGTTAAGCTTTTTAAAAGGACAAAAAAATTAACTTGAAAGCAGTTGTCTTGAATAATATCATCTGGGAGATTGCGCTCTTCCCTCTGAGACTGTAAGTCCCAGGACCAAGGACATAGATAAGACACTATAGATATGGTAAAAAGTCTAACAACATACAGACACAATAAAAATCCTTTCCAAAGCCACTTGTTTCCAGGTCCAGATGGGCATTTGCCTTCTTGTTTTACTCTGAAGCTGCAGCAAAGAACTGATTTAATAGCTCAATCCCCTCCTCTGCCCTCATGCTTGGGTCTGAACCATGTGACATGAATGAACAGAACAGAAGTTTTCTTTATTCTTGGAACACCTGTTAAGAGGTTATGGGGATTTTATGTATAGCAAGTCCTCGCTCTCTAGGAAGGAGGGGGGAAGGCCTCATTAAAATACATCCTTTGCCAAAGTTTCATTGCTCAAAAGAGAGAATGTAACATTGAACCCTCAGGCACTCTGCAAACTGTGCTTTCAACCTTTCCAAGAGCCTCCTTGTAAATTGTGAGCTGAGCTTAAATATATTCCCATCACTTTCTATGCTCAAGTCAGTTCTGAATTAATATACATTTAACCACAATAGTGATTACATAAGTTATTTCTTAATTAGCCAATACATTATATACAGAATTTTCCTCACTGTAGAAATCATAAAACATATGTGTGTGTATATATATACACACATATATCTTGTAAGTGTAACTGAAAGGTTAGAATAATTAAATCTTCAAAAACAGAATGAAGATATTTCATATTCAATACTGGGAAACTTAACAATCAACATCGAAGACTAAATTAACATACAAAATACTCTTCTTCACCAAAGACAGAGAGATACTGAATATATCAGTAAATATGAAAGAATAAGAATATACTGAGAAAGAAGCAAGAACAGGATGTTTCTAGGTACCTGAAATAGTGAGAAACAAGAACTCCAGAGGTGAGCTGTAGGCAACTGTCTCAACAGTGTCTCAAATACAGGGGAAAGGGGCTAACACTGGAAAGAAAATCCAGACAGTTCAACAGGTAAAAGTGTCTGCCACCAAGCCTGACAAACTGAATTTAGTCCCCAGAATGCACATGGTAGAAGGAGATTCTTGGGAGCTGTCCTCTGTCTACCACACATGTGCCATAGCACAAGTACACACAAATAAAGAAATGTAATTTTTAAATTATGTATATATGTATGTATGTATGTATGTATGTATGTATGTATGTATGTGAATTCAGGACCAAGAAACATGGCAAGCTTAACCTGAATTTACACAGTGAGCACCAAGCACTGTCCCATCCTCAAGGTGGAGACTAGAACACTCTCTACACTGGCCTACAGAAGTCTCACAAACCTTTCCTTCTCCTAAGTAGTATATTAAAAGTCTTAGTGAATGTGATTGTGGTGGTTTGATGAAATCCGTCCCCATACATCTGAGGGTTCAGAAACCAAGAAGTGAGACTATTTGAAAAGATTGGCAGGTGTGGCCTTGCTGAAGCAGGTGTGACCTTGTTAGAGGAAGTGTGTCACTGGGGGTGGGACTTGAGGTTTCCAAAGCCCATGCCAGGCCTAGGCTCTTGCTCACTGGCTACAGATCAGGATGTAGTGCTTGGCTACTGCTCCAGTGCCTACCTGCTTGCCACCATGATCCTTGCCATGATGATAATGGACTAAACCTCCAGAGCTGTAAGCAAGCCTCCAATTAAGTGCTTTCCTTTATAAGAGGTGCCTTGGTTATGATGTCTCTTCACAGCAATAGAACGGTGACTAAGACTGATAACTAAACATAAAACCATTGATAGAAAATAATAGATATGTGAATAACCTGGGCCTTTGCGGCTATCACAAAATAATATACATGCTTATTATATAAAATTAAATGATAGCTCTTTCCAAAATTAATTCCAGCATAAATGTGGATTGTGGGCACCAAACACAGGTGCTATGCACACCAGCTTAGCACCTGAATAGTAAGATATCTGTCCTGATTTTCCACCCAGCTTCTGACATGTGAGCTTTGGGAGAACCTATCGAAACTATCACATAGGTGTATTTGAAAAAAATAAATGTTTACAGTATTCAAAAAGAAAAGGAAACTAAGGCTGGAGAGATGGCTCAGTGGTTAAGAGCACTTATTCCTCTTGCAGAGGACCAAGGTTCAAATCCTAGGATCCACATGGTGACTCAAAAACATCTGTAACCCCAGTTCCAGGTGACTACATGCCTTTGTCTGTCCTCCAAAGGCAACGTACTCATGGTACACAGACATACATGCAGGCAAAACATTCATACACATAAAATAAGAATAAAACCCTTTTTAAAGACTGAAACCATGGATGTGATAACATTGTCTGTGCATCCTTTGGTCCAGTAAAAGCCAGAAGCGTCTCATCCCCAGTCTATAACAGATACTTTACAGAAGCTGGTCCTCACACTCTACCTTTATTTTCTGGGGACTCTGCTGAACCTTGCAGTGGACCCAGCTTCCCTTCTTCCTATGAAACCTTTCAGTTCTCACCCACACCAGTCCCATTCCAGTTCATTTGTGTCAGCAACTAATACCTAAAAACAGCTGGAATCCCCAGTAGCCACAGTGAGCCTGGGTTCAGGTAAGTGAACCACACTTTCCTTCTTGCCCTCCACTAAGATCTCCCCATTCTCACCCTCAGCCCAATAACAACCTTCTAATGGCTGTCCCCCATTCCACTTTGACTCCATTCACTGGAGTGTCCTACTCTTGGTTCAGTCCCAGGGTCCTACTTGCCCTTTAATTTCTGTCTCTCCAGACAGTTTGTTGTGTTACTGCAGCCTACCTGCGGAATCCCCTCTTAAGACAACAGCTTCAATTTCCTGTGAGCCCATCTCTAGGTATAAACAGGATCCTCTTAGCACTTTCCTGAAGCAACTCTCAGCCTTTCTCCTAGCCTACCTCCATTCCTTTCTGTCAGCCATTGAATTGAAGAATCACTCTCTACCGGGAAACCCAGAGCCACCACACTTCCCTAAGATCCAGAGATGGCAACAGAAAACAAGAAACAGAACATTTATCTAAAAAGACAAAATGTGGCAGTATCAATATTTAGACTCACAATCATACCAACCTCACATGCCTAGACACCAGTGCAAAAGCATAAACATGAACAGCCAAGACAATGTACCGCCACCAGAACCCAGTAACCCTACTACAGTGGGCTCTGGGAAATGCAATACAGCTGAAGCACAAAACAAGAACTTCCAAATCGCTATTATGAGTATGACCAAGGACCATAAAGAGGATGTAAATAAATCCCTTAATGAAGTCTGTAAAAACACCAACAGTGTAATGAAATAATGAAAACAATTCATGACATGAAAGTAGAATTTCACAAAGAAATAGAATAACTGAAGAAAACCCAAACTAAGGTAAAACTGGAAAGGAAAAATTTAGGAAGTTAAGAAAGGATTTTAGAAGTAAGCCCCACCCACAGAATACAAGAAATAGTACATGGAAGAAAAAAATCTCAGGTGCTGAAGACAAGGTAGAAGAAATAAAAAAAAAAAAGTTAAATCCATAAAAATTTCAGCACAAAACATCCAGGATGTCTGGGACACTACCTTCTACAAATAATAAAAATAAATGAAGGAGGAAAAAACCCAGGTCAAAGGCACAGAAAATATTTTCAACAAAATCATAGAAGAAAATTTCCCTAATCTAAAGGAGATGCCTGTAGTGGTTATTCCTGATTGTCAACTTGACTATATCTGGAGTGAACTACAATCCAGAATTAGAAGGCTCACCTGTGATCCAGATCTTGAGTCTGAAAGACACAAGTTTCTGACCTGGATCTTGGCATGGAGATCTTGAGGCATAAGAGGCCATGAAAAGCTTAGGCTCAGGCAAAGTAGTTCACACCCTTAGTCCCAGGAGACTGAGTCAAGTAGATCTCTGAGTTCAAGGTAAGCCTGGGACAAAGCAAGTCCCAAAGCAAGGGAAGTTTTTTGTGTGTTTTCCCATATGAAGATTGAAAATTGTCCTTTAAAGATCTGTGAAGATTGGTGTTGGAATTTTGATGAGGATTGCATTGAATCTGTAGATTGCTTTTGGTAGGTTGCCATTTTCACTATATTGAAACTACAAATTTATAAGCATGGGAGATCTTTCCATCTTCTTCAATTTTTTTAAAGATTTTGGTATACAAATCTTTTACTTGCTTGGTTAGAGTTACCTTCAAGATTTTCTTTGGAGGATGTTGAGAAAGGTTTTGTTCCTTCATTTCTATCTCAGTTTATTGGTCAATTGTGTATAGATAGGCTACTTGTTTTTATGTGTTAATTTTTCATCATCCTGTTATATTCTGGAAAGGACTCATTAGCTGGGCCACACCTTCTGCTGGAGACCTACGTAAGGACATTGGAAGAAGGAAGATTCACTCTTCTCCTCCTTCGTGCCCTGTGGGACTGAGAACTGCCAGATCCTTGGACTTCCATTCTACTGCTGACCATTGTTGGGAAGTTAGACTACAGACTGTAAGTCATTAACAAATTCCCTTAGAATAGAAACTACCCATAAGTTCTGTGACTCTAGAGAACCCTGACTACTACAGAAGTTGGTACTGGGAGTGGCTCTAGAGGAGCAGAAGTATAAGGATGAATCGTTTAAGAATCTGGAGTTGGTTTAATAATTCACCAGCACCTTCAACTACTGAAGCCTCTCTAGACACTCTCCCTCCTGGGAGCTCAGAGAATATTGAAGGCCTGTGGTGGAAACTATATTTCGAACTTAAAGAAGCTAATGCCTTTAATTATCTTGATCCATCAATTGTAACTGGTGATGAATTAGGTGATTCTGTGTACAACGCTTTCAAGCTGGGGGAAAAATCAGAAAAATGATTTTGCTGGCTTGTTGCTCTTAGTATCTCTAGAAAAATTGATGAAGGAAAAGCATGAGCTCTATGATAAAATTGAACAGCTCCAGATGCAAGTAAACAATCTAAGGGTTTCTAAGTGTGCCTTTGAAGAGTATCTTCTCTCCACCAGCCATAGAGCTCGAGTTGTAGAAAATCAAATTGAAGCCCACATTATAAGGTTGGCTGAATTACAGTGAAAATTCAAGTCTCAGCCTCAAAGGGTGTCAGTAGTTAAAGTAAGGGCATTAACTGACAAAGAATGGGATCCTATAACTTAGGATGGGGATGTGTGGGAGGACCCTGTTGAAGCTGAGAATTCTGAATCTTCAGATTCTCAAGGGTTTGCCCCACCTGAGGAAGTAGTACCCTCAGCCCCACCCCTTGAAATAAAGCCTTCTCCACATGAAAAAATTAATCCCTCAGAGTCTGATAAACCAGCAGAAGGTGTGGCCCAGATTAAAGGTGTGTACCACCATGCCTGGATCTGGGACTTGCTTTGTCCCAGGCTGACCTTGAACTCAGAGATCCACTTGCCTCAGTCTCCTGGGACTAAGGGCATGCACTACTTTGCCTGGGCCTAAGCTTTTCATGACCACTATGCCTCAAGATCTCCATGCCAAGATCCAGGTCAGAAACTTGTGTCTTCCATCCTCAAGATCTGGATCACAAGTGAGTCTTCTAATTCTGGATTGTAGTTCACTCCAGATATAGTCAAGTTGACAATCAGGAATAGCCACTACAATGCCTTTCAAGGTATAAGAAATTTATAAAATATCACATAGACAGGACCAAAAAGAAATTCCCCATGGCACATAATAATCAAAACACTAAACTTATAGAACAACAAAAAAAAAAAAATATTAAAAGCTTCAAGGGAGAAAGACCAAATAACATAGAGAGGCAGACCCATTAAAATAATACCTGAGTTTTCAGTGGACACTCTAAAACCAAGAAGGGCCTGGAAAACTGTGCTACAAACTAAGAAACCACAGATGCCATCCCAGACTGCACTACTCCACAAAACTATCAATCACAATAAACAGAGTAAAGAAGAAAATCCAAAATAAAACAAAAATTTCACAATATTTATATGTAAAGCTAGGAGTATATAAGGCACTAAAAGAAAATTTCAATATGAGGAGATTAAACACAGCCAAGGAAACAAAAGAAATAACTAATCTCAGACCAACAAATCAAAAAACTGGGGGAAGTCTTCATTATATACAGAAAATAACAGGAATCTACAAACATTGCTTATTGATAATTCTCAACATTAATGGTATTAATTCCCCAATAAAAAGACACAGACTAACAGATTGGCTTTGAAAACAAGATCTGTCTTTTTGCTTCACCTAAAAAACAAAGATTCACATCAAGGATAGAATCACCTCAGGGTAAAGGAATGGGAAAATATATTTCAAGCAAATGGACCCAAGAAGTAAACCAGTGTATCCATTTTCTTACTTGATAAATAGACTCCAAACCAAAACTAATCAGAAGAAATAGGGAAGGACACTGCACATACTCATCAAAGGAAAATGCCATCAAGAATATTGTAGCTCTAAGTATTTATGAACCAAACACAAGGGCCCCGAAGTTCAAAAAGAAACCTGACTACAGCAAAAATCACATATTGACTAACACAGAGATAGTGCGTGACTTCAATGCCCCACTCTCACCAATGAACAGGAATAGACGAAAATAAATAATCAAACTTAGGGCCTTAATCAATAAAATAGAAGCAAGCAAACATACAAAAACCATGAAGAATCAATAAAATGAAGGGTTAGTCATAAGATTGACAAACCCTCAGCCAAATTAACTAAAAGACAGAGAGAGGAGATCTCAATAAAGACAAAAAGGGGAACATTACAACCAACATAAAGGAAATCCAGAGAATCATAAGGATATGCTTTAAAAATCTGTGCATCACCAAACTGGAAAACCTAAAAGAAATGGAGAAATTTATTGATATATATGAACTACCAAAGTTAGATTAGATAAGATATGCAACTCAAACAGACATATAAACCCTAGTGAACTAAAAGCAGTAACTAAGTCTCCCAGTCAAAAACATCTGTCACAGGGCCAAATGGATTCATCACAGAATTCTATCAGACCTTCAAGAAGAATTGATGACAATACTCCTCAAACTATTCTGCAAAATAGAAACAAAGGGAACATTTCCTAATTCTTTTTATAAGAACACAATTACCCAAACCACACAAAAACCCAAGAAAGAAAATTACACACCAATTTCCCTTATGGACATAGATGTAAAAATTCTCAGTAAAATACATGCAAACCAAATCCAAGAACACATCGAAAAGATTGTCCACTATGATCAAGAAGGCTTTATCCCAAAGATGCAGGGATAGTTCAACATACATATATCAATAAATGTAATCTGCCACATAAACAGGCTGAAAGACAAAAACTAAATAATCATCTCATTAGATGCGTAAAAGGCCCTTGACAAAAATCCAACACCACTTCAAGATAAAAGTCCTGGAAAGACTAGGGATAAAAGAGACATATCTCACCACAACAAAGGCAATTTACAGAAAACCTATAACCATTGAAGTTAAATGAAAACAAACAAACAAACAAAAAACCTCAAATCATTCCCACTAAAGTTGGGAACAAGACAAAGAGGCCTACTTTTGACATTCCTGTTCAATATAGTGCTTGACATCTTAACTAGATCCATAAGACAACCATAGGATATCAAGGGCATACAAATAGGAAAGAAAGATGTAGCATATGATACTGTTTTATACACAAATGGCTCTAAAAACTCCACCAAAAAACCTTCTACAGCTAATGAGCCCTTTCCAGAATATAGCAGGATGATGAAAAATTAACACATAAAAACAAGTAGCCTATCTATACACAATTGACCAATAGACTGAGATAGAAATGAAGGAACAAAACTTTTCTCAACATCCTCCAAAGAAAATCTTGAAGGTAACTCTAACCAAGCAAGTAAAAGACTTGTATACCAAAACCTTTTAAAAAAATTGAAGAAGATGGAAAGATCTCCCATGTTTATAAATTTGTAGGTTCAATATAGTGAAAATGGCAACCTACCAAAAGCAATCTACAGATTCAATGCAATCCTCATCAAAATTCCAACACCAATCTTCACAGATCTTTAAAGGACAATTTTCAATCTTCATATGGGAACACACACAAAAAACAGGATAGCTAAAACATTCCTGATTAATCAAAGGATTGCTGAAGGTATCACCATCCTTTATCGCAACTTGTACTACAGAGCTATAGTACAAAATACAGCATGGTATTGGTATAAAAACAGACATGTTGACCATTGGAATCAAATCAAAGACCCAGACATACCTAAAGACACTTGGTTTTTGACAAAAAAGACAGAAATGCACACTGGAAAAAAATCTTCAACAAATGGTGTTCGTCAACCACTTGTTGACCAGCAGTAGATGGCTGCAGGTAGAAGAATACAAATACTACCATGAACAGTATGAGATGAAGGCTCTATTAAGGCACCAGCTTGATTTTTCTGGGTTCAGTGAGTTACATAGGGCCTTATCATCTGAGAGCAACCAATAGCTTGGCAACAGCCTTAGTTGTCTGTAGGATTCCATGGGGCCTTTGACCAAAAACTAAATTAGATATAACCCATTTCTGACACTGGAGGCTTTACTTGGTGGTCAGAGAAATCTAGTCGTTGTTTTGACTCCCTTTGGTGATTTCATTTACATTTTGTTTATAGATGGATTTATTTTAAGAAGCTTCTACTGTAGTCAGTTTCTATATGACCCTTTAAGTGGCCCTTAGTGTTGAATCTTCCTGTATTCTCTCCTTTAACCCCCTTTCCCCTCCCCCTCCCAAGTTACTCCTTCATTTCAGCCTCCCCAACCTATCACCCATCTCTCTATAACTATATATTTTCTTTTCCTTCCTTTGGGAGCTCCTTCTCTCTGCACTAGTCCTTCACTTTATACTCAGCCTCTCCAGTTACAAAGAATACAGCATGCCTATCAAAGGCTTAAAAGCCACTAACATCCACAGGACTAGAACACATGCCATATTTGTCTCGTTTCCTTACTCAGGAATTTTTTGTAGCTCCATGTATTCATCTGCAGATTTCATTTTTAACATCTGGGTAATATTCCCCTGATTACCTTTCTCTTTTGGTTCTGTGCAAAGTGCCCAGTTACAAAGCCTTTCATCTACAATGGTGACATACCTGCATGATACCTGATCCTTGTGCAATGGTGGCACACAAAAGTAGTGACCAATTACTATCTGATTGGATTTAAGGCCCATTTCATGAAACAGAGTCCACACTTGACACTCCTCAGATAGCCAAGAGCTTGAGGTAGATAGGGCCTAAACCTAGGAGAAAACTAAATACTATTGTTCTGCTAAGGGAATGCAGCAATCAAATGGCATTCTGCTATATAATCTAATGATATTCTGCTATACCCATAAATCAGGTCTCACTCAGCCATTGTCATTGACACTTTCTCTTGCTGCAGATGGAAACTAATACAGAAGTACAGAGACCCACAACTGAACAATGTGCAGAGAGTGAAAGACCTTGAGACAGTCCTAGATGTAATGTTTGTGCTGAACCCCTCTCCTTGGGAAGAGGATGTGGAAAGATTCTAAGAGCTAGTAAGGCTAGAAAACATCAAGGAAATAGTGTCTTACAGACATAACAGGACTAACACACATAGGACCTCCCAGAGAACATGGCAGCATGCACCAGTCTAAGCCAGATGGGGTCCCAGCTCCGAGAGGGAAACTGGGCACAAGGTCCCATTTCTAACCCAGTAGCTATTTCCAACTGACAACCTCTCTCTAAGGAAAAATGAGTTTGTTTTTTCCCCCAATGGAGACTCATTCAGTATACAAAATACATACTTAAGGGCAGGCTCCACGTTCAGTAGTAAATGGCCAACATAAAACTAACTCAATGATATTTTCGCAGGCATTTTGTTTTATAAAGGCTTTGGAGGGTACATTTTTTATCTTAAAGGTCTTTTGCTTATATATTATGATATTCTAGTTTGTGGAATTATGGGTTTTGTAGGAGTGTGTGTGTGTGTGTGTGTGTGTGTGTGTGTGTGTGTGTGTGTGTGTATGTGTGTGTATGTGTGTGTGTGTGTGTGTGTATGCATGTGCATGTATATGTGTTTCCTCGTGGTTTTTTTTCTGTTTTATTTTTTCTGTTTGTATGTTTGCTTTGTTTTATTCTGGTTTCATTTTTTATTCACATGCTATACAAAAAGAGAGAAAGAAGACATTGAGTAGGTGGGTAAGATCTGGGAGGAGGTTAGGGAGGGGCAAGTGTGATCAGAATATATTGTATGGAAAAATCATTTTCAGTAACTAAAGGGGGAAGAGAACAGTGAAATAGTAAGGTTTGAGAAATGTGGAATCAATGTTATTTGAACGCACTTGTCTGACCCAAATGAACAATTTATCACCTACTAGAATTCTCTATTCAGAAAATTGTGTTAGTTCATATGATTGACATCAGGAATTTTGTGGTTGTTTAGTCTGGAGAGATTGTACTGAGAAAAATAAAAGACAACATAACTCACTGTCACTCTTTGGAAACTTCCAGACTGAGAGTTTTATTTGCTATGCAATTGCTTTGATCCCCTTCCAGAGACCTGGGAGAGGGGGTTCAAGCTCTTACTTTCCTGTTTAAAGAAAATTATCCATTTGTTATCATTGTTTCCAGTATTGATAGCATGCACACACTTTATTTCATGTGGTGAATATCAAGCAGTTTCCTCTTTCCCTTCTCTCTGGGAATCTTCAAAGTAAGAAGAAATTCTGTGAACAGAGCCAGGGTTGCTGTTTCTAAAGGTGCCATCTCTCTCACCCTGGGCAGGCTGCTAAGATAAAATGCCAGAGACTGGGACACTTAGCAAGAGAAATTTCCTTCCAGAAGCTGGAAATTCAAGATCAAGATGTGGCCAATATACAGCTCCTGGGGAAGGGCTTTCCTACAGTGAGTTACCCTCTTGCTGTAGGTTCACATGCTGGGCAGTCTCTTCACAAGACTATTGTATTAAACTTTTCATCACTGTGACAAAATAACTCATACAAACATAGTAAAGAACAGAGATTCTGTTGGGAGAGGCCACTTGTATCATGATAGACAGAAAACAGATATAGAAGAAAGGGCAGGGGACCAGATAAAACTTTCCTGATACCATTATGGGGTCCTTACCCTCATGTCCTCATCAGAACCTAATCAGCTCCTAAACACCTCATCCCCGACACTGGGACCTTGGGCGTTAAGGCTTCTGCATATAATTTGTGGGACATACAGCATCAGTTAGAACATCATCTTGTCTACTTTGTTCACAATTTATATTTTGCCCCAGCAGAATCCTTACCTTGAACAATTTATCACCAGTCTATTCATTTGTTACAAGGGGAGAGGGACAGTAACATTTGGGCCAAAATTACTGTTGAAACGTTAAATGATATAACAATCTCAGCTAATTTTACCTGCCTTTCAATGGATAATCTTGGACTATAAGATTTATGTCCATGAATCATAAACTACATTTCAACTGAAAACAATTTAAAATCTATGAACAAGTAGTTTGCTTCACACCAAAATTTTCACCCTCTCATCCTCTGTCCTCCAAAGTCGAGTGGGCGGCTGCTTGGCCACTGCTTAATAGGACATTCAGGGAAATGTGAGAACCCTGAAAATCCTTTGGGATTTCTCATTACCAACTTTCTGATTAAAATCTCAGAGGCATTTGATTTTTATGTCTTGTGAAGAAAATGTAAACATACAACAGAGTATTGAGTTATACTGTTACTTAAGCAAGTAACTCATGGAACAAAATATTCTGTCCCTGTTACGATTTTTAATACAGAGGTAAACCTAACAATGATCAAGGAGCAAACAATGATAAACATTCTATGAGAGTGATTAGTATGAAGGGAATATTCAGAATATCTAGCAATGTGGAAAGAGCATTCTGTTAACCAACTAGTATGAGATTACAAAAATAAATTTCCATTAAGCTTTCTTGAAATGAGAAGAAATATAATAAACATGAGCCTGTATGTATGAATCGATAGGACTTGATTAAACCTCATAGTACTTGCAGGCTAACAGTGCTTCTGATTTCAAACTAAAATACTTCAGAAAAAATGTAAAAGAATCATGTAATTGACAAAAAATATAAAATAAGAAAACAAAGGTGAGGAGCCTTCTGGTTTATGCCTGTGGTCTGTGCCACGTGGCTCCATACCCAAATAGCACAGGGAAAGAGCTAGCTTCCCAGGAGTGTGGACAAGTCTGTGTTGGGGGGGGGGGGGGGGTAAGGCCAGCACCTCTGCTCAGAGAGACCCGCCCAGAACCCTCAGGACACAGGGACTGAGGAGTGGCCTTCCGGTTTCCTTCTGCAGCCAGGGAGCTGATCCTGTAACAGAGGGCTCCATACTCAGTGCCAGGAGAGAGCTGGTCTTCCAGGAGTGCCGAAACACCTTCGAGCACAGGAAGACCACCACTTCTGTTCAAATTCCTCGATCAAGAGGGACCCTCACAGAACCATCAGAACACAGGAATGAAGGAACAGCTGGGGACAGGATACTTCTGGTTTCTGTCTGCAACCCAGAGCTGACCCTGTACCACAGCTCTCCAAACCCAAATTCCTCTCAGAGAGAGCTGGTCTCTAAGGAGTACTGACACAAAGGCTTGCAGGAAGGACAAACCACAGACAGAGAGAGCAAGACCAGCTAACACCAGAGATAACCAGATGGTGAAAGGCAAGGGCAAGAACATAATGAACAGAAACCAAGGCAACTTGGCATCATCAGAACCCAGTTCTCCCATCACAGTGAGCCCTGGATACTCTAACACACCAGAAAAGCAAGACTCAGATTTAAAATCACTTCTCATGATGATGACAGAAGACTTTAAGAAGGAAGTAAATAACTCCCTTAAAGAAATACAAGAGAACACGAGTAAACAGCTAGAAGCCATTAAAGAGGAAATAAAAAAAAGCACCAACAGGCAAAGGAAATGAACAAAACAATCCAAGATCTAAAAATGGAAATAGAAACAATAAAGAAATCACAAAGGGAGACAATCCGAGGGATTGAAAACCTAGGAAAGAGATCAGGAGTCATAGATGCAAGCATCACCAACAGAATAAAAGAGATAGAAGAGAGAATCTAAGGTGCAGAAGATACCATAGAAAACACTGACACAACAGTCAAATAAAATGCAAAATGCAGAATGCTCCTAAGACAAAACACCCAGGAAATCCAGGACACAATGAAAAGACCAAACCTAAGGATAATAGATATAGAAGAGAGCAAAGATTCCAAACTTAAAGGGCCAGTAAATATCTTCAACAAAATTATAGAAGAAAACTTCCCTAACCTAAAGAAAGAGATGCCCATGAACATACAGGAAGCCTACAGAACTCCAATAGACTGGACCAGTAAAGAAATTCCTCCCATCACATAATATTCAGAACACCAAATGAGCTAAACAAAGAAAGAATATTAAAAGCAGTAAATGAAAAAGGTCAAGTAACATATAAAGGCAGACCTATCAAAATTACACCAGACTTCTCACCAGAGACTATGAAAGCTAGAAGATCCTGGACAGATCTCATACAGACCATAAGAGAACACAAATGCCAGCCCAGGCTATTAACCCAACAAAACTCTCAATTACCATAGATGGAGAAAACAAGATATTCCATGACAAACCCAAATTTACACAATATCTTTCCACAAACCCAGCCCTACAAAGGATAATAGATGGAAAACCCCAACACAAGGAGGGAAACTATACCCTAGAAAAAGCAAGAAAGTAATCTTTCAACAAATCCAAAAGAAGATACCCACACAAACATAAAAATAACATCGAAAGTAAGAGGAACCAACAATCACTATTCCTTAATATTGCTTAACATCAATGGACTTAATTCCCCAATAAAAAGACATAGGCTAACAAACTGGATACAAAAACAGGACCCAGAATTTTGCTGCATTCAGGAAACACACCTCAGTGTTAAAGACAACACTACCACAAAGTAAAGGGCTGGAAAACAATTTTCCAAGTAAATGGTCCCAAGTAACAGGCAAGAATAGCCATTCTAATATCAGATAAAATTGACTTTCAACCAAAAGTTATCAAAAAAGGTAAGGAAGGACACTTCATCCTCATCAAAGGAAAAATCTACCAAGAAGAACTCTCAATCCTGAACATCTATGCTCCAAATGCAAGGACACCCACATTCATAAAAGAAACTTTACTAAAGCTCAAAGTACACATTGCATCTCACAAAATAATAGTGGGAGACTTCACCCCACTCTCACCAATGAACAGATCTTGGAAACACAAACTAAACAGAGACACAGTGAAACTAAACAAAGTTAGGGACCAAATGGATTTAACAGATATCTATAGAACATTTCATCCTAAATCAAAAGAATATGCCTTCTTCTCAGCACCTCATGGTACTTTCTCCAAAATTGACCATATAATCTGTCACAAAACTAATCTCAACAAATACAAGAAGATTGAAATAATCCCATGCCTCCTATCAGATCATTACAGATTAAGGCTGGTCTTCAATGGCAACAATAACAACAAAAAGTCCATATATACATGGAAGCTGAACAATGCTCTACTCAATGACAACTTGGTCAAGGAAGAAATAAAGAAAGAAATTAAAGACTTCCTAGAATTTAAAAAATGAAAGTACAACATACCCAAACTTATGGGACACTATGAAAGCAGTGTTAAGAGGAAAACTCATAGCTCTGAGTGCTTCCAAAAAGAAACTGGAGAGAGCATACACTAGCAGCTTAACAGCACACCTGAATGCTCTAGAACAAAAAGAAGTTAATAAACCCAACATGAGCAGAAGGCAAGAAATAATCCAACTCTGGGCTGAAATCAACCAAGTAGAAACAAAAAGAACTATACAAAGAATCAACAAAACCAGGAGCTGGTTCTTTGAGAAAGTCAACAAGATAGATAAACCCTTAGCCAGACTAACCAGAGGGCACAGAGACAGTACCCAAATTAACAAAATCAAAAATGAAAAGGGAGATACAACAACAGAATCTGAGGAAATTCAAAAAATCATCAGATACTACTACAAAAGCCGATACTCAACAAAATTGGAAAATCTGGATGAAGTGGACAATTTTCTAGATAGATACCAAATACCAAAGTTAAGTCAGGATCAGATAAACCACCTAAATAGTCCCATAACTCCTAAAGAAATAGAAGCAGTCATTAAAAGTCTCCCAACCAAAAAAAGCTGAGAACCAGATGGGTTTAGTGCAGAATTCTATCAGACCTTCAAAGAAGACCTAATACCAATACTCTTCAAACTATTCCACAAAATAGAAACAGAAGGAACACTACACAATTCATTCTATAAGACCATAGTTACACTGATACCAAAACCTCACAAAGACCCAACAAAGAAAGAAAACTTCAGACCAATTTCCCTTATGAATATTGATGTAAAAATACTCAATAAAACTCTTGCAAATCGAATCCAAGAACACATCAAAACAATCATTCATCACTATCAAGTAGGTTTCATCCCAGGGATGCAGGGATGGTTCAATACCCGGAAATCCATCAATGTAATCCACTGCATAAACAAACTCAAAGAAAAA
>CM052704.1:61161111-61237781 GCA_028551405.1 Uromys caudimaculatus
GCAACAGTGTCAACTGGCCTGACCCCCCACCCCCGGTCTTCCTGGAGGCTGGACCACCAACCAAAGAATACACATGGAGAGACCCATGGTTCTGACCACATATGTGGCAGAGGAGGGCCTTGTTGGCCATCAGGGGGAGGAGAGTCTCCAGTAAAGGGGAATGTCAAGGTGGAATATGGGAGTGGGTGGGCAGGTGGGTGGGAGGTGGAATTCCCTCATAGAGATGGGGGAGGGGGAAGGGATAGGTGGTCTCCAAAGAGGAGACTTAGAAAGGGGGAAACATTGGAAATGTAAATAAAGTATCAAAAAATAAACCAAAAAAAAAAAAAAAAAAAAAGAACATTTGTCGGCCTTCATGCTGGGAGCTTTCCTCAGGGATCTCTGGCCCGGCCAAATGCAAGGGTTCTGGCAAAGGGGAGAGCACGAGCAGTGATGGAGTATCCTCCACCTCGGTCTCCACAGTTGCCACCTCGATTGCACCAAGACGCTGCACCCGCCACCCTGCGCTGAGTCGGGCCCAGGCTGAGCCCATGAGAAGCCGACTAGCTGGCGAGGAGTGTGAGAAGCTTCTGGTGGTGTTTGGGAGAGCAGACCTCTTCCCAAGCAGCAGTGTTACAGCTCTTATGATAGAAGCTCTCTGATGACAGAGTAGTTCTCACACCTTTATTCCTTCTGGATGGGGATCTCTCCTACACAGGTTGGGATGGTCTAATATACTGTTTGGGAGGGGTCAGGGGTCTGGCCACAGGTACTTCCCATTGGCTTGGTCTGAGGGCTTAGGGGAACCTTATTTGCATGTGAGAGGGCTTGGTGTTGCTCCTACTGACAAATCTCACATGACAGGCCTCTCTGCAGGGGATTGTGGAGGCAGTAGCTGTTTTACAAGTCTTCTGGGAACGTTGGCAAAAACGTTTTCCGGTCCCTTGTGGACCGTTCCACAGGGTTGCCCAGAGTTTTCAGCCTGTGCTCAACCGGGTGCCAGACTGCCTGCCGCAGACCACTGCCCCACAGACATTTACAAGTTATTTTTGGTAATAATAATCTACACATAACCTCTTTAATCTGCCCAACAGCTTAACACTTCCATGTCTCATCTGAGAAGTGACAGAGCCATTTAAATAGCCTATTCCTTCAGATGTTAGTATTGTTCTCTCCACCAAAGTGTGCTCCATTTTTAAAGTCACAAAGCTGGAAGAATGTTTGTAAACCATCCTATTTCTCCTATGAGGACACACAGATCCCAGAGAGTATTTTTGGTGGTTATTACCCCTTTCCATTTTTCCTTTAATATTTCACTAACATGATAAAAAAAATATGCTAACACTCAGAGAATAGCATTTGGAAAAGAATGACTTGTTTTCCAGTAATGAGTCCAGATGATTTTAAAAGACCATTTGAAATGCTAATAGAATGTTTTCTGTATTATAAATTAATTCTTTCAAAACCAAACTCATCGTTGAACTTGCCCCACTTTACAAAGAGCAGAGCAGACCCAGGCTGTTTCAGCCCCCATCACATGCTATAGGACCTAGATCTCTGTTTTCACGTATGTACCTTTCTTATCATCTTAAGCAGTTATTCAGTTGTTCTTCCTATTCGCCTAGGCCCATGTTTCCCATGTAACCAAGTGGAATAACTGATGGAGGTTGTCAGCA
Organism: Uromys caudimaculatus; assembly: GCA_028551405.1. Taxonomy (NCBI): domain Eukaryota; kingdom Metazoa; phylum Chordata; class Mammalia; order Rodentia; family Muridae; genus Uromys; species Uromys caudimaculatus. The sequence continues at coordinate 61,162,767 of CM052704.1, forward strand.
ACCTGAAGCCTACGACTCCCTATTACAATTAATGAACAGGGCTGGCCAACACTGGCTTGAGAAGAAATAAATTAGTATTTCTTTTGCCTTACAGCCAAACCAAGGTATAAGTTAATTGATCTTAACAGAAAGAACTCAAAAAATATCAGATGAAAACTTAACAGAGCTCAAAAACAAGCCCAAGACTGGAGCACTGGCAGGGAAGGAGCTCCGCTGGCGGCCTGTCAGACTCGGATAGGTCAGAACTGTCCCATTACATGTTCAGCTCGAGGTTAACACATTATAAAAAGGACAAAGCACATGGCACACTCCCACTTCAGCTGAGCCCATCAACTCACAAGCAAAGTCTGCTCTGTCTTTGGCGTACAGAACTGCAAAAGGGTGGTCCCAGTAGAATGTATTGATTGTCCTTATAAATGCCCCGTGTATTATGGACAGCCACTTGACAGTTATTTCTTTGCCTTTTCACTCAAGCCAACAGTGGTTTCTATCATAAGAGCCTCAATTTGTCTAAAGTATTAATTAGTTAAACCTAAAAATGCTTCCTCTGGCTTACTTTCCTGACATCCCCTGGAAAGAATTTTTAACCAACAGGAAACCATTCAAGTTTCTACTGGAGAACATTGTCTCCAAGTCCATTTGGCCAGGTTAGTAGGATTGGAATTTGGCAGGGCCTGCAAGCTTTTACTTAATTTTGCTTTACTTTGAAATTTTGCTGAATGAACAGAGCTAACTGAAGGAATGATTGATTAAAGAAATCTTTTCAAATATTACCTAAGATACAGAGAAAGGGACATCAGAGGGTAGGCATAAGATCAAAGAAAAGAAAGCCATCAGTGGGCCATCGGAGGCTTCAATAAGGCATTCAAGAGGGGGAGCAACAGCACCCAAGGACGATTTTGGCTTTCATGGATATGACTGAAATTTCTTCCCCACTGAATGTAATCAATGTTTAGATGTACTTTACTGGAGGGATAGTTCAGCCATCAAAACGTGAATGGGGATTGAAAAGAATGGTAAGTTTGAAGAGTTTTCAGAAATGATCCCATGTTCTGATCCCAAATGAACACTGCTTTTGTTAAGATGTGAGCCCATTTCCTGTCTTGGTGGGTATCTACATTTACAAAGTTAGTTTCTTGAGAAAATCTTAAGGAAGAACAGTTTGCACAAGCTGTAAAAGTGTATGGACAATGAGGCACATCAGGGGATAACAAGACCCGTTTGGTCACTGAGCATTGACTAAATAAGTAGTTCAACACAGAACAACCGGGTGAGACCAGGCTCTGGGACACTGAGCTAGGTTAACCTGTTTCCCTCTAGATATCTCTAGAGTAGATGCCTGCTGAGTGTAGAAGAGGGTCCTGCTAAGTCCCAGCTAGTTAGAAGAGTAAGCCTCTGCTTTAGTAAGAGGTATCCATGCTGTTAGAGCCCACAGACAAGAGTAAAAGCCTACAGACTGTCTTCACTGCCTGCCCACACAGAGGTGGAGGATAAGGAACTTTTCCACAGAAATGTTGAACCTAAAGGTAGACAGTTCAAAGTGAAAATTTGCCCCAACATTACCATAACTGAAACGCATACTCTATTTGAGCCTCAGACCTATTTTGAGCCCGTCTATGTAGTGTGTGTGTGTGTGTGTGTGTGTGTGTGTGTGTGTGTGTGTGTAATAAATTTATCTTAAGAAGTTAGAGAGGTGGCTCAGGGGTTATGAACACTTGTTGCTCTTTCAGAGAACTAGAGTTTTGTTCTCAGTACTGATGAAAAAAGACAACTTACAACTGCCTATAACTCCAGCTCCAAGGGATCTAATGATTCTATGTTCTCTTTTGGTTTCTGCTGGCATCCATGTGCTCTTATACACGTGCACAGACACACACTCACATACGCATGATAAATAATAAAACCAGAAAGGGTGGTTTGATCCAAGGAACAATGTTGAAATCAGACAAGGCATGGCCTTCCCTGTTTCAGTCTTCAAAGAAAGAATGTCTGCTAAGCATGCCATGTTGGGGACTCAGAGATGCCAGTTCTGCCCTTTGGCTAGCACCTTTTGGCCCAGGCTCCAGCAATGTTCTTCTATTGCTCACAAAGCATAGTCTTATTTCCAGGAGGTTGATAAGACCAAGGAGAGCCCCCCTAAAGCTGTGCCTGAGGCTTCCTGGAGAAAGGCAGGGACACTTTAAATGTCTAACTGGATAAAGGAGGCGTGAAATCAGTGAGATGCTCTCAAAAGTTCTTATAAGTCTGGGCTGAGGAAAGCGCATTTGACATTGTAACTCGTGACATTTATTTGTCAAAGTAAATCAGTGTGGTTCAGATGTGAATGCAGTCACATGTATGAAAATAACCAATAAGGAGCAAGACGGGGGAAGGGGAGAGATGGTTTGGGTAAAAATGAAATCGTTGGTCTTACACTGCCATGAAACCTTAGGTTTGCTGGATTTACTTTGCTGCAGGACCTAGGCCTCCAGACTCTATAGAATGCACTGTTTCTTCATAGTTTCTTCAAGCAACTAAACACATATCCAAAGGCAGATAATGACATCTTCAGATTCCAAGTGCACTGATATTATCCAGATTTCCTCCATCATCACTAGGAGCTCAAAGAGAAGAATCAACTACATCGTCAATGTCTAAAGCCTCGCAGGACAGACAGACATTTCATGCACATATTGAGAGGCAAGAGGAACTCACAAGGTGAGGAAAAGCATTCCGGGCAAAGATGTGAGCACATGAAGAGACAAGCTTGTAGGAAGAACATGAGTTGCAGCAGAGGTGATGCCAGATGGTACAGAGGAGAATGCAGGAGCCAGGTTATTAAAACTCTTCATTAAATGCTAAGTTTATCTAGGGGCCATGTGGATTACTGAAAGATTCAAAGATGGGGCGTGGGTGACATGGTCACACTTGTGTTTTTAAGTGATCCCCACGGGAGCAGAGTGAAGAGGGAAGCTGGGGCAAGCAAAACTCGCAGCCAAATCTAATAAATACTGGAATAGAATTGTGTCAGTGACATCCCAGAGAGAGGCAGACAGGGAGACAGAGTGAAGGAAGATCTGGGGGATTTATGGGACAACAGATAAGAGGGTTAAAACTTAGGGATGGTAATTAAGAATGACACTCATAATTTAAGCTTCTGTGATCACTTGGGCAATGACTCAGGGACCCAAGATCTTAAGGAGAAGATAAATACTAGCAGTGTGGAGGGTGCTGAGTTCCCAGTGGGTCTTTCTGGTAGAATAGTAAAAAAAAAAAAAAAAAGGGGGGGGGGAGGGACAGAGAGCCAGGACTGGAACAGAGAAAAAAAAAATCAGAAGTAAAGGTTTGAAGCCCCATCCCTGGCTCTGGTCATCCATAGTGGTGATGAGCATATTTAAATAAAGACGAGATAAGGTAAAGACCCAGGGCAGAATTCTGGGAGCAAAAATGGATACAAAGCAGTATCTTAGGATAAAGTTTGGGTGAAGAAGCGAGTCCAAGGGAGGGAGGAAGGAGTTTGGTGGACTCCATACTCCAAACAGGGACCAGCTACCTGTGGGTTGTGAGGTAAGGGGAGGGTTATAGACCTGCTCTAAGGAGACTTTGAGAAGCATCATTAAAAAGTATGCTCTTAAGGGAATGGATTTCCCAGGTGCCCATGGAAAGAGGGTTGCCATGACTTCACCACTACTGAGGAGTTCTAACGCTCCAGTGAGAAATCTGAGTGTATGTCAGTGATTAACCCATGAGACGATGGTGCTTAACAACAGGTGCAAGCTTATGAATCGTCCATCTTCACTATTTGCAAATTCTCTACTTGCAGATTTGCCTACTGAAAGGATTTTTAAGCCCTAGACATCACATAATTTCTGTGGTCAATCGTGGAGATGCAATAAGTGGCAGAAAATTTGAGTCCGTGGCATGGGCATGTCAACTAAAGTCAAATGAGCCATTCTGGCCTCAGTTCTCACAGTAGAAACAAGCTGTTTTCTCAGTCTAGCTACTGACATATTTTCACATGGTGTTTGAGCTTTGGTTGATGATTTTGCTCTTTAAACTGTGTATGACTGAAATGCTATCTTTAGTCCATAAGCACTGAAAGTTGTAGTACGATGTACTGAGCAGATTGTCAAAATTCCTGCCATAACAGCTTGAGGGAAGATAGGTTTTCACTAGCTCACACTGTGAGGGGTCTCAGTTCATCTTTGTGGGGAGAGAGCTTCAGAGCAGAGCAGCAGCTCAAATGGTGGTGACAGCCAGGAGGCAGAGTGAGAGAGCCTGTGTCAGCAGGCTCTTTCTCTGTTCCTTTTATTATGCCTGGGACCCTAGCTTAAGGGATGGTGCCTCCCACATTCTTTTTTTTTAATTTTTATTTTATTTTATTTGTTTATTTTTTTGTGAGACAGAGTCTTTTTTTGATACTTTATTTACATTTCAAATGTTTTCCCCTTTTGACAACAGATGCTGGCAAGGATGTGGAGAAAGAGGAACACTCCTCCATTGCTGGTGGGACTGCAAGCTGCTACAACCACTCTGGAAATCAGTTTAGCGGACCCTCAGAAAATGGACATAATACTACCTGAGGACCCAGCTATTCCACTCCTGGGCATATACCCAGAAGATGCTCCAACATGTAATAAAGACACATGCTCCACTATGTTCATAGCAGTCATATTTATAATAGCCAGAAGCTGGAAACAACGCAGATGCCTCCTACATTCTTGATAGATATTCTCCCCTTAGTTACCCTTATCTGAAAGTCACCTCACAAATAGACCCAGACGTATGCCTCATCTGTCTCTCAAGCTCAGTCCAACCAAGCTGACAATCAACATTAACTATCACATGCAGTTTTAAGAAATACTTACAAGAAAAGCTTCATTTGGGCATAAATTAGACTACTCTTGGTTATGAGCTCAATGCTAATGAATCACCTACATATACTAAATACAGTGTCTTTAAGCAGAAAGATGCATTAACAAGGCTGTATGTTGTGACTGGAATCTTACAAGATCAGATCCTGTGCTTTTCTCCATGAGCAATGCCCAATGTCTACGGCATCTTTACAGAGAACAAGTACAGCAAATAATGAGAGTGGGCAGAGAAGGTAAAGAAGCAACAAGCTGAGAGCCACATTAGATCTGAATGCAATTCTAACTTCCTCATCATTCTCTGTTATAAATACATAAGGGCTAAAAGAAAGCAATTTCATTAGGGTTCCTTGGGCCAAAAATGGACATTAATACTTTGTTTCTTAGTTCTGAAAAGATGTTTTTTGAGAACACCATGTATGAGCACTGAACTTATCTCACGCTTTATTGTACTTTCTCCTCTCTTCCATTCCTGACAGCTTCTCCTATATCTCTCCTCCCTCCAGAACTCAGCGTTCCTTCTTTAATTACATATATACTTGAGAGAGAGAGAGAGAGAGAGAGAGAGAGAGAGAGAGAGAGAGAGAGAGAGAGAACGTTCTACTAAGTCCATCTAGCACCGCTCGTATGTACTTGTGCCCTCAGCTGACCACTTAGTATTGGACAACCCATGTGGGAAAACTCTGAAGAAAACTGAGTATCTCTCTCAGTAGCCATTGACTAACTCTTCGTTTAGGGGGTGGACCTTGTGAAGTGTCCCCTGCTCTTGTTGCTATGACGACTGGTGTTATTATGTCAGTATTATTCAGGCAAGCATAGTGGTAAAGTTTCATGAGAGTTTTTGTTCTATGTCACGTCCAAAGGATGCGATTTAACAGCAGGGGTCCCATTCCTCTGGCTCTTTATCCCTACCATTTTACTCTCCCTATGCAATATTATTTGATCCTTAGGTGTAGGGGTTGCATTGCAAATGTATCTGTTGATGTTAAACATAATCTCTGCACTTTGACTCATTGTGTAGCTCTATAATAGTTGCATCTATTGCAAAAAGAAGCTTCATTGATGGGTGAGAGCTACACTTACCTGTGGATATATTTATAATACAGCTAGAAATTAAAATAGTCTAGGAAAATGGCAGTAGTAAGCTCTCCTTTAGAGTCTATGGCCTCTCCAACCATAGGCAGTTGACTAGTTTACAGTACCAGTTAGGAAGTCCCTTACATTGAGCAGGCATTAAGTCCAACTAGACAGTTGGCTACCCACAAGACAAGCGTGGCACAAGACAAAATGGCATCAGACCATTAGGGATATCTTGTAGAAATAGTTTCTGTAGCTCATGGGCTTTATCAGCTGGGTAGGATTACAGATTGCTCCTCTCACTTTGCAGCTTGCAATAATATATGAGAGCCAGTCCTCAGGAAGGAAGCTTCCAGATGAGCTCTGGTTCAACTCCTCCAAGTCCTCTGTCGAAATGACATGATATCCTTAGCAAGAAGGTTCAAGTTCTGGGAGGCAACCAAGGGCAATGCCAACAGTCCATATGATTTTGGCAATTTCTTATATTTCCTCCACCTAACAACTCAAGGGAGGTTTCCTATGCCTGGTGTTAGAATTTTTGCTAGATAGTGTGTGGCTCTTCAGGGAAGCACCACCCCCCTATGTAGCAAAACCCTAAACATATATGCACATTGTCCTAGAGAGCATCTATGTTACTGTGATAAAATGCCAACCAAAAACAACTTGGGAAAGGTGTTTAATTCATCTTACAACTTCCAGTCCACACAGGGAAGCCAATGTAGAATCTCAAGCAGAAATCTAGAGAGAGGAGCTGAAGTACAGACCACAGAGGAAAGCTGCTTACTGGCTTATTTTCCATGGATTGCCCAGTTCGCTTCCTTATACATCCCAGGACTTCCCCTCTAGGAGTGATATTGCCCATGGTGAGAAGGTGTCTCCTGCATAAATCACTAATCAAGAAAACACCTCACAAGTTATGTCCACAGGTCAGTCTGATAGAAACAAGTCTTCATCTGAGATTCCCTTTCCCAGGTGTGTCTAGCTTATGTCAGGTTGAAAAACAATAATCAACTCCTTTTCCCAAAACACACACACACACACACACACACACACACACACACACACACACACACACACACACGCACGGCCTACGTCAAGGAGTGATGTAGCTGGGCATATTGAAGATCTACTTTCAGTGTTTTTGAGAAACCTCCACACTGATTTCTGTAGTGGTTACACCAATTTGCATTCCCATCCTCCGTGGATAAAGTTTCCTTCTCACCAAACCCTCACCAGAATTGACTGAAAGCTATTGTCTCGGTATTAGCCTTTCTGACTGATAAGATGACATTCCAGAGTATACCTAATCTGTGTCTCTCTGGTTGCTAAGGCTGTTGAGTACCTTTAAACATATTTCTTAGCCTTTTTTATTTCTTCTTTTGAAAGCTCCCTTCTAAGTTTTTAATTTCTTCTTTTGAGAGTCCATTTTTAGCTAGATTATTTGTTTTGACTCTTTAGTGCTTTGAGAATTAGAGTAATATTGGCATCATAGGAGTTTGGAAGTATCCCTTGCTCCTTTTTTCCTTTCTTTCTTCCTTTCTCCCTCCCTCCCTCCCTCTTTCCCTCCCTCATCCCCTCCCTTCATTCCTTCATTCCTTCCTTCCTTTCTTTCTTTAATAACTTAAAAAGTATTGGTTGTAAATCATTGTGATCTGGTAGAATTCTGTGTGAATTCATCTGAATCTGGTATTCATTTTGGGGGGTTTCTTGTTTTTTTTATTACTGTTTCAACCTCCCTAGTTTTTATGGGTCTGTTTACATTGATGATCCCTTCTTGGCTTAACTTTGGTAATTTCAATTTATCTAGAAACTTATCCATTTCTTTGAAATTTTCTAACTTAATTGAATATAGGTTTTTAGAATACTTCTTTATAATATTCTGAAATTCTGTGGCAACTGTTGTAATGTTTCTTGTTCATCTCTGATTCCCTTAACTTAGGGCATCTCTTTCTTTTTGTTAATTGAGCCAAGGGTCTGTCTATCTTGTTTATCTTTTCAAAGAACTAGCCCCTAGATTTATCGATTCTTTGTTTTGTTTCCATTGTTTCTGTTTCACTGATTTCTGCTCTGATTTTTGTTATTGCTTCTTGTCTACAGGATTTTGAATTAAGTTGTTCTTGATTTTCCAAATTCTTGAGCTGCACTGTTAAGTCATTTATTTGTGCTCTTTCTTAATTTTTAATGTAGGCATTTAGAGTTATAAATTTTCCTCCTAGGGCTGCTTTTAATATCTCCCAGAGGTTTTATGGGTTGTGTTTTCATTTTCATTTCATTCCAGGAATTTTTTTTATTTCTTTGGTGATTTTTGTTTTCAACTCATTCATCATTCAGTAATGACTTGCTGAATCTCCATGATTTCATGTAGTTACTAAAGGTTCTTTTGCCCTTGACTTTTTAGGTTTTTTGCACTCTGGTCTGATACATTGCACAGAATTATTTCAGGTTTTTGCTTGTTGGGATTTGTTTTCTGTTCTAGCATTGTTCTATTTTATAGAAATGTCATCAGTTGCTGAGTAGAATGTATATTCTTTAGTGTTTGAGTAGAATATTCTGTAGATATCTGTTAGGTCCATTTGATATGTGGTATCATCTAATAATATTTCTGTTCTTGTTTTGTTCAGATGACCCATCTATTGAAGAAAGTGAATAGTGAAATCACCTACAGTTACTAAGTTGAGGTTAATCTGTGTGTTGAAGTCCAGTTGCATGCTTTCAACAAAATTGTGTGTTCTAGAGTTTGGTGCATTTTGTTCAGAATTGTAATGTGCTCTTGGTCAATTGTTCCCTTCATCATAATTGACTGTTCTATTTCTCTCTTCTAATTAGTTTTTGTTGAAAACTCTTTTGGCAAGTATTAGAATGCCTCTCGCTGCTCTTTCACTTGTTTGGAATACTTTCTTCCATCCTTTCACTCTGACCTAGTGCCTAGCCTTGAATGTAAGGTAGATTTCTTATAGAACATAGAAAGATGCTCTGTATTTGTTCATCCAGTCAACTAGACTGTGTCTTTTGATTGGGAAGTAGAGGCCATTTATATTTAAAGTTTCTACTGAAAGGTATGTTCATTGCTGTTATTTTGGTTTTGGTTTGTTTTGCTTTTTCTGGTTTTTGTTTGTGTTCTTAGTCCAATTTTGTGTTTTTGTAACTATATTTTAATTTATTTTCTTTCTGTAACTTTTTGACTATATTTATCCTTTCTTTAGTCTGAAGTATTACTTCCAGTATTTTCCGTAAGGTTGGTTTTGTGGACATGAATCTTTTTGTCCATTTATATCATGTAACATTTTTCTTTCTCTTTCAACTATGGCTATAGTTTTATTGGGTAAAGTCATCTGAGATGCTGTCAAACCTTGGAATACATTGCTCTGGGCTCTTCTGGATTTAAAGTTTCAAATGAGAAGCCAGATACTATTCTGGTGAGTATCCTTTATGTGTGACTCATGGCGCTTCCTTTGTAGCTTCCAATACCCTTTCTTTGTGCTGTTTACTCACTGTTTAAGTACAATGTTCTATGTGCTTCTTGTTTCTTTATAGAAGGTCTTTAATCCAGGGAATCTTTCTTCTATGAGCCTCTTGAGTATCTGGTCTATGTCATTGACTTGAGATTCTCCTCCTTCTTCTATTCCTTTTATGCCAAATTCGTAGATCTGACTTACTCAGAGATTTTCCATGTTATCTCAAATTTCCTATATATTGCTTTTATGTGTTGTTTTTAATTTATTATATGCTTTGTTTGAGTGGTCCAAGTCCTCTACTACATCTTCAAAGCCTGATATTTGAATTCCTTGACCACATTTATTGTTCTCTTAAATTCTGTATGCTGGGGTTCATCTAGGTAATTCTCATTGGAGAGCATCCCAGTAGAAATAGTGGGTTTGCAGGGAGCATACTCTTTGCTTTTCATATTCTTTTTGTTTCTATGCTGTATCTTGGGCATTTGAACATCTTTCATTGGTTGTGCATTTGACATAGATTCTAGCCTGCCTCTGTTGCATTGAAGTTGTTTTGGGTTTTGTTGCTGCTCAAGCTTGGTTGATTTCAGATCAGGTATGAAGAGTTGGTAGGTCAGTCCTTCAGATACTCAGTGTTGATTTTGATTGGAATTCGCTGGTAATCAATAAATGGTGGGAATGGGGTGTCTTGCTGTTTCTGCCTGTGCTGGCATGCACAGTGTGCTACTTGAGCTATGTCTGGGAGTATGTGAACAGATCTGATAGCCCAGGATCTAGAACACTCACACTCACCAGGCTTGGCTGGTGCACTAGCTGCCATAAAACTTTCTTTCATTAACTACATTCCAGAAACTGAAAGTTGAAGAGATCCTTCTAGCTCCTTTCCAAAGCACCATGGAGTCAGAGTCATAGATTGCCACATACTTGTTCTATAACATTGTAAAGCATTTCTCTTCTCTAGATCCTTTTCACCTACTAAGTGAGACAGTGACACCACAGGACCCTGGTGTCAGATCCCCATCTGTGCTGGAAGTACAGTATTCTGTAGCCGGTCCCAAAGTAAAGGATAATCTGCCGTGGGTTATGGCTTTTAAACAACATGAGGCTCAGGAAAAACTGTTTTGATTCCTTGTGTTTGCAGAGCAGCATGAAGACAGATTCATTACAAAGTGGATTTAAGGATTCTGGGAGATTGGCTCATAGGGAGAAACACTTATCCATCCCAGATATATAACCGTGCTAGAAGCAATAGGTTCTGCCCGGTGGCATGAGCCTATAATCACAGTCACTTAGGAGGCTGAAACAGGGAGATTGCAAGTTCAAGCCCAGCTTGGGCAATGTAGTAAGACCCTGTCTCAAAAATAGGAAATATAGGGCCAGCATGATAAATCAATAGATAAAGATGCTTGCTGGCCATACTGATCATCTGAGTTCAATGCCTAGGAGCCACATGGTGGGAAGAGAAAAGCAACTTCTACAAGTTCTTCTCCGACTTCCACATGCACATTTTGGCAATATGCACACCCACACACATGGATGCATAAGGTCATATAAATAAATGGAATAAAATGGATTCTGTAAATAGAAAGTACAATAAAAAGGACTGAGGCTATAGGTCAGAAATAGAGTACTTTTCTAACATGTACAAAGCTTCGAGTTCAATTCTCTGTACCTCAAATAAAAGGAGTAATACATTCTAATGTTCTACAGCAAATGGGGTGACTACAGCTTGCAATTATCTATGATTTATTTCCTGAATAACTAGAAGAGAGAAGCTTAAAGACTACAAGCACAAAGTAATGATGAGGAGATAGAAACATTGTCTGATTTAATCAGCGCACATTGTATACATGAATAGAAGTATCACACTGTGCCCTATAAATATGTACAATTATCATCCATTAGTCCGAAAACGCCAAGGGAAGGGCAATGTTAACTTTCTTGATTTGATCAGTACACATTGCATACATATGTCAAATATGAAACTATACCTCATAAAAATATACAATTAAAAAGAACAAATACATGAAAATATAAAAGGAGAAAACTTTATGACTCTGAATAACTGGAATCAACCCCAAGGAAAATGGTAAAGTAGACAGGAAAGCACCCTCAATTATTTCAAAAGCTAATGAAATTAAAAATGAAAATGAGCAACACATAAAAAAGAGTGTTGATCTGTGATTATTTAAAGCAAATGGCTTGAGCAATCCAAACTGAGCCAATCAATGTGCATGCCAGGCTGCTGCAGGGTCCTAGTGGTGTCCTTTTGGTCTCTCCAGAGGACCCCAGTGTCTCTTACCAACAATTGCGTGTTCTGTTAAGCACTTGGCAAAGTGCTTGGACATGTGGGACCCAGCCTTTCCCATGGAAAGTTTTTTTTTTCTCCCAGATGGAGTCCTCGTCTTAAGAATGTGTGCAGGATTAAGATGTAATCCATCGTTTCAAAGACTACAATGATGCATGAAATAAATGCTCAAGCTGACTCTTTGTCTAAAGAAGTCTTTAACTATGCAGGAGACATTAATAGTCAGAAGCCTCGATCTAATGAAAGATATCTTGCTTTCATCTACACAGTGAAGAAGCTGTCATGGCCACATGCAGGCCATACCTAATATTTGTGAAGCTCTAGGTGCCTTCTCACTGCCTCCATCTACAGTCAATGCTTAGCTCGGGCAGGAGTCTCATTCACATGAGTATACATCCTAGCATGGTGAGTAGCCAACACCTATTGATGAAACCCTTATGAGATCTTCCCCTGGACCCACAGTCCCTGGGCTAAGGAGTTTGAGGTCTTGGGTCTTCAGGATACAGTTGAGGCTCAGAATGGAGGATCTCAGTTATCTCTCTTGATCTCTTGGACTCCTCCTATATGAGGAGGGACAGAGCTGAATTGGCACATGTGTTCCTGTCTCAGGATGCTGGTTTATTGTCCTCCACATAGGATAATGTGTTTGTCAGTGAATGGATTTCCTTAGCCTCTGTGCTCTCTACATGTCTCAGTACATCAAAAGCTGTCCTTCCAGAGGATGGAGAGCATAGTGGCATGTTGCCATGATCATGTGTACCTGTGAGTTTATGAAAATATACTAAAATGGAGTTGGGGAAAGAATAAAGCATCTCCTATAAGTAATTAAAGACTTCTATAAAATTGATGTTACAATGAAAACAGCTACATACTTATTCACATTTATATAATATAAAAATGTGCCATCTTTACTCTGTCCTCACTTAGTAAACTCCTAATGAAGTGTGAAGCCCTTGTGACCATAAGACCTGTCCATCTTTGGCACCGGGCACAGTGCCTGGCTTCTAGCAGATGATCAATAAATATTTGTTCAATAAAATTCAACTCATTCTCTTAATCTGCACAGCTCCAGTGCCTCTGTTCTAAACAATTGTTTTAATTTGAAAAAAAAACCCCACATAATAAACCAGGGCCATGTTCCATATCCCATGTTTCTTTCTGTGACCACAAATGTTTCTAATCGTCAGAAATGCATGTAGCCACAGAGAAGGGCATTGTCTGCTCCACTATTCTGCACTCTGAGGACCTAGTTTTCTTATAGAGTATGCTTCAAAGAGTCATGCCAGCCTACAGCTCTCACTCAGACCACAGTCTGCTCGCCAGCAGCAGCAGCTGTTTCAACAAGACAGTCATTACACTGACAGAAAGCAGAGGGTGAAGACACGGTCATCACCAATCCCTGAACCATCATCATGACATGATGCGCCAAGGTGTCCTGCAGCACCGGCTGAGAAGAACCAAGAACCATGGCCTTTTAAATTTGACTCCATTGTTATTGTCTGTTCTTTCTCCAACTACTCCATAGTCTACTTCCTAACACCCTTGGGATGAAGCAAGCCTTGTTGAGACAGAGAGAAGAAGACTGCTAAGACCCAGGGGATAACTAAAAGGTAGGATCATTTTATTTGTTTTGCCTAAGATATGAGACATGAAAAGCATTTAGATATTTTAATTGATAAATATAATCCTATAACTAAAAAGTCAAAATAAAGCTATTTTTTAAATCACAAATTCAGGTAAAATACAGGTCATTTGATTTTGTTAATACCACTAATGAATATAATCCTAATTTCTATAACTGGGGGATGTAAAAGAGAAAATGTTGAAATACGTACCAGCAACTGTATGGAAGTACATTGACAGTGGTTCTACAGAGATATTGAGAGTTGGAATTAAGAATCATTTTATTTTCTTATCTTTCTCCCATGGTTTTCTACACTAAGCACCTGTTGTTATTTTTACTGTCTGGGAAAAGAACACATGCATTATTTTTTGAGAAGGAGACACCCATAAGACATCATCCCACTAGTCACGCATGCCTAATCCATTCCTGGTAGCAAGTCACTAAATCTGTTATACTCTAAAGTCAATAAACATGGCTCAGGTGCCTACTTGAACACAGAGCACAGAATACCAAGATACACACAACACAGCCTGCCAAAGAGGTCATCATAGAGTTAAGTAGTAAGACATGCTACCTACAACGCATACACACACACACAGACAGATATACACGCTCACATATATATGCACACACACACATTCTGACACACACACACACACACACACACTTCTCACACAGCTTTAATCTTTCTTCTTTAGACAACTTAGAAACCACTTAGAAGCAGAAGCAGAAGCCAATGAACTTAGAGTGCCCATTCAACTGTAAACTGTCAAAATAGGAGAAAGGAACAGGGACCTAGATGGCTCCAGAGAGTGCTTAGGAGGAGCAGAGAAATTAGGAAAATATTACAGACTTTTCAGAATTAGCTTAACTAATCTTTCAGCTAAAAGCATGAACAGCAAGTCAATATGTATTTCTATTATCATGGTGACCACCTCCTTCAATTTCAGATGCAGGGAAATTTAATTCCCTGAGCCCAGTAGCTACAAACTAAGGCTCTGAAACCAAGATCCGCTCGAACTTCATTTATTGTATTCCGTGTATTACTTATGCAACCTCAGGCTGGTTATCAACTCTCTAAGCTGCATTTTTCTGTTCTACAGACTGAATGAACAGGTGATGCAGAGCACTTCATCCAGAGCCCAGAGCGGGGATGGTGGTGTGCCTGGCCTCTTGATGGTGGCTGTGCTGAAGGAAGGGACACGGCCTTGATAAGGGTCTCATGCAGCCCTGCATAGCAGCCACCTCCCTATGCCTGTCATCAGCTCGACTCCCACACAACTGCCTTTCCCCATCTCTCTGTGGATAAAGCTGTAACTCCAAACCATGTGGAGACATTTCCAACATCTGCTGCTGCGGAATGCACACATATTTACTGACCCACATTTCATCCCTCCTGGGAGAGCCTGCCTTTGTTTCTCAGTCCCTACAATCCCATTTCGCCAGTTTGCTTGTGTGCATGTATGTGTGTGAGTGCATACGCCCACACCCTCATGCAGATCTATATAAGCATATATTTATATGTGTATGCATATGTGTGCATCTATGCACATGCATGTTCATATGTATATGTTTGTATGCATGTATGTATATTCGTGTATGTATGTGTACATGTAGGAATATGTATGTGTGTATATGTTAGTGTGTGCATGCATCTGCATGTTTGTGTGTATGTGTGTACATGTGTGTTTTATTTGTGTATTCATATGTGTACATGTATATATGTGGTACATGTATATATGATTGCATACGTGTGTGTTTGTGTATATGTTTGTGTGGGAGTGTATGTATGTTTGTATACATGTGTGTGTATGTGTGCACATGTGTGTGGGGTACTATCAGAGCAAGTACTGAACCTGAGTAGACTCACATGCCCAGTGAGTAAAATATCCTCAGGGTCCCAAGGGCTTAGGAAAAGTCAACCACAAATAGTTCTACTTTCCTTCTACCCCGAGATCCACAGAACAATCCTAAAATGACTAACTTGTGGAACGGATGTCCACAGTGACAACATTCCTCCAGCCAACCAAAGACCCTCAGCTCAGTCATTTTCTCAGAGAGAAGGAAGCAAGGTTTCCCAATTGTGCCAAGAAATGAGACAATGCCTGGGTAGAGAGTCTCAGATGTTGGCAGGAGGCAGCTTTGAAGGTGACACAAAAAAAGGCAGGATCCTTTTCCAGGGACCACTTGACCCCGACATCGAGGCTTCAGTCTGTTTGTAAGCAAGCCTTGCTCTTCCCAGAGTCCTAGAAGAGCAAGCAGAACATATGTTCCACAGATTTCTGGAACTCAGCCTCTCCCTTGTGGGACTACAAAGGTCAACTGTCTGCTGTGTCCCAAAGGGAAATAGAAGTTTGTGGTGTCAAACCACATGTGTTAGGCTCTTTCCTGTGTTTGGATCTGAGACTATCAGGTCGGGAGACAATTGTGTTGTAGAGGCCAGTTGTGTAGCAATTGGACTCTACTCTGACCTCACTGAGCAAATCTGGCTGCTCACCACTGACTGCAGTAAGCACATCCTTCTTGCTTGGTCCTCCTTACTCCAAGCAAAACTCCAAAACCATCATGTATTTAAAAGAAGAAGAAACCATTTTAAGTTTCTGGCCCCAGAACCAAATGTATTTTAAACTCAATATTAAACCGATGTTGTTTCCTCTTGAACCTATCTAAAAACAGAACCAAATCGAGTTTTCTAATGACTAATCTGGAACTAAATTTTTAAAAATCAAAGAAAAAAAACTGTTCTAGGAAGTAAATGTGCCAAACCCCAACTCTTCATGTCATTTAAGCAAAGCAATTGTGAAATCTCTTCATGTCACACGCTTCCTTTGTAACAGTATAGGCCATAGAAGTCTGAAGATAATTTGATATTACTCGTGTGAAAAGTTCAAAAGTGGTAGAAGATGAAATTTAAAGCCATTAGTCAAAAGTTTAGTCAATGGTCTGGAGTAAATCAGACTAGAGCCCAACGTAGCCCCATGCCCACATTGAATATGCTAGCAAAAGTCATCAACCAACATCAGGTAGGCAGGTCATCCTAGGCCAGACAGAGGCAACAGCAAAGATTAGAAATTAACTGGTAAGCAGGAAAAACCAGGTAATCATGCAGAGGGCCAACCAAGACAGCCTCAAAGGTCTGGGTTTATATCCTGGAGGTTAACAAGGAAAGAGAACTGTATGAAAGAGAGTTAGCAATACCAAAATAACATTGATAATACCACAAAGTTCTCTAGGCATGGAAAAGATGAAAGTTGACTAGCCTAGACAGGCCAAAATAGGAAATGGCAGCCAAAGTTCCCTGAGGGCTAGCCTCACCCACCAAGGCTTCCAGAGAACAAGTGGATTCTGTATATAGCACATGCATCTAAGACATTCAATGGTTGGATTGACTGATGGATGAATGACTGAGAAAAGCGAGCCAATGAGTTATTGTGTGTGTGAGCTGTATGTTTGCCCTTAACTTTCCAGGATATGTGTAGAACATAAAGCTCTCTCAGGAAAGGACACATCTTGAAAAGATAATTTGTTACTGACCTATTTTTCTCCCCTCTGAACTCTAATAATCAGGCATATTCCATCTGGTATGTCTCTTCCATGGCCCAGGAGGTGTCTTTCAACTATAAACTTGCCACAGGTGACCAGAGATGCTTACGGGGCAGTATGGCACCCACCAGCCAGCCATCTTCTTCATGTCAGGCACAATGTTCACTCACACCTAAGGCTCCAATTCCTACGTGGTTCATTCTTCATCAGGAGCAGCTAAAGCAGGTACCACACATATTGCTGTCCCCCACAATGCCTTGTTTGTCTCGACATAATCATTCAGTATCTTGCTAGTCAGAAATGAGGCTATGCTTGCCCACTGTCAATTAAATGAGAGCAGTGCTCTAGCATGCCCTTGGTCCTCCCACCTACCCCATGTATCTTTCCCACTGACCAAGCAGAGTGCTATGCACACACCTCCTCCCTCACACACCTTTATGTGTTTCTCAAGCAGTTCTCCAGCATGGAGAGTCGCTACCCATGCGTCTTCAATCGGCTTAAACCCTACCCTTGTCTGGCCTCAGATGGCCTTTCCTGGTTCTTTATTGACATTACTCAGCTGAGACACACTTTGCTCTGTACCCTTACTCTAATGTATTCCAGACCCCTGGCTGGGCTTTGACTAGTGGTTTTCATTTTCTTCTTCTACCACTTAAAAAAAAAATCTTTACTCAAATAATATCAAATTATTTCAGGCCTCTACACTTCACCCTGCTCCATAGGCTGCAAGTCTGTCTCTGGGATATCACTAGATTCAAAAAGCTTAAGCCTTGAAGCAGTGCCCTGGTAGATTTTCTGAACCCCATCTTCTGGCACGGATGAGCTCACTCAACCCAACCTCATTTGGTTTTCAAGAGATTTGCAGCTGTATGAGTGTCAGGAAGAGCTTGCAATACAAGCAAATGGCCAAGAGGAATAGGAAGGAGATAACACACTCTCCAGCAGCCTGAATGGAGAACTCCAGGACACCATTGTGCATGGGAGCCCAAAGGGAGGACTCCAGAACACGCTTCTGCATGGGAGCCCAAAGGGAGGACTCCAGAACACGCTTCTGCATGGGAGCCCAAAGGGAGGACTCCAGAACACGCTTCTGCATGGGAGCCCAAAGGGAGGACTCCAGAACATGTTTCTGCCTGGGAGCCCAAGGGGAGGACTCCAGAACATACTTGTTCATGGGAGCCCAAAGGGAGGACTCCAGAACGCGCTTCTGCATGGGAGCCCAAAGGGAGGACTCAGAGATGTCTTCATATAAAAACATATCAGGTTTCTCCCCAGATGGAGGCAGAGCCTGGTTGCAATGAAACAGCACAAGGGAGTTCTGAGGGTGACAAGACTGTTTTGTAATCTGAGACTGTGGTGGTCACACAAATTCAGAAATGTGTTAAAATAAATAGAAATGGCAGTGAACATTTTAAGCAAATTGTACTGCATACATTTTAAATTTTTTATTTGTTTTTGGCTTATTGTAAAGGACAAGTTCTTGTTATGATCCTCCTGCCTCCACTGCCTGAGTACTGGGACCCTAGGTGTATGCCACCACTTTTTTTAAAAAAAATTACATCCAGCAATTTTTTTTAAGCATTTTGCCAGAGAAGCCAACTACGTATTAGTGATAAGTCATTCTTTTTCTGAAAACAGCCAACAGCAAGGGTCTCATCAATGACTCTCTTTCTTTCATTTGCTCAGCTCTAAGGGAAAAAAGCAGCATCAGTTCTATTTTGTGGATGGAAAATGTTTTATGCTGAACAACACTATACAGTTCAAGAACACTGGCCTTCAGTAAGTGCAATACCAGACATAACTTGCAATTTCCTCTTTCGTGTACCTTTAAAAGAAAAAAAAAGACCGTAATACACACAGGGCATACAGAAAACTTTCTTCAACCAATGCGCCCTCACATTTGTTTCCGTGTGTTATTTTTTATCTGATTACTTTGTTATTTCAACTAAACCTGGCTGCAGGTGATGCAGGCAATTTGCTTAAGAGCCATAAAGCTGTGCGTGATTTTATCGTAGCTGGAGGTTTCCAACGCACGCAATCATTTCATCATTTGATGGACTCCGTCAGGTTCATAACTCATTTCTGGACTTTTAGGGATCGATGGCTACATAAAAACCTGGCTACAGGGGTCCTAATTTTCCTTCCTCAGTACTCTCCTGGTGTGTCTTTACAGTAATTGAATTTCCATCCTCACCGGGTTCTGTAACAATCCTAATTGAAGCCCAGGCTGAAGTGAGAAGGATTTAAGTGAGTTCTTACTGGAGACCAGAGACTACCACATTTAAAAGCTGCCTAATTCTCATCTGGGTGATGAAAGAAAGACTTTCAGCGTAGGGAAGTTGCTGTGTCTATGACAAGGGCCTCACAGAGGACAGAGGTAGCCCAGCCAAGTGTTGCTGTTTTGGGTTCTTGGTTTGGGTTTTTTCCACAGATCATGCAAAAACAAACAAGGAATAAAAGTTCTCTCTTTATTAGTGTCCTGAAAAGCATTGCACCTCGGCCAGGTTACACACACTGCGTGTTTTACAGCGTGTCTCTATTTTGCATAACAATAATTGGTACATGTAATCAACAACAAAAATGACTGAAATGTAGGGCTGGGAGAATTCTTAGCCAAGTGTTCATGCTACATTAGTGTCCATGCTGAACCAATGTACTCTCTACACATGGTCTTAGAGAGGTAAGAGTCTAAGCTTTGGTTTTTAAAAAAAAGAAGAAGAAAGAGCTTCTGGGGCTGGAGAGATGTCTCGGTGATTTAGAGCACTTGTTGCTCTTGCAGAGGACCCAGGTTTGAGTCCCAGCGCTCCCATGATAGTTTACAACTATCTATAACTCCATTTCCAGAGTATCTGATGCATCTCTGATCTCCTCTAGTACCAGGCACACACATAGCATGCATACATACATGCAGGCAACATCTGTATACATAAAGATAAATAATAAATATTTTCTAAAAACTTTCTGTTAAAAATAAAATTGTTTCCTCCAGTCTCTGCTTTCATGGGGGGGGGGAGGGTTGCGGGGGGCAGTGTGCCATGAGGGAAGTTTACTAGTGGCTAGACTAAAATAAAAAAAAAAATAAAAACAAACAAGCAGGAAATGCAGAGCCTCCAATCATTCACGCCCAAGCTTCTGTCTCTCTAAAGGCGCTTGGCCAGTTTATTCCATGTCTGCCCGTACATCTTTTTTTCCTCCTGGAAGAAATTCCAATAGTTAGGGACAAGAAGCTTCTCCTACAACATGCTATGAAATCTTTCCAGGACTCACCAAATTTTCACTGAAACACCTTAAATCAGAAGTTTGAAGAAAGCTTTGCCCAGAAACAAATATTACCCTGAAAATGAGATAGTCTGAACTCTTCAGTCAACATATAAATCCTTACCACAGGCAAATGAGGCGTTTCTGCTGAGATGCTGCAGTCCTCTAGGGCACACTGGTAAAACCTAACTATAGAGTATGCTGACATTTGTGGGAGGGAGGCAGGCAGTACCACTACACAGGGTAACTGCAAACAGAGGACCTGCCAATCATCAGGCATCCAGCTGTGAGAACCTACTGCTATGTCTGTGGCCTTGAAGAAACCAGGCCATGGAACTGAGAGAGCTTCTTTGATCTTCTTCCTCTTCCCTTCCTTCTACAGGTGACTCCACTCTTGGCAGAAGCCAGTGCCATCTCCCCTAGCAGACTCTCGAAGTGATGGATTTGGTCAGATCCATACATACTACCCAGAGCTCACATGGGAATGTCTACCGAAGTCATAAGCCATTGGAGGGGGGGGCACAGAGCAGAGCAACTGGCCTGGATGGAGATAAAGACAGACAGACAGAAAACAGAAAAGAAAGAAGGGAGTGAAGCAGAGGAAGGGAGATGAAGGAAGGAAGGAGGGAGGGAAGGAGAAGGAGAAAGGAACAGAAGAGGGAGAGAAAGATAGAGTCCCAAGTATGAAGTAAAAGAAATATAGTTGAAGCCACTGTGGGAAGAAACAAAAGCCAACACAGCAAAAACAAACAAAACACGCAATCCTGTCTCTCCAACAAACAAGCCTAGGCGCATCTCAGCCCACCTGTTTCTCAGTGAGCTTCAAATCCCCACATTGCCACCAAGGATGCAGCAATGGCCTCACAAGGCTAGAGCAAGCTACTCTGTCCAGGAAGGCATTTGGCCAGGGAGCACCCTCTTCCCTCACATAAGCCTACTCTTGCTTTCTTAAAGCTCACATACTCTAGGTCCTGAGTTTGTGTAAGTCAGGCTGGGTTTGTGACCTACCAATAGCCACCGACATGTGGGGAAAGAGGCAACTTTACTGGGTTATATTATTACAAATTAACCATATTCTGCATCTTTGAGACCCAGAACCCCCCCTCCCCAAAAGGTTACTATTTGGGCTTCACGCTCACAGCAGGCAGCTTCTGGGTCAATTAGAAAGTGATCTTACTTTGGAGAATTTAATCCCATCCCTAGTGCACAGTGTCATCCCACCTTACACGGCTTTGCTTTTGACTAGTGTACATCAGCCACAGCTTAACAAACTTTTCTTAATCCTTTAGATTCTAAGTCCACTGAAGTCACCAAATGCCACCCTTCCTGAGAGCTGAGTCAGCTTTCCTTACCCCATCGAGAGAGCCTCTGACCTCCACCAGCTTCGAGAACCTTCCTCACTGACTACCCTTTCCTAAATGGTAGGGCCGAGAACAGAACCCCAGATCCCTGGCTTTTGTGGCTTTCTCCCCGGTTCCTCTTAGTTTTAGACTTTCTTGTACATTTTGGTGTGCCCCCGAGGTCCCAGCTATGTTATTAAACTATTATTGCCTAACAATATTCCCATTAATCACCATGACAGATGGAAAACAGCCCTGGTCATGCTCTCTGAACTCAACGTCAAACACTCCCAAGGCTAACGGAGATGACGCCAGCCATGAATTAGCCCTAAGAGCTTCTGTTTCAGCTCCGCCCCCTTCCTATTACTCTCCACTGCGGGGCCTTTTTCTTGTCACAAGACTCCATACTTCTCTACAGAGAAATTCCTCATGGAATGCTGGGAAATGGGTTTCTGTTGACAGACACCGCTTAATGATGATAAACGAGGGAGAAGTCAGACTCCCTAAAAGCCATATTCTCTGAGCAGCCAACTTCCAAAGGCAGGGAGCGCTTCCCCCGCTACAGCAACCACAAGCTGCGAACCTGGAAAAAATTCTCTACCGGACCTCCTCTACCAGACTAGGAGAAAGAAGTGATACTAAACAGAAAATGTAAATCACCTGTGAGGTAATGTGCCCCAAATGACGCCTTGGGAGTGTTGAGGGCACATAAGCAGTTGCTCTACAGAAGAGCTTTGTTTTGGCTGAGCTATGAAGTGGGTGTTGGTTCGTTTTGCTTTCTCCAAGTAAGTTACAGCTTGGAGTGGGAATTCCTCACAACGGTGAATGCCTTCATCTGAAAAGACTTGAAAAGACAGAAACTTTAATCGTGGGAATGCTAGACTGCTCTCTAAGTTAAAGCCATTTGGTTCTCTACCCCATAAGATGCTATTGAGTAGATAACTCCACATAAGTAACACATTGTGTGTATGTGTGTGTGTGTGCGCGCATGCGTGCTCTCTCTCTCCTTTTTAATTCAGAAAAAGATTTTTCATACAATCTATTGATCACAGTTTTCTCTCCCCGAACTCCTCCCAGATCCATCCACCTCCCCCTCACAATCCTGTGCCCCTTCTTTCTCTCTCTCTTTAGAAAGAAAGCAGATAACACATATGTAATACATATAATAACACTAGAATTTAAAAAAGAAACACAAGAAACACACACACATAAACAAAAGCTCATAAAATCACAAGATTAGAACCATAAAATATAGACAAAAGACCAGGAAGGAAAAAAAAAACCAAACAAAGCAAGATGAGAGCAAAAATCTACAAAAATCCCATTGAGTTCTTTTTATGTTGGCCATCTACTGCTGGGCACAGGGCCTAACCTTAAGTGTGATTATATACTCAGTGAAACTTCACTGGAGAGGACCAGTTATTCCTCTGCAAACGTGTTAATTGCAGATGGCTTCTTGGTTTAGAGTAAAATCTTGTGTCTGGTTCCTTCTCTCGGTGCTGGCGCTGTCTGGCTTGAACTTGTGCAGGCCCTGTGAGTTCTCCCTCAGTCTCTTTGAGTCCATATGTGTGCATCAGTCCTGTTGTATCTGGAAGACCAAATAACACAATTATTAGCCAAAGCAATACTGAAACTTGCCCTGAGAAGCACAGAGTAATTAGTCAAATCTTCTCTGCCACATCACTGAAGGATGCTAAAATCTTTTCAGAAGACGGTTCATCGCCAGCTTGTTCAATGAGTATGTTTTACTCCACTGATACCATTTAAAAAGTCAAAAGAAAGGATTTCAGAAGGAAGACTAGCCCTGAGCCAAGCACAGCACAACATCCCAGTAATTCAGCACTCAGCATTCTGGAAGCTGAGATGGGAGAACCACCAGTTCAAAGCCACCCTGAACTACTCAGGGACTTCCAGACCAACCTGAGCTATATACTAACACTCTGTCTCAAAAAAATGAAGAAGAAAAAAAGGAGGGAAGGAAGGTGGACATGCAAAGAGAGGGAGAAGGGAGAAAAGAAAAAAGAAGAAAAGAGAAAGGGAAAACAAAGACAAAAAGAATACCCAAAGGTTACCCCTGCAGCTAACACTTCACAGATCTCATGTTTGCTTTTACCAAAGGCCAAATACGCCTCAAAGTCTGCCGTGATAGCCTGACTACATGGGATAGCTTAAATTTTAAACAAATTCATTAATTTTTTCAGTCAGCAACCTTACTTTGAGGGTTCAGTGGGCAAACAATACAAGTGGCTGCCATTTTGAAACATGCAAATGACAGAATATCTACCTTGTCTCTGCTGGGCAGCAACCACAGAGAGAATGGGTTCGTTTTCCCACATAGTCGTGGTTTGTTTAATACACTCATCACCAAAGCAAAGTCTGTGAACTCAAGGAGTTTATAGTCCACAAGGGCAAGGCAGACAAGACACAAGCAAATGAGTGAACAAGACTGTTTTGCCTCACACTGACTGCTATGAAGAAAATGTAACCAAGGCTGGGGATATAGCTCAGTTGGTTGAGTGCTTGTCAAGCGAGCTTAGAGGCTTGGGTTTGAGCTCCAGTACTGAACAAACCAGTGTGATGGCACACACCTGCAAGCCTAGCACTCTGGAGGATCAGGAGATCAAGGTCATCTTCAGACACAAAAGGAGCTCATGGCCTGCCTGGAATACAGGAGACTATCAGAGGGGGGGAGGAGGAAGGAGAGAGGAAGAGGAGGAGGGAGAAGGAGAGGGAGAGGGAGAGGGAGAGGGAGAGGGAGAGGGAGGACTCGGGGGATGGTGTGTGGATGAAGATTGCTTTTCAATGAAGCCAATGACTCCATTCCCTGTCACCACCCCTCTCTCAGGAGGTCACACTGAAGCAGAGCCTCAAAAGACAAGAATGAGGCAGCCATGAACATCTATCAACAGAGCAGCCCACCCAGGAGCACCTGGACATCCAAGAGATACCACTACGGACAGTGGCAGAAGATGACATCAGCCTGTACTAGCTTCAGCAGAACCTTGTTGGTCATGAGACCGATTTCAGATCTTATTCTTCAAAGAGCCAACCATAAAGTGCACAGTTTGGGAAAAGTACACTGAGAAATAACTCATCCCGTTGCTCTCACCCTCAAAGTGATGCTCAGGGCCTAGATTTGTGGACAGCTGCAGCTAAGAGTAAGCAAAGCTTACACGTCTTCAGCATTTGCTCTAAAAGTCCAGAAGAATGCATGAGCAGCTCATGATCTCATCCGACGCTTCACAGGGGTTGTAGAGTTCATGGGGATAAGATACCAGGAACAGCAGAAACCCTGCCCCTCCCCCCCAACAACAAAGGCAGCAGGTGGCTTAGAAGTAAACTCATAGCCAGTAGTTGAGGCTGTGCGATTCAAGAAGCCATTCATCAATGACAGAAAGACAGGCCCGTTCCTGAGAGAAAAGACATGCATTTGTTTGAATAACTAATCCCCAAAGAGGAGCATCACTCCCAGAGATGGGAGGGTGTTTATCAAATCTCTCTTCTGCAGACACTGAATCCCAGAGAAGTTACGTTTCTTCTCTGTTCTATGTGGCAAATAACTTCTACTCTTATCTAGGTGAATTAGTGACTTTTTTTTAGAACAGAGTGACACTGATTTTGTTCATGAATGGAGCAAGCACGCTTACAACCTAAAGGGGAAAATAATTGTTCTCAAGTTTCCCCGAAGACTCCACTGTGGGCTGGTGAGGTGACTCCACTGGTAAAATGTTTGTCTGCCATGCAAGCATGAGGACCTGAGTATGGATCCTCAGACGTGGCATGAGGAGGGGTGCAGTGCCATCTGTAATCCACTGCTCCTGTAAAAAGAGGGGAGCAGAGACAGGAAGGTCAGAAAGAGACAGAAGACTGAAGTGCTGTGGGCAGCTAGGCTGGCGTACATAGGGCCTGTTTCAAACAAGGTGGGAGATACAGACTGACAGCCAAGGTCCTCAGGCCTCTACAGGCCTCTAGTACATGTGCATGCCTGTACACACACACACACACACACACACACACACACACACACACACACACACACACAGTAGGAGGATTGGGATTTAACAAAATAATACTTTACCTTACATTTTCCCCAAGTCTGCTAGTTGGCAGAATGCTGTTTTACTCTCTTGGATATAGACTCAAGCAAACATTGTTCCGGAGACTGAGCTGAAAGGGACTGTGGGGAGCACGTGATTAATAATGTAAATGGGAGGCTCTAAATGCCAGGAAGCCTGATCCTTCCACAGGCCAATGGCTATAACTGGCCATGAGGTAAGATGGTTCCATCACTAAAGAGAAGATGCACTAGCTTATCCATTGTCTACCCACAGAGCGAAAGAAACCACAAATCAAGATCATCAGAAATGCTACCAACTAGACAAACATTTGCTATCTTTTTAACCAACAATGACATGTACCCTGCTAAAAGCGCAGTGGAATGTGTAGTTCTGAGTTTGAAATTCCAGGAACGTAAGGTAAGGAGGAGGTATTTTTGTAGAGACAGTATCCACAGCTAATAACCCTAAATTAAAACGTCTGCTCAAGACAAGCAAGCACCATAAAAATAACCCACCTTCTACTACTAAACACTTGACCAAAATCCTTCTGGTTCCCAACGCTGAAATCCTGAGGTCTGGACAGAGAGATGAAATCTCATCTCCTCCCAAGTTAGTATTTTCCGAGGAGGATGCGGTTTAAGCCATTGTCAGACACAGCTCTCACTGGAACACTTTCCTAGCTCCCCCAGACCACTGTCAGCAGTTGCCCAAGTTGCCCCTTCCTGCCCTGCTGTTCCTAGCAGTATTTTACAATAAGTCATAAATAACTCACTTCACCACTATCTCTGCCTACAAAAAGGGAGCTTCATTTTCCCTCTGTTTTGGAAAAAAAAAAAAGTTCTTCAGAATAACAGAGTCCGAAGATCAAAGGGCTGATGGTGTATACATGCCCAAGGCCTCTCTCCACTGACTCAGAGTCACAGGGAACAGCTGCTGCAAGTTCCCTTTCATAGGCTGCCACAGAATACAACGTGCCAACTGAGTCACGAGAGAAGGAGAGACAAGAGAGAAAAGTCAGGTGTCCAATGAGTCCTTCCAACGGCTGTAATCTCTCCTAAGTCAGCTACTCTTTCTGTTTACGATTGAGAGACTGTGGCATCCAAGAGACTTAGAGCAGAGAATACAGCCCTATCTAATGCTAGACGTCAACACCAGACTCCTGAGCGCCCTGTGAAAATGAACCCTGACATCAAGTGCACATGTCCTGGCAACTGAATGCCATCCTCACCTTGCATGAATCTCCTTCATGCCCCCCCCTCCCGTCCTTTCCAGCCTGGTCCTTGAATGAGCGTCTGGCAGCCCCAGGTTCTATGTTCCAGCTGACAGACTCCTCTCTGGGTAAGTACTTTGGTGTCCATCCTTCGTATTTTTAATGAAAACCTCACTTGGTACCTTCGATGATCACTTTCTGTGTTTGCATTCTACATTCAGAAATATAAAAATGAATAAATCATCTGACTGAGGTGATCGTCTACAGGAAAAAGAGATGACGGTCTATGGAAGCAGTTTTCAACATGTGGGTCATGACCCCTTGGGGGGGTTGCACACCAGACATCCTGAATTCAGATATTTACATTATAATTTGTGACAGTAGCAAAATTACAGTTATGAGGTAGCAATGAAATAATTTTATGGTTGGGGTCACCACAACATGAGGAACTGTTTTAAAGGGTCACATCATTAGAAACCACTGGTCCACAAGGAAATGAAACAACCATCTTAATGTGAGACACAAGTAAGATGTAAGTAAGAAACAAGGAAAGTCAGTGACATTATTACCAGGTGAACATTGGCACTTCAGTGTGGAGACCAGCTGATCAATAAATTCCAATCACAGGAACAAGGACATTCCAGACTGCAGAAACAGCATCAGCTCCTAATGAAATACCAGAGAAGGAATGCACATCCAAAGATAGAAACCAGTGAAAGAAATAGACCAGTGTAGACCAAGGGACTTAGGGACAGAGAAAATGTTGGAGAGACATGGGGCCAGACGGTTATCAGAGGGCGAGGGGAAGAAGAGTTCCAAGCTCTGTGCTGGGCAGGTTGAGTTTGAGCGGAGATATTTCTTTTAAAAGGCAAAGGGGGAAACAAAAACTTTGAAAGCTGTCCTCATGGAGGTGGGAAGACTTGAGGAGATGACAGAAGAGTAGGCGTGAGGCTTCACTGGTTCATTGTTGGGTTACAAGTAACTGATAGATTTCCAGATACAGTTTAAGAATGTCTTCCATATTTATTTTAAAAATAAATATAACCTATAAAGAGGGTGTAAGCAGAGAACAGATACTGTGGAAGGCTGAATTTCAGAGAGAAAGGCCAGTGAGGGAAGGAAAAATTAGAAGAAGAAATATAAATATGAGACAACAATCTCAAAAACCTACAAAAAAAGGAAGCCATAAAATGGGCCAAAATATCCAGTCATTTATCCAGTAAATATTTATCGATACCTCCAGATGTAAAAAATGATTCTGGATACTGAAGACAGTTGCAGGGGGGGAGGAGCACAAACATGCAATGAAAGTCACTCTGCATGTCTGGTTGTCCTATGCATGTCTGGTTTTCCCACAAGCTCTCTGCTGCTGCCCACATGCAATAGCTAGCAAACACTGGCGAACTGTACTTATGAATGAGTGACAAGGGTTTAGGGAAGTGTTTGGTGAAGGGGCCCCGAACAAAACCTTAAACTAGTTCATTAAATCACTTAAGTTTGTTTGTTAAATAGAAGACTGTAAATTACACTAGTGGGGATTTGGTGTTCTTTTTGTTTGTTTGTTTGTTTTAAGAATTAATTTATGTTCTCAGAGGGTTTTTACAGAAAAACAATGTGGCATAAAAGGATCAGTATAGACACTGACCTTGTGCAATTGTAGAAATGGTAAATAGTTTAGCAGAAGACTGTGCCTCCTGTCTCAGGGTTTTAGCAGCCATGACCAAAGCAAGTAGGGGGAGAAAAGAGTTTATTTGGCTTACACTTCCAGATTATAGTCTGGACAGGAACTCAAGCAGGGCTCCTGGAAGGCAGTCTGCAACCTGGAGGCAGGAGCTGATGCAGAGGCCATGGAGGGATGCTGCTTACTGGCTTGCTTCTCCTGGCTTGCTCAGCCTGCTTTCTTATAGACCCCAGGACCACCAACCAAGGATGGTACCACCCACCATGTGCTGGGCTCTTCTTCATTGATCACTAATTGAGAAAATATCTCATGGAGGCATTTCTTCAACCGAGGCTCCTTCCTCTCTGAGGACTTCAGCTTGTGTCAAGTTGACACACAAAACCAGCCAGTCCACCTTCTATGTTTCTGGTGCAGGTCTGAAGTTGCTAGAAGTCTAAATACCCACAAAGAGTAGATGGGTAGGCAGTAGGGCACCCATGAGCACTACTTGGAAGCTGCATCTTGCTCTCCCCATTCCAACCTCACTGGGCACACAGAAAACATTCACATCCTTTACTAGGAAGCTGACCTGAGATTCAAAGAAACCAAATGGGGAGATTCAATGGGAGACAGGGAAAGGTGGAGTCTGTCTTGTCAAGGAGACTAGCAACAGGGCAGCTATCATGCAAGGCAGCAGGCGCTGTGGCTAATGCCAGGCTTCAGAGACTATCACCTACTGCACCACTCCACCTTCCAAACCCTACACACATTTGCCTTGTAACCAACTCTGCCATGATCCTAACCCCAAGCCACAGACAAGGAAATTCTAGGAAGTCTGTAACAACACTCCACAATCCTCGCTGGGTGATGTTCCCTTTTAAAATGTCCTGTATTTGAAAGAAAAACAGTGACCAAAACACACTTCTGTCTCATTATCCTTAATCATTGTTCAGATAGAGGCGTGAGGTAAGTCCTCCTCTGAAACATACAAAGCTGTTTTCTCTATCATGGGACGGTCTAATTAGGCTACAGTCCCTCTTTAGGTCCCCTATAGCTTGACTATTGTAATTGATGATAGGGAACTAGAAGAGGGGAAAATATTCAAGTAAGAAAGAAATACTAATAATGATATAATTCTTTTTACTGGCAATTCTTTTTGCTGCAACAAGTCACGTGGTCATAGCTGAGATTTATGTCTTCCTTCTTCTTCTGCTAATCCCACACCCCTGTGATCTCCAACATGCACTTCAGCTCACAGATATTCTTTACAGCCAACAGACTTGTCCAGCAGCAAGCCGCAATAAGTCAGACTCAGTCATTTTTTTTTTTTCGTGACAGGGTTTCTCTGTGTAGCCCTGGCTGTCCTGGAACTCACTCTGTAGACCAGGCTGCCTTGAACTCAGAAATCCACCTGCCTCTGCCTCCCAAGTGCTGGGATTAAAGGCGTGCGCCACCACTGCCCGGCCAGACTCAATTATTTTAACTGGTTCAGTGTTTCTTGCCTCTACCCTATGACCACTATTGCTTGTTCATTCTGGGGCCTGAGAAACTCAAATACCCAGAGGACAATATGAAGACCAGCTTCACAGACCCATTCCTGGGCCCTCCTGGTGAAACCAAGTCTTCCAACTAGCAGAATTCAAAGTCACTGGGGTAGGATACAGATTTCAGGGTTGGAATGAATGGAGGCTTCCCCGTTTCCACTCCTCCATCTCTTGGATGCTGGGATCTGGGCTAGGAGAACAAAAACACCATAGATATTACTTGCTGATTTACAGCAACACTGTGATTCTAAGGACACTGCTTCAGCCGTGTCGGGTGTTCTCACCCAGCTGGCCCTCCAACTACATCTTAAAAGACTGTTCTCTCTGGCCAGCTGCTTCAGGGAGTTGGGAAAACTCTGAGGACCAGTGGACTGCACGAGCAGGAACTTCACTGGCTATAAAATGAGTCCGCTGGTCAGAAGCAATACTGAAGAGAACAAGGCATTGCAAAAGCTCATAGATGGTGATTTTGGCAGAAATGGGGAAGCTGAGTCCAAAGTAAGTGTTGGCCCTTCCTCAGCTGACACGGTCCAATGTCATCAATCTGCCGACAGTCACCAGCTGGTTCCCCTGAGAAGTGATGAGATATTAAAGTCTTTGCTGCTAGCAGGTTAAGAAGTCAGCTATGCCGTATCCCCATTCCTTTTGGTGCATGGAAGCTAATGTCACCAAGCCTACATGACTTCTTGCCCTGCTGCTGGGGTCACCTGGTGCATGACCCCATTGGGGAGGGCAAATGCTAGTGAGGATGCCCACAGAATCGTATAGGACTGCCCCCTCTCCCCTGTGAATATTTAGATTATTCTCACTGATGTCACTCTAAGATCAGTACACATGGGACACACTCATGCTCCTCCGGTTTGGTGAGGCTGATCCATGTGTCTGTGCCTCGGATTCCTTGTTGCTGATAACCAAGGGCATTCCTTCTAAATCTCTTAAGTCCGCCCAAATCACTAGATCTTGTCTATGAGTCAGGCCATCTGTTTCTGCAAGCCCAGTGAGCAGCTGTGTTGTGCATAGAGACCAACATCCTGTCCTTTAACCATTGCCCCTCCAAGTCAGCCATGAGCCGGCTCACGTGATGTCACCTCCCATGTTCAGGTGATGCCAGACCATCGTACAGAACCTCTAAACACTAGGCCATCACTTCTAACCAGATTAAGAGGAAAGAGACTATTTATGACAAGTTATAAAATGGCTTGCCAAATAAATGGAAGTCTGAAAAAGACAGACTCAAAAGCTCAGTTTCCAGGAATGACTCCCAAAGCCATAACAGAATCAGGCCACCAAGGAAGCTGCTGGCCTTATTGTGACCAAGGTGCTATAAAACCAGGAAGCCTGAAGATTAAATCGGAAGCCATAACCCTACTACGAAGAAAGCATGGGCCTCCATGGCTGTCCTGTCATGTCCACCTGGTTTCCAATATTTTATTTTATCCAAATAAAGGTAAATTTTAATGACAGAATTAAATTATATTCAAGTTCATGACTACAGGGGTACCCTGGGAAATGTAGTTCTAGCCTCCCCAAACCTACAGGACAGGAGGAGAATAAAGAGGAGGTTAGGGTTTGGGTTATGCAAGCTCGCTGTGTTCTACAAAGCTGGTGGTTTCAAAGTAGCTTCTCCTTTTAAGAGTAATATGAATATGTCTCTAGGCAGAGGGACCTAAACAGGGGAAGATCTGATAGAGGGTTGGTTGGAAGAGAATGGTCAAAGCAATGCATAAAAGGGAAGATAGGAGGTAGGTCCAACACATAGGCAGAAGGTTAAGTTATACAGGAAAAAGAAAATTTGTACCACCAAATAACAGGAGAGTCATAGAACCACTGAGGAGAAACAAAGGCATTCTCTCTCTCCCTCTTTTTTTTTTTTTTTTTTTTTTTTTTTTGGATACTTTATTTACATGTCAAATGTTTTCCCCTTTCCAGGTCTCCCCTTTGGAAACCCTCTATCTCATCCCCCCTCCCCCTGCCTCTATGAGGGTGCTCCCCCACCCACCCACCCACTCCCGTCTTCCCTCCCTGGCATTCCCCTATACTGGGGCATCTAATACCCTCAGACCCAAGGGTCTCACCTCTTACTGATGGCCAACAAGGCCCTCCTCTGCCACATATGTGGCCAGCACCATAATAGCCACAAGCTGGAAACAACCCAGATGTCCCTCAACAGAGGAATGGATACAGAAAATGTGGTACATTTACACAATGGAATACTACTCAGGTATTAAAAACAATGATTTAATGAAATTTGCACGCAAATGGATGGAACTTGAAAATATCATCCTGAGTGAGGTAACTCAGTCACAAAAGACGGAACATGGTATGTACTCACTGATAAGTGGATATTAGCCCCAAAGTTCAGAATACCCAAGATTCAATTCACAGCAGCCGTTGGACTGGGCATGGGGTCCCAGATGGAGGAGTTGGAGAAGGGACTGAAGGAGCTGAAGGAGTTTGCAGCCCCATGGATGGAGCAACAGTGTTAACTGGCCTGACCCCCCAGTGCTCCTGGAGGCTGGACCACCAACCAAAGAATACACATGGAAGGCATCCTCTTGAAGTAAACTCTTCATCTTCAGGGAAGACGAGAGGAGAGCATCTGCCGCTGATGAACAAATGATGCTTGAGGGTCCTGTGGTGGGGAGGCTTGTGATGGCAGAAAATGAATCAAGAGTGCACCAGGGATAAGTGCAAGGAGTCGCTCAAGCCTAGGAAATGGACAAGTGCCCTTTCCAGAAGCTTGGGTGTTTAGTTAAGGCTGACATGCTAAGTTTTTGCTGGTCTCCTCTGAAAGCAATAAGGTTGAGCAGATTCCTCCACCAAGCTGTCTGTGTCCCACCATGTAGCAGCATCCCAGGGCTCATCACGATGCTTTCTCCTCTCCTGTGGGGGTGAGGTTTTAGCAGGGAACAAACCTCTGACCACACCTTGGATAAAGCTAATGTGACACATGAGAAAGGCCCTGTGTTCTAAAACTAGCTGGGGATAGGACAGGAGGGATGCTGCCCTTCCAGGGGACCAGGATTCAGCACCTAACACCCAGGGCAGCTCACAGCCTTCTGTAACTCCTGCCCCTGGGGATCTGATGTTGCCCTCTTCTGGTCTCTGGGGGTACTGCATGCACTTGGTACACACGTACATCAAGGCAAAACACTCACATACATCAAAGGTTGTTTGGTCTTTGTTTTGTTTTGGGGGTTTTGTTGTTTGTTTTTTATGCTAACTGGGGGTGAATAGAAAATAACAGGATCCTTTTCAACTCCACAGTAAAGTCTGGGATCAAGAGTCAATAATGGGTCTGGAGAGATGGCTCCAAAGTTAAGAGTACTCACTGTTCTTCCAGAGGATCCAAGTTTGGTTTCTAGAACCTTCTTCAGACAGCTCACAGCCACATTCAGCTGTGGCTCCGAGGACCTAACACTCTCTTCTGACTTTTACGGGCATCTTCATTAGTGTGCTCAAATAGGCACACAGACATACACACAAATAAAAATAAAACAAACTTGCTTTAAAAAATACTCAGTGGTATCTCCCTCAGATAACTTCACTTCTACTTGTCAGCAAGGAGTCCGCCACACTCTGTGAGTTCACAGCCTGCCTGCTGTGGCCAGTAACCACCATTTCCTTGTACCCATGCACAACCTCTGGCTCTTACGCTCACTCCACCACCTCTCCACGGTGATCTCTGAGCCTTTGGAGGGTGCACGAGACATGTTCCATTTAGGGCTGAGCATCCTTCAGCTGTTTGTCTGAGTCAGGTCTTACTCTGCAGCCTCGCCTGGACTGGGGATCGCACAGCGCCATGTCTCTGCCTCCCAGGGGTCTCGCTGCTTCTTCTCTGCACTCCATGGTTAGGTGACTATCAATCTTTTTTTCCCTGAACTGTTAGCTCCTGAAGGGAGTTACTTAACACAATGACCAGCAAAGACTAACTGCTTCTTGAATTGAATCTAAAATAATTTTACTGGATAAAAGTCCTGAAAAACATAGAATAATAATATAAAATATCGAGACCTAACTTTGTCAATGAAGCCGTGTTCTCAATATGTTGAGTCGCTCTACAGTGGTGTGTTGGTTACTGTCAAAGTTGAATGCAAAGTAGAAAGGCAAGGGAGTGGTAGAGCTTTAGAATGTGCACATGCTTTTTTTCCCCATTGCTAAAGAAGCTGCATCCTACAAAGCCTTTGAGTGAAACCACAGTACTCTACAGAGAGTTGCTCAGATTTACTCAAAGGCTGCAGTACTCCTGCTGTATGAATGGATCCCAGGCTCATAGCAGGCACACGGGGAACGGAGATTAAATTAAACACAAACAAACTAACTGTTCAAAGTATTTCATAGCCATTTAATGGTGCCCTTTGCTCTCTGCTCTCCCTCACCTGAAAGCTTCATGGGCTAATCCATCATGACCAAACGGGCGGGGGGGGGGGGGATTCATTAAAATGCAGGCTCAGAGTTCCACATTCACTACATGAATAGAATTCTCCAGAGAAACAGGACCAATGAGAGAATGGAGAGCCATCAGATCAAAACTCCATATGGAAAGCCACCAGACTAAAAATTGAAGAAAGTTGACTCTGAAGGGTGGTTCCAGGAGACTGGAAATTCAGGCAGATATCCAAGTTTTATTCACGAGGTCAAAGTTCTTCTCTTCCCCAAGCCTCGGGTCTTGCTCCAGTGGGCCTAATCTGATAGATCTGACTGTATCAGTACAGCTGTCCACATCATGGAAAATCTGCTTACTCAGAGCCTACTAATAGAAATGTTGACCACATCTAAAAATATCTTCCCAGCAGTATCTGCAGATGCTCTCCAATTTGTGATGGTTTGGGTTTTTTTCTACTTCAAGATGAAGTGTGATGGTTACATCCAGTAGAAGTGAAACATTCTGAGCATTTCCTAAGCTAACATTGCCTATAGCTTCCTGATGCTACAGTGCAACACTGGGGTAAGTGATGTATAAGAAGAAAAGGGTTATTTTGTCTCTCAGCTTTGAAGGTGCAGCACATACTTGCTTGGCCCCATTACTTTGGGCTTGTGGGAGGAGCATGTGGCAGAGCAAAAGGCTTACCTCAGCCAGGATACAAGAGTGAGAAGAAAGAGAAGATACGATCCCATCCCCCACTTCAAAGTCATTTCTCCAGTGACCTAAGGATCTCCCATCAGACCCCAACTCCAAAAGATTCTACCAGTTGCCATCAGTGCTACCCAGGGACCAAGCCTGTAATGCATACATCTTGGTGGGACATTTAGGATTTGGATTATAGCACAATACAGTACTGTTACACATTCTAGGCAGGGGCCAAATGGCAGACGCCACAGTCACATGATCACAAGGCAATGTTTGGTAATCTATGTGTGCCATGTTGCTAGACTCTGATAATTAGTAGATCAGGTCTTTTGAATAAATGCTTTCCAGCTCACAATGGGTTGCTGGGATGTCACCATGGTCTGGCCAAGCTAGTGTGCCTGCTTGATGGTTCAGCAGGAAAAAGTGCTTGCAGTGAGCTTAACCAACCAAGTTCAATCCCTAGAACCCAAGTCAAGGTGGAAGGAGAGAACCAGCTCCACAGAGTTCTTCTCTGACCTCTACCTGTGAGTCATGCATCTATATACACACATTACACAGATAAATGACATAGATACATACATGTGTACATCAATGATAGATGGGTAGATGGATGGATAGATAGATGGGCGGACAGACAGAGAGCCAGTGAGAGGGCCCAGTGGATAAAAGTGCTCAGCTGATGATCTGAGTTTGATCTTCAGACACACATAAAGATGGAAGAAGAGAACCAATTCCTAATGTTGTCCTGTGAGCTCTACACATGTGCTGTGGCATGTGTACACACGCACACACACACACACACACACAAACACAAGCAAACAAAAAAACAAACACTAACAATAAGGGATAAGTTTTAAAAGAAAAAACTCTTATCAATCATAGAAACTCATCTAGAAAGTTTATTTAAAATGTAGTAAGTTTAGAGGTGGGACCCAGGGATGTGCCTTTTTAAAAATAATGCAAGGTAATTCTACTCCAAGTATTCCATGTAATTACAGCTATAGTGAGGGGGTGTGGTTCACATGTTTCCTTGGTGGTTTTTTATTTATTTATTTTACGTATATGAGTACTCTATCTGCATGTATACCTACACACCAGAAGAGGGCATCAGAACTCATTACAGATAGTTGTGAGCCACCATGTGGTTCCTGGGAATTGAACTCGGGACCTCTGGAAGAGCAGCCAGTTCTCCAGCCCATCTCTGTGATTTTTAAAGCACTAGAATTTAAGGATTGTGGCATGAAGTACAGCCCAGCATGACAGACAGATGCCAGTAAAGTGAATGTACTGGTTGCTCTTTTAATAGTGAGAAATAAATACAGAAATCCTCTAAACAGATACTGAAAAATGCAAAGGAGAGCCCTAGGAAGCAGTTACCAAAGGAGACAGTCGCCACACCTCAGGTTGCAGGAATACAGAGAAGTAACTGGAATTGTTAGAATTAGTACATAGAAACCTGGAAAAGAGACACCACAGAGTAAGGATCCAGACTCCAAAAAATGTGCTACCTGGATAGTACTGAAGAAGTCAGCTCAGGAACTTTGGAAAATTCCACCAGGACCCTGAGCACGTGGGCACCCCTCCCCTCCTGGAAGAAACAGGTTAGAGAGCAGATAGGCTGGAAGGGAGGGACTGATGAAGCCCCTACTGCCTCTTTCCCTAAAGACCAATCAGTTTAAAAGTCACACTGTTCTGCCAATCACATTGCGCCTAATGGCTGCTGCTCTAAAAGCTATAAAAGCTCGCTGAACGGGCTGAACGGGGTCATTCTCCTCCTTGGTGTGCAGGGCGACCCCAGCATGCTGGATCAATAAATTCCTCTTGCTTTTTGCATTGATCCCCAACTCCATGGTGTTCACTCGGGGGTCTCAGGTAAGTTAAGGCTCCCTAGAGTCTTACAGTATGGATATCACTAGCAGTAGGAAGGAAGGGACCAGTGAAGGTAAACATTATGGTTTTGTTGAGAGAAAACACCTGAGTTTGGAACTACAATATAACCCTGAAAAGAAAAAAAACGCCAAAATGCTGATTATGGCAGCAGAGGAAGATATCCCCAGCATAAATAATCACTTCCTCTTCCGGAAATAGACGTTCCTGCAGGCTCCTTTTACTGCCCCCTCCTGGTAGAACATAGAAAAGCGCCAACAGGAAAGGCAGAAAGGCGTTTGCAGTTCTAGCAACTGTGTGCAGCTGAGCATCCGTAGCTCGATAAATAAGATGCTAGTGTCACTAAGGGAACATATCCCCAGCATAGCCCAGATGAAACAGCAGCAGCCAATGGAGAACAGACAACCTGGGCCTTCCCTCCTACTTAGACAAAGGATTTCCTGTTTTCATATATGTACTGTCAGATCTTCAGTCCAGTGGTCCACAGTGTAGATCAACTTTTTGTAGTAAAAACAATGCTTAACTTAAATAAATGTGCGTTTTATCTGGATGTAGCCATGGTCAAACCTGGAGACATTCTAAAACGCTTGATTTTTCAGAGGGTATTCTCAGACAGGTAGCATCCACACAACCTAGGAATTTGCTTTCCAAGCCTACTAAATCAGAAACTCCATGACACGTCCTAACAGTCAGTGTGCTGGCTGAGAAGACACACCCTCACATTGTGTCCAACTAAAGGTCAGGAGCATAATTCATTTGATCTTTAAAATGAGCCTTCCTTACTGTAAGGTACATCCTTTCTTACCCTGCCACAAATGACTGGTAGTCATAGGCAAGCAGAAGGCAAATTATAAAAGTGCTCCCTTTCCTTTGGCACATGTAGCCATCTTCCCTGTTTGTATATGTAATTATATTTCAGGCCCATCCTATGGTACAAGAATCCATTTTTTAAGTTAATTTTTTTACTCTATTTTTATTAATAAGCAATATGATTAAGTCCTTTCTGGTTCCAAGAGCAGTGCAACATTTCAGAAAACTTTAAAGTGAGCAAAGGAAATTTCAGGATTACATGTGAACGTAAGAGAACCAGCTTTTAAAATTAGAGTCTTGGCAGGTTGCAGTCCTTAACACGATTTAGGAAAACTAAATGCGTTATGGTGCTTCTTTCTCCAGACCTTCATGTTATTTTCCATGTTAACATTTTTCTCTGTGGTTGTACAAAAAGGGACAGGATTCAAGGATGGAAAAAAAAAAAAAAAAAAACCTTGCCCTTAAAAGAGGTATTTTAAATCACACATGGCAAGTTGGTGTCCAGGAAGATGACAAGATCAGCAGGCATGTTTTGGCGAACTCTTACATAACTGTTTTCTTGTGTGTGTGTTTGTTTGTTTGTGTTTGTTTAAGTCCAAAGGATTAATGCAATCAATAATTTCACTATTTATTGACTATCTACAGGGGAGTAGGAGGTAGTAAAAATAAAATCTTGCATTTCCTGCAATAGTTATAAAAGTTCTTATTACAATGAAGGATACTTTTGGTCTTGGATTTCATGTTCATTTGTTTATTGCACACTATATTTATTAATTTTCTAAGAATTGCATATTGTGTATTTTGATAAAATTCATCTTCTGGTCTTCCCCCTAACTCCTCCCAGATCCACCTCTGCCCCCCCCCCCCACTCCTCTTTCTGATTTAATTCTTCAACCCATATATTCCTAGGTTTAGTGCTATCCACTAGAGAGTGGTCAACTTCACCTTAAAGGAAACTTGTACTCCGTGCTCTGGAGGACTTTAACTGCCAATAGCGCCTTAGTTGGGGTTGGAAACTCAGGAGTTTCTCCCTCTTTCTACTAGAACATTGTCTTTAATATTTTCCAACAGTTCAAAATTGGGAAATTTCACATAAAAAAATCCAGATTCTGGGTGGTTTGGGTTTATTTGCTGTTTTGTTTGTTTTATTTTGATGTTTTGTTTGACCCAGAAACACTGGATCCGCGTTTTCCCACGATGAAATGTCTGGAGCTAAACAGCAGCTGCCCACTTAGACGAACATGGACTCAACAGGCTTTGGGAGTCCCTGTCTGTCACCCTTACTGACACCATAGCATGTGATGCCTGCCTCATATCCTGACTGAAGGCTTTCCAGGCTGGGAGGAAAGTGGCTCTCTGATCCCAGATGGTCCAGGAAACAAGATGCAGCTCCACAGGCCACGCCCCCCAGCCTGCTTTCCTGGGAGACTCCACCCTCTGTGAGTGACTGGCATGCTCATTTGAACCTTTGACTCTCAGCGCCTGCCCACTTCCCTCCCCCTGCCTTGACTTCTCATCCTTTTCTTTGCTGTTGGAACACTGGACAGAGTTTCAAAGCTTATAAAAATGTGTTTAAATTAAAACCCAAAGACCTCCTTTAACCCCAGGACTTTGCAGTCAGCAGCCAGCAGCCGGCCTGTCTCTACCTATCATTTGCACTCCCTCTCCGGTCATGTACCAGCCCGCTGCAGCCCAGCTTCTATGTTCAGTACTCCACTGACACTGCTTAGCTGATGATAAAAGTGGCCCCTTATTGCCAAATCTAACAAACCTTGTTTCTTTTCATTTGTCTCAGCCCTATCAGACTTCTGGAACCTTCCCCATCTTTCAAATGTCAGCATGGGCTTCCTTATCTGCTCTGAACACTTCCAGGGGGCTTGTTATGTAGTGATCTTTCAGACTGTCTTTGAATGACATCTTGTTCTTGTCCCCACACACAGCGTCTCATCTCCCACTAATGACTCCATCTTCACCGTGACAGAGACTCGTTCTCCTTTGCATACACAGAGCACACTACTACAGTGGCTGACCCACCACAGGCATTTTATAAATACTAAGGAGTGGATGGATGACTGGGTATGTGAACCAAGAACTCATTGTAAAGTTGAGGGAACAGAAGCAACCAAAAGGCTTACAAAAGTCCGTTTGTCTGTCTGTTTGTTTGGTTCCCAAATATTAACTTTATCCATTATTACAAAATGAAAATTATAAGGGACTGGGAAAAATGTGTCCATTTCTCACTAGATGTTTACAGGAGTTGGGGTTAATAATGTCCTTCAGTATTTACTGGCATTTTTTAAAGAGACTGTCCCCAGCTGTTTTACAGTTCCAATTACACAGTGGTGGAAGGACTCAGAAAGACTCCATATTTCAAATAAAGGAAAGGTCCTTGCCCCAGAGACTTTAGGCTTAAAGAAATAGTAAGATAAAAATGAAATATGTGTGTCCCCAAAGCCTTTTAGGAAGTCATTTGTGGGCCCACAAAAGCAACAAGACTGAGTGGCCAAGAGCAGAGTGGGTGCATTGTTCTATATCACTTCTCAACCTCTCTGAGCCTTTCTGGGTGGTTCCATTGCTGACGATAAGCAGTTGCTGGGTACCCTAATCGAAGCACTCTCCCTGCCTTCAGGGTGGTTTTTGATCATGATAACATTTCAGATGGATCCTTAAACAAAAACAAAAATTATGGTGTTCACTGATAAGGAGTTTGATTTCCATTGTCTGTTAACTACTAAAAGAAAGTGTTTAAATATTCATTAAGTTTGTATTGTGTGGCTTAGGTAGAAACTAGTGTAGCTTTTGATAATCTGCTAGAGGCAGCAAGAAGACTGTCTCGAACTGGTGAGTTAAGATTGTCCCTTTGCAGTGGTGAGCTCCAGAGCCAGCTACTCAAGCTAACTCCTTAGCGTTGGTTCTAAGCATGCAACTTACACTTTGAGTTTCCCAAAGCCACGCCCCTCCTCAACAAAGGGGGCAGAGAATGGGAAAATTAACAAGAGTTCACAAGAAATTCTGCCAACCTGAGTGCTGGCAACTGCTCCTGTCCTGCTCTTCTCCACTCCAGAAGTCATGCCATCTGCGGTGTGCTAGATCGCTCAGCATGGCAGAGACTCTCTCGCAGCCTTGCTTCTCAGAGTAACGTGCACTATCTCAGCAGCGCACATTTGCATTGGGAGTTTTCTGGATGCAATTACCCTTTCCGACTAATAAAATAAGATGTAATTATAGATGTACTGTGAGCAATGCCACTTTACATTTAGGCTGATATGTTTGTGGCTGTCTGGAATTCCAGATCTGAGTGTTGTTTATTGCTTTAACCCACACATGTTATTTCTGGAGATGGTGTGGCTCACGGAGAGACGTCTGGGGCAGCCCGATCACACTCCTTCAGGGGCCCCTCTGCCTTTTTTGGGCTTGGAGCTCTGAATTGCACTTTTGACCTTCTCCTGAACAGCTTGCAAGGCACAATTCAACTGAAGCAGGGCCCCCCAGTTGCTGCTCTGAATGCACAGTCTGTGGCCTGACTTTAGATGTCAGTTTAGCGTTTGCTGGTTTGAACGAGGTGCAGAGACTTGCGTGAAGGGAACTTCATGAACAAATGTTCAGAAAGAGAATGCTTAGATGACACGGACCTCTACAGAACCGTCAGCATTCTCTACAGTGAGCATGTACTATTAACAACCAAAACCAAGAAGCAGGTAGGTGAAAAGTGGAAAGTATCCAGCGAGAGTGGAGGGACAAGAAAGGCATGAGGGGTGAATGCGACCAGAATGTGTTGTGTACAAGTTTGAAAATGTCATAAGGAAAGCCATTAGTACGTGTCACCATTGTATACAAATAAAAGCAGACAAAGAAACAGAGAAAAAGAGTTCCGTTGTTGTCTGTGAATTCAGGAGATAGGCAGAACCTTCATTTTCTTGGCAGAGTTGGGCAGAGACCTATTGTGGGGTCTCTGGACCCCCGGAGATTTTAAAGGAGATTCGCTTCAACTTTCTAAACTAGGTCTCACCAAAGACTATGCTTGAACCTCAGTATATAATAATAATAATAATAATAATAATAATCAACAAAGG
The DNA here is from genome assembly GCA_028551405.1 of Uromys caudimaculatus. Classification (NCBI taxonomy): domain Eukaryota; kingdom Metazoa; phylum Chordata; class Mammalia; order Rodentia; family Muridae; genus Uromys; species Uromys caudimaculatus. The sequence continues at coordinate 61,204,532 of CM052704.1, forward strand.
TCCCACCTTGAGCTTCTCTTGACCAACATCTTAGAAACTTCAAGAAGTATCCTCAGCACCCACTACAATCACCTCATTGAAACTACAGGGATTGGCTCTGCACATACTAAGATCCAAGGGCCTTACCCAAAATGGGATTATGTTTGCATATGACCTATGCATATTCTCCCGTATGCTTTACACCGTCACTTACAATGTTGGATGCAGCGTGAATGCTACATAACCAACTGTTAGACTGTATTGCTTAGGCAATAATGATGAAAAAAGACACAACATTTTCCAGATACTTTCCACTCACAGTTGTTGAATCTAAGGATGAAGAATGCAAAGTTATAGAAAGCCACTTACACACACACACACACACACACACACACACACACACACACACACACACACAGGTCTGTTGAGAAAAGGTTCAGTTTTCTTTAATATTCGCAGCTTGATGCCTGAAATCTTCTGGCCAAGCATGTAATCTCATGGCTACTTAGCAAACAAACAAACCCAGACTAAGGACTCAGTGTACACATGTGAAAAGGGAGTCAGAGATTTTGCCCCAACAGAAGATCCTTCTCACTGGCTAAGCCTGGAAATGGTTGGACCATCTGAATGAAAACAGCTAAAAGGGAAGAAAGGTCATCAGAGAACCATCAGGGAACTCCTCAGCCTAAAGGATCTCAGGGACAGAGGGGGATGGGTAGTTAGCACATCATCTCTAAGAATCATGGGAATGACTAACTGTAACCAAGCCAGGGGACATGTGCCTGGCCACCCTGCAGTCAATAGGAGACTTGAGGGTGGGGTTGTTGAAGGCATGGAGAGTGGAGGTGGGTCCTACAGTAGGAAGCTCTGGAAAAGATTATAGTTAGGGACATGAACTTGGGGCAAAGTTCAGTGTTCGGAGCATCTGTCTTAGCCTCACATAGCCTTTAGCAGGGGTTTCAGCTCTGTTCTTCCCACATTCTAGGGTAGTTTATGCTCAGGTGCTCTGATTTCCTTCCACATACAACAGCATAACAGTAGTTGTCAAAGAGAGTGTTTTGAAAATTAAATGGAGAAATGCAGATGGGGTGCTCATCTTGCTACACAACGTGAGACAGGCAGCCAGCTGTCAAAATTATAACTTGTTTCTGATTTTTTTTTTCAAACAGAAAAACAAATATATCAAGTAGTATCAAAGTTGACTCAGTCAAACTTTGGAGGCAGTTACAAAAATGAAGAGAGCTGGACTCAGGGAAGATGTCAAAATCATCTTTGTTTGATTTTGTTCCCCAGAAAGCTTTGCAAGCTGTCCTGACAGATGTCGAGGGTACAGAATGGGACTGTAGACAAGGATCATCCAATAACTAGAGGGCAATTGACACTCCATAAGCAGAAGAGACAACTCCTGTGCGACCAATGTGGATACCTAGATTTGCTAAATATGAATTCATTCCACATCTACCACATGTAAACCATTGGGAAGTGCCCAAAATATGAAATAACTTAAATACATACAGCTCCTGAACAAAGGAGATTCAGTCCAATAATGGATAAATCAAGATAGCTAATAAAACAGATTCAACCATCATTATCAAAGTGGGGAGTGGGTTAAAAATTGACTGAGATTGCTGGCATTTGAGCAACAAAAGTTAGTTTCTCGTTCACATTTGGAGGGGCAGAGAGGGGAGGAGATACCCACAGAACAAATTGTAAACCAAAATCCAACTTCAACAATCTCATCTTCAAGAGAAAGTACTTCTTACTCTGGGAAAGCATTGGGTTACCATAAAGATGATGCTTTAGGTCAGTTTTTTGCTATCACATACCTCCTTCAGGTATTCTCATACAAACCCTCAAAGAAGAATGTGAACCCCATTTGAGGTGCACTACCACCCTCTCCTTCCCACTAAATAAGCACAGTTGCCATGACAACCTCATAACCCTTACCTTAGGACCACAGGGGCTTTCCATACTCACCGTCTCAAGACAGCCTCTTGCCTTCTTGACCTGAGGAGAAGCCTGACAGGCCCCCAAGAAATATCCCCGATAAGCTCAGAGGTTTGAACACTCGGTTCCTAATTGGTAGTGGGGTTTGTGGAGGTCATGAACCTTTAGGAGGTACTGTCTTGCTGGAGGAAACACATCACTAGGGGTGGGCATTGATGTTTATAGCCTTGCTTCACTTGCCGACGGCTCCCTGCTTTGTGTTTGTGGTTGGATGTGTCTCGTTCAAACCACCACAAGACTATAGAGAAACTCGAGGTCTTTCTCTATCCTATTGACAGGCCTATTAAAATGACACCATCACTTTTATACACAGTGTAGATTAATACTTCAAAAATTTGATCATACAGCTGTTATTTGACCTAGCAATTTTGTTATTATGTTTGTATCCAAGAGAAATGTATGTATACATATATATGTTTATATAGAAAGATCTAGATATATAGATATATAACACATCTAATTATGTTAACAATAAAAAATCTGTATATATGCTTTCATACATACCCACAGTATGCAGTCAAAAACTGATGGATGAATGAATAAAGAAACTGTAGTATATATAAACAAATGAAATATTAAAATCCATAAAAATCAATTAAGTACTGATACATGCTATCACGGGGAAATACTAAAACTTATACTAAGTGAAAATAAAACCCACACACAAAAGACCACATATTGTATTATTCCTTTAACATGAAATATCCAGAAAAGCTAAATCTACAAATGCAGAAAGGAGATCCGTGGCTCCTAACGGGAGGAGGGGATGGCTGAAGGGCACCAGGCTCCCCTTGAGGCTACTGGGATGTTTTAACGCAGATCCTGGTGCAATTATTGTACAACTTGTGAATGTACTCAAACCACTAAACTACTTGTTTGCAATGAGTGGATTGTTTGGTGATTGCTTTATTTCAGCAAAGGTGTTACAAATAAAAACAAAAACAACAACAACAACAACAACAAAAGCAGTGTTATCAAAGTACCTGTCATTTACATGTTTATTTCCAGGGAAAAGTGAGTGAGCAAAGAAATAAAGACAAATGTGGGCTCTGCTTGCCTCTCTACTGCAATTGGTTGCTCTTTCAGGAAACAAGTCAAGAACATGGCGCACACAGCATCTATCAAGGGCGCTTGGAATTCTGCCAGTAACAGTTCCTTTTTATCTCCACTTAGCATAAACCTCTGCAGTAGATGTTATGTTAAGTGGTAATTGGGTTTTGGGGTCACTTCTCTCAGACGGAAGTGGTGATAGTGTTGGGGCAGAAAAATCACCTCTGATCTAAGTTAGCAAATATTGAGAAAAAGATGCTTTGAGAGAGAATTCATCCTTCTCCGAGATATCATATAAAATCCATCTCCCCACTTGCAGAATGTAGAGGCACATGCCTAAACTTCTTCCTACTTCCAAAATACCGAGACTGCGCATCACAGAATTAAAGCTTAGAGTATAGGCATGCATCTGTGAAAGGTGTTCGATCTCATTAGACATGAGGAAATTGTACTAAAATTACAATTAGGTGCTAGCTCACTCCAGTTTGAATAGTTACTATTAAAAAAGATTCACAAACGCTGGAAATAATCTGGGGAAGAACAGGACATAGGGCAGGAAACTCCTCTGTCTAGTCTAGAGGACAGCACAGAGGCTCCTCCAAACACTAGCGCTGCATGTTCCAGCTACACTGCTGAGTGTGTACTCAAAGGAATCAAACCTTCAGTCATAGGAATACCTGTAAGTCTGTGCATTGAGGCACTATTCATAGCAGCCAACATGGAGTCAGCCTAGGTGACCAGCAGCAGCTGAGTGGGGAAAAGAAAATATACTATCTATCACTGCAGATACATGGATATTACTCAATTATAAAAAGGATAAGATCCTGTCATTTGCAGCAAAATGGGAGTGGAGCTGAAGGACCTTGTATTAAATGAATATGCCAAGTACCACATGCCCTCTTACTTATACAGAAGTTCAGAACAGCCAAATGAAGAACAGCCATAGACTGGGAAGGCCGGGTGGAGGGAGAGTGGCTTTATTCATGGTGTGTAATAACACACAGAGGCACATTAACACCTACAATTAATATACATTAACAAAAACAAAGTAAAACACTTCTCTAAAAGAGCCATTGCTTGGAGGAATAAAGGGGAAAATGAAGATTTCTAAGATCCTTGAGCAGACCCTCACCTGGGTCAGCAGTTGGAGCACCTTGTCTAATGACAGGTCCCCTATACTGAATCTTGTACCTGAAGCATATAGAAGCATACAGAGGGATCCAATCCAGCATGACTGCTAGCCCCATTTTCTGTAGTGCTAATGATCTAGATGAGTGATCAAGTCTGGGTTCTTTCAGAGAACAGGCACATAATAATTGTGTGAAATCACCTGGTCTGTCCAGGTAGGAATTAGGATAGGCCCATTTCTGCCAAATACTGTGTTTTCTAATGGAAACTCAGAATTTTTTAGGCCAAAGTAATGCATTTCTTTTCCCTTTAATAAAATGCACACATACACACACACACACACACACACAGATACACATACACAGATACATCACATACACACACACATACACATGTACATACCCATACACACATATACACACACACACACACACACACACACACACACACAGAAACTAACAAGTACATTTCGAACAGCACTGCTAATGCACACAGACGTTTGTAAATATGTCCATATTTAAACAGAATATAGCTGGTGTTAGGCAAGCTTTGTTATGCTTAATCCCGTATGACCTAGACCCTGCTCCAGCCCTGTGGAATGAACAAACCAGTCGTAGGAAATGATATGGGTTGGGTTGTTAACAATGGTTACACAGTCTTTCCTCACATTTTCAGCTGACTTCTAGGAAACACATAAAAATTTAGCTTCCCTCTCAATCCATAAATGTAATTTTACTCGAATGTAAAATCCCTCAATATCAGCTGGTGTGTTTCAGCTCCAGTCCGGCTGCATTTGGGAGATTTCTGTATGGAGAAGCAGAGGGCCCAGTTTTAACACTTTGAATTTCAGTTATTTAAAATCATAATAATAAAGTCAACTGAAAATTGTGCTATACAAAATGCACTATTTATAGACAAGTAAGCAGGAGAATCTGCCTGCTGGGGTTTGTCGGTTGTTCCTGTTATTTAGTTGCTGGGGTTTAGAGATACCTAAATGAGCGTTAAGAAGATGTGAAGTCTGGTTAGAGGACTGTGTATGGAATGAGACCACTGTGCTGATTCCAGGTGATCTACATATGGCAAAGCTACAAAATAAACAGAGGCCCCTCCCACACACACCCTAAGTCCCCCCGAGTATATTGAATTTCCAGAAACATCTGTGTCTGGTGGTCCATTTCAAACTACTTTTAAATGGCACTGTGACTTTCTTGGACGGACAGCTAGCAGTGCTGACCCCATGCTGACTCTCAGGGGACAGTCTGATGGTTACATCACTGCTCTCCCCATGCTTGAGTCAAACTGTGCATAGCGAGCAGATTGTATTGCAAAGACATTGCAAAAGAACTCAAACATCAATGAATTTGCAGGAGAAGATACAGGAATGTATCCTATGGGACAAGACAAATGAACAACCCTTGGACCAACCTGAAAACAAGATACACTTCTGTTCACACACACTCCAGTGAAATAACTCTCAACAATACCAAGAAAATGTCCGCTGTGCCTACTGTGGCCACTCTGATACCTAAGGTCCCTTAAGGAAAACAGAACTTCCATTAGGTCCTACATACAAGGTGTCCCAGAGGACCTACAAAGTGCCTGATACATATTATACAGCTCAATCCCATTTTACTCACTTAATCTTTTTCATAATATTCTTATTCATTAATGAGAATTTTATACACGTATACAATGTGTTTTAATTAAATCAATTCCCTATTGCCTGTCCAACTACTCATTTAACCTTAAGAACACCCTGGGAAGTACAATAAATATTCACTCAATTAGCATTATGCTAATTGTTGTTGTATATAGGCAAGGTATAATGTCATGAAATAAATGCTTAATTAGTGTTATTCAATGTGAGGATAGGCATGGATTCTACCAAATAGCCAAACAAGTTAACACGCAAGACATTCTGAACTCATCACAGACCTCATTTGAATTGCTCTTAAAATTTGACTTTTCATTTCCTTTCAGACACTTTTTTAAAGGTTTTTGTTTTATTTAAAGCTCAGTAAACACAGGAAACAGTTTTAGAGGGGCTGAAGAGGTGGCATGGTGGTTAAATATGTGTGCTGCTCTTGCAGAAGACCTGAGTTCAGATCCCTGCACCCATGTTAGAAGGCTCGCAGCCTTCTGTAACTCTAGCTTAGGGGATCAGATGCCCTCCTCTGAACTTTTTTGGCACCTGCAATGTATATGTACATGTTCTCCCCACCCAGAGATGCACATATATACATAATTAAATGCAAAATAAAATATTTTCAAAGAAGCAATTGTAGGAAACAAGAAAATCCCACCAGAAGAAAAGAAAAAATTCAGCACCACAAAAAAGGGAAGGAAGGAAGGGAGGAAGGAAGGAAAGAAAGAAAGAAAGAAAGAAAGAAAGAAAGAAAGAAAGAAAGAAAGAAAGAAAGAAAGAAAGATGAAAATTAGTTTCAAAAATGTTCGGGATTGGTAAACACAAGTATTTAGTTTCACAGAGAAACTTGACCAGCTTTTAAAAATACTAGTAACTGATTCATAGCCCCCAAGACTTTGATTTCACCGGTCCGGGATGGAGTCTGTGTACTTGTATTTCTACGAGCTCCCGGGTGGCTGTATCATGCAGCTGAGGAGGAACAGCAGCACTGCCCGGGAACACAGCAGAGAGTCAGGTGATTTGTGTGAAGACAATGGCTGCTGGGACACCGGAGAGAGCACTCCATCCCTTGCTATCCTCAGGTGGGCCTTTGCACTGGGTAGCATACAGACAGAGCCAGGAAGGGAAAAGGCTGAACACTGAGGATGGACAACAGGGAAAAGTGTCAAAGAAGAAAATGCCAAGCAGAAAGGGAGGGTGTGGGGAACAATAGGGAGTTTCCAAGGGACTTTCCATTTGGATGGAGCACTGACTTGTACAGGTAAGGGAGGATGGTGAGCTAGCCATGAGGGATCCTGAGGCAGAGGATCTGAGGCTATAAAATTTGGAAGGGATTCCAGAAGCAATTTTTTAAAACTGACTATATCTGAGCCTGGAATGGATAGAATCCAAGTAACTGTCATCTCTGCATCTGGAAATGTGGAAAATTCCACCAGAAAAAGAACTGGTAGAACAGAGGACCTGGAGACAGGACCAGGGCAGTCAGCTAAGCAGTGGGCTGGGGCTGAGGAAGCAGAGGTCAAAGGCACACAGCACACCAGGACTAGGGCAGAAGATGGAGGCTAGATCTCAGCCACACGGTGGTGGAGAAAATGACACGCCCTCGGTGGCTGGTAGGAGACAAGAAAAAAGGCTTCAGGACAGCTCAGGTTTAGCCCTCTGCAACACCATCAACAGGAATGAGTTCAGAAGGCAGATGGGGAATGCTGTTTCCACACGTGCTGTTTCAATTGCTGTCTTAACACCAGTTTGGAAATCCCCAGTCACATGTCTAATGTTAGTGACTGGAGGACAGTGGAAGTCTTCAAGGTGAAGGCAGAAACCTAGGTGCTGTGTCACAAACGTGAGTCTCTTCACTAGGACAGTGACCAAGACAATAAGGATAAACTCAACATCTAACACGGGAAGTAGGAGTGAGGTGCACTGCATGGAAGGTGAAAGTAAGGAAAATGGAGGCAAGAGGTGAGGTCCGTTGGCGCCAAAGAAGAGAGGTGCATTCAGATCAAGCAGCAAGTCGTGCCACAAATAATGGGTAGGGGCTTTCCATGGCAGAGAGGAGCATGCCGGGAAGAGCTGGAATAATCCTCAAGAGGATGGGTCAAAACACAAGCAGAGGGTGAGAAAGGGTACACCGAGACTCCCTGGGAAGAAAGGCGGGGCTGTTTTCTTAGAAATGGAAGGGCTGGAGGTAAGATTCCTAAGTGTATTGGACTTTTCATTACTGTGATCAAACACCTGAAAGAAAACATTTAAAGGAGGAGAGATGCATTTTGAGTCACACTTTCAAATTTTCAGTCTTTTATGGTGAGGAGAGCATGACAGAGCAGAGATGTTCAATTCACTGTACCAAGAGGTAAGAGAGAGGAAGAGGAGGGAAGGGCTCGGGACTCCCTGGAACTCTCTTCTCAAAGCAAAGTCTTTCCAAACAGCTAGTCTTTTTACCACAGTGGGTGGGACCCAGCTACTTCTCAAGACACCCTCAGAGCATCTTACATCCTTGAAATGGTGTCTGGCTTCTGTTTGATGGCCAGAATCTCTTCAGCAGCCACTTGTCTTGGCCCCAACATTACATGAGCCTCTTTTCTGGGCAAATTGCAATTTCATTGAATCTTTCCTTTCTGATTTCTACTCACAATTTTTTATTGTAAACTTGATACTAAAAGCAGCCCACAATGATCATACACAATGCTGGATGACCTTGAGATTTCCTGTCAGATCAGTTAGTTAGTTCTTCTGCTTTAAAGTCAATCTCACACAGGGTCTCATGGCATAGACAGTATAGCAGCACTCAATTCCCAGTCGATTTCTCCTTCCCATTTGAAGGCTAATGAGCACAGTCTTTTCAACCCCGTATCTATCAGCTGACATTCTTCTGGGCTCAACCAGACTCTGCTTACCACATTTTAGGGCTTTTCTAGACCACATCTCCATGTTTCTCCAAATCCCTCCTGCAAGCCAGCTTGAAAGCCACCAGAACTGCAAAGTCTGGATCTGCCACTGCAAGGAGCCCGATGCTCCATGGTCAGTTTTCTGTGTTAGACATTTAGTTGTGACCAAATACCTAAAGGGGGCAATATAAAGGACAAAGGGTAGACTTTAACTCATGGCTTCAGAGAGTTCATCCCATCATGGTGGGGGGAGCATAGAGGAACTGAGTAACTTCTATTCTGATAGATAGATATGAAGCAATTAAAACCAGAGACTACCTGTTCTGCTGAGTATAATCCTCTTTCTCCTTTTATACCATCCAGGTCTTCAGCCTATGAGATGCGCTCCCCTACTCTAGCAGACCCTCTCCTCTTAGCTAACCCTCTCTGCAAATACCCACACAGGCATGCCCAGAGGTATGGTCTACTAGTTCATTGACAACCACTATGACAGAAGTGAAATTCAGAATAAGGGAAAGGGAGAAGTTAAGCATTCCCAAATACACAATGACCTACATTTTATTAACAAAATGCAAAGCAGGGCACTTTGATTCAAAATGTGAGAGAACTAATCCGAGTGGAGACTAAAATACCACAGGTCTGGAGAGCAAACTGAGATTCTAGTATTGACTCACTACAGAAGTTGACCACTTGAAGTAACCAAGAGACCTGGATGACAGCAGGCTTAAAAATCACCTCTTAAAATCACTACCACCCCTAAACAATCTGAGTTTACAAGCTTCTCTCTGTGACATTGCTCCAAAAAAAAGTCTTCAATCAGAGAGTCTTTCACACCTTTAGTGTAAGGTGTCAGGATTTCTTTAAAACCCTGAAAATCTCAGCCCCATCCCATCTCAACCTTACTTGTCTCTCTCGCTATCATTTCCACTTAGAAGTCTCCCTGGGCAAAGCAGACAGATTCCCAACTCAGGCCTTGTCCTTCCAAGGGTCCCAGTAAAGTGGCATTGTCTCCAAGACAAAGAGCTCTTGAGGATTAGGCAACATATGACTGAGCAGTCTGCAGGGATAAAGCTACAGCAAGGTCCCATGATCATCTCTGCCTGGCTGGGCACAGTGCAGTTCATCAAACACAAATGCATAGTCAAGCCCTCCCAGGAGCCAGAGACCCTCAGAGACAAGAGCTGACCAAATGAAGCAGAAGACAAAAGAAAATTCCTCAACAAAACAAAGGGGGTGCATAAAAGGAAGGGGTGAGGAGGTAATGCCATCACAGTGTGGAAATCCCCCTAGTCAATGAGATCAGTTTTCTCTCTGAGTTACAAGAGGCAAATGCAGGTATTGAAGACTGAGCATTGACTTCAGGCCATCCAGGAAATTTAGCTTGTGGAAAGAAAGAAGGTCCCAAATGCACACATTGATGTCCCTTCTTCCAATAAGACCCACTGTGGTCCTACACTAAAGCTTCCCTGAGGCACTATATTCTCCAAGGCAGGGCTACAGGTCATTCTTGTGCTGCTCCAATACAGACCGACTCCACGTTAAGTCCTATACCAGTTTCAGAGTTTGTACTCTTAGCTAACAGTCTGCAGACTTTCATCAAGGGCCTCCTGTTACAACTTGGCTGTGAAATGTCCCCTACAGGCTTGCAAGTTCTTGAAATCCTGGCTCCCAGCTGGTACTGCTGGGACTGGTTGCAGACACTGTTAACCTTTGGCAGATGGAGCCACGTTGGCAGATGGGCAGCTAAGATCAGGGCTTCAGTGGGATAGCCCACTCCTGTTTCCAAGACTTCCTCTGCTGCCAGTCTGCCACTAGAATGTGAGGACCCTCAGCCAGAAGCTCCCACCAACCTAGAGCAGACCCGTGCCTTCCCAGACATGACTGGCCTCCCTCATTCCTATCATTTTCCAGTTTTCTGAGTTCTACAAGTTCTAGGGCTCAAGTTGAATCTGTTGGGCACAACAATTAGAGAAAAAATGCACCTACTGGATATTAAAAGATGCCAGACCACTCCATCTTCTTTATATCCCTTTGATGCTAGCTCATAAGTGGTGACATTCTAAAGGCATACATTCTTGAAGTAGATGGTGCTCACAGTTGTAACATAATCTAAGGAACCCTTATGCCGGTCCAGTTGGTGGCACCAGTTTCCTGCTCCTCTGGCAAAACACCTTTTAAGAACACCTTAGGGCTTTCTCTGGCTAAGGGTTAGAGGATACAGTCTATCTTGACAGGGAAGCTATGATGGCAAGAGCTTGAGGTGGCTGTTAACATTGGGTCCACTATCAGGAAGCAGAGACAAATGCTGGTTCTCCTCTCGTTCTCTCCTCTTTATTCAGTTTGGAGCCTCATGGTGCTGCTCAAATTCAGAGTGTGTCTTCCCACCTCAGTTAAATATCTCAGGAAATACCCTCTTGGCATGCCCAGGTGCACATCTCCTAATGACTCTAAGTCTAGTCAAGGTAACAATGAAAATTAACCATCATGAGGCCCTAACAGAACACTATACTACTATATATATCTAAATGGGCTAAAAGAGTGGCCTCTGTCCCCAAGATGATAAATCTCTAATCTTGCTGTACCTAGGTTTCTAAGAGTGTGCTAGAGTTTCTACTGCTGTCATAAGACACCATGACCAAAAGCAACTTGGGGAAGAGAGGGTTTATTTCCTCATATGGTTTGCAGTGCATCATCCAGGAAAGTCAGGGCAACAACCGTAGTCAGAAACCTGGAGGCAGGAACTGATGCAGAGGACACAGAGGAGTGCTGCTATAGCCTGCCCAATTTGCTTTCTTATACACCCCAGGACTCACTGTCAAGAATGGTACTGTCCACAGTGGGCTGGACCCTCCTGCCTCAATCATTAATCAAGAAGATTCAGCACAGGTCAATCTAGTTAGGACATTTGCTCAACTGTGGTTCTCTCTTTCAAAATGACTCCAGTTTGTGTCAAGTTGATGGTGACATCACAAAGCTAGCATAAGGGGGCTCCAAGGTGACTAATAGGATGGGGCTCGTATATATGCATGCATGTATGTATGTATGTATGTGCATATGTATATATAATATATATGATATATAAATGTGTACATATGTATATGTGATGTAATATGCGCATATGTATATATAATATATTATGTATATGTGTGTATGTGTGCATATGTATATATTATAATATGTGTATATGTATGTGTACATATGTACATATGATATATGTATGTGTATATGTATATGTGTGCATATATATATATACACACATATATATATATGCAATTGTCTGACCAGCCTCACCTCATGCCTTACCTTTTTTCACCTATGACTCAGTTTTCTGAGATCCAATGCCATTTCTGTTGATTTTCAATGTCACCACCCTCCATGCTACTCTGATATTGCCATAGGCTTCATTCTGTACTGCCAGCCACAGCCATGTCTCATGATGGCCACCACCCTCACTCTCCAGGAAAGGAAGCATCTTTCTTTAAATGTCCTCATCACTCAGAAAGTAGAGGGCATTCACAGCTGGGTTATGGCTTCATCATTTTGCTTCTTCCTGTACGTTGCCCTTCCTTACAAAGCACACAGGTGGGATGAAGAGGGCTTCAGCCATCTCTCCTGGATCCCCAGTGCCTTCTGATCTTCACTCCTCTCTTGATCTGGCTCATCCCTTCCAGCTCCATGCTTATGCTAGCATTCTTCTGAGACTTTGCAGCCAGTCTTTCCTAAACCAATTTTCCTTGAAAAAGTCACACAAAGGGAGCTAGAGAGATGGCTTAGTGGTTAAAAGCACTGACTGCTCCTCCAGAGGTCCTGAGTTCAATTCCTAGCAACCACATTGGGGCTCACAACCATCCATAGTGGGGTCTGATGCCCTCTTTTGTCTGGTGCTTTGTTCTGTCATGCAGTCATGCATGCAAACAGAGTGCTCATATACATAAATAAGTAACTCTTTTTTTAAAAGAAGAAGAAAAGAAAGAAAAAGTCACATGGATAGTGTGACACATTGCCATAGATCAGAACATGAGCGGTGGGTGAGATTTAAACTCTTTCATGTCTTGTAAACCTTATAAGCTTACCCTTTTACAAAGGTCCCTGAAGAGTGACTCAAGCCCAGGGTCTGTCGTCAATGCGTGGTTCACCATGGGAGATGCACATTCTCGGCACCATTTCCAGAGAAAGTACAGACCCTGCTGGTGTCGTTCCTTCACCTAAGCCAAGCATTTTAATTAGTTATGTTGGGAAGAATAGAACTTTTCATTCATGGAGCCTTGTAGGAGGTGCTAGGGGTGTGCCCTCAGAGGAGACTGTGGGACCCCAACCTGTCCTCATTTAGTTTTAAGCTTTCTATCCAGAAAGCATGCAGTTTTGATCCTCATGTCCTCCTGCAGTAATGTTCAACCTTGCCATGGGCCCAGTGGTCTTACATTGAAACTTCCACTTCTCCATGAGTTGACCGTATCTTTCTTATGGTGACAGAAAACTGGCACAAGTGGGTTAAGAAATTTCTGTAACTCAAGAAATAGTCAAGTGGAAAGTGAGACAGGCTGACTTTCCTGAATCCTAGTATGTGAACAGTCTCCTCGAGTGCTTCACGCATTTCTCTTCCCCGGGTACACATGTGCTTACGTGTATGTGCGTAAACACATGCATGTGCATACTTTCCAAAAGTACTGTCCCCTGGGATAACACAACCACCATCTTTAACTGTTCGTCCTCTAGCTTGCTGATCCTTCCGGTGCATCTTTCAAAGGACTAATCCTGTCTTAGCCAGGCTGAAGGTAGGCGGAGGGTTGACAGTGGTACAACCTGTATTGCTGTGCTCTCGGTGAGTCCGGTCTCTGTGCCCCTTCTCTGGAAAGCAGGAAGTACTTGTTGCTTTGTTCTTGACTCTGGAATGGACTGGACTAGAACACTGGGGTCCTCATGCTGACTTGTGAGTTTGACTGAGTACAAAATATTAGAGCAGTCAAGAATTGCTTCAAAGTACGGTACCCTCTCTTTTTCCAATCAATGTTATCCAGTTGCATATGTACTTCCCAAAAAGTAACTTTCAGAACACAGTAGTCATAAATGCACATGAAGGAAAGTACCAAGATTTACCAAAGCCTGGAGGCTGCAAAGACATCTCAGCGCTTCAGAGTCTTTACTACTCCTGCAAAATATGTGAGTTCAGTTTGTGAGTTCAGTTCCCACATCTGCTACACGAGACAGGAGGTTCACAACTGCCTGTAACTCCAACTCCATGCAATACCCTCATCTAGCCTCCACAGGCAAACACACACAAATAAGAATAAAATAAAATTTTAAAGAACTACCAGAGACTCAAAAGAATAAGACAGACTTCCCATCGTGACAGTGCTTCATAGTAATTATCCCCCTCATTTGAAAATCAGGCTTTTGTTTGCAAATTTTATTCTAAATAGTAATTGTTTTGATTGCTCTAGAGATTTCCAGAAATTGAAAATCAGGAAATTAACCTTTGTTCTCCCACATTAAAATTTAAGGAAAAAATAGCTATAAAATCTAGTAGTTGAATGTGGGGGGGGGGGTTGTAATTTGGCCTAAGATCTCTCACAGACTAAGCCTATGTTCTCTGAGCTCTACCTCAGCTTGAACTATCTGTTTCTAATGGCATTCTCAAATTTTTCAAGTTAAAAAAAAAAAATCCAAATAGATGAACATGCTTCCAAACCAAAGATAGTGAGCTAGTTTGCAGCATCCAGAAATGGTCACACAAGATACATCTGGCTTGACATTTAATCCCTAGTGTCATATTTTTGGCTCTTTCTCTATCTTTGACAGATATTTTACATAAATGTCAGCCCAGAACGTAGACACAGTAAATCAACTGTATCTTTTTACTCTGGATCTTTTTTTACAGTGTTGGCAAGTTTTGACACAGGGACTTGGGAGCAGTGGCGCCTGACAGTCCCACAGTAGATGTATCCCTGCAGCTTTCTCCTCTAAAATGGAGGCTAGCCACAGACATTGCTGAAAGACTGTTGCCCTCAGGAGCAATTCCAGTGCCTGCCCCAACTGCCATCACCCTTCCTCCTGCCTGTCTAAGGAAGCACCGGTTCCCTCAGCGCCTTGCCACCCCAGCTAAGAGCCTGGTTATAAGCTGCCCTTTGCACTCTCCACCTCCTGCTAACCTCCAGTCCATGGCCCAGAATGCATCCGAGCCCATCCAAATAGGCTTCCCGGGTCTTTTAAATTCCCACCATTCCTTGTTAGGCTGGCCTCTCCTCATTGTGTTCTGCTAGTCAGCAGTGTTTCTCCTAGTCTGAGAAGTTCATCTTTGTTCCCTCCTCCTGTAGAGTTGTATTCTGGGAAAATGTCACTAAAAGGTTAGTGAGTCACTAAAAGGTTAAGATGGAAGTGGGAGACACTATGAGGGTCTCACAGGTCTCCAGTGATTTTTAACAATGAAGCCTGTTTGCCTTTATCTGGAGCTAACCTTTATCAGGAGCAGACACCTGCAGCCCTTCTGGGATATACTGTCACCACCATGCGATGCTGCTTCCTAAGTCTGGAGCCCTGGCCCATCATACTCTTCACACACCCAACCCAGCCAGTTTACTTCTGAAAAGCTCACAAGAGCCACCTTCCACTCTCTGTCAGCCCCTCAATTTCTCTGCTATTCCCCTGGGGGAACACGCCTCAGCTGTCTGTCACTCTACTCTGCACTCCCTGCTTTAACTTGAAGCAAAACTTAAGCTCTCATCCACAGCCTCTCGAATGAGGAAAGAGACTAAGTTTTCCAAAGTAAGTTCATAGCTCATTCCTCCATCACTGAGAAGAGCAAAGGAGACAAGACAGTTATTTCCTTTCTTCTTTACTGGAGCAAAATTCCTTGAAAAGGCAATTTGGGGCGGGGGTGGCTATTGGCTCACAATCCTAGGTCACAGTCCATCATTGTGGGGAGTCAAGGAGTGAGACACGTGGCATCCAGCGTCTCCTGCAGACTGCAGTGGATTAATGCATACGTGCTGGCATGTGCTCAGCACCTTCTCTCCTCTTCATTCAGTCCATGGCTCAGTCTATGAAGTGCTGCCACCCAAATTCACCTCAATTAACCCAATTAAGGAAGTCCCTTAAAGGCCTGACCCCAAGACAAGACAAGACTCCAGATAACTCCTCATCAAGACCCACTTTCCCGATGATCACACACTGTGTTCAGCTGACCATCGAAATTAACCATCCAGTGTCCAGTGAGCCTTGAGAAGCCCAAACCAGGTGTGTGTGCATCAATACACATGTGCAGCTCGTGGTGATACTGATTAGCTGAAGAGTTACTAAATTCAACATACGGACCGTCCATCTTTAATGTTGGTGACTTCCAATAGGGAAATATAAACTTTACACAAAGGAACAGTACAAAAGGAAGGAATACAGTTGGTTTCAAAAGGAAGAGCATCTATTCTGCTCAGTACAAGTAAAGTTTCAGGAAAACAAGCATCTTCAAGTGCAAACTTAGGGGGGAACAACATCTGACGTGAGAGAATGGAATGCTTCTGAAGAGCAGTCTGGTAAACGAATGGCTTTGAAAATGTGGGTTCTCCAGTAATGACCTTCAAAGTAAATTCTAGGTGCAAAAAATGAAAACTATGACTTTGCAAACCTCACAACAGCAGTGCTTCTAAGAGCCAAACATCAGGGCAATTCAAAGGCCCAGAGAGGAGGGAACACTTCCGGTGAAATACAATATAGCTTTGGAATAAACTAGTGGGCAGAAATAACAAAAGAAAACAAAGCAAAACAAAACTCAAATGACACAAACACATGGGGTTGCTGGAGAAACAGCAGAACTGCTCACTTCCTTTGCTCTGTGGATCAGGGTAATTGTAATTTTGGGGTCTGACATTTTCCATGTTGGGTAAGCATTATATTTAGAGTGTATTTTTAAAAGCCTATGAAAGCATTGGTAAGCTATACTTATTTTCAGTCCTATGAATCCAGAAGTCTAAAAATGTACAGCAAAAAATATCCACTTGCCAGGTTCCTCCTCAGCTATTTCTTGAAGTCTTTCTGGTTCCCACTTGGACAATAAAAAGTCACTTTAGAAGCAGGGTATGCAGCTCAGTCAGTAGGGCACTTACTGGGCATGAGCAAAGCTCTGCACTCAACCCTCGGCACCTCAGAGCATGGTGTAAGCCTTAAAGGGGTCAGAAGTTCAAGGTCCTCGGCTAATAGTAGTTCAAAGACAGCCTGGGCTAGAAACCCTATCTCAAAAACAATTAAAAAAAAAAAAACAATTAAAAGCATATTTAAATGAAAAGCCAATTTAAAGCATAATGAGTAACCGAGTCCATACACAAACCTGCCTTCCAGATGAGGAAACGGGACAGAAACTGTTCTGGATACCCCTCAGCTCCCCCCATACCCTAGGAGCCTACTTGAGCTTGATTTCTTGGTCCCCCTTGAACCCATCAGGTGGACATGACTTAATACTTCATAGTCTCTCTATAAAGCTCTCTCTGCCCCCCTCTTCTCCTCTTCCCCCACCCCTTCCTCTCCTGTTTCCTTCCTCCTGCCTAGAGTTGAAGGACCCAAAGCCACCAAAAGGATCCCCTAAAGCAAAAATATCAGGCCGGACTTTGTGTGAGGCAGACACACCCTTGGTGTGTGGAGCCCCTGAGATTCCCAGGCTCCTCTTACTCCAGCACAGGCTCGCTTACAGTGACTGACCCACTAAAAAAAAAGTAAAGTAAGTACTTTTTGTGGAAAGTAAAGACATCAGACACATTTTAAATCAAGACAAGAAAGAGGCAATTGAATGGCCAGGACAGAGAGCAGGAAATCGCAGCCCCAGCGGTGCAGGGTGAAGCAGAGAGGATGGTGGGGAAAACCATCCGAAGGACACCAAGGAAGAGAAAGGGGTGGGCCACGGAACTTGGGACACGGAAACCACTGCTGCTCTGTAGATAGAAAGCTTGGATCTGTGATCCTGGTAGTAGTCGTCGCCTTCTGAGAAGGAAAAAGAAAACTCAATGGCAAGGAAAGAGAAGCCTTAGGAGAAAGTTGGGTTCCCATAGGGGAGAACAGAGAAAATGGACACGGGAAACTACTAAAAAGATAGTGAACAGATATTCCCAGAGCTCCCGAAGGCCAGCCATTTCAGCACGCGGGTTGGCTCATCGGTTTTTGTTCTAAATCCTTTTTTGTTCTAAGTGCTTTTTGTCCTAAATCCTCCGTACTTTGCACTGTTTGCTCTCGTCTTTGCCTTGGCGTACTTTTTACTTTAAACTGAAAACAAAAGGAGTAAATTGTGAATTGTGGGCCGGGGAAAGGCATTGCCCCACTTCTACAGAGCTGTTTTTTACAGAAGCAAATGGAGCTCATTAACTTCGGATTGTAGACTTTTCCATTTCCGCCAGGGTAACTGGTCTAAGTTTCTCATTTGCAGATACCCAATGAACTCCTTAGACCTGATATAGGCATCTTTGGTTCTCCCCTAGAGTAGGTCATCGGCAGGAATAGGATGAAAATCTAAATAAGCAGCAGAGTGTGATGGTGTCTCCTGCAGTCCCAAGCCGGGTGACCCGAGTTCCATCCTTGGGCTCAGGAGCCACTTGACGGAAAGAGAGAAGTGACTCCTGAGAGTTGTCCTCTGCCTTCCATATGCACGCTGTGGCAGGTGAATAAACATGCACACACACACACACACACACACACACACACACACTAAACAAACAAATTTTCTGGCAACTGAAGCAATTCAAGGACTCATAAATTCTCACCTTATGAAAGAAAATAGGCTGCTTTCTTAGGAAAAAAACAAAGGACTTTCCTTAAAACAATTTGAAAAGCCCAAGCCCGGCAGTCGTGGTGCACGCCTTTAATCCCAGCACTTGGGAGGCAGTGGCAGGCGGATTTCTGAGTTCCAGGCCAGCCTGGTCTACAGAGTGAGTTCCAGGACAGCCAGGGCTACACAGAGAAACTCTGTCTCGAAAAACCAAAAAAACCAAAAAAAAAACAAAAAACCAATTTGAAGAGTTCCACTTGGAAGGAACACTCAAATGGAAGGGGATTAAAAAATGCAAAGGAACTAACTACTCTTCTCAGCAAGCAGGGACTCAGAACTTTCTCCCTGGTGATGTTACTAATCACCGGATACACTCAGCAAGCGGCCTTCTATTAAACGCTTAAGCTCATCCTACCAGATTCTTAAACTTGACTGATCCTAGTCCTGGCTGATCAGCTTATTAGAACTTCCCCTTCCTGGTCTGAGGCTCAAAAAGTCTTCAGGTCTCCACTGCTGTTGGTGAACACGCCTGTAGTGTGATATCTGTGTGCGCATGTGCGGAGGCCCACAGCAGGTTGTCTTTCTTGAACTGTGCTCTGCCTTTACTTTATGATACAGGTCATTCAGTGAACCTGAGAGTCATTGATTGGGCCAGGCTGGCTAGCCAATGAGCTTCAGGTATCAATTCACCTGACAGTTGCTAACCCTTACCAGCCTAGAGTCACAGGCACCCAAAACATGGCTGGCTTCTGATGAGCATTCTGGAAATCCAAACACAGTGCTTGCACAGTGAGGACTCCACTGACTGAACCATCTCCCCAGCCCCAAGTCACCCCTTCTCCACTATCCTCTTTGAGGAAGCAAGGTTAAGGATGGGTGACTGCTTACGGGCACAAATAAGCTTTCTCCCCACTGCTGACCACAGGGCATACTGTATACCTCCTTGGTCTTGACTCCCAGCATCCTGCAGCCCAGACATCTGAGAAAGCATTTGAGGATAATAGGGAATGTAACATTTGTTTCTTGATGGTAATAACTCACAACCCCTGCCTCCCTTCCTCGGTAACAAGAATTTGATCGGGGCATATTCTCTGAGGGCTCCACATGAGATATATCAAGCACACAATTTGATACAAACACATCTGTCCCGATGTGCACATCTTTTTATCATTAGAGAGGATATGACAGCCGGTGCAGACCTCCTTAAAGTTGTAAGGTTTCAACTATTACTTCTGAAAGAAGGAAGGCGGAAACCTGGGAAAAGAGCTATGTACAATGGGGCTCGCTTGGCTTTGCTAGATTCCCATGCTGAATTAATTGTGTTTCCAAACAGTCTTGCCTGAACCACGTTTCAAAAGGCTCTGGGCTGCAGAAGACACAAACCCCTTTCACACACAACAAAAATCAGAGAGGCGCCAGATTCCCCCGTGGGATATTGTTTCTTTTCCATTCACAAGAAACCTGGCCCAAGATGTTGCATTGCAGGGAAACCTGGGATGAAAAGATCACAAAGGGAGGAGATATTCAGCCTAAGGACCGGTGTGTGTGTGTGTGTGTGTGTGTGTGTGTGTGTGTGTGTGTGTGTGTGTGTGTGTGTTTTAGAATGAAGGGGGAAAGGTCAACCCTAAGGCCAGGAAATTGCTCAGCTTTCCTTCTCTACAGCAGAGACAGAGAACTCTCCCTGAAAACAATACCAAGAAGGGGAGAGGAAGGAAACCTGAGATGGTGCTTGATAGTGTCCTTGGTCTGGGCCAAACGTTCATTTGTATTATCAAAGTTTGAACCATCTATACATAGAAACAAGCTTTAAGGGTGGCTTAGAAGTGAGGACACCCCAAAATGCACTTCCTACATACCCCAGGGTTTCAGGATACAGTCAAAGTTAAAGATTTAAAAAACAGTTCAACTGGAGAGGTCAGACTAGCCATGTGCATTCCACGTCAGCCCGACCATCCAAGCCTAGCTGTCTAGAAAGGATTATGAATTTGCTATACTTCCAGTTCTATGAAAGGTCTATATTTCTGTTTCAGACAAAGCCATTCTCTGGAGGACGATGCTTGCCAACACTCTGAAGAAATAATCTCTCAAAATTCTTGCAGCCCACTGTGTTATGATTTCATCTCATGAAATACAGCACCTTACATTAAACCCCATAAAATCGAGTCCCAGTGGAGGGGCTCCAGACTCAGAGTAAGCAGCCAGCAGGTGATACCCAGAAAAGTGGATCAGCCTCTGCTCAGATGGCTGCTTCCCACCACTGGGCTCCTTTTGCTGGAGCAAATCTGTTTTGCTTCTGCAGATGATTCTCAGGGAATCACTCCTGCACACAGCAGACCATGCACGTGCTTTGTGAATGAACGACCATGTTACATCTCTGCAGCATTGATTCTCTTGCAGAGGAACTTCTAAACGGAAACACCCAAATTCATTCTGGTTCCCTAGTCTGTGGATATCATCTCTCCTTTTGCCTATGGATGGTCAAGCAAATCAATACGAGGATCAGAGAAGACAAAAAGAAACATTCTTCTAGCTACAGAGGAATTTACAAGAGTTTCTGTTATACACTGAAGACTTGGGGCCTCGATAAATTAACAATGACCCCAAGTAACGTACCCATTCCCACAGAGCCAAGTTGTGTCTGCTCCCAGCAGCTGCCATGCACCTCTCAGTACTGCGATTTTAGGCAACAAGGTTATCCTTTGGTAAACATCTTAATTAGAACTTGATCAATGATCACTGAGGCAGAGGCTCATAACTCAGGCCTTCATGTTATTATTAGAATCCCTTCCTGACACCCATATTTTCCTTCAGTTCTTTCACTGGCATTGAAGGCAGCTCAAACATTACCAAGGGGTTAGCTCCACCTCTGTATTAAGAACACTCAGTACATATCCAGTACATCCCAGCGTTTTTATTTCAGAAGTAAAATAAAGCTTACATGTCATTCCTGTGCTCTCATTTGGCCCTGGGTATCACCCACTCTTGGGTATGACCCACCCCTGAGTACCACCCATCCCATGGTCCCACCCATCCCTGGGTACTACCCATTCATTCTAGGGTACCATGCACCCCTAGATACTACTCATCCCTGGATGTCACTTACCCTGGGTATCACCCACCCCTGGGTATTATCCAAGAGTAAAATTTTCCTATAATTCAGAAAATGCCACTTGAGATAAAAGCTAGTTTCTTGGTCTGAGAAGACTTTTCTCTTGTTGGAATCTCATGGTAGAAGGGAGTGCTCATTCATCTCTTGTATAACTAGACAGTGCCTTCCATAACTGGGAAGGTCACATTGATATCATTCACCTATGGAAGCTCTGCCCTCCTATCCAGCGCATGTTATAACAGAGACCACATAGACTTGGCTTCTCCTTGTATTCTATGTACACGGACTTATAAGATTCAAACTTTCATTGTTTCAGAGTTCAAGTCTGAGTGGGGCTGAGGGAATGGCTCTGTCAGTGAAGTTCTCACCCTGCAAATGTGAAGGCCTAAGATGGGACCTATGTAAGAGTGTCAGATGTGGTGCTATGGTGCACTTGCTCACAGCCCCAGTGCTGGGAAATTAGCAGATTCCTGAGGCTCGCTGACCAGCCAGCCTAGCCTAACTTGTAAACTTCAGGCCAGTGAGAGACCCTGTCTCTAAAGAGGTGGTCAACACTTGCAAAGATGACACCCAAGATTGACCTCTGGCCTCTATATATGCTCACTGTTCTAATGAAGCTCTTTCATTCTTCAGCATCCTCTTGTCTTAGGAATTATATTGATAATTTACCTACCATGTGGGTTTTCTCATGTGTGTAAATTCTTCTACCTCTTCCTTTGCTTCCAAGTCATGGATAGAAAGGGCTCCTACTCTAAGATGGGGTGGAGGTGTCTATATTAGTCTCTGTCCTTCAAATGACTGCATGATATAATAATACTTATGGCCCATTGACCTGGGCTTTCCTGATGGTATTAAACTGCCAATGGCCATGTTGTGAATTAATACGAAATATCCTTCAGAGTATCAGTGCTTGTCTCCTGTGAGTGTCAGCATTAGCTGGCCTATGAGGCTTTCTGTACTGATCTCCCTAGCTCTACAAACGAAAGAGGGTGTGGGTTCATGCAAAGCTGGTAAAGAGGCCAGAAGCCATTTCTTGTCAATGCTAGTAATCTTTTCTCACAACTCTGACACAGCACAGAAAACTACAAAATAACCACGTTCTCTTACTTGTTTCTTATACCACTAAGCCATTTGCTAACCTTTCAGAATCTGGATGTATGAAAAGTAATAGATCAAAGCCCAAATTCTGTCATGATGGCATAGAAGACCTTAAGATGTCCAGCCTCGCCAGCCTTCCGTGGTTGTCTTATCTATATGATAAAAGAATCCCATTTTAGCAACTTTGCGATTCTTGAATGATTGCATTGCCTATGAAGATGCTTAAACAACAGCTGCAGCTGCAGATGTTATCAAGGCCATTCATTCCCAGGATCACGCATTCACTCTACAAATACCAGACATCCAATAGTGCTAAGCACAGTGTGCATTACCGAAGGCAAAAAGCAAGCACAGCATTGACCTTCCTGGAGTTTAGAGTGGTCTGTGTAGAAATGGGGAAGGACAGTGACTTATTAACTGTCTAAAGAAGATGGACATTATGATGAGATGTATCACAAGAGATGGTAATCAACAGAGGCCACTATGGCTCATCTACTCAACAATAGATTGGACACAGTAATGGCCACACCTTGGAACATGACTAGGGTTATGAGACTGACACATGGTATCAAACCCTGGGAAAGGAAGAGAGTTTTACGCATGAATGCAAGCACCTCGGCATCATAGGAAGACAGTGAGAACAAAGTGTAAAGTGTCCCTGCAAGAAAGAAGGGAGAGGATGTTAGAGAGCTTGCAAGGGGGATGATTTAAGAGTCTTCAGTGATGCATAACAGTTCCTCAGTCCTCCTGGGGAACAGAAAGCACAGTATTTCTCAGTGGCATGATTTAGTGCCTGGTGGGACATTTGGCAGTGTCTAGAGACATTTTTGTTGTCATAACCTGGGACTAGGGATGGAAGGGCAGGGGTCTAGTGTCATTAATGGGCAAAAGACCACCATGCAGCTAAACATCTTACTGTGCACAACACTGGGGTTGAGAAATTCCCACCTACAGAAGAGTTGGTCAGCAAGTCTTGGCGGTCACTGGTGTTTGCCTAAGAAACAATGCCAGGAGAGGAACAGTATTTCTCAGAGTTGAATGTTCTTCCCCTCACAGAAGTTGCCCAGGTCTCTGTGTAAAAGATGTTTAAGGAGCAAGGGCAGGGGCTGGAGAGACAGCTCAGAACTTAACAGCCCTTGTTGTTCTTGAAGAGGGCCCAGGTTCAGTTGCCAGCACCCACACAAAGGCTCGCAACCATTCGTACCTTCAATATCAGGGAATCCAACAGCCTCTTCTGACTTCTGAGTGCACTAGACACACACGTGGTGCACAGGTAGACATGCAAAACAATCATACATGCAAAATCAAATAAATAGTTCCTGTTTTGTTGTTGTTTGGTTTGTTGTTGCTGTTTAAGTGAGTCAGAGGAAATGTCCAAAATGAATAAGAAGTGTGCGTACAATCATGAAACGCAGCTGAAGCCCTGGGAGATGAGAGCACCCAGAGGAGCTCAGAGAAACGGAGCCATGGGAGGCTGACAAAAGAGCAAACAGATGGGGACATATAAAATAAATAGGGATAGTGGGAAAGTAAGACTCAGAGAAGGAGGATAGAGCCCAGGGATCTTTACGGTATTGTAACAGTGGTGTGTGACCTTAGGCACTTGTAAACAGGCATAAAGCAGCAATGTATCAGTATCATCTGTAAGAAATACACAAACTACAGGGAGCAAAGGAGTACATGGGAATCCTCTGTGCTTTCTCCTCAAATTCTCTGTAAATCCCAAAACTGCTCGGAGCAGGAAAATCTAGTAAGTGTTGCTAAGAATTTAGGGTTTAATCATTTAAATTACTACCTGTGATAATATAAAGGCATGAGAAAAATTAAGCTATGTTTTACCTTAAATGTTGTTATTTATCTTCAAGAAATACCCTAAAAATCAGTTCCCTTGAATGCCACAGAGAAGTCAAACACACTTGTTGATTCCTGTCTCTAATCTCTGCACTTGGGAGGCTGAGGCAGGAGGATCATGAGTTCAAGGCCACATGATGAAATCCCCATCTAAAATAACAAACAAATAAATATAAAAAGAATCCGAACTGAATCTGCTCTTGCTGTTAACTAACATCCCAGACTACCACAGTGACCTTTGACATGGTCCATGTCAGGGCTCTGCTGGCCTACTTGCAAATTACTGGTGAGGATGTGAAGAAAGTAAGTAGGGAGAACTGGGCCAATATCTGAGTAAAGGGCTGGAGAGAAGACTCAGCTATGAGTGCCCAGAGCTGTTGCAAGTTCAGTTCCCTGCACCCGAGTCAGGCAGTCCACAACTGCCTGTAACTGCTCCAGGAGATGCTGATGCCCTCTTCTGGCCTGCACATGGGTAGAAAGACAGACAGGCAGGCAGGCAGACAGACAGACACACACACACACACACATGCACTAAAAATGATAACAAACCCTTTCAGAAGAGAATTTGAGTTTGTGAGCAAATAAAGAAAATTAATAAGGGATGCAGACTGAAATATTTTTCTTAATATACAGGGGAGTTGAATCCATTTGCAAACCGAAGGGAAGGCCTGTTCGAGAAGGAAAGACTTGAAATCCAGTAGAGAGCAGTAAAGGAGTCAGGTCAGTGAAGAAGCCGAGATCCTGACCATTCACACCAACCATCACATGTGGCACGTTCTAGAGAAGAAAGAGTCACCTTTCTCTGCAATGGATGCCAGCGATGAACTGGAATGTATCTTCATCAGCATTGTGAGGAAGAAGAGGCAGTTGGTGAACAGTGTCTGACACTGAGATGGTGGATCATGGACTTAGGAAAACCAGGGAGCAGCATGTTGGTGCCAGACACTCAGACTGTTGAGGGGACAGGTGAATGGATCAGGCCTCGGGGAGACACGCAGATTATTTTTACACTATAACAAAGAAGATTTGATGTCTAATGTAACCCAAGACCCTCACCCCACACCACCCCAAGCCACCCCTCCAGGCACGAGCCACACCTGTGAGCTCTTGGTAAATGCAACTCTTACATCTCGCTAAAGAAGCTTCTATGTCAGCAGCTGGAGACTACTACAGAGATGAATGGTCAGCCAAATTGCAGAGAATATATGATGATGTTACAGTCCCCAGCCCCAGACTGGACAATTATAACACAACCAGCACACCTAATGTTCAGGGAACCTCAGAGAAGAAGGGGTAGAAAGTGCGTCAGAGCCTAAGGACCAGGAAGCCCCACTGCATGACAATTTCTTCTGGACAAAACAGGAATGTTGCTTCCATGAACTCTCAGCAATATGACTGCCTGCACAAGACTTGCAAAGACCACATCAGTTGGCATGCCAATGTAGATGAAGGAAATTTACCAGGCCCCACCCATAGATAGAGTGCTACAGGCAAGCAATGGCTGCTAAAAGAGAAACTACCAGGTTTTCTTTATCTTATGTTCAGGGACAATTAATTAATTAATTAATTAATTAATTAATTAATATCACTAATTGAACTTACTAGAATATATATATTCAATATATTGATATTCATATATTCAATATATTCGCTAGGAGATAGATAGATAGATAGATAGATAGATAGATAGATAGAGATATGAAAAGGAAATGAATCCA
Source organism: Uromys caudimaculatus (assembly GCA_028551405.1). Lineage (NCBI taxonomy): Eukaryota > Metazoa > Chordata > Mammalia > Rodentia > Muridae > Uromys > Uromys caudimaculatus. The sequence goes on from CM052704.1 coordinate 61,230,747, forward strand.
AGAGGAGTAGTTGCGGAGGCACAAGAGCGATTGGTGACAGGGAAATGGGAAAGATGCATAGAATGTTCTCATGCATAAAATTCTCAAATTAAAAAAGCAAAAAGACTAAAAAAAAAAGAAAGAAAATTTGTAGGACAGGGTACAGTAAGCCATTGCTGAGAGAGCTGTGGGTTAGTTTTGTGATACTGTAACAACACACCTGAGATAGTCAGTGTATAAGGAGGAAATGTCCATATTGGCTCATAGACTTAATCCATGGCCTCTTGGCCTCTCTGCCTTTGAGCTTCTGTTGAAACAAGACATTGTGGCAAGAAACATGGGGTATAGGAATTTCATTCCATGGCAACTGGGCAATGAAAGAGACAGGAGGGGACCAGGATCCCATTAGTCTTTTCAAGGGCACACCCCTAATGACCTAGCTTTTCCCCACTCTCTCATCTCTTAAAGGTCCTACCATCTCCCAGTTATAAATAGCAAAATCAGTATGTTTTGCCTCACCATTCAGTCTAGTCCTTAATCACAGAATCCAATAGACCAGCAACAGAGCACTCAACAGGCTATTGAAGCCCGGCTTTGCAATACAGATTCATGGGGTTAATTAAGAATTCCTAGGGCATTCCCCTTGTCTTGCCACTGCGCCTACTGATTTTCCTTATGTGTACTGCATCTCCACTCAGTCATCAGTATTATTTCCTAAGGAATTTGCTAAGATGTCCTGCACTCTTGGGATCTTGGGCTCTTTACCAATAAGGCATCATTAAGAGCAAACTTCCACCCCAGGAGTAGGATCTGCATGAACTCCCCTCTTGGGAGTATCTTCTCTGCAAAGACAGTGAGCGAGCACATAGACCATCACTTCAGTTGAGGAGCAGGCCTTCTGGTCAGGAGGGTTTCCCTTCTAACATCATGGAGAAGGAAACAAGCCAACCAAGCAGTGTTCTCCATGGAAAGTTCCAGTATCTATCCTTCCCCGAGTCAAAAACAACCTCAAAAGATAAACTTCCACTCTGAGGTCAATATGACTCTCAGCATGCGCCAACATTGGGATTCATCCTATTTTTTAAAGCCCTTCTGTTTACATAAAAGAAAACTGAACTGGAGCAATCACAGAAGGACTGTAAACAATCTCTGAAACAAGCAACTGCCTTCATGTGGAGTGAAAATTATTACCATCAACTTTCTATCTCACAAGCATGGCATTTCTTTTAGTCGAGAAAGATGACATTCAACAAAGGTAGAGGAAGACAAACATTCGAAAACCATATCATCCTGTGTGTGTAGAATGAACTACAGATAGAAGGCTATCTTATTCCCATACTTAATCTGTCTTCATCTACGGGATTTAACAAAATATGTCGTGGAAGGTTCACTAGAAGGTTTTCCAGAGGGAGGTTTTCAGCACCATAATGATGAGTTGGCAAGCTTCCCCCAAGCTCAGCCCTAAGATATGACACTTTTAGTTGTTTCTTCTTGCGCTTAAGGCCAATCTACTCAGATTAGAAGTGCCAGGGATAGACCTTGGGACAGCCTGAGTCACATACTAAACAACTAAAGCCAAGATGGGGGTCACTGAAAAACTCTTGATAATCACTTCTTGGAAGCAAGAAGGAAACTCAAAGAGAATGAACAATCCTGGATGTCTCCCAAGACATCCTCCTGGGGCTTCTCTAGGCCAAGGACAACCTGGTATGGCTCCTGTAGCCAGATTTTATCCTGCTTTCTCACCCCCATCACCATTCTGTCATCAGGCATGACCACAACCAAAGGATACTTTGTGAGAAATGAGTCGGCCTGGCACACATCATTGGGGTAGACTATTTTTCTGAGCCAGGGGACTAGAAACCAGACAGTGTTTGCTGTTGAATTTAAATGTAGAACTTTGGACTGAAATATTGAATATTGCTCAGTGCTAGCAAAGCAAAGGATACCTGAGCACTACCCCTAGAACCACAAAACATAGGAGGACCCTTGACCTTCGAGGGTCTTTTATAAGTGATAAGGATTTATTTTCCACGTTTTGGAAGCTGGAAGTTCTAGATCAGGGTTGGTGTGGAGGATGATGGTGCCTTTGTTCTGCATACTTCAGAGAAGACAGATGTTGTCTTCATATGAGAAGAAAACCAGGAAAAAAATGAGGTCCCTCCTCTAAGCCCTTTATAAAGAGCACAAATCTATCCATGGGAGTTATGCCCCTGTTACCTAATCACCCCTTAATACTATCACACCAGTGCATAAGTTTAAGCACATGAATACTAGGGGTCAAATTCAGACCCCAGCAAAGAACAATCACATCTTAAGTTCCTAATATATGTAAGCAAGAGTTTATACCGGGATCCAATGGATAGTTTCAGCCCTATGGTCAAATGGATGGCCCTTGTTAAATACAGTGGACCACAAAACAAAAGACCATGACTGTATGAGGGGATTTGTAGGGTATAAGGAAGAATGACAGGGCCAGGGAGATAAGAGAGTAAGTATGTGGAGTGAGTATAATCTGAAGGCATTATGCACATATATGAACAAATTAAGTAAGTTTTAAAATTAAGTTGGGATGAGGAATACCAGTATGAAAACAAGAAAGAGTTCAGGGGTCCCTGCTGACTTAGATCCTTGGCTATGTGGTTCCCAGGCCACAGGGGAAGGCAACACAAAAAGACAGCTGTCTGTGTCTCTCAAAGCTACACTGTCTATAAAAGGTGGACCTACTTGTAGCTCCAAAGGGAATATTCTGTGGACTACTTTGTAGTGGAAAGTATACCACTAACATCTCATTACACAAATGGTCCTGATATGACTTCAAAAATACATAGAATATACACACCCTTTGGGACAGGGATGCACAAATACATCCACATAGTATCAAAACAGTGAGTCCTATATGCTTATAAAGACCATCTGAGAAAAATAGTACTGGTCACATTTCACTTCTCCCATTATAAGTTAAAGATCTGCATACCCAAGAGGGGTGGTTTGAATAGGAATGACCTCCATAGAATCAAGTGTTTCAATGTTTGGCCCATAAGGAGTGGTATTATTAAGAGGTGTGGCCTTGTTAGAGTAGGTGTGGTCTTGTGGAAGGAAGAGTGTCACTATGGGGACAGGCTTGGAGGTCTCAGATGTTCAAGCTAGATGTAGTGTGACTTCTACTGCCTTGCTTCCCGCCATGATGATAATGAGCTAAACCTCTGAAACTGTAAGTCAGCCCCAGTTAAATGTTTTCTTTTATAAGAGCTGCCATGGTCATGGTGCCTCTTCAGAATCATGGAAACCTGAACTAAAACAAGGGTATACGCTTCATCTTCAGTCTCTCTTCTGTTCATGTCTAATGACTGTACTAACACACACTTGTTACTGTGTGTGTGTGTGTGTGTGTGTGTTTTCAGTGATAACTAACAGGGAATGCAGAAAGGAATGAGGCATCTAAGCCATATCAGGTAGGCATGTACTTAATCATAAATGAATTTAAGAAATAAAAATCCTTCACTGCAAAGACTTAAAGCAATGTGTATTATTTCTGTCTCTGGCGACAAGTCTAACTGCAGGATAGCAGAGTACCACAGCGGAGTGCCTCTGTGGAGTAAGTACCTCAGCAGAGTACCTCAGAACCCCACATGACTCTGTTTGCTGGATATGGACAGATTCTTTACCTACCTCCATGTCCCATATTTCCAGGAAGAAGGTGGAAAGGCTAAAAGCCTTGTCTTGAGGTAAGGTTGTGTTTTTGCATGGGCAGGGAGGCCATCCACTTGCTTAACTGGCTACAGCTGTGTCACGAAATGGCAAGGTGGGAAGCTGGCAAATGTTTAATAACTTTTAGCCTTCACAAAAGAAGGCTAGGGAAAACTGGTTAGAGTGAGCATGGGAGGGCACTCCACGAGCTGTGTGCAAACAGCTTTCCCAAAAGAAATGCTTTTCTCGGATCGTGCATGTCACTGTCTGTGCCACCCACTCTCTGTGGGTCAGTTTTTGTAGGCTCTTGGGTTTGAGGTTATTCTGCCCCCCTTGCTTCAGTCTCATAGAACCTTGTCCTCTAGCCCTTCAAAACTATTTGAAGTTGAAGTGAACTCCTCATGTTTCTACCCCAGACTTCTCTCCAATTATAATCATTTCCATGCCAGATTTTGCAAGTTGATTTATTTTGCTAGTAACCCTTACTTTGCACTGTTTAAAATAAAGAAGTTTGAGCTCAGACTCAAATCATGTCTGTATTCGGCATGTTTAGCTGCTTCTGTGACCCCTGTGACAATAGGGATCACACACACACGGGGGGGGGGGGGAGAGAGAGAGAGAGAGAGATATGCTGGGAGGATTCCAGATTTTGCTCTGAAGTCCGCATAAACTTTCTGACTGTGTGATGGATATACAAGAGTAACCTAGAAAAATAGTCACAAAAATTGCACCACAGGGACACAGTTGCAACTGCTGTGACACTGTTATCACCGCTACCACACACTATATACAAAACACTGTAGGATAATGAAAAGTTTAAACACAAAAAAAAAAATGCAGGAAGAATGTTGGAATATTCTATGAAATGTCTTAGGAACAGCACTTACAACAAGCCATAGAGGCAGACACCAAAACTGTGTCTAAATTATAATCAGTACTGGATGGAAAGAAAGACCGCGAAAAATAAATAAAGCTAGAAGGGCAAGACTCCGATGTGGGAGAGATATTTGCAATTCATGTGACTGATTTTTTTTTTTAACATGTAACATCAATAATATATTTTAAATTCTATAATCGATAAAAAAAAAAAAAAGTGACAGGATAGAGAACAGCAGTCAAGCTGCCGGAGAAGACATCAGAAGACCCCAAAGCATGCGACCAGCATTGGAAACCTCACGTGTAGTCAGGGAACTGAAGTATTCTCATGACATTTACTCACACCCCTCAAATTGAGGAGACTGCCCCGTACGTGTGTCAGCACTAACATGTAAGGACGCAGGAGAATGAAACTCCCATGAGAGCCTCCATCGGAATGACCACCGTGGACTCTCTAGGCGCAGCCTGTGGCTTGGAACATCTCTTCCCCATCGTAGTTCCCTGAAAAAGTCTTGCAAATAAGTATCAGGAGACAGACACAAAGATGTACATTGTAGCTTTGTTTGCAATAAAAAGAATTTAAAAGCGACCTAATTGTCTATCAAAAAGAGGATTCTGAAACAAATGGCTAATTACTCACACAATGGAAAAGAATGAAAATGAAAAAGAAAAAAACCACTGTGAGACTAAATGAATATGATCTGGTCTCCTTTCCACAGGGATAAAGGCCTGTGGCCTTCTCTCCACTTCCCCTCTCTACCCTTTTCAGAACACTCCTCCTTCTCCTTCAAGTATTTTTCTTTTCTTTTCTTTTTACCTTTCCTCCCTTCTTTCTTCCTTTCTATTTATTTAATTTTACTTATTCACTTTACATCCTGCTCACTGCCCCCCTCCAGGTTACCCCCTCCCACAATCCTTCCCCCTTTCCCTTCTCCTCTGAGCAGGTATGGCCCACCTGGGTATCTCCCAACCCTGGTACATCAAGTCTTGAGAGGCTAGGCACATCCTCCCCCACAGACAAGGCACTCCACCTAGAAGAACATATCCCACATATAGGCAACAGCTTTTGGGACAGTCCCCACTCCAGTTGTTTGGGACCCACATGAAGACCAAGCTTCATATCTGTTACATATATACAGGGAGGTCTAGGTCCAGTCTGTATATGTTCTTTGGTTAGTGGTTCAGTCTCTGAGAGTCCCAAGGGTCCAGATTAGTTGGCTCTGTTGGTCTTCCTGTGGAGTTCCTATCCCCTTCGGGGCCCACAATCCTTCCTCCTGTTCTTCCATAAGAGTCCCCAAGCTCCATCCACTATTTGGTTGTGGGTGTCTGCGTCTGTTAGGCAGGGTCTTTCTATGTAGGTACACCAGGCTACCCTCACAGAGATCTGCCTGCCTCTGCCTCTTGAGTGCTGGGATTAAACATATGTGCCACCACATGCAGCTTCTTCCAGTCCTTCGTAATGCATTCCTGCCATGGGGGAACTTTACCTACTGTTTCCAGCCTTGCTCCATCCCCCAGAGATCCTGATTTATCTCTGTCTTAGTCATCTTATGTATTATCAGAGCAGTAACAGCCATGGGCTCCCTAGCAGCAGACACTGGTCAGTGTTGTGTTCCTTTCTGCTTAACCTTGTATAAGTTGATAAGGAAACAATCTCACTTTAATGTCTACTTGGTTATTAGTTCTGAGATTGAAATTTTCACAGGCTAGTTACTTCCTTATGCCTTTTCTGTCGTCCTCAGATGGTTCCTTGCTCATCTTAAAGAATAGAAAATAGATTTAGAATTGAATTGAATTGAACACTAAGATTTCAAAATGAATGGATGCAAATATTGGAAACAAAATAAGTTACTACAGCATAAGTAGTGTCCTTCAACTGTGAACGTGCGCCATCAACACTGCAAACTTCACGCTGAGACACTTCCCTCATGAGGGAGTCAATCACATACCTTTCCTGATTACAAAATAATGGTTTTAGGGTCATAAGGAGGGCAAGACAGTATGTCTCAAAAGCCGTTTGTACTCTGCAAAGACCCTAGCATGAGATACCCCAATAAGTTGCAATAATTCTGAAAATATACAAACTTATTTTTATCAACCTAACATTGCCATCTTTGTAAAGTTTCTTATTTACCTTACAAAAAAGCTAATGAGAAATGATTGCCTGATAGAGACAGTCACTTTCTCTAGTAAGTGCTCTGTCTGACCCTCACATGCCACGCTTTGATTCCCGGGTTTTCTACCTTCCCAGAATGTTGTGGATGGCCCTGGTGTTGTCTGTATTTTGATATTAACTCCATTTTCCCAGAGGGGCTATCTGGAATGAGGAATGAGTCACAAACTCAAGTGACTTCTTAGGAAACTTCCCCAATGAATAAAGGAACCAATCGCTGGGCGAGTAGGCAGGACTTCTGGTACGAAGGAAGAGGAAAGAGAGAGGGGAGCTTTTTTTTTTTTTTTTTTTTTTTTTTTCGGGGACAGAGTGAGGAT
>CM052704.1:61237881-61259285 GCA_028551405.1 Uromys caudimaculatus
GCAGTGGTGGTGCACGCCTTTAATCCCAGCACTTGGGAGGCAGAGGCAGGCAGATTTCTGAGTTCGAGGCCAGCCTGGTCTACAGAGTGAGTTCCAAGACAGCCAGGGCTACACAGAGAAACCCTGTCTCGAAAAAAACCCAAAAAAGGAAAAAGAAAAAAGATATAGCTACTAGGGTCTCCCTGCTCCAATGGTGGATCCGCCAGGATTCACCACCGGAGGATTTAGATTTAATATGGTTTACAAGATTAGGATTTTAGTTGATGCACCCAGCAACTGAGTTACCACTGATTCTGAACTAAGTTTGTGTGATGTTTTCCTTCAAGCAGCGGTTCGACTGGGTTCCAGAGAGAAAGGTACAGCGGCAAAGCATGGGTTTGCCTGATGTGCACCACAAAAGGCAGTGGGGGTTTTGACGCATGGGGCTGGCGTGGTAGTGACCCGCCGGTGGGAACTTAGAGAGCTCGGTGGAGAGATGTTGGAGCTCTGAGTCAGAGTCTCCATGAGATAAGAACAGGCCAGCCATTGCCCACCAGTGCATGGCTGGCCAGTCCATCATGGCAGAGATTTGCCGGTAAAGTGGATTCATTTTTTTTATTTCTTGCAACACCTGAATGTTAGTTTTCATTGCAGTGATGAAACAGCATGGCCAAAGCGGTATAAAGAAGAAAGAGTTTGTTTTGACTGACAGTTTGTTCTGGTTGAGTGTTGTTGTTGTTGTTGTTATGTTGGTTTGTTGTTTCTTTGGTTTTGTCTGCTGCTTGACATGTATTGAGTCATTTCTTAAGAGAGACCCTCAATTGAGAAAATGTCCCAACCAGATTGGCCTGGGGGCAAACCTGTGGGATATTTTCTTGATTACTGATTGATGTGGAAGGGCCCAGCTCACTGTGGGTGACACCATTCCTGGACAGGGGATCCTGGGTGCTATAAGAAAGCAAACCTAGCAAGCCAGGAGGAGCAAGCCAGTAAGCAGCACTCCTCCATGGCCTCTGCATCCCGGTCCCCGGCCTGAGTTCCTGCTCTGACTTCCCTGGATAATGGACTATAAGATGTAAATAAATCCTTTCCTCCCCAGGTTCTTTAGTTGTGCTGCTTTATCACAGCAGTAGAAACCCCAACTAAGACATAGTTCCAGGGAGAGAATCCGTTATGGTGAGGGAGGCACAGCAGCAGGCAGCTGAAAGGTAAACCAGAGATTCACATTTTTAACTTCTAACACACAGCAGAGAAAGCAAACTGATAGTGAGGCTATAAACTCACAAAGTCCAAGTGACATACTTCCTTCAGCAAGGCTGCACCTCCCCCAAACAGTACCATCAACAGGGGATCAAGTGCTCAGATGCATGAGGCTATGGGAGACGGTTCTCTTTCAAACCGTGACAATTCTTTTGCAGAGTCGAAGAGCTTCTCAGGGCCTCATAGGCTCAGTTTTCACTAATAGTGTTGTCTTAGTTAGAGTTTCCCTGCTGTGAACAGACACCATGACCAAGCCAAATCTTATAAGGACAACATTTAATTGGGGCTGGCTCACAGGTTCAGAGGTTCAGTCTGTTATCATCAAGGCAGGAGCATGGCAGCATCCAGGCAGGCGTGGTGTTGGAATTGCTGAGAGTTCTACATCTTGTTACAAAAGCAAACAGGAAAAGACTGACTTCTAGGCAGCTGAGATGAGAGGCTTAAAGCCCAAACCCATGATGGCACACTTACTCCAACAAGGTCACACCTACTCCAGCAAGGCCACACCTCCAAATAGTGCCACTCCCTGGGCCAGTCATAGTCAAACCATCACAAGTGTCTACTAACTTGATCTTGAATTCAAATGAGGAAAAAAAATTGTGTATGCGTATACATGTGTATATGCTTGTGTGTGTGCTGTGTGTATACTGTATATGTAGGTGTGTGTGTGTGTGTGTTTACATATGTAGCTAAAAGAACAGCTATGGAACTGGAGCTATCAAGATAATAGCTATAATGACCCTGCAACAGTTTCTTCTCTTTAGGAGAAATTCATCACTGTCTGGATTTTGACAGACAGCATCAGGCAAGCCAGAGTTTGAAATAATGCTTGGCTCCTGGAGAGCTGAGCAGACAGGATCTCTTCCTTTGAGGACAGTCAGGGTGCTGCTTAGGAAACAGGCTTCAGAACCCCACCCACTCGTGACTTAGCCTGCACCAAACCCAGTGGATCCAATGGCTGGCTGATTTTTATCAAGTTTAAAGGTTGTTCAAGGACAAACGATAACCAGAGTGTTTGTATTTGTTCTGTTCTCATTATCATAGTATTAGCTTATAGTTACCAAATCCTCTCACTGGAAAAGTGGGCTGGGACGGAGTTCAGTGGCAAAACATTTGTCCAGCACACACAAGACACCATGTTTGGCCCACAACACACACACACACACACACACACACACACACACACACACACACACACGCACGCACACACACACACACAAAGCAAAAGTAATACCAAAATATGCAAACTGTGATACACCATGCTCTGTGTAACATAAGGTGTGTTTGAGGTTTCTACTTTAATTCCTTTGAAACTTTGTTCTCAGTGTCACATAAAATACCTTTGTTCTAAATTTACAATTATCTTAAGTAAACATCTCACAAAGCTTATTACAAAAAATAATAACCTAAACCAGACTTTCGTTTCTATTAAAATGTTCCCAGGGGAGCTGGATTTCACATCTGAGACCCTGATTTAGCTAAAAGATTTATAAGGACACATGTAGAAATACAAAACCCCATTGGGTGATGAAGCAGGCCTGAGACATAATTATGGTTGTCTCTGCTCTCCATTCCACTGGAAATTGCTCCCAGGAGCATTGGGTGAGGTGGTGGCGAGGAACAACATAAATGCTCCACACAATGTGACCACCTGGTTCCCCTTTCCAGCCCAGTCTAAAGGCCACGAGAAGACGGCACAATGTGCGGCTGACATTAAACTAAGGGGAATATTTTCTCCGAACGGAGCCAGTGTCAAAGATTGGTTTTCATGACCTTGGGGCCAGGTGCAGTTGGACTGTCCCTATGCTGTAATTGTTGCCCAGGAGGCCTGTCATGAGTGCCATGTCCTAAACAAAAATCTATGCACTCAAGTAAGATGTGCACTACAGTCTAGGAACAGAAAATTGACATCTTCCTTGCAAAAACTATAAATGCTTACTAGTTTGCTGAAACTTCCCAAAAGTGAAGAAACTGGGAGGCCTGAACTTAGCAGCCTCTTGCTTTTGAAAATGTTCCCAGATCTTTTCACAAGACAGGGTGGGGTTGCTTGTTCATCTTGCCCCCACCCCAGGGAGCCGCTGGTTCTTACAGGCCTCTGCTGAGTAAAGAGGGTGGTCGGCATTTCTGTTGCCCTTGCTCCTGCCATGATTTAACTATCATAGCACCGAACCTGGCCATCCAAAGAACTCAAATCTTCTGTAATGAACGATCAGAGTCTTGCGAACACAAGGGTTAAATGTCAAGATTCAGTCATGGAAGGAAAGCAAGATTGAAAAGGACGATTAGAGGAAACACTCGTGTCTCTGTTTCTGTTGAGGACACTCTAGCCACCAGCACCAGCCAGCCATCCACACTCACCTCTGCCTAGGACAGCTGCACAGCCGAGTCTCACAAGCTTTCCACCTTCTAAGACTGCAATCCAGAAGCCAGATGCAGGAGACACTTGCTGAGCCATTGCTGACATGTGAAACTCAGCTCTGCACTGTGGCTTGAATCAGGGAAATTCTTCCACTGCTCAATAAGAACCTATTGCACCCAAGGGTTTAGAGGTATATTCTTTCCTGAGAAGTGAAAGAAAAGCCATTAAAGGAGCATGCCACATCAAATGCAAGCACTCTTGAAGATAACAGCCCACCCATGGACCACAAATCAGCAATGGCAACATTTGTCTGCGCAGAACAAAAGAGTATCATGTAGAGTGAACCTGTTGTTTCAGCTGTCTGTGGTTCTCTATCCCTAGTTGGTTGGAAATGAGGACGCATCACAGTACAGTTGGCAGAGGTCTCCCATAGAAACACCTCTCAGATGCAATGAAAGCTTATTGTGTGTTACTGATAAATCTGAAGTTCCAAAAGGCAGACCATGCTTAGCTATCCCTCATGTGATCACGTATTCAGCCGCATGCTAGTCTTCAAATAGCAAAAGGACCCAAGTGTCAAGGCACCATCCTGAGGCTAGTCTCACTCCTGTCCAACCTTCTGGGTCCAGCTCTGCTTAGCTTTTAAAAAAATATCCCTCTGCACAGAAAGATCCCCTGTAGATTACATCATTATCAGGCACGTTGGTATTGAGTAAACACAGCCAGACGCCAGGCTAGGCACTGACAGGCCACAATCGGAATGGAAGCATTCCTGCCTCAAGAGTACCATGAGATGTTTTTAAAGCTTTGAGTGACACCACTTTTCAAGCACACACACACACACACACACACACACACACACACACACACACACACACACACACACACACTGCAGAAAGAACCTTCTTCTATAGAAAGAGAAGAAGGGAGAGTGATCCACTTTAAAAACTAGATAGATATCACACCAGGCGTACTGGTGCATGCCTTTAATTCCAGCACTCAGAAGGTAAAAGCAGGCAGATCTCTGGGTCTCTAAATTCAAGGCCAGTCTGGTCTACATAGGGAGTTCCAGGATAGCCAGAGCTACATAATGAGACCCTGTCTTGACAAAAAAAAAAAATTGTAGATGGAGAGAGAGAGAGAGAGAGAGAGAGAGAGAGAGAGAGAGAGAGAGAGAGAGAGAGAGATCCTTATGACCTTGGCGTTGGTTGCAGGAACTTCTTTTAGGGAGCATGTACTACTGAGAAACAGAAGGGAGATTCAGTTCACATCTACCCTTTTTCCCTTACAGAAATTATGTTTACTCTAAAGAAAACAGGAGAGTCAGAACACCTAGGAATGCAGACTTGCAAGGGTAGTCTTCCAGGACTTTCTTTGGCTGTCTCCTTTTTCAATTTCACTTCTCTTTCTGACTGGCATCATTCTACCCAATGTCTTCGTAGGTAATGCTGTGCTATTTGGTCAGCCCAATGGATACAGGCCATAGAGCATAGACATGACCCACACTCACTGACACTTGAGTCCCTTGTCTGTGTGAATCTTCAGCTATGGATCAAGAGTTCTACTAACCTCCTGTGTGACCATAGTCACTTTTCGTTCTTCTGACTCCCCGCCTCCATTCCTGTAAACAGAAGGGCTGATATCAATATCTAGCTTTAAAACCACATGTTTTTCTGACCTTTCTAATTTAAGACTAAATCACACAGTCATCTATGGGTGTTCCCTGCACATGCTTACAGCTGGCAGAGGAATGACTCAGGAGAGGCAAGGAGAAAATCTAGTCTGCACGACTTAGCTGGGCTCCTTCAAATTTCTAGATCTGATACTGGGCAGTTTATTTTGGACATATTTAAGTACCGCACAATTTGGGAAAAGTTTCCTGGTAACAATTATCACCATCCCATATACACAATAAAGCTTAAGGAATCTTAGGGGCCTAGGGGAAGATCCATGTGGTCTAGGTCATAGAGATAATGTAGAGGTCACCAAGCTACAAAGTACACGTGTCATCTCCCTAAGGATGAGTTCTACTGAGTGCGAAAAGTGCTCAAGATAAAGGTCTAGAAGGGAGAGTGTGGGACAAATGTAGTTGCCAGGGTTATTCAGGTGTGGCCTGGCCCTACAGATAGCATAGATCACCAGACCATTAACAACATCCACTCCCAGCCCCTTTCATTTAAGAGGCAACCCTAGTGCTTCCCTGAACTAACTACCATACTGCTTATCTGTGAGCGCAAAGACTTTGTGCCCTCTCAACAGTCATCATTTTTTCATTGTTTTTGTCTGTCTGTCTGTTTGTTTGTTTGTTTTTGAAACAGGCTTTCTCTGTGTAGCCTTGGCTGTCCTGAAACTCAATTTGTAAACCAGGATGGCCTCATTGAAATCTGCCTGCCTCCGTCTCCCAAGTGCTGGGAATAAAGGTGTGGCACCAGCCTTAATCATCATATTTAAAAAAAAAAATCTCTGCTGCTATTCTTATGAGATGCAATTTATATTTTTCATAATTTGACATTTGGTTTACTTGAGCAATATATACCAAATCCCAATCTAAATAGCAGAATTCTGCTTATGATCACAAAATATTCCAACTACTCATACCAAGCCTGGTTTAAACCAGTGTGTGTTTAAGTTATTGTACAAAATAATGGTTTCATTGTTTTTCATTTATATAATTGAGCTGTGTTCATATTTACCCCATTACTCTCCCCTCTCTCCCTTCCGTCTTACCCTCAAATGAACACACCTGCCTTCAAACACACACACACACACACACACACACACACACACACACGAGAGAGAGAGAGAGAGAGAGAATATACACATGGTATGTATATAATATATAAGGTATATATGTAAAGAATATGTAGGTAAGATGTGTGTATATAATATATATTATATATATATATATATTCCATATATGAGGAAGAAGGTGTGCGATTTGTCTTTCTGCACCTGACTTACTTTGCACAGAACGGTGGACTCTGGCCCCACCTATCATCTGTAAATGACTTAGCCTCACTCTTCCCTACCACTGATGAGCTCCCTTGTTTACACATACCGTCGTCTCTTTAACCACCCTCCTGGAAGGGTGCTTGTGCACCCTTGTGCAGCAGTGACAGTGGGTTTGCAGTGTCTCTATGGTGTCCTGACTTAGGCTCCTTCCGAGAAACGGCCTTGAGTGGTAGAGCTGGATGCTATGGCAATGTAGCTGGAGTCTTAGCTTCCATGGTGACTGTAGTAGTGTACATCCCCATCCAGGTCTCTCCTCCAGATCCTTGCCAGCGTTTTCTCTCTGTTTTCTTGGTGATGACGTGGAAATCTGTTTTAAAATGCGTGTCCCTGACAGCTAAGGGTAGCATTCTTTCACAGATATGTTGGCTGTCTGTGTTTCTTCTTTTTAGAACTGTCTATTCACTTCATTTGATCACTTTTTGAATGGGAGTTTGGTGTTTAATTATTTTTATCTCTATCGCTTCTCGGCCTTTTGGCTAAGATCAAGTGTAATTATTTTTATCTCTTTATAGATTCTAGATATTAACCTTTTCTCCAGTGGATGTTGACAAAACTTCTCTCCCATTCTATATGCTGTCTCTTCGCTGTGATAATTGTTTCCTTGGCTGTGCAGAAGCTCTGGGGTCCCTAGCAATCTCACTTGACATGCCGCAGCATTATTTTCTGAGAGGTCTAAGTCCTTTCCAGAAAGTCCTTGCCTATATCTAGCTCTTGAAGCATTCATTTTGCCTGTTCTCCTCGAGCAGTTTGAAAGGTTCGAGTCTTGTCAGAGATTCTGTTGCTAGGATAGAAAACGCTGCCAGCTTCATACCTTGATTTTTGCCACTTCATTGAAACTGTCAATTAGCAGTGTTTCCTGGTGAAGTCTGGGGGTCTTCTCAGCAGTGCAAAGAAGGATGGTTGAACCTCTGCATTTGCTGTTTGTGCCCCATCTGTTCCTCTTGTCATCGTGCTGTAGCTAAGACTTGAAATGCTGTATTAAATGAGAATGGACACCCTGCTTCATTTCTAAGTTTCTGAACTATTCCCATTTAGAATAATGAGGGCTACAGCTTTATCACACAGACCTTAAAGGTAGTCATGAAGGGCTATTGAACTTTGTCTGAAGCCCTCCATTGAGATAATCGTATGGTTTGTTTTGAAATAAATTTATATGTTGTACAACATTTATTGATTTATGCATGTAGATCCCTGAAAAGAAGCCAACTTGATTTAAAAAAAAAAAAAAAAAAAAAAGGAAGAATTCACAGATTTCATTTCACCCTGGCACAGTGACTGGGTTAATCTCTGTATCATATCATTTGTGTATGTATATATGTTACAGAAGCAAACACAGCTAGACAGATTAAGTGTCACTCATTCACTACTTATGAGCACATTTCACTCTGAGAAGAGAATTATCTAAACCAAAAGCTACACGTCTTACCCATTTCACGTTATAATCAAATCGACCTCACAATCAAAGGCCCTAAGATGCAAGAACCAGATAACAGGCAGTACCTGTGACCTAAATAAGACTTCCCTCATAGAGTAACATGAAAAATGAATAAATACAAAAGCTTAAAACAAGATGCCCTACCATGATGATTGTAAAAGGACTTGTATAATTATTAGAAGCTATTTCTAATTTTCAGTTAAAATTCTCCACATATCTTGAAATAAAGGTGTTGTACTATCTGCCCAAACTGTTAAGCATTTGCTCCCTATGCTTTCCATTTTATTACCTGTGATTCTAGCTCACAGAAAAAGAGAGCAAGGCAAAGAGACAAAGCTACTCTTAGGATCGTACCAATGCCTTTGTCTGCTTGGGTAACGATACAGGCCATTTTCTTCTCTTTTTGCCTACTTTACTTTCCTCAAAGAAACAAACATGGATTGCCCCTCACATAGCTTCCGTGTGCATGACAGACACAGCAATATTACTTCCACAACCCTCTTTTCCAGTTGGAGATGATAATTTTGGAGGAAAAAAAAAAAAGGACATGAAGAATAAGCAACAGCATAAATCGTGTCAAAGGATTGGCCCAGCTGTCCCACCCATGGATGCTGACAGCTGAATATCAGGCAAAAAGCAAAGTCAGGTAGAAATGACCCCAGCTTCCTCACTGGGCAGTAATCTGACCTCAGATGAAAACTTGTCCAGGCCAAGGTCAAGACCAACTGAGACAATGAACACACTGGAGCATCTCCTAGCAAGCCTGGATAGAAAAGAGAACTGAAGTTATCACACGCCATCTACTTACCAAACTGAACTGTAAATACAGAACACTTAGTTAGGGTTTGCATTGCTGTGAAGAGACACCATAATGGAGGCAACTCTTATAAAGGAAAACATTTAGTTGGGGCTGGCTTACAGGTTCAGAGGTTTAGTCCACTATCATCATGGCAGGAAGCATGGCAGTGTCCAGGCAGACGTGGTGCTGGAGAAGGAACTGAGAGTTCCAAAGGCAGCAAGGAGAGGACTCTGTACAACCCTGGGTGAAGCTTAAGCACACTTGAAACTTCGAATCCTACCTGCACAGTGACATACTTCCTCCAACAAGGCCAGTCCTACTCCAACAAGCCCACACCTCCGAATAATGCCAAGCATTCAAACACATGAGTCTATGGGGGCCATTTCTATTCAAACCACCATAGCATTTGAAATAATAATCTTGGGGCTGGCCATTTGGCTCAGTGGGCTAAGGCACCTTCCACCAAACCAGGTTTGACCCCCAGGATCCATGTGGTAGAAGAAAAGAACCAACTTCTACAGCTTCTCCTCTGACTTCCACACCACAGCCCAGCACGGCATGCCAACCCCTAGCCCACTACACTCCGGCCCTTATGTCTACCTCACATACACAATCAGTCAGTCAATGCAATTTAAATTGCTGGGAGCATGAAGGTCCTTACATCCACAGATCAACAGAGAAACCAGTAAAGTTACTCACATAGAATTTCTCTTTCAAAGGGAAGGATGTATAACCTGTTTTCCCATCCAGAAAGCTAGGAATTAGAGGTGATTTACCGCCTGGTGATCTGTGTTATCTGTTGGGCCAGGCTTTATTAAACTTCCACAAGAGGACTGGAGGTGACTGGTAGTCTAAATGACTCTTACATTATCTGTATAGCCAGAGGCTCCCCCACACTCCCACAGCCGGGACAGCAAATTAAAAAGACAATTGAGGTTATCATATACCATGTATTTACTTCCCAAATGACCTCTACGCTATCTGTATGACCAAGACCAGACCAGATCCTTCCCTAGGCCTTTAAGCTAATACAGGTAACCTATCTTTGGAAGAAATGGCATGTGCTTTGAGTAGAGTTTCGGTGTAATTATGCCCCCTTGAGCACTGGGATTGTATTACACCAGGAAACTTTTCTCCAAATTATACTGTGCTTAAATATTTTGTCAATAAACCACCTGGCACCAGACTCTCTGGAAGTTTGATCCAGACTGATGAAATCAAGCTGAACCTAGCTTTCATTTTCACCTCTTCTTGGTTCATTTTCCTGTCTGCCATGATGCATGCAACATCGGCATCATAAAATGTCTCAAGTAATAATTATTTTTAAAGAAGATAAAGAGTCAAGTATGATCTCTAAGACAGCATCAAGACTATTGACAGAATACATCAAAGTGGTGTCAAATGAACCAGACACAGTAGACAATAAGCAAAGGTGGGGTTTCCTTTGGTAGAAAGGTGTCATTGAGGATGGCCAGCTGACTTCTTAGTGACCAAAATCCACTGCATAGTCTTCTGTACTGCAGATCCAGAAATACCACTGTGTCTGTGCACACAGGATTGATCAGATGATATCCACATACCAAAGACATTGGTAATAAGCTACAGCACAATAATGTATGGGAAAAAATGGAGCCAGTGTCCCTGGGGGCTCATTTCTTCCCATTTAGCTTAGGAAGAAATTGACTCAGCAAGTCTCACAGGAATAACAGGCTGATTCCAGATGCTGAGGTTCAAAGATGCTCCTCCCTAATGAAGTCAGTTCCTTCACCAGGAGCTTGTGTAACTACGGGGATACAGGGGCAGAGATACCTCTCAATCCATATGCTCCTGGGCTGAAAGTTGAGATTGGAACGGCTCTGATAGTGACGTGAAGGTGAATCACACTGTAAATCAGTGTACTCCTTCCTCCACTGAGAAAGTCTGACTACGAGGAAAACTAAAAATGCCTGCTAAACAAACATTGTGTTTAAGAACATTGTAGATTGACATTCTGGTGTTATGACATATGTCCTCATGGACTGGAAACAACCAGCTGGTAGATCACACTGTACAGTGTTATGGAGTTCCTCTCTGTGTGCACCTGAGAGGAAGCAGCTAGGCCCAGCCTAAGCACGTCTCTGTGAGATAGTGAGAACTTAGGGCCCCTATTCGGTAGATCCCGTAGCATGTAACATCCTAAACAGTTGATCCTACTTCAGGTTTCTTCCGCATTCATGATGGCGAAGAGGATCCATGCCTATTTTAAAAGACAGCATACCAATCTGGACTGGTGAACGTAGACTTTCTAATGCCTGCAGTTGATGGTTTTCCAGAGCATCTCACAAGCATTTTGTACATCTTGGCACTGGTGCAAAGAAAAGCCATCAAAGACACCCAGCAAACCCTTGCTCATCACTGTACTCTGAAGGCTAACAGAAGCCATGCCTAAGCTTAGTATAAGACCTTCGAGGCACACTGGTGTGCTGTGGTCTTCTTCCTCTCCTAGAAAAACACTCCCAGTCCTTTTCTTCCTATTGAGTAAGGAGTCCCAAAAGACTAAGTGAATCCATATTTCAAGACAAGACTGCTAAGGCTCACTGCTGTTCTCCGGCCTCAGTCTTCCCAGAATACTTGTGATAAACTGAAGTATGGGCCATTGCACTCCCATAGTCTGACATCTTATGTTGAAGTCCCAACTCAGTTAGCAAGACAAAGAGAGCAGTCTCAGACCCCAGATCCTAGACTTGTGGGAGGGCAAATGTCTGGCATCGATGGTCCCCATCTGGGTATTTTGTTATCAAAGTTCTAGCAAACAAGTACAGCTGTCCTACTTGACGGTTTCATGGCAAATGCAGGACACAGAAAAGAGAGAAAAATCTTGAGAAATAACTCAGGAGGGAGTGGCCACACCTAGGAGCCCGTGTCTGGAGCAAGATGCTGGGTGGGAGAAAGACCAGCTGAGTCTTCTTTCCACATCATTCCCATCATTAAATCATCATTTTTCCATCATTTAAATTACAGCATTTCATACTAAAGACCTAAATTTCTCTATGGAAAAAAATTGTCACCTCTGTCATCAAATACACTTGGCTTCTTCTATCCAGAAACTAAAACCATGTAAAGATTTTCACTTGGCTCCTCCCTCCTTTGCTCTTTAATTTTGAAAACACATGGTCTCTAACTGCTGTCACCATCTTTGGGTGACTTGAGTGTTTGAAATTGGCTTTAGAAACAGATAGGGTCTGTCTCTATCCAATGGGAGGAAAAGGACATGGGTTGTGTCTTGGAGTGAGAAGGAAGATGATAGCCCTGTCTTTCCCATCAGGGTCACCAAGAGGGAAGATGGTCTTTTCATAGCTGTAGTTACTATGAAGAAACAGTATTTCAGCATCTTCTGCCAGGCTGGAGAACCACCAAGCCTGCCCCACTGTGGTGGGTTCTGAAGGGTCATTCAGCTTAGGGAACTGTAATCTACACTAGGTTATGAGTAAATATAATTCTATTGATAGAAAAACAGCAAGAATAATGACCACTGCCAAAAGGAATTTTTCATTTTGGCCAATAAATTCCACTTCTTGTGCCATCTGATCGCCTATAAACATGTGACACAGGGAGAACTCATTGCATAATTGGGTTGTCTCTCTTTTCCAGCCCAGGCTTCTCTTGGGTAAAAGTGCTAATGAGCCATGATGGTTAACCTTAACTACTTGTCAGGGTCGAGAAGTGTCTGCAAATCAGGAGAGTACACTTCTAGGTGTGCTTGTGTGAGGTTTCCAGAAGTAACTGACTAGGTCGGGAAAGCCCGTTCTAATGTGCCTGTCACCTGTCACCGTTCTATACCACGATGGTCCTGATGAAATCCAAGAGGCAAGAGAGAAAGTCAGCTGACATCATCTTCCCCTTCCCTGGCTTCCTGCCACCAGCTGCTCACCTCCAGTACATCCTCCCCACTGCAGTGGATGAAATCAGGAGACAAAAATAAACTCTCTCTCTCTCTTGAGTTATTGGTTCAGGTATTTGGTCACAGCCACCAGTAGCTGACCAACAGTCACAAATGAATAGCGATGCTACTCAACATGTGACACTATCTCTGAACTATATCGACAATTAAAAACGGTTTAAATAACAGGTTTTGTGTTATGACTATCTTAAAACAATAAACACACACACACACAATTTCAATTGCATAAGACATAGCCTGTAGGCATCTTAAGTCTTGTAAATGAACAGTTAAGAGATCCATGTTGGGGTCTGGAGAGATGGCTCAGTGGTTAAGAGCACCGACCGCTCTTCCGAAGGTCATGAGTTCAAATCCCAGCAACCACATGGTGGTTCACAACCATCCGTAATGAGATCTGATGCCCTCTTCTGGGGTGTCTGAAGACAGCTACAGTGTACTTACATATAATAAATAAATAAAATTAAAAAAAAAAAAGAGATCCATGTTAGGTAACGTGCTGGGCAGGAAGGGGGTTGGTGGGGTATGATATGCAGGCAAAGAGAAGTGTCTTTTGTTTGGACTGATAGGATGAACTTGTGTGCAGAGTGCCAGCCACATTGCCCTGCGTTTCACAGGGTCACACCCTTTCGCTGTTTAGAATTTCCTACAAGGCATTTGTCTGCTGTTTTTGAAAGAGGAGGTCAAGGCTCGGGATAGAAGGCCAGACTCCAGATGTTGCCACTCACACTGTCAGAACCAAATTCGCCCTTTCCATGTGGATTGTAACTAGAAAAGACAATGGCTCCATTCCAGGAAAAAAAAATCTTCTGTTCTGGGGCTGCCTTAAAGTGTGTGATTTCATGTTTAGCTTTCAGTGCAAAACCATAACAGGCTACACTGATTATACTCTTACTGTATGCAAAACATACCACTATCTTAGGGCTGCAGTGAACCCCTGCCATCAGCAGGCTTAGGATCTGGACGGGTTGACAAAACATGTTTCTTATTAGCGATGGTTACCCCGATGAGATTACCAGGAACGATTAATTACCAGGATTCTTCTTGGCATGCCCGAAACTATTTCCCTCAGTCAATATTTCAACTACTTGTCATCTATTTTGTAATACAATTTTGACTTGCAATTCAGATTGCAATGACAGCAACATTTTAAAAATAATTGGATCTCTTTCTAATTGAGTGAGCTTGACTTTCTTTTCAATGTGTGAGTCAGGTTTGTTTCCTTCGCTGTGATGTTAGCATGGCCTTTGGTCCTGACCCAGTCCTTAACAGTTGAGTAACAGTCCAGTTCTGCTAGGGAGCTGGGTCAGTCTCCCAACACCTCATTGTATCCATGTGCAAAAGTTCCCAGGGGCAGCTTCTGTGGGTGGAGCTGGCTGCCACAAGGCACTACTTACTGCCTGCTGAAATGAAAACAATAAATAGCCCATACATAAAGCACTTACTGTGTACTTTGTCTAAGTACTTTATTAAGTCTCATCAGGGACTTACTATGGCTTGGATAAGTGTCTGTAGAGACCCATGTGTTAAAGGTTTGGTTCTTACCCAATGGCTCTTTTGGGAAGTGGTGAGCCATCTCCTCAGCCCCAACAATAGTGTCTTAAGGGCTATTCAAAACCACTGTTGTGAGATGTATGCACATGTGCAGTGGTCCTTACTGCTGCCTCCTATATAGTTTCTTTCCACCTACAGCCACAGGTACGGTTCAAATTGTACCTCTCTGCTTTAGAGGACTTTCTTACTAATTTGTCCAATAGATGTGAGTGAAATTGACATGTACCACTTCCAAATGGAAGTATTTGTCATCTAGTGATGAGCTCTCAGGCTCTCTCTGCCTGTCCAGCATTGTGTGTAGAGATCTCATTATAGCAGCACCCTAACATAAAGCAGATGGGAATTCTGAGCCTGGAAAACAGCCACCCACAGCAAGCTTTGCGTTTGCAAATTAGAAACAAACTTCTGCTGTTTGGTGGCAATTGTTACAGCAGCATAGCCTTGCCTAACATGACTATAATGTATATGATCTATGACTGGATCACATTGAGACCTGGAGCCATATGTAAAGCTTTTAATAACCATCTGCCCCATCGATGTCTGAGCACCATTTTTATAGTAGCATTGTGAAAATGGTTGCTATCATGTAGTTCCAAGGGAAATTGAGAAAAATTCCATGGTAGTTTGAATGAGAGTAGCCCTTATAGGGTTATATGGTTGAATACTTGGTCTCCTGTTAGTGGAACTGTTTGGGAAGGATTAGGAGGTGTGGCCTTGTTGGAGGAGGTGTGTCACTGGGGATAAACTTTGACCTTTCAAAAACTTGATAACCATTTCCAGTGGTCCTCTTGGCCAGGCATAGTGTAGCACATCTCTAATTCCAACACTTAGGAGGCAGAAGCAGGCAGATCTCTGTGAGTTGTAGGCTAGCCATCTGCACCACATGGAGAGTTCCAGGACAGCCAGAGCTACATATGAGACCCTGTCTCAAAAAACCAACAATCTAGTATTTCTCTCTCTGCCTCCTCAACATATGTGCTCTCAGCTGTTCCTGCCTCTGCATCTTTGCTCTGCCATCATGAAGTCTACCTCTCTGAAACTGTAAGCCCAATTAAGAACTTTCTTTTATACCTTGCCTTGGTCATGGTGTTTTGTCATAATAGAAAAGCAATTAATATGGATTGTTTTCAAAAACCTATGTGCTAATTCACAATGTATCTCTTTAATTTTATAAAAAAGAATGATGCAGGCAGCCCAGTGATCAATAGCACCATCCTTCAACATAAAGAACAGCCCATGATGATATCTTATAAATAAAAACAAAAAAACAAAACAAAGCAAAGCAAAACAAAACAAAAACGTAATTAGCTAAATTCATTCTGAAAGATAGGCACAACATGTAACCACCATTTCTGCCAACACGAAGATGCTTATCAAAGGGCTTATGGAACATCCTATGAGCAAAGGAGTATCACTCTCAGCACTGTCAAGTGTCTGACACCGTCCCCTTCCAAAGGGATGCTTGCAACTGCATAAACTCAGTATCATTACCTCCTGCTAAGCAAATTAGACTTTCCAAGATGTTCTCCAGGCACTAGAGAGCCCTGCTTCCCAGAGCACATTCCTGTCTCCGCAAGGGGATATTTGAAATACATGAATGGGAAGAGTGATTCAGAAAAATAAGGACGAAGCCTTCTCAAATTTTAACCACATCATTTTTGAGGTTAAGAGAAAAGCTCTATTGGCTTTTTAAATTTTAATTTAAAAATCAAAAATTCCTCTTTTTTGACCATGTCAGTATGGGGAATGTCATATTGAGGAAAACAAGAAAAATTCTTTTTGAGATCCGGCGAATCTGTCCAAATGCCAGAAAATATTATGATCAAATTTCTACATCAGGAAAAATAGAGACAATGAGGTGCTCAATCAGGGGCATCCCAGTCACAGTACACAAATATCAGTTATTGCATAGCAGTACTCTAGGAAACATAAGTAGAAGGGCAGCCATCTTGAGAGCAGCACACTCTTGAAGCCAGTATAGTTAGGGTAGATACAAAACAGTAACTCATCAGGACATGTGCCTCCATCCTCGTGACATGTGAAAAGTTCCTACAAATTGTAATGTACCTTTTGCTTATATTTTAATGTGTGTGTGTGTGTGTGTGTACGTGTGTGTGTGTGTGTGTGTGTGTGTGCTTTGCATGTGTTTGCATGTTCATTGTATGGAAAACAAAGATTGACATATGCCTTCTTTCCTCAATCACTCTTCATTTTATTTTTTGAGACAGGGTCTCTCCCTGGACCTGAATAAGTGAGCTATTCACTTATTCAACCAGACTAGCTAACCAGCAAGGCCCAGCAAGTCTCTGTCTCCTCTCATCACACTGGGATTACACAGGGTTCTCCAGTCTCCTCCCATCACACTGGGGTTACACACATGAGTACCACCATGTCCAGCGCTCTACAGATGCTGAGAATTCACACTCTGGTTCTCATTCTTGCCTAGCAGTCCTCGCCTGCATTTTTTCTCATTCTTTTGTAGATGGGGTAGTGAAATGAAAGAGAGTTCTACTACCTCCTTTGTAATGATGTGTTGTTTGCATTTTTTAAACTTCACATGTATATTACAAACAAAGAATTCCCACATCATTTCTTTTTAAAAGAAGTAAGCCCTGAGTGAACAATTTGGCTTGAGATTGCATGTGTCCTGTCTGTACATTTTACAGTAGCTACCTACTGGTTAGAGAAATGCAAAATTGTTCAGCATACATTATCTCTCTCATGGGTCATGTGAATTCCTGTGTATTTATTACAGTTTAAGGTGTTCACATACACGTTTACTTTCCATTGACACAGTAACTGCACATGTGTGTAGAAAAGTGTGACATTTTCAGGCATCTATACGATGTGTGGTGACCAGATCAGACAATGACCACAAGCATTCATCAGTTCTTCATGGGGAAACTCAAAACAACTTAGGGCTTTTAAAGCAGACGCATTCCTGTCTACGAGCTGTTTATAAAGTGGGCAGAAAACCATCTCCCTTTGGCAGGTTAGGCTGGTCTTCATGAAGACAGTTTGCAGAGGTTTCTCTGACTTTCCACTAAATTATCCCCACGCCAGTGGGACCAACAGTTGTCCGGGCTTCGCTTTGTTATTGCCTTCCTGAGTGACACATATTCTTCTGCATGAAGATCTTCCGTCCTTATCTGTTTGTAACTAAAAACTTCTTTATCCTCAGAAAGCTCTATCATCTTCAACTTTAATCCAAATGCAGAAGGGAAGAAGTTTTACTTTTATCTGCCAATATTGGGGGTAAAAAAAAAAACTCTTGAAGTTTATAACATTTTTAAATTAACACTACAGAGCAGGATGGGAGTCTTTTGATTGGCTTCCTTTTCAAGGCATCAGGCTGCATCTCCAGTGAGGATGGAAGCAGGGCAAACTGTCCTCCTGTGGTAACATGATGACATCCTATGGCAAACACTGTCACGTGGGCACCACAAATGCTCTCAACTATCATGTGAATGAATATGCTACAGAGTAACACCATTTTCCAAAATTTTCAAAATGAGAACAATATATCGACATGACCTGATTTTGAAGCTGGGTACAAGAAAAAGGATCCTCCCTTCCTATTTTTCCCTTTGAGGTCCCTCCAGCACTATCTCCCCTGAATAGGACAAGAACCTGCATTAATCAAAGGTTTTAACTTCCTACTACCATGCAGAAAGGACTCCAGTGTTTGCAGAGAAGAATCTATCAAAAGAAAACCACGGGCCATTCTGTTCATCTGCACCTTCAATCCAGACACAAGACAGCGGGTTCCTGACCCCTGTGGATAATACATTACTGCACTCAAAGCACGCTTCATCTTGGTTTCTTCTAGGGTAGAAGTTGCTGAGAACTGCTTTAGCTAATTAAAACTTCACAGAATCAAGGGGAAAACAGAAAACTTTGCACAGCACGACCAAGATGATCACTAGACACTTCACAAGACTGGCCAAGGACCAGAAACCCAATTTAACATTTGTGAATGTTTCTGTGAAATATTTGACTCCTCCCTATACAACTGGAGATTTACAAACTACTAAGGAACATGCAGCTTACTAATGAAAACTTTATAAATACTTAGTGCCAGTGAACGCAGCCAGGGTGCTAATTCTGCCTGGGCTGGACACGTTGCATGCTTAGCCCTAGATCAGTCCAAATCCTGCAGCTTACTGAAGCTGAGCCTGTCATAAATTGATGAGTCAATTTAATGAATCTGACAAATGTCTTTATTTGGGCTGTGAAAGAATCTACCAATTATAAAGACCCAAAGAGGCAAATTACAAAATATGGAGAAGCATCTCTGAAAAGTTCATTCAGTGAGAACAACAGCTCTCCATGCTGAAGTCATCTCCGGAAGGAGCACACACTCACTGAGGAGCTCAGGTTCCATCTGCCCATTGGGCACTCTTAGCTGACACCTCCCTGCTATTATCTGCTGGCCACAGTGCTCACCCGAGTGAGCACCTATTTAACCAGCAGTTCCTGCTATTCACATCAGACACCAAGCCAGCCTTTCTTCCCAGGCTCTGGGCTGGTGAACAACCTCTATGAATAGCCTTGGGCTTTTGCTATTTCCAGTCAGCATTTTTCATTGTGAGTAATTAGGTTAGTAATTAGCAATACTTAAAGAATCTCATCAGCAGAGCAACCCATCAATGCGCAGTGAACTCCTGAGATCCCAGAAAGAGACAGGGCAAACTGGGTAGGCAGGGGAAAGGGAAGGTGTCAGTAAGTCTTTAATTAAGGGTGTAAAGCAGACTAGGTCTACACGGCTGTCCTGGGTTTCAAATGTTTCAGCCTCCAGATAAAGGAGTTGTGAATGATGGGCCAAGGTGATAACTTAGGCTGTAACTAAAAGGCTTTGGGTTATGAGGAATGAAAAAACAACAGTGGACTCTCCTGTCCTAGGGGCAGGTGTGGCTGCAGGGTCCCCTCCCTGCTGGGGCTTGTGGCTGCTGCCCGCACTCTTTGTTTATTTATTTACTTTGTTTATTTTTAAGCAGAAGCAGCCCAGGGGAGGCCAAGGCATTCTCTGCTCTGCTCTTAGAAGATTCTACAGCCGTTTCTCTCCTTGAAAGAACAGATGGAATGGAAACCGGACCCTCCAAGATAACCAGCCACAAACAGCTTCCCTGGTGTGACCCCCCCCCCCAACACACACACTCAGAGGAGCCTTCTCTAAAGCAATTTTTCATCCACCTGCAGTCTGTCCGCTGACAAACTTTCCTGTGACCAGGGAAGAGCATCTTCAGATTATGATCATGGCTGTGATTGTTTTTATCACGACTTAGCAACTGTACTCTATTGCTATTCATTTCTGTGTTTGAATCAGGATTTTGTCTATGAAGTTCAGACAAACCTAGAATGCACTAGATAGCCAAAGCTTACCTAAAACTCTGACAATCCTCCTGTCTCAGTCTCCCCAGTGCTGGAACTGTAGGTGAGCTTCATGGTGTCCAGCCTCTTTCAGTCATTTAAATGCCTGAATGACATTTTTATTTTACGTGTAATTGTGTTTGCTTGAATGCATGCATATGCACCACATGAGCGCATATACGGGTGAAGGACAGTGGGCGCAGAATGTACTAGAACTGCAGTTACAGGGGATTGTCAACCACTCTTACTATGGATGCTGGCAACCGCTCCTGGCTCCTCTGCAAGCGCAGCAAGTGCTCTTAACCACTGAGCGGTCTCTACCTCATTATCCATTTATTACAGAACTTCCAAAGTATCCATTCATTGACTTCTTGGCCTTTGTCAATGAGCAAGTTCGCTGTACATGAGACAGAGAGCCAGCGGACGTCCACAGGTGGATGGAATCTGCCAAACACGTGGCTTTCTGAGATCCTGGCAATTAGCAATTACCGTTCTTCCCAGGCAGGCTCCTTCTGGTAGTGAGGTAGCCATCAAGTCAGACACAGGATAGCTCAGCCGGCTTTGTCCCTAGGGGATCATCACCTCACACACCCCTAACTGCTGCCCAAGTTCCCCATGGCAAAAACTGGATGCTGAGACTAATCCCCACCCTAGTAGGCCCCTGACAGGCAACAATCTTTCCTGGCCTGGTCCCTTGGGTTCCTGGTCCGGTCCCTTGGCTGGTTTTCCCAGGTTAGAACTGAGGCCCTTGACATCTTAAATAAGGAGCAAAAGCTCCGTTCAGTTGTTAGCATAGTCTTCGTCCTCACTCTAGCCAATTCTTAAAATGGAAATACAAAGCACGGGGTCACAGGCCTTGTGCTCCGAGTTCTAGAAATTCCTCTGGTGAGAAGTGCCTCCAGGCGCGGGCACCTGTCCTCCCTGTGCCTGCGCAGGAAGGTAGCTTCCCCTGGCGTGGGGACCCGCTAGTGACAGGACGAAGAAGAGTAAAAAATGAAGTCATTGCTCCTCAGAGCACCAAAGGCCATCCTCTTGAGCAATCCGTAAGAATGTAAAAGATCTCAAAGTTTCCACCGGTGAGAGGGAAGCAACTCTCCTTGTACTAGAGACAAGCTCTGGTTTGGGAAATGGCGCCCCCAGATGGCTGCAACGAATCCTGAAAAAAGAAGTCGCCCTGGCACCGGGCAGCCTTACCAGACCTGGAAGACTTGGAACAATGGAGAAGACAACCCTCACCCCGTGGAAAGTCTGTGGATAAAAGCCAATTAATAACACTTCTGGAGACAACCAAAAGGGCAGGACCCGAGAGCAGGCAGCTATATCACTGTGTGACATGGTTCAGTTACTTAAGTCCTTTGTGCCTCAGTTTTCTTATGATTATGGGGAAAAAAAAAAAAGTGTAACAATCAAGGGACCAGCAAAACGGTTCAGCAGGTAAGTTTGCTTTCCACCAAGCCTGACCATCTGAGCTCTATCTTGGTGGTCCATGGGTGCAAGGAGAGAACCAACTCCCTAAAGTTGTCCTCTGATCTCCACAGGAGTGTTGTGGCCCACCAACCCCCATAAATAAATGTAGGGGGCGGGGTTAAGGATAATGATCACTGCCACTTGCTGGGTGGCAGTGAGGATTACTAAAGACAAGATGACATTGCTCAGGTGGTTGCTGAATCCTCTTCCTGGGGACAGGGGGGTTGGGGGG
>CM052704.1:61259785-61316328 GCA_028551405.1 Uromys caudimaculatus
AGAACCAACTCCCTAAAGTTGTCCTCTGATCTCCACAGGAGTGTTGTGGCCCACCAACCCCCATAAATAAATGTAGGGGGCGGGGTTAAGGATAATGATCACTGCCACTTGCTGGGTGGCAGTGAGGATTACTAAAGACAAGATGACATTGCTCAGGTGGTTGCTGAATCCTCTTCCTGGGGACAGGGGGGTTGGGGGGGTGCCCTACTATGTGCTGCTCCAGACTACTAATCTTGTCTACAAAGCAACTATAGAACCTAAATGCCCCTTCGTCCCCAGCCCTGCATGTTAACAAGGAAAGTGGACACTTAGCACCCACATTTTTCCCTCTGAAGGAAGTACAGACCAGTGATGTGAACGCTCCGGGGAAGGGCGTGAGAAACTAGTTTCCATTTCAGGTTTGGCCTCTGCACAGCTGGAGCTGCAGCATAGACATTAAGAAACCAGCACACACGCGTCGGCCTTCTAAGCTTTCTTGCTTTTAGTCCTTTGCTGGGCTTCTGTGTGCTTTCAGGACACCACTCCAGAGTGCAGGAGGAAGCTTGCTTTCCTGGCATCCGGGCTGCCCTGCGACCTTCTTGGATGCTGGGCATAACTGGGGTTAACAAGCTCCAGAGCTTGGAGATCCCCCTAAGCATCTTAGCTTGAGAGCAAAGGTCTTGCCTCTCCAGAAATCTAGCAGTCAGCAAAGGGTTAACCAAGCAGCCGAGAGACTAGGGAGGCTTTCTTTGTCCCCCAAGATTCTTCAATGCCTTAAAGACAGAAAGCACCAAATGGAAAGGCAGGACCAAAGGCAGGAGTTGTGGAGGCTCTTCTTTGGGCCTGCAGCATTCGAGTCGGAAGTTGTTTGCTGTGCACTGGGATGGGGGTGGGAGTGGCGGGAGGGGGCCTATCTATTGCTAGGGACCGGCCCCGTAAGCAGCGTCCTTTAAGGAGAATGCAAGGGTCTGGCACTGTGAATCGCACTGTTTACTAACTAGGAGCTTCCCTTCACAGGGAATAAAGAGGAGGCTCAGCGTGGACTCTCGGGGGCAAAGGCCTGCTACTTTGAATAAATAGCGAGGAGTGGAGGAAACCTGTGAACCTGGGAGCCTACAGGAAGCGCAGAAGAGCCTAGGCTAACCCAGGCACTCCAGGTGCTGCTTCTCTCGGAGTTCTGTCCTCCGGGCTACATAAACCCACACAGGAACCCGGTAGGGATGATCACAGAGTGTCCCCGGGCTGTGCTTCACACAGACAGTGGTCCACCCTCTGAGGAAGGCTACTGCCCTGCTCCCCAGCAGCGAACTTGCCTCGCGGCACGCCTGTCACACAAGCATGCACTTGGCTGATGATGGACGAAAGGAGGGTGCACGACTAGAGATGGAGAGGAGGATGTCGCTTGAGCTTGGGTCCAGGCCGAGTGGTACTGGTGTGGGAAGGGTCTGTGACAACAAGCTCCCTGGGTTTCCGCCGACCGGGCAAGCAAACGGGCAGGAGCTAGACCGGTGTTGCCGGAGACTCCCGTAAGACTTCGGGCGCCCCCTGGTGGCAAGCGAGACGGACGCGGGCTCCCCAAACAATGCCTGGGCCCGCCGGAGTGCACCAGGAGCATGGGCAGCCTGCTGCTCTCCGAAACACAAAAACGAGTGACTCCAACTAGACGAAATGGCTGTGAGCTTCTTGATCTCCCACCTGGGGGATCTGCAGGCGGGAGGTGACCCCATGGAAGTGCGTTGGGGCCACGAGTAGTGAATACTAGAGAACCCAAATCCCATCCCAAGGTCCAAGTCCTAGCATTTAGCGTTCAGACTGCGTAGCTGTTTGATTTAACCTTTTTTTTATTTGTGTGGTTTATTTTCAAACTAGTTTTTACCTGGGGAGAAGGACTTCCAAGCCTCTGGCTGCTTCAGCTAGACTCGGGAAGGTCTAGAGCCAATTGGATGGAAGCGGCTCCGCTCAGGCCTTCCTTCAGCAAAGCAGGAAAAATGGAGCTGGACTTTCAAAGACTCCGATTGCGGGCTCCCTCCTGCTTTGTCTATGGTCAGAAGTGGGTAGGAAATAGCACTTTGTCGTCCTCGTCACTCCTCAAACTCTCATAAACTGCGGGACCACAAAATGTGCTAACCCCTAAACCCTGAGTGCACGGTCCGGAAGGACGGAAAATGTAAATCAGGCAGCAAACATCCAAGCCTGCTGTTAGATCTAAGAGTCCAGGAAGCGATAACAATGTGTCCACCTTACATTTGAAAGAGGATTGTTGGGGGGGGGGGGTCACTACCCAGCACCTGCAAGGTCCCACTGAAAGGGAGACTGATTCTTAAGACAAGGGATAGTTTGGGGAAAGGAGACCCTCCAATCCCACCCCCTGCGCATGCCCACACTGTCTCTCTGTACTCCTTTACACTCGTTCCCTGGCTTGGCACCTTACAATCCATAGTTCTCCTCCATCCATTTACCTTACACAGTCCTTCAGCACTAGGTTCTCCATTCCTACAGAGCAGAGGATGGCCCGATGGTTCACTACTTCTATCCAGTGATCAAGATGGTGTCCCTGGTTGTTATAGAATGAAT
Source organism: Uromys caudimaculatus (assembly GCA_028551405.1). Taxonomy (NCBI): domain Eukaryota; kingdom Metazoa; phylum Chordata; class Mammalia; order Rodentia; family Muridae; genus Uromys; species Uromys caudimaculatus. Next base: position 61,262,339 of record CM052704.1, read on the forward strand.
GAGCCAACTGTGTGGAGGACATGACTAACTCTTGTGAACCTCTAACACAGAGGTCTCTCTGCCCGTTCCTGTCTGCCTTCTGACCTTGGTACTCATAAGCCCCATTAATTGCTTTGGTGGCCTATACTGAGGTAATCCTGAATAAACCCTATGTATTAGAGCCCGTGCTGCTTTCAGGTCTCTCCTCCAAAGAGGAGAAATGGCAGGCAAATTCGCGTTGCGTCTGACAAGCCTTCCACAGTGACAAAATCCTATAGACACCCCAGCAGAACAGCAACTCAATGCAGCGTTGCTATTCCGTTTTATAAATCAGAATGCGTCGAAAGGCAGTGGAAACACATTGCACGAGCCAATCTGCTCAACTTGGGCTGGAGATCAGGGAGGAAAAAGCTCAGGCCACAAAGAGTCTAGCACTGCTGGCATATGGTTGCCGGGACGCAGGGCTGAGACTTAAAGGCTGCTGCACATCATTACGGGCGCAAGCCACGCGGGGCGTGAAACGCGTTCCATCCCAGATCCAACTGCAAGGCAGCTAGCCCGGCTCCACGCGTGTCCTCAACTTTCGCTGCCTCCGCCTCGCCCTCCGCTCGCTCCCACTGGGACGAGGTGGCCGCGCTTGTCTGCTTGCAAGGCAATCACCAGAGCGCGGGCGCAGGGGCTGCTGCCTCGGGGTGGGGGCGCAGCCCGAATTTCCTGCCAGGGAGCGCGTGAGGGGCATTCTCAACGCAGCCACCACCAGAAAGTAGTGACCGGCCTCCTCAGATTACTCCGGGTTGGCTCCTCCCTTGTTTCCCCCCCCCCCTCCACCTCCAGATTTGCATAAAAAAGGCCAAGAAAACTCTGGCAGGGCCCCAGCCTCTGCTCACTCTGCTCCCCCGGGTCGGAGCCCCCCGGAGCTGCGCGCGGGCTTGCAGTGCCTTGCCCGCGCCGACCTCCCGGCGCCCGGCTTCGCGCGCTCGCGCCGCCGGCTGTCCAGAGCCCACGAGCAGAGCGAGCGAGTCCGGGACGAGCTCGGGCTCCTGCCGCCTCCCGCTTCCCCGACTCGGCTCCCTCCGCCCCCCGGGGGTCGCTATTCCACGATGCCGCGGGGTCCTGCCTCGCTGCTGCTGCTAGTCCTCGCCTCGCACTGCTGCCTGGGCTCCGCGCGTGGGCTCTTTCTCTTCGGTCAGCCCGACTTCTCCTACAAGCGCAGCAACTGCAAGCCCATCCCGGCCAACCTGCAGCTGTGCCACGGCATCGAGTACCAGAACATGCGGCTGCCCAACCTGCTGGGCCACGAGACCATGAAGGAGGTGCTGGAGCAGGCGGGCGCCTGGATTCCGCTGGTCATGAAGCAGTGCCACCCGGACACTAAGAAGTTCCTGTGCTCGCTCTTCGCCCCTGTCTGTCTCGACGACCTAGACGAGACCATCCAGCCGTGTCACTCGCTCTGCGTGCAGGTGAAGGACCGCTGCGCCCCGGTCATGTCCGCCTTCGGCTTCCCCTGGCCAGACATGCTGGAGTGCGACCGTTTCCCACAGGACAACGACCTCTGCATTCCCCTCGCTAGTAGCGACCACATCCTGCCGGCCACAGAGGAAGGTAAGCCTTCCCTCTTCAATCCACCCACCCCCAAGTAGCCTGAGGTGCTAGGACCTGGGGAGCGGAGTGGGTGGGAGGAACACCCCGCAGCCAACACTCCTCATCCTAGTTTGTACTGGCTAGGGGTCCCAACCTTGAATATGGCAGCTCTCCCTGCCCTAGTCTGTTGCCATATGGGGTATCAAACTCGAGATATCCACCCATGCGCCAAGATCACTCCTTGGTTCTAACAGCTCCTCTTAGATAGTTAAGAAAGCCAAACAAAAGTGGCTTTTTTTTTTTTTTTTTTTTTTTTTAAAGATTCTTTCTCTGCGGTCCCCGCTTCTGAGCTTCTGAAAGCATTTACCATGGTCGGGTCCTGGTGATGAGCACCCAGGCCACACACTTCGGCTCAGCCTCTCTCTGCAGGTTCTTGTACCACTGGATAGAAACAAACGATACACGTTGATCACCCTTTGAGATATATATTTTTTTTGTCCTTTGCCAATGTAGGTTTGGAGATAAAACGAAGACTGCCTGAGAGCGAGTGGAACCCTGAATATCGGTTTTAACTCCCCAGGTGTTTGAGGGAGAGAGGATAAAGGGAATCTCCAGGAATCATCTCTGTCACTATCGGCTTTTATCTTAGGAGTGGTTTTAATTAGCTGGGACAAAAATCATGCAAAAGAGTTCCCTCAAGTTTTTTAAAAACAGAGGGAAGTTCATAGGCAAAAACCATCAAAGCAATGAAAACCTCATGGGCTCTTGATATTTTTCCTGAAAGGAAAAAGTACACAATGTGTCTGAGCTGATTTAGGCCCCCTGAGATAGAAAGGGGGCTTCCTAACCCCTCTCGGGCTGCGGCAGCATCTCCAGTTCAATCTCTAATTGTTTTCCTGCAGACATCATTAGTTAAAGAAAATACAGAGTTGTTTAGCAATCTTTCCTGGCAGGCACCATGAGTCTGCAATCATCTTATTGGTTAGGTTTCTAATTTATTGCAAATGTTTGGCATTTTTCAAACATTTGCCCAACATATACAGTAGAATAACCAATACAGGTTGGGAGCATTTCATAGACATCCCGGCCTCCTGATTGGAAGTGTGTCTCTCTGGTTGGGTAGGGCTGGGTTGTTTTGTGGGGGTTGTGTTTGCTTTCCTTCCTACTATCAACCCAAATATACCCTGGGTAATCCTCCAGTGTTCACTTTCTTCCTTCAAAATAAGCCTGTATGCCTACAAAGTTTGCTGTTTGATATTTTCAAAAATCAGATAACTTTTCTTTTATGGATCACAGGGTTTTTTTTTTTTCCCCCTGTGAAAATTCTATTTCATACTAGTGAAAACCTACAAGATTGCACTTGAATTTTAAAGATATCGTTGGGCATATTTATAAATTAGAGAAATAAAGTGTTTCCTCCATGCAAGTATGTTTTCTCACAACAGCCTCAGACAGACTGGTAGCTGGGCAAATGCACAGCACCCCCGGGGTCTGCTCAGACAAACCCAGGAAGGGTTTTCCTCATCCACATCACCTTGTCCCCAGATTTATTTGCTTGCACAGGCAAGGATAGGCAACAAGCACCTGTAGCAAGGAGCTGGAGGGAAATAATGAAATGAACTGTAACTGAGCCGCAGACCTGGCAAGAAGCACAAGGTGAGGGAGAGCCAGTCAGAGGTGTGCTTCCAAGATGCAAACAGGCCCTATAGGTTTCCCACAGCACAGCACTGGCCATCCTTCCCAGCCCAGATGAGAGAAAATATCTGCAAAAGATCCCATAGACTTAGAATCCTGCTGAGTAGAAGGGGCTTTCTCCATGTCCTGCAGAGGAGAACTATCTTTCCATTGTATTTTATGGTTACACATTTTCCCATGCCCCCATGGGGTTTGGATCCCTGAGCACTTCTTAGAGATTCAGGAATGGCTGGATTCATCTAAGGAGTGAGGAGGAGGAGGAGGAGGAGGAGGAGGAGGAGGAGGAGGAGGAGGAGGAGGAGGAGGAATTGAAAAGCAGCCACCTCTCCGGGTCATCTTGCCACACACACCTACCCACTGCCCACAACTCCCTTTTTATTTGAGGGTTAGTGCTAACAAAGCCAGACATGTGGCCACTCTGACTTCAGCCAACCAGAAGTGGAAAGTGCAGCTAGGAACGAGGGGTCCGATTTCTATGGAGGAGGCAGAAGCAGGGGTCACACAGGACAATGGCTGAGCTGGCCTGGCTCGGTCCTTTTGAGTTGTTTACAAACGCCACCTGCTGATCCCTTTTAAGCAAGCTCACTGAAGTTCTTTTCACATCTCCAGCTCCCAAGGTGTGTGACGCCTGCAAAACCAAGAATGAGGATGACAACGACATAATGGAAACTCTTTGTAAAAACGACTTTGGTAAGTAGCTGCAACCGCCAACAGATGTCACACCCATCCAAGCTTTATTCACCAGGAGAAGTTAAAAGTAGAAATCGTAAGAAGTCACCAGATGAGGCTGGGTGAGACCTGATCACCTCTCCTGTTCCCTAAAGTCACCTTACTGGCTCTAAAATCTCTTCCTATGTAACTACCTCGAGCTAAGTTACACTGGACAACATTCACTGTGTCCTTGAACAATAATCAAAGGAGAATTTCCCAAGGCACCAGTGCACAATAGCTAACTACTAATCTCTTCGGCGTTTTTTTGGGTGCCAACACACAGAATCCTGTGCCACGTATCTTTTTTAGCTGCTTGGCATGTGTGCCAAGAACTGGAAAGCACATATGACCCTCAACAAAATAGATTCAAGCTATTAAAGTGGCCCAACATAAACACTTACGCTAGCATCAATCAAAAACATTTTCACTCGATTTGTAGCCCCATAGCGACACATTGGTCTCAGTTTTACAAAGGTGTGGGGGGGTGGAAGGCGTCCCAAGGTGAGGTGGAAGAGGCCTCGATGGTATAGTCAGGACAGATGAAGTCATGCAACCCAGGTGATGTTATTGAAGGAGCACAAACAGTAAGTTACTCCCTTTAGGAGATGAAGGAAGAAGGAAAGACTTTATCTGCAAAGAATACCACCTGCACTACCTGCTGCCTGCAAGCCCCACCCCCAGGTGGGGGGAGGGAGGAAATTACAGAGACAAGGGGCAAAGCCAAAATCCCACATTGCTGCCACACTCATCTGCGAGGTTGCTTTAGGCTTGCTTGGTTGTATTGGAGGGGTCGGTATCCCGAACGGGTATTTATTCAGTCAAAAGCTGGAAGGTGCTGGTGAGCAGAGAAGGTCACCAGTCTACCAAACAACATGGAGTCGAACTTTAAGACTGAGGAAACTGGTGCCACTGTTCACACACACACACACACACACACACACACACACACACACACACACATCCATTACCTGTTACCTTGAACTCTGAGGCTGAGTCGGGCCTCAAACACTGAGAACAGTCCTGGTCTCTGCTTCTCACCGGCTTCAGGTCTTTTTAGGAGGTGTCCTGAGTTGAACCTTGGCTGGTTCCTGAACTGTAGCCCTGACCCAAGGAAACACTTGACGCTGTTGAGGAAGGAGAAAGACAGAAAGAGAGCCTCAAGTCCTAACTAATAACTGCCAAATAAGAGGATCCTTACTTGGGTCATAAGGTTTCATATGTCAGACCTCACACTATCTCAGGGCCAGGCGTGTTCACAGTGGAGAGCCTTCAGTCTCAAGAGTCTCAACAAATCAGTTGTACAGTTCTATAAAGTATTTTCTCCAGCAGTTTCAGCTCTTTGTACTACACATAAAATTTCTCTCCTGACTTTCATGAGACTCTTAAAGCAAATTTAGGACACATACACACACACACACAAACACACACACACACACACACACACACACACCCCACTTGCTTGCTTTTCGGCTTACATAACAGAAGACAAACCTTCTCAGAGGGCCATATGAAGTCCTGAGCCTAAGAAGCAGTGTGAGCACGCTGTACGGTGCAGCGATCGGAACTTCATTCTCTGCCGCCCTGCTCCCCTGAGATAGGGACAATGAAGGAGTATTCATTTTGCCTCTGCGCTTTGGGGAGCAGGCAATGCAACAGGATGAGCAATGGAGCTTATTTAACTTGCATTATCCTGGCAGGCCCAGCACTCACTCCCCACCCTAACTACACACTCGGAACAGAAATGCAAAGCTCTTCCATACCTCCCTTCCATACCTCCGTAGTGCAGCTTACACAACATGCCACTGGGCCTGTGACTGTCACCTCTGCCTCCCACCACACCCTGTATCCTCAGTCACACCTTCCCTTCCAGAGCAAGAATGTTATCTTGGGTCTTTGATTCCCTGTGTTTTGTCTCAGCTTCGAGTCTAAGGAGGAATCCCTACCACTTCCCCTACGGTATATATTTTAGAGCTAAAGAGAGGTAGTTAACACACCCCCTAGCTCAAACTGACAACTCTTCTGGTATTTGAAGATCAAGAATGTTTCAATGACCAGATGGAGCCTGGCCCTGGCCCCATCTATGTCAGAGACTAGACTCTTGGCTAGTGTATAATTCACCTCTCTAGCAGCCTCTTATCCCTTAGTAGAGTCACAGGAACATGTGACATTTCCACATGGCATATTCCGTGAACTCTGAGGGATCAGTACGATGGCTCAGATGAGTACCACATCAGGAAAAGCTGTCATTCACCAAGTCCCAGCACCCACACTTCACCGTGCAGCACCATTCATTTCTAGTTTGGCTGGAAAGCCAGCTCGGTGGAGTTCCCTGTCTGAATTTTTTTCTTAAAGGAAAAGAAAACCTCAAAGACATACACACACAAAATTCTCCACTATTACTAATTTAAACAATGCATTAAACCCCATCAAAGTTGAGAAGTCAGACATGCGTGTCATCTATTACAGCTGTCGGTGGCACCAAGAGTCTTGGGACACACTGGAGCTGAGCAACTTCATGCTCCCCAAGGACAGGAATTTGACATTGCCTCAAGAGAACACAGCCGTAGTGTAGGTTTGGGGACTGAGATAGGACACAAGCTACCTGGGTGGCCTGGTACAAGTCACAGACACTTCTTGATTCACATCTTCGTATACTAATGAGCTTTTAATGGGATGGCCCTTTCTAACCTGAAAATTCTATCCTTTTCCTGTGTGGAGTCTTGACATTTAATCCCAGCGTATGCATTTCCCAGCGCATAGTGTTCATGGCTATAAAATGTGTCCTTTATAGTAAACAACTTACTTTCTGGTCTTAACATTCTGATGACTCTACATACACATTTTGGAAAGAGTACATACATGATCTGTAAATGCCTTGGCCGTGGCTGGGCAAATGAGAGCACATGAGGATGAAGTCTTCAGAAAAACACTTTTATGGCTAAACATGTTGTGCTCTTAAAAAAAAGAGAGACTTGCATTTTTTTTCCTCCTTGTTACTTTACCAAATCAAAAGCAGCTGCAAGACCCCTTTCTCCTTCCCCTGTAATCGGCCCTTCAGAAAACAGTGACCGTGATACCATTTCCTCACAAGTTCGCCTAGAAACCTCTGACATAATAAACCCAGTTTAACATTTGCGGCCAGGGAGGCTCAAGTTTCACCAAAGAGTTAGGCATTTCTCCTCATGCTGAAGACTCCTCCAATAGGGGAGTCATTTGCTGGGAGGAGCAAGAACCACATGCCAAGTGACTTACCAACACAAGGGTCGGTAGGAGGAGAAGAGTTAACTGAGTCCTGCAAGAAGGTTCTGGAAAGACAGCTGATTGAAAACAAAATGCCCTGCCAATGTTTGGGGACTTCAGAAATGGAGCTGCCTGCTAACCTCAGGGCCAAGGCCCCTATCCGCAACCCTGATGGTCTGTTCCGTTATAGGAAGCCCTCTTCCCCACACAGACCAAGTGCAGAATAGGCAGCAAAGCTTACAACCTACACAGTTCTCCCTCATCATAACCCGCATTTTGTGTCGACATTCCTGCCCCTCTTGTCTTCACAGCACTGAAAATCAAAGTGAAGGAGATAACGTACATCAACCGAGACACCAAAATCATCCTGGAGACGAAGAGCAAGACCATTTACAAGCTGAACGGTGTGTCCGAAAGGGACCTGAAGAAATCGGTGCTGTGGCTCAAAGACAGCCTGCAGTGCACCTGTGAAGAGATGAATGACATCAACGCTCCCTATCTGGTCATGGGACAGAAACAGGGTGGAGAGCTGGTGATCACCTCCGTGAAACGGTGGCAGAAGGGCCAGAGAGAGTTCAAGCGCATCTCCCGCAGCATCCGCAAGCTGCAATGCTAGTTTCCTTGTGGGGTGGCTTCTTACCGGCCAGGCCCTGGGCTTCGTGGACCACTTCCACTCCTCAACCTCATTTCCGATTTCCTAAGCACAATCCCGAAAGCTTAGCCCCAGCTTGGGGCCACTTGCTCTGCCTCTTGCATGTGTGTATTGCTGAGTTATAAGGCCCTAGGAGGCCCCGGGAACGGATAGTTGTTTTCACCTAAAGCGAAAAGTCCATCCAGATCTTGTAGAAATATTCAAACTAATATCACGCCTATTTTTATGAAGTTTTAAAACAGCTGAGTTTAAGGGTAGTTTTGAATAGTTGTAGTACTGTGAACTAAAGGGTGTTTTCTCTCTTTGGTCAGTCTATTGGTTTTTACTGTGCACTTAGGCTGCTGTGTCAGGCAAATTGTTTCATTTTTCTCTGTGGTCTATGCTTGTGGGTCCAAGACTTGATTGAGATAAAGCTGGCTGTTATCTCAAAGTCTTCCTCGGTTCCAGCCTGAGACTCAGTGTCTAAGTCTTCAAGCATTTCACTGTTCATTTTACACCCTCATTAACTCCGACCATTGCATGTATCCCCATCCCAGCGCAGAACTTCGATTTATAAGCACGCATTAACCATTCCTCATTGCATGATGCCTTCAAATAAAGGGCAAAGTAAATACAGTTTATAAATTGACGAGTATTTTAAGCTTTCTTTAAAACACCTTTTTACTCCATTTTTTTTCATTTTTTTGCAAATTAAATCATTGTAGCTTACCTGTAATATACATAGTAGTTGACCTGGAAAAGTTGTAAAAATATTGCTTTAACCGACACTGTAAATATTTCAGATAAACATTATATTCTTTGTATATAAACTTTATACCTTGTTGTACCTATTCTTTGTCTTCTGTCGTGTCTCCTTTGACCAAGGAGCTGGGAGGGAGCTCTGTCATTTCCTCCTCAGGAGCCCAGTTCTCCCCTCAGCAGGTTGAAGTTACAGCTACTACAGTGTTTTAGGACTTGTCTCCCCATATGTTAGCATGGACCTCACATTTTAGCCCGATTCATCACCTTTGCTTCTGAAGACAGCAGAGACTTGGAGGCTGAACTGCAGTGTCCTGTGCCTCACAGTCCTGCTATTTATAGCTGGAGACTCTCACAAGTGAGAAGAGCAGTCATTGTGAGTGTGGTAAGTCCTTTTGTACTTAAGTTCTGAGGTAAAGAAGGCTATGATTTATAGAACATCCAGCAAAAGTCAGGATACAGAGAAAGGAAGCTGAAAAACAGGAATAGAAAGAGACAGACAGCAATACATGCCTGTCTTAATCCGTGTAGGCCACTGTGACAAAATAGCTTCGACTAGGCAATTAATACACAACAGAAATCTATTTCACACAGCTCTGGCAGTTGGAAAGGCTAAGGTCAAGGAGCCAGGAGATTCGGTGTCCTATGACGCCTCTCTGCTTCATAGATGGTTCCTTCTCACTGTCTACTAATATGGCAAAGGGGTGCTAAAACTTGCCTGGGCGGCTTTGATAAGAGCGGTAATCTCATTTCTGCCATCAGACCTTATCCCAAAGGCTCCACCTCCTCATACCAACTCACTGGGGATCTCACGCTACGGTGAATTTCAGAAGGACACAGAGGCCTTACCAATGACTACGTCATTATTTTATCATAACACTCTCTTAGACATTCTGTCCAGCACTCTGTGGCCCAGAGACCAGCCAGCAGGGCTCCTAAAGCACTCACGCCATCTGGTCAGCGTGGGAGTGAGCCGCAGAAGTGTGAAGACGCTCGCCTTTGCAAGTACTTAGTGAGCAGAGAGTGACTAAGAATGTGCCAGACATGCTTTAGGACTGAGGACACAGACATGTTTTATTCCTTATAGAGATCGTGTAAGGAAATTAAGAAAAACAAAGAGCCTGAAGATTATGTCAGTAAAGCCAGTGACTTGTCTGGAGGAGGAATACAGATAGTGTGGACACAGCAGTGCCTCGACAACTCTGATTTTCTAAAAGAAAATCCCAGTGTGTGTGTGTGTGTGTGTGTGTGTGTGTGTGTGTGTGTATCTGTCTGTCTGTCTGTCTGTCTGTCTACACGAGAGTGCAATGCCTGGCAAGTCCAGAAGATGACATCACATACCCTGAAGCTGCAGTTACAGGCAGTTGTGAGTCACCCGGTGTGGGTCCTGGGAAATGAGCTTGAGCCGTCATCTGCAGGTGAGGCGCATGCTCTTGACCACGGAGTCACCTCTCCTGCCCCCAGTCTGGCATCTCTAATGGTAGTCATGTGCCCAGCTCTCTACAGCACCTCAGGCTCCTCTCCCTCCACAGCTAATGTGGCCCACTGCCCAGGCTGCACCGCTTAGCTGATCCCTTTCATTTCCCTCTGCACTACCACTAGATTCTGCTTCTCATCAGATCCTCAAGGCAAATCCTATGGATATCTAAAATGTATGATCAGGAGTAGTTGGGGGGGGAGGCACAGGGGATGGGGGAATTCTGCGGGGCTCCCTGCAAACACTGCTGGCTTGCAGAGTAACAAGTAGCACGAGGCAAGAAGGAAATCCAGTTCAACATGACTTAGTTAGTTAGCCAGTGAAGGCTCAGAGTTCCACATTCTGGCCCCGAGCCATTTATTTTTCACACACTTACACGGTAAAACTTGGGGGGGGGGGGCGGGATTTCACTATAAAGTTTAAGGCATGCCTATATTGAAACTCTTTCGCAAAGTACCTGTGACCCCTTCCAAGAATGGGTTCCACGGACAGAGAAGCAATGCTGGGAAAGGTCTGGGATAGACATCTCAGACTGAGGGATTTGGAGAAGACCTACAGATAGATCACCAAGGTATTAACTATATCCATTCCCAGCTTTCCAGGCAGAACCACGTATAAATCACTTCCGCTGAAGAGAAAATCATTCATTTTTAACATTTCTGGTTCCCCCAGAGCTGTGTGTCAGTATGAGGACCTTGTGCCCCTCCCAGAATGCATAGACAGTTCAACCAGGAGATGTGGGGCTTAGGAAAAGACAAAGAAGCAAACAGTAAATAAAAGATCCGCTTCATCCCAAGTCAGGAAGGAGTCAGAGTGGGGTAGACACACTCAGCAGAAATGGTGAAAAGAAATAAGTTGGAAAAAACAGGGGTGCAGTAGCAAAGGATATATTCTCAGCATTCAGGAGGTGGAGGCTGGAGGACTGGTTCAGCCTCAGCTACACATCAAGTTCAAAGTCAGCCTGCACTCCCTTAGAGCATGTCAAAACCAACAAGCAAACACACTTGAAAGAAAGAAATCTACTTGAATGTTCTCTCTCCACACAAACCAGAGGTTACAGGATACACGACCTTGAGCTCTAGAAGGCACGCTGATGCCAGACAGGGCTTCTGTCAGTCACTGTAGCTCATGCTCTGTCTCTGTCTTACCATGTATGCCTTCTTGTGGACTTCCCAGTTCTAGCCACTCCTCATCCTGCTCTCATCTTCAATAAAGGCACAAGCCATAGGTGGGCCTGGAGTAGAGCAGATAGGTTTGTGCTCAGTTTTATTGTTATCTTATTTTGATCCAATAAACATAGCTTATTTATTCTTGATATGTTTGTGACTGTAGTCTTAATTACTTCTTCAGCTACTAGGTTTCCTCTGTAGACAGATGAAACCATGAATGTGCATCCATGGATGGAAACAGAGAGAGCTTTGGACTTCTGAGTTCCTAGAAATGATTTGTGACTCGTGGAGAAGCACTTAAAGTAGAAAAGTTCTCTAAACAGAAAAGCTAATGGATGTTAAAATTATATCTCCCTAGGCAGCTCATTCCTCATCTCTTTAATAAATAGCTCAAGATAGGGTTTGATCCATAAAGACAAACCTAAGAGTTCTTTGAGTAGCATTTCCTAATTCCACAAAGAATAAAAGGACCTATAAACACAGTGCAGTAGACTGAAATTCATAGCACAAAGGGCTCAGTTACCCAAAAATACTCTTTATCCCCTCTTCCCTGTTTTCTCATCAAACATAATTATGTCTGAGGTTTTCAATGTTCTTGGGGGGCAGGGGAATGTCGACACCAAAAATCAAAAACCAGGCATAAGCCCCATGACTACCTTCACCTTGTATTTCCCTTATTCCGTTACTGAGTCTGAAGGCCTAAACAGTGTGATCTCTGCCTGTGAAAAACATTATGTACATACACACTATTAGCTCAGCAAATATTTACTGACCACCAGTTATTTGACAGTGGTTTATTCCTCAATAAATACACACCAAGGCTATATCCACAAGCCAGGAGCTGATCTAGGTAGAGATGCAGCAATTCTGCCCTATCCCAGCTTTACTCTAGAGGAATTATACCAGATTCTGGTGATACAGGAGTGGGCTTTCCAAAAGGACGCAGAACCCAATAAAGAATAAAGGCACAATCAGCATGGTATAGGGGGGAACTGTACCTGGCCTTCAGCAACGCACAGAGGGGAGAATAGTTAACCAGAGTACGACATGGAATACTTGGCTCAGGTTGAGTTTAGGATCATCATAAAATGCTTACAGGGACAGATATGCCACTGTGTCACTGTGGAGTGCTGTCTATCAAGACAGTTAAGGGACAGTACACTGCCTCTGATGGCTACTGAGCTATTAAGTTGGCTGGAGGGTGGGGAAATGCCTAGTGCAGTAGGAAAGCACAACTCTGGGCATCCTGGATATGGTGACATCGTGTGGGCTCTGACCTAATCCTTGACAGGTACATAACGTGCTAGCATTATTAGGAAGTGGTGAGAGGAAGGAGGTAGAAACTAGCTGGAAGAAAACAATAGCAGGGCATAGGGAAGGTGTCTTGAGGGCTGTATCGTGCTTGGCCTCTTCTTTTCCATATTTCTTGGCTGCCATGATGTGGACTGCTCTACACCACCATGTCCTCCGACCCTCTAAAACCAAGAGCAAACACAAACCTTTTTTCCTTTTAAGTTGTTTGCATCAGGCATTTTGCCACAGCAATGAGAAGGCTGACTTGCACAGTACTGCTCCTTTTAGGGCTAACTAATCCAAAGACTCCCTACCTTGCTATTCCATTGATATTCCATGATAAACCAGAAGGCATCTTGTTTTTCTAAATGACAGTTACTGTGTCTGGAAGGCCTATGCCTATGAGGGAAGTCATCTCTCCTACAAGCCTACCTGAACACTACCTAGTACGTCTGCTGGGTCCACTGTGATAGTGGCAACTTGTGTTCTCATCTTTTCCTGCTTTGCCCTGAAAGTCATGCACTCACTACACAAGTACAGGAGAACATCCTCCAGGTCAGATAACACAGGAGACAGAACCAACCTCAGCACACCTGAAAGGATGGCCCCAAAGACAATGGACGGAAGTAGAAATGAATGACAGAGGAAGTTGGGGAACTCACAAAAAAAGTGGGAATTAATACATTCCTAGACATCAAAATTGTGATAAATGAAAGGAACCATATGGAGATGCACAGGACGGAGCTGAGTCAATTATCAGGCAGGAATCTCTACAAATGACTATACTGAAAAAGAAAGAAAGCTCATGGTTTCCACCTTAACACGCAAGGAGCACAAACCAAACCCAGAGTGAACAGAAGGAAAGAAATGACAGAGAATAGCATATAGGGTAATAAAGTCTCCGAAAATTACTAGATAAAGTCCAACAGCACAATCAACAAAAGCTTGGACTGACCAAACAAAGAGACAAAACCCAAATCATTAGCATTGGGAAGGAAGAAGGGACAGCACTAGCAGCCTTTCAGAAATACACGAGATTATAAGGAGCGCTGCGAAGGCTTCCATATTTATGTGTGGAAAGGACGAGAGGAGGAAACAGATCATGAAAATGTATGTCAGAAAAGGAAGATCTGAAACTGTTATTAACAAATAAGATGACCTAAAATATGCTATGAAAAATTAAAACCAACTAATAACAGTATCTTACCAATAGAAAACTTTAAGGAACAACACACACAAAGAAGAAGAAGGAGGAGGAGGAGGAGGGGGGGGGAGAGAAAATATTACCACTAAAAATTAAGCTCCTAAAGTTTACAGGACATAATACAATGCACAAAACAATTGCATTTTCATAGCAGTAAACAATCCTAAAGATAAAATTAGAAGTTAGGCTTCATTTATGCCATATTAAAAATAATAATCAGAAATATAATTTAATGAATGAAATTCAATGCTTTCACACTAAAAACTAAAACAAAATCACAGAAAGAAAATGTAAAGAGAACTAAATGAATGGGACAACATCCCATGTTCATGACTTCAAAGATTTAATATTTATAAACATCAAAACATTCCTCAAACTAGTCTACAAATGCAGCATAATCCCTGTTGCTATGTCAGGTGCCTCTTTTGTGGAAACTGACAAACTATAACAATACAGAACAGCTGAGATGGTGTGGCAAGAGAACAAAGGTGGATGAGTCATACTTTAAATTTTAGCATTTCAAAATCCAATACACATCTTCAAGGATTAAGACAGTTTGCCAGATCCACTCGAAAAGGAACAGAATAAAGTATGTAGAAATGAATAATTATAATCATAATAAGACAATAATTCAATGATTCAATGGAGAGGTAACAATTTTGTAATAAATGCTACCAAGGTAAATAGTTATCTACATATGCATGAACAAAAAAAACAACACACAACAGAGAAGATGGAGCCTAACCTTACCCTGGACGTAACAGTAACTCAGATAGAACCACACACTCTTAGAGAAACTGCAATGAATTCCCATGACCATGGATTAAGCAACAGATAACAGCTACAGCACAGGGGTCCCAAGCATCAAGAGAAAACACAGATAAATATAAGACTACATGCATTTCACAGTTTACTGGGGCAAAGAAATACAACCAACAGAGTTAGGGAAAATACTTAAAAACTGAGTATCTGAGACAAGTATCCATAGATACAAAGAACCAGGTGAAGGCCACAGACCACTATCTTCTAAGACACCAAAATGAGTGACAAGCATACAAAGATTCTTTGTAACTGCTTGGTGGAGAAATACAGGCCAAAGCCACACTGAAACACTGCTTCTCACCCACCAGAATGGCTGACATGAAAAAGCCAGACTGATCTTTGGGTGAGCATGTGAAATTCCTCACACATTACAAGCAGAATTGTAACATGGAGTTAGTTTGGAAAATGGTTTGGTAGAGCCTCAAGATTCTAAACACACAGTTAACTGTATGAATCACCGGCCGTGCCTTTAGAGACAGATTGAAAAGAATGAAAATGTATGTCTGCAAAGAGCGCTCGTGTACAATTTTTCATAGCCTCATTATTCACACTAGCCCCAAAGTATGAACAACCCCAGAGTGCCTGATTTGTGAACAGAATGTGGTGTGTGCCCGAAATGGAGTACTATTCATCCACAAAAAGGAATGAAACGCTGATGTGAACTACACCTATGAACAGAGGAGGCACGGCGGTAGGAAGCCAGGCAGAAGCCCACACAATAGAGGGCTGCATTTCTGCACAGCAACGTCATTATAGACAAACCAGAGAAACAGAGAGTGGATTAGTGGTCACCACGTGATAGGCCAGGGACAGAATAAAGTGTGACCGCTAATGAACTTGGGTTTCTTGAAGGTGGGGGTGGGGCTGATGAACGTGTTCTGGAGACAGTAGTGGTGACTGATCCAGTTTGCGAATCTGTAAAAATCACAGAATCATCAGCTTTAAAAGGGTGGATCACGCAGTGTATAAGTTATGTCTCAAGTGTGTCCTTTTGTCAAGGCCTGGTGTCCCAAGGTTAGAAATCATATGAAGGTTGTGTTGTCACTGAGACTTGAGTGAACCCCAGCTGCTTGACTAGAAATCCATAGTTTCCACCACCAATGTTGCTCCTGGACCTTCTTCTTGTCTCAAATTACAGACCCCTGGATCCCCTACTGTCAAACACCAGCTCTCTACTCCTAACTTTGTGTTTCCATTTGTCTTCTGACAAAACGCAAAACCGTGACCATTGTTCCATAGAAATACAAAATCAAGTGAAACAGAACAGGCCCACACTTTGCCCTTTGGGTTGACTTCCTTCTCCCAACCATGTTGGAGCACCTCCAAGTGATGGCCAAAGGCATATCCTAATTAACAAGCTATACACCAAGAAGTACACTAATGTGCCAGGTAGCAGCAGGGCTGTGTTTCGAGAAATGCATAATGTTTATTATCACCCAGTGAACCCATACAAACCAAGACAGCTCTGGTCCCCATAGGTCACAGAATCTTATGGCACCACAGTAGCATGGAGTCCACTGTTAACTAGAGCATGGTCATAACATAGCACATAGCTGTAACACATGCCCATTACAAAACATTAACGGACTCACAAAAAATAACCTGCTCACACACATGTGTGCCTCATGCTCACCTTACAGTAAGGAGCAGCAGGTGCTCATTCTGGACTTCATGGAACTGTGCTGAGGGCGCATCGGCAGCCTCTTTTCTCATTTGCAGCCCACAACCCTGCGAAGTTCTCAATGGCTCTGGAATGGGTAGGTATAGAAAGGCTGTGGCCACTGTAACAACAGCCGTCTCGCCTCAGAGGGTCCTCTGCAGGTGATGGGCTTGAGAGAGACCAACTGTAATTCCTCTCCCTCCAAATTCCAGTGAGAGGCCTGGGGCAAAATGGTACCAATTTGGTTTGGCTCCAGATGGAAGACAGTCTCTACCCGTCAGAGGTTTGGAATCTATATCTCTCTCCCTCTCCCTCTCCCTCTCCCTCTCCCTCTCCCTCTCCCTCTCCCTCTCCCTCTCCCTCTCCCTCTCCCCCTCCGTCTCCCCCTTCCCCTTCCCATCCCCCCTCACACATACCCATAGTTCTGCTTTGCTTAGTTTCAATTGCCTGTAGTCAATTGTGGCCTTCAAATATTAAGTGGGAAATTCCAGAGATACACAATTCACCAGTTTAAAACTGCACCACCTAAGTAACATGGTAGAAGCTCTTATGGTGATATCTTGCCAAGGACAAGCCTCCTTTTGTCCCCTGTGTCCACACTGTATGCACTACCCATCTCCTAGATCCTTAATAATCCCTCCAGTTATTGGACCGGCTGAGGAGACACTGTGCCTTTCACATGCTGCTTGGGACTATCCACAGTTTTAGGAATTCGCTACAGCTTGGAATGCTTCCCTCAAGCACAAAGGAGAATTATTCTACATACCAGCACCTTGAGTACTAAGCAATCTGGAGTTGAATTGGATGCAAAAGACTAGGAGAGCAAAGAGTTGAGAGAGGCATATCACCACTGGGGTCTGAGAAAGACCAGTGAGGGAAGAGAGGCAGCCAGGCCTTGGGATGAGGGTAGGATTCCCAAAGAGTCAAATGAGAAGGAGGAGTGTGCTGCAAGCTTGGGGGTGGGGGTGGGGGAGCCAGAGCCCTCAGACGTAGGCGCTACAAAAAGTTTCAGTTACCTAGAATGGGGATGAAGCTCATTGGCAGAGAACTTGCCCAGCACACAGGAAGCCTTGGTTCCACCCCTAGTATGAAACTAATGATATTGATGATGATGATGATACATAATAATTTTCAGGTATTGTCATAGATAAGAAGCAGAGTAGGAGCCGGGCAGTGGTAGCGCACGCCTTAATCCCAGCACTTGGGAGGCAGAGGCAGGTGGATTTCTGAGTTTGAGGCCAGCCTGGTCTACAGGTGAGTTCCAGGACGGCCAGGGCTACACAGAGAAACCCTGTCTCGAAAAACCAAAAAAAAAAAGAAGAAAAGAAAAGAAAAGAAAAGAAAAGAAAAGAAAAGAAAAGAAAAGAAAAGAAAAGAAAAGAAAAGAAAAGAAAAGAAGCAGAGTAGGAGATCAAGCCAAACACGGGTTAGAAGTCAAAGATAATGGTGGCCTTCAGTTGCAGGGTCTGTAGCTGGCCTTATATAAGAACATTCTTGTTTCTCTTTCCTAAGAGCGTGACTTTGGTGGAACAGAGCTGTGGTGTGATTTTGGCAATTAACCTGAAGTACTGGAGCTATGCTGGCAAGTCCTGCATAGAGGACCCCACACCACAGGCTTGACGTCAGGCAGCTGGGACAGCCTGGATGCTGCTACCCACTCTCTTTTGATCTTGCTATAAATTGGTGACAGCTACCACGCCGGATGAGTTCACAGATGAAATGATATCAGACACAACCTATGCTTAGCCCAGTGCCTGGGTAACTGTGAGTGTCTGCGAAAGATCAGTTCCTTTTATGGCTAGGTCAATGGACTAGCTAGCCTGGGATGGGCTGTCTGGTTTCTAACTTAGTAAAGAGGAGACATGTTAAAGGTGCTGGCAAAAAGAAAACAGGGCAAGGGGAGGGACAGGAGCCCCAGGGAGGACTGAAATGTGGTTTTCCCTCCCACTGAGGGGCCCCTGCACTCAATAAACCAGAATGACCCTGGCTGAACTTCCAGGCTTGAAACTACGGCTGCCTTTTAAAAGGAGTTCTTCTCAAGATCAATTGTTCAGCAGAACTGAAAAGCTTGCCCTCGGAAGAGGCTTGGTCCTAAAAACCTGCAGGGCAAGCCATTAAAAGCAGGAATGTGGCATTTCTCCTAGGGAGTGGGCACACCACACCCGCCCTTGTCACTGTGGAGACTCTGTTGCCCTCCACTCTAAACTACCCAGAAACCAGAGAACCTGAAAGCCCCGGGTCTAGCTAGCATTATTTAAATGAACTGGCTGTTACATGAACCTTAAACCACATGTCATTTGGTTGTGGGGCTGCCCTGGGCCAAGAGCTGTTTGTTAATACTGTTAGCCCCAGCTTACAAACAGACTGTGTTCCAAAAGTGCATTTGCAAGGCTGTGGTTTGAAAGGCAGAAGGCATTTTCCCCATAGATGCAAGGTAATAAATGACAATTAGGGCTACAGGCCAGCATGCAGGGGCACCCAGGGGCATGAGTACATGTACACACACACACACACACACACACACACACACACACACACACACTAAATGGTCAAGATCTGTACATTTTAACTGGGAAGAAAAAAATAGCAATCAGTAGTGTCACAATACCAATAACTAAACAATGAGAAAAGCAATGAAGTTGAATATCTTTCCTTTGCACTGATGCTCACTGTTTAAACAAAACCAGACTTCCTCAGAGGGGCACAAATAGGTCTGTACAGTTAGGCTCAGGACCCCAGGAAAACTGGGGCTACAGTGAAGGACTGGGTAGTTGAGGGTCAGAGCAACTTGCAGGGATCTAGGCAATTCTTAAGGGCCCAATGCCTGCACCTGAAGAAAATTTGGTTATCCACAAAGCAGCCTGGGGGTAGCAAGCGGAGTGGAGAACTTAGCTTGGTCAAGACTACACAGCTGTTCCTTCACCTAAGATGGAGCCTGGCTTCAGTGCTCTAATCCTGTAGGTGATTAATACCACTGAAGTACAAGTTGGCCCTTGACCCCGAGTAATCAGGGCATAGAACCCAAGTGCCTCTTGCACACTGGTAACTGAGACCAGACGAGCTATTTCCACTCTCGCTGCCTGGATGACAGTGAGATTTAATGTCCCCACCCCAACAGACTCGGAATATACTGTTCACAGAAGCCTGGCCCCCAGGCGCCTGGATTTTACCTTTGCTTTTCCAAGTGCCCTTGGCTGCACCTGACTCACTTGGGGCCACCTTATTAGCTTAACGCTAATGAGTTACATAGTTTGTGTCACTGTAGAAAAAAAAAAGAAATGGAAAGGAATCAGTGAAAGGACAAATCTCCTTTGTAAAACAACAAAGGAGTTTTGCAAGATCAGCTTGACCCCGGGAAGCCAAGAGAAAGGGAAAGAATTGATGAATGGAAAGAGACCGGCCAGGAAGGCTGAGGGAGCTTAATTTCTACACAATTCCTCTAAAGCGTTTTCCAGACTCACACAAATGCAACTCTTCCCTTGAAATTACAACACCTTTCATTTCTTCCAACCGTCCGTGTCCGCTCCCATCTCCTATGGACTCGGACTTCTCGTTAAACTATATTTGCTTTTGGTTTTGATTTGTTGTTTGTTTGTTTGTTTCTTATAGTACTTGAACCCACGAGTGCTAAACAAGCAAGTGCTCTACTCCTGAGCTCTACCCCCAGTCTCCTTTATACTTTCCCATGATGCAAGGTCTCTGGCCAAAGCTAGTATTAACTCACTGGGTATCCCAGGGAGACTTGAACTTAGAATCCTTCCTTTTGCCTCAGCCTTCTACATAGGTGGGATGACAGGCTTATGTGCAGATTTTTAGGACTTTGATCAGGTAGATATGAGCAAGTGATTTCTTCTGGAACACAGCTTGCCTCTTTAAAAAAGAAGAAGAAGAAGAAGAAGAAGAAGAAGAAGAAGAAGAAGAAGAAGAAGAAGAAGAAGAAGAAGAAGAAGAAGAAGAAGAAGAAGAAGAAGAAGGAAGAAGGAGGAGGAGGAGGAGGAGGAGGAGGAGGAGGAGGAGGAGGAGGAGGAGGAGAAGAAGCATTGTTACATTTATTTATTTATTTATTTATTTATTTATTTATTTATTTATTTATTTAGTGGGGGACAAGGACACACAGCCTGGGTCAGAGGACAACCTGTGTGGGTCAGGTCTCTCTTTCACCAGGTGGATCCCTGGAATTAAACTCAGGTCATCATGCTGGAGTCATGTGCCTTAACCTGCTAAGCCATCTGGCTAGATCCTTTTCATAAAGGTAAGGGGCCTGTCCTTGAGTCATGTTTAATGTAACCGTTCCTATCCAATTCCTCACACTCATATTAAGTTTTCACAGTCCCACAGTGGTTTTCCCTTGCTGTGACATAATGGCTCATGTGGATAGGTCATCTGCTAGCCTTGCTGTGACATAACGGCTCATATGGATAGGTCATCTGCTAGCCTTGCTGTAATATAACTGCTCACGTGGATAGGTCAGGTACTAGTCAGTCCTTACCCTGCTCATAAAACTAGTTTTCCAGAAATGCATGTGCCTATCTAGGGTGTTTCCACTCTCTTTTATGGGTCTGCCTGTCTAATCTTGCACCTATTCTTAACCCACACTCTGTTTCCAACACCTCTACTACAGTCACCCATTTCATCCATTACATCATTACGATCACACTCTGGATGACAGGAAGATGCATAAACAACCTAATATTTTAAATATATTAGTGCCAAGCAACAGAAAGATGGTTAATTTAGCCCAGAATTTAATATGCTGTCTACTACAAGCTATTTGATTTGGAAACAACATTGCAAATTAGTCTTATATGTCACTCTTTTCTATTGTTACAGCAAAGAACCTGAGGCTGAGTGCTTTTAAAGAAAAGGAGCTATCTATAACAAAGCTTTGAAGGCTGAAAGTCCAAGCTCGGGCAGTCAGATTTGCTCAGGCCTTGTGAGGACCTTCATCATGGATACCATCACAATGGTGAGACAGGAAGCCAGAGAGATTCAGGGCCCAGGTCTACTTGTTATAATAGCCTGTTGTCTTAGTCACTGTTCTATTGCTGTGAAGAGACATCAAGACCATGGCAACTCTTATAAAAGAAAGCATTTGATTGGAGGTTTCCTTTCAGTTTCATAGGGTTAGTCCATTATCATCATGGCAAGAAGCATAGCAGCAGGCATGACAGGCATGGTTTTGGAGAAGTGGTTGAGAGCTCTATCTTGATCCACAGGCAGAGAAGAGAGAGAGAGAGAGAGAGAGAGAGAGAGAGAGAGAGAGAGAGAGAGAGAGAGAGAGAGGGAGATATTGGTCCTGGCTTAGTCTTTTGAAACCTCAAAGCCCACCCCACCCCCAATGACATACTTCCTCCAACAAGGCCACACCTACTCCAATAAGGGCACACCTCCTAATCCTTCTAATCCTTTCAAACAGTGCCACTCCCTGGTGATTAAGCAGTCAAATAAATGAGGGTCATTCTCATTCAAACCATCACACCTGCTTTTATGGAAATTAATCTTTGTTCTGAAAGGAGTAGATTAACCCCTTCTGAGAGACTCACCCCAATACTCTAGTGAATCCCCATCATGTCATACCTACCTTTGTGTTATTGAAGAAGACTGAGGATTTTGCAAACCATAGCACTGAGGTTCAGAGAAGTAGCATAGGAGGTGTGTTTTGAGGTTTTATTCTGATATAACTGTTGAAGTGAAACCAGTAAGAAGATGTCAACTTATGGCTCCCCATGCCTTCAGTGCAGTATTTGGACCTTTATGACATCAACCAGGGACAGAGTCTCCAATTAGGAAGCCAGAACCCAATAATAATAATTGGCCAGAACTTTATAGGAAAAGAAAATTGCTGTTTTCATCTGGAAATGTCTTATTGTCTTATTTATCTGACTGACTTGAAAAAATCCAGATAAATGTGAGGACATTCTGCACTGGATAAAAATACTGACCTTTGCCCCCTGGAAGGCAAGCCAGAAGCTAAAGCAAGGATGCAACCTGCTCAAATGGATCTCAATTCCTCCAAATGTGCCTTACTCATTCTCAGTAATGGCAACACCTAATAAATGCTAAACTGCACCAGCCACAGGCAAGGCCTCATCACTGAAGCCTTGTAGATCCCATCACCTAAACTTCCAGGGTTTGCCTGAATCTTTGCCTCTCTCCCACCCTGAAGGCTCCTTGGAGCCAAGAGACAAGTCTAGTAATGCCCTCACTTCACACTGCAAATTGCTTTCCATTCTCCTGAGGCCTCTATCCACACTGCCTAATACGACTTACATGGACTTTCACAACCACTGTCTTGAGTGGTTAAGAGCCCAGGCAACGGATTCGGGCTTCTGGGGCTTCGAATTCCTACTGTACAACCTACTAGCTTTCAAGTGTCAAGAAACTTTTTCCCAGTCCTGGGAATGGAAATCAGGAGCTTTGCACGCTGGGTAAGTGCTGTGCCACTGATGGATGCCTGCAGCCACGTTACCAAGCTTCTGAACCATCGTTCTTTAGTTACATGGAGATGGCAAGAATATTCCTGTGGGGGTGGGGGGTTGAACGAGTCAAAGCATGTAAACACCCTGCTGGAGCACCTGGCACACTGCAGGTCTTCTGTGTCCGCTAAGGTTTTTAATTTGGTTCCTTCCGTTCACTGCGCCTTTCCAGTTTCCAGGCCTTCACATCTCTGTTGCCTCCAGCTGGAGTACTGTACCTGGTCATGCCAGGAAAATCTCTGGAGATAATCAAAGCAGCAACATTGCCAGGAACCCTGATAAAAAGAGAAATCCTCATGCCCTAGTCAACTCCCCCCTATACCAGAACACCTCAGGGAGGGTCTAGAAACGGGGAGCTGTCGTAGCCTTTCTGATAGAGCCAAGCTCAAAGCATACACAGTGACCCTCACAAGTTGTCCTTGGACGTTTGTCTGTCCCTATTCCCTGCTAGGCAGTAAGTTTCTGACTGCAGAGATGTGACCATCTAGACCATTTAATCTACAGTAGTAACATCTTGTCGGTGATGAAGTAAGTAAAGCCACATTCTGTGGACTGGATGATTTAACTGTATGCTTGAGTAAATTCATACTTGGTGTTAGGAGAGAGGTGCCCTCTGAAGGTAGAGGGCAAAGGTAAGTTGTGAGTGATCTCCCAGGAGACCCTACAGGTCCTGGAGCACCATCCTGGGGACCATAAAGCTCTGCATACTCTGCATTGTGGAATTTCTCAGTCTTGTTATCTTTGAAAGTACTGAAGGTGGAGGAACAGTGGGCCCAGGAAACTAGATCTGAAGTCCAAGAAGGGTCCAAGCTCATCATGTGGGCTGCCAGCCAGACTCTGTTCTTCTAATGGACCCCTCTGCCAGAGAGCTGAAAAGGAAATCTCTTTCTGCCTCCTCCTCCTTCCTTCTGTCTCTCAGCTTCTTCCAGTCTTCTGCTCTCCTTCTCTCCTCCTCTTCCCCTCCTCCTTCTTCTGTCCCCTCCTCCTCCTCTATCTCCCCCTTCTGCCTTCATCTTTCCCCCTCTCTTCCTTTCTTTCCTCCCTCCTCCTTTCCTACTCTTCTACCTTCCTGTCCTTCTCCTCCTCTTCCTCTTCCCCCCCCCCCCGCCCTTTTTCCTTTCTCGTGGCCTCTGGCTGCCCTCCTCCCTTGCCTTCTCCTCTCCACATCATTCTCCCTCTCCCTTTACTCTTCCTTTACTCTCCCTTTTCCCCACCCCCACCCCTTGACCGCTCTGATCCATTGGTTCTGAACTCTCCACACCTCTTCCTTCCTACCTGTTCGGGACCCTCCTCCAGCCCAGTCACCTCAGGTTCCTGCAGAGAGGACGGGGCGGGACGGGGCGCAGGACGCTCCATCATCTAGGAGGACCCGCAGAACGCGCCCCTGCCGCGCCTCCTTAGGCTGAGGGGTCGCTTGGTAACCTGGGCTCCGGAGGAGGCACCACATTGCGCAGCCACAGCCAGGCCGCCCGTCCCGCCACCGCCAGCTCGGCTCCCACATGGACTCTGCCACACTATCCCTGCGGGGATCCGACGTGGAGACGATCATGGCAGCGCTCAGGACGGCGGCCGTGCTGGAGGCACCCCTGCAGCTCGAGCAGGTACCGGCGGGACGCGTGCCAGGGACCCCGCTAGGGTACGGAGGATGTGGCCTCAGCGTGCCAGGGACCCCGCTAGGGTATGGAGGATGTGGCCCCGCAAGCGCGAGACGCTATCTGGTGTCCAATACTCCGCCCACAGGGGTGTAAGCCGGCCCAGAATGGAGGCAGGGTCTCGGTATCTTCTGGAAAGTGCTCCCTTTCTCTATCCTCCTTTTCTCCGGGCTTTCTTCCTTCTCTCCATCCTCTCTCCCAGGCTGTTCCCGATCCATTCCCACCAGCTCCCACTGGCTCAGGGTAAAGGCCCTGATACTGAAAGAGAGGAGAGGCATGATACTTCCACCTTCTCCTTCGGCCTTGAGGGAATCTAAGAGTGCTTCTGAATTACTAGATGTCTCCTTAAAGGGTACCTTGCTGGGCTTTGCCCCCAGATTCTGATTCAAACCTATGTTGTGGGGCCTGGTTATGAATTAGCTTGTCTACCTCCAGGGAGTTGATGATGCTGATGCTTGAAGTATCCCGGGCTAGTTCTTGCCTCCTATTGGTGGGCATTGAAAATTCAGTCTAACTTTCCTGTTTCCTTAGTTCTTCTGCTCTGCCCCTCACTGGAACTGTGTGTACAGGCTAGATATTGATACCATCAGGGGCGGGTTTTTGGAGGTTTTTTTGTTTGTTTGTTTTTTGTTTTTTGTTTTTCTGGAACCTGAATCCTTAAAATAAGGACAAAAGTATCCTATTGAGGGTGGAAGACTAGCCTCAAAGGACTGCCCCTGATGTAAAGAGAGCAGGAGGGGCTGGGGGCGTGGCAGGAGGGTGTTCCTTTGTGCTACTTTCAATTAGACTTCACAGAGCTGGGGACATAAAGACTGGAGCAGCTACTGACAAGGCTATACGTGATAACACCCCACCGCCCTAAACCCCGCCCCATTTTCTTTCGCTACATCACCTTTAGCATGTCTGCTTGTGCACTGTCTGAGAACCTCCATCAGCATCAAAGGTTCAAGAGAGCTGCTGGCTCCTGGTCATATTTGCTAGCTGCTGGCTTCCTAGTATCCAGACCTGAGTCTAGCAAATGACAATCCTCAGTATTCACCTCACTTGTTAGGTGAATAAGTTACTGGCCAAATGAGCAATAGTATCAAACAGCATGGTCTAGGTCCTCAACTCCCAGCCCTCCTTCCCAGACAAACACCAACCACAAGCTCTGTAGTCTAGTGAGCCAGTTTAAATACCCTTTCATACATGTGAGATTTCTCAAATCTCGAAAGCGATATCAAACAATTTTTAAAGGCAAGAGCCACTTGTGCAGAAAGAGAGGTCATAACTTTTTTTTTTTTCAAGAATTTCATCTGGTGCAGATAAGACAACAAGCTGTCTTATAAGAAGGGGGTTATGTTCTGAAGAGCAAGAACTGATCAGAGAGTTGCAGAGCACCTGTCTGGCATGTGTGAGGTCCTGGATTCGTGTGTGTGTGTGTGTGTGTGTGTGTGTGTGTGTGTGTGTGTGTGTGTGTGTGTGTGTGTGTGTGTATGAGAGAGAGAGCAGTTCTCAGAAAAGAAGGGGACAAAGAGAACAAAAAGAAGTTTCTGGGAAGAGGAGGTTTGAAGGTAAGATGACCCTGGTAGATCTCTCCAGCACTGAAATGTTCTACTCCAGTGAAAACTGTAGCTCTCCACATGCAGCTACAGGATGCGACATCTTGCATAGCCCCAAAAGTACACTTGGAGGCCGGCATGACTAAAGCATTGTCTCATGTTCTGTCTGGCATTTTAGAGCAGCCCAGTCTTCTTTTGTCCGCTTGGTTTTGCGTTTTTATGCCCTATGGCATGAGTTCCTTAACAGGGACTCAGCATGTGCTCAGATGTGGCCAGGTGACATCAGTAGTTTCTGAGTTCATTGTTCTGGCTTTGCCACTTGGAAAGATGTTAGAGTCAATTGGCAATTTGACAGAACCTAGAATTCCCTGGCATATGGGCCTTTGGGGGGTTATCTCGATTATGTCCCTTGATATGGGAAGCCCCACATGAATCATGAGAGGAACCAGTCCCTGTACAGGGGACACTGGACTGTGCAAAGTGGAGGAAACCAACACCTTCTGTTGGTGTCTGTTTATGGACGTGATGTGACCAGCTGCTTCAAGCCCCTGCTGCCTTCTCTTCCCCGTTATGACGGACCCTGAACTGTGGCTAACATAACCCTTTCATCTTTAGTTTGCTCTTTGAAAAAAGTAGCATCTTTTGATTGAGTGTGCAGTGTGCCATATAAAGATATT
The DNA here is from genome assembly GCA_028551405.1 of Uromys caudimaculatus. NCBI lineage: Eukaryota > Metazoa > Chordata > Mammalia > Rodentia > Muridae > Uromys > Uromys caudimaculatus. Next base: position 61,288,906 of record CM052704.1, read on the forward strand.
ATATGCAACTGTTTGAAGCATATTTTCTCTGAGTGTGCCATGGAACCCTTTCTATGTGCTTCTAATGGGGTCATACTTAAATTCTGAGGCAGAAGAGATGCCAGGGAGTGGGACAGGCTTTAGACTGTCCTTCTCTATCTTGTCCTCAGGACTTTCATAGCCATCCCAGCTCAAGAGTGACAACACCTTCCTCCTGTTGCTCACTCTCTATGCCAGATTCTGTTTATTTTTGTCATAGTGCTTGATAGATGGGGCACTTATTTTGATGTCTTCTTTGTAGTCATTCACTTACTCTGTATCACGGGACCTTTGTCTGTCTTCTTTGACCGGTGTATGCCATCTCTTAACCTCGCACCTAGCACAGCCAAGACTTAGCTGCTGACTGGAGGAATCAACACATGAGAAGAGAGTCAACAGTCAAAGGGGTGGAAAGGAGTGGACATGTGTATGAGGTAACACTTAGAAGTAGGGTCAGCAAGGGGGTAGGATCTAGAACGGGTTTCTGCTTTCAGCAGTTAGATAGGTGGGATATGGGTCTATGGTGCAAAATTAGAAACTCTGCAGTAGGTGTCTGAGGGGGAGGGGAGTAGGTAACGTCCTCATGGAGTCAGGTTGGTTCACAATAGGAGTAACAGGGAAGTAGAGGTTTGTATGAGGCAGTGAGAAGCTGAAGCTCAAATGTGAGATTTGGCAGGCTACAAAAAAGGTAAGAGGTAGATTCAAACAAACGGTGGTAGAGAGAAAGAAGAGATCCGGCAATGGACCAGACAGAAGGAACAAGATGGGGCGGAAAGGAGTCTTCAGGTAGCATTAGTCACGTAGAAGACGTTTCGTGAAGACACACGCAAAATAAGAGCAACTGTCCAAGATACATTCCCACCTGGGGGATGTTCTTGATCTTTTGTAAGCATGCTGGGTGTCTTGGTCATCTGGATGTCATTTTTTAAGAATGCATATCCTACATAAACAAGACTGTATTAGAAACAGCTATTTTTGACATATGCTTTCCTCTTACTGTGTCACAGAGCAGCAGTCTGTGTTATCCACTTAAGAATCCTACAGACTTCTTTTCAAAGGACAGATAAACATGGATATTTCCACCTACTTGATATTTCAAAAAGAGTAACTTTCAGGCTTTGGCAACTTTCTTGTGCAATTTAAGTTTTTCAATCATCTATTAGAAACTGTTATTAGGATATGTGCCCTCTTGGGCAAATTCTCTAATATTCTTATATTTTTTGTCCTAGCTAAGAGCTTTTAAATTCTTTCAGAGAGTTTATTATTTTACATCCACTCCTTCCGTTCAGTTGTATGTCTGTCACTTTATCTCACTTTGTTTATGTGTTTATGGCATTCTTGTCCTTATGGGCGGAGAACCTTCTGTCTCAAACAGCTGTGACCTTTAACTGTCCACTTATACACACACTACAAGACTTTGGATGCTCTCTTGCAGCAGAGAACACAGGTGGCAGACAGTGCTGGTAGCTGGCATGAAAGATATTTTCTCAGGGTAACAAGAACTGTCCACAGCTATGGGTTCCTTCTCTGAGGTTAGATTGCTCCCACAGAATGGCATCTTCTCATCTTCCAGGCACGCTGTGTGTCTAGTCACCAACACTCTGAGTCAAGTGAGCAGGTCTGTATCTAGTAAGCCAAAGCTAATAACACAACAGAAGCCCACATGCCAAGCCCCTAATTACTATACTCAGAGTATAGTAATTATCCACCCCAGATCTACACAGCCTGCTAGGCTTGGAAGCTGGAGGGGCTCTGTTCTTCCCATTGTGCCAACATAGGGGCCTTCCATTGACTCTCAGCTGAATCTGCTGTTATCAATCACAGGTGTGCTGCTGCCCCAGAAGTCCTGGGGGTCCTCGTCATTCCTCTCTCCCCTCCCCCCAGGGCGTTGCCATGGTCAGCTGGCTTTGTGCCTTCCTGTGCTGACCTCCCTCAGTGTCCTGCCTCCACATTGTTATTTTCCCAGAGCGCATGTGCTTTCCTATCCTGTAACTGTTGCTCGGATTGCCTTCTATCCTTCTGTTTGGAGGCCCATGCCAGTCTGTCCTTCTGATGTCACCCCAGCCCTGTGTGAGGGAGAGGAGTCAACTACATGCCCTGGACTGCCGTGTTTCACTGGAACATCTTGTTTTTACTCCATTCTCTTATTTTAAAAAAAAAAAACATGGTTATTATTGGTGAGTTTGAACATCATTACACAAATATATTGGCCATTTGTGTTTCTTTGTGAATTTCTTGTTCACATACTGCATCCTTTGGAATCTTGTACCCTTTAAAATATATACTGCAAAGCTCGTTTCACATCTAGGTTATTGACTTTCTGCCTGTCAGACTGGTTGTCTTTTCTCGGTTTGTCCTTCAGTGGAGGCAGCTGTAATGGATTTGATGCTTATATGCTCAGAACCCATCATCTGCTTTGCTCTTATCATTTTGGGCTCTGTGTCATCCTTCTAAATGTCTCATCTACCACAAGATGTATAAAAATATTTATCTACTCCAAGGCTTTAAGAGTTTTATCCTTATGTTTAAATATTTGGTTCATATGGGGCTTATTTTGAAATACAGAATGACTATAGATGGATCCAACTTACTTTTCTCCAAAGACCTCGCCACTTTCCCCACCACCATTTACTGAACAATTCCTCCCCCCCCCCCCCGTTACCCCAAACTGATTCTAAGCGGCTCCTTTATCATATGCACTTGGGCCAACTGCTAGAATTGCTCTGTTCCCTCTGTCTTCCTATCCATAAACCAGTGCAGTTTTCAGATGGTCTCTAAGGACATATCTTGGATTTCAGAATTCAGTGGTCTATTGTGTGTAGTTTTAAAATCTGCTACCGCTTTTTCCTGGGAAGGGCATGTGCTACCAGCCCCTCCTGGCTTCCCTTTCTACCTGCCTTTAGCTCCAGGAGGTTTCTGTTCCACCAGCCCACTCCTGAGACCCTTGAATCTACAGATAAAAGGCATAATTGCTGGGTGCAGACATCTCCCGCCTGGAAAAGCGTGCCCTTTCCAATTTATTATCTCAGTCTCTCCACTTGTCCTAAACTTAGTGGCTAGTCCCACCAGCCCCCCCTGCCAAGCATCCTTGGCCACCCGCATGCAGCAGAAGCTGCAGGCCCTAGCTCCCCCCCACCCCCCAGGCCTACATAATTGTTGCACTCTTCTTCCTCCAAAGCATGGTGGAAGAGCCCCTCTCCTTCCTTGTGTCTGCCTTTTCCTCCTGGGACCCGGAAGTCCCACCTGTACCTTCTGCCCAGCAATTACCCTCCGACCTTCTTTATTGACAAATCAAGAACTGATTGGGGAATGGAATTTTAACATCAGGACCTCCCTCTACAGTGGTCCACCTCAGTCTTGACTCTTTTCATGTGCTCATCTTTCCAGACAAAATTCAGTCTCAATATCATTTCCAGACTCTTAGAACCTTGACTAAGTTTACCAAATAATATCTCAGAAAAGATGGCCTCAGAAGTGGGTACCACCCCGGTGGAGTGGTACAAGTTGTACTCCTTAGGACTGTAACAACTTTTTTAAAGTAGTTACAAGATTAACTTATATCACTATCACCTTTTGTTAGGCAATAATAGTTTCAATATCATGTCACCTAAGGAAGTCACCACTGGTAGTTAACAGAAAATGTCTTAGGTACAGTTCTACACCTTCAATTTTTCTAGGCTTCAGAAGAATAATTTATCACTCTCTATTTAAAAATGTGACTAGAAAAAGGTAAATAGATTGTCATCCTATTGAACACTCAGTTCCCTATTTGAATCTAATTTTAATGTTAAGCACCATTAACCTAAAGATCTCTAACAGTAAAAGGAGGAGAGTCTTGGGGCTTGTCTATGATTTCAAAGGATGAGTCCGTGACCATCGTAGCTGGAAGCATGGTGGCATGCAAGCAGGCCCTGGAGCAGCAGCTAAGAGCTCACTTCTCATCTGCATGCTACAGACAGAGAAATGAAAGACTGGGTCCAACGTAGGCTTTTGAAATCCCAAAGCCCATCCCCAGTTACACACCTCCCCCAACAAGGTCACACTTAACTCCAGCAAAGTCACACCTCCTAATGCTTCATAAAATAGTCCATCAACTGGGCACCAAACATGCTAACATGAGCCTAAGGGACCTTCTCATCAAACCACCACACATAGGTACTGCTATTATTTGAGCGTTTCTATGATCCTAGAATTTGGCACCTGGGCCCAGCTGCTGTGACCTCCATCTAGGTCCCACTTGTGGAAGCCATGAGATAGATGCCAGTGTCAAGTGCTGCACCAACCCCTTCTTCTTTCCTGGCATCATCCAGGAAAATATCGCAAAAGCCTATCCATGAAATTTCAGAGAGTCCCCCAGAGCCTTGCTTTCTCTTCTCAGGGGATTCCTCATGCCTCTCATGGAAGCATACATTCAGACAGAGTCCGTTTGAGTAGGAAATCCTCAACTGAACCATGTCAGAATCGCTTATACCCTTTGAAGAAAGTGTCACCTGGCTGATACTAGATCTGTATGACTAATGTTCTGTCTGCCTTCTCTTTGCTGTCACTGGAGATTTTAGCTTTTGAACGGTATCTTTTAACACTGCTTAGCCTAGGAAATAAGCTGTTGTAAGGTTATGTTTTTCTATCGAGTGGTTAGAAGGCTTTAGTTAATTGAAGTCAGTCTTTGGGAGAACCTGTTCTGAGAATGTCTATGCTTAGCAGTTCAACTGCAAGAATACGTGCTCTGCTCAGTAGTGCCTCCTTACCTAGAAGCCAGAACAGTACTCCAAACAAATACAACTTCCAGTCAGCCCTGACTCTAAGGCCTTGAACTTGGAGCCGGTGTTTGCTCACTGGCATCAGCCCAGACACTACCAACCAGATGGTTTTTAGGCATACTGGATTTACAAGCCATATCCCTGAAGCTAAAGAGGCATTACCCATGGGAGGCCACTCTACAATCTTGACTGATTTGCCAAAACAAAAGTACAAGAATGAAGACACATCTGGTTTTCTGACCTAGGAGAAGAATCCAATATTTATTAATGGTGACCTGATTGCTGGTGTTTTGCTGTGTTTTCTGTTTGTTTGTTTTGATTTTATTCTTTAAGCAAGTTATTTCATGATTACTTTCATCTTAAATGATTCCAGTGGTGGAGATCATGACACACACTTTCTCTCTCTCTCTCTCTCTCTCTCTCTCTCTCTCTCTCTCTCTCTCCCTCCCTCCCTCCCTCCCTCTCTCTTTCTTTCCTAGTTTGTATTTCTTATGTAATGTTTTAAAATACACGTTGAGAAAATAAAGCAATGTTAATGTGTCCTCTTATGTCCCGCTCTTAAGCTTTCCACAGATGATGTGTGGAAGTAAGTTATTAGTATTTTTATGGCTGTTTTTATTAACAAGATTCTCTTCTTAACAATCTGAGAGACTGAATGGAGTCATCCTTGTATTTGTAAATGCCCTGGGATATGAGGGGGTAAGATTGCATGTGCGTATGCAGTGCTGATACTTCAGACCCAGAGAGTGTGGATTTTATGTGCCTTCTGCAATGTTATCCATGCAGTACCACCACCAAGTTAGATTTGTGTCTTCTTAGAAATGTGGCACGATGAAGTTCCCGTTTATTTTAGGCACATGAGACATCTGGTTTTCTTTAACTGCTGTTTTCTCTGTGTTTTGGGACCCACAGTGGGGCCATTGGGTACTGCGAGCACCACATGAAAGAAATAAAAATGAAAACCCCTCCCTTCTTGCATTAGAGTAATCAATTATGAATGTATTCCTATTCAAAATAGGAGATACTTATTACATGCGTATACTAATTTATGCTCTTCAAAGTACTTCCATATAGGTTAAGCCACTTGAGATGGATTTTCATTACATATATATGGGCGGGTGCAGCGGGGTGTGTATGTACATGTGTGTGTGTGTGCACACACACACACACAATGGTTACTATCAGGAGGCAGATGTGGTTTTCTATCTATTGAAATCCCATTTTTGATTGTTGGTGAATCCACATGTCCACCCACATGGTGGAAAGTCCATTCATTTCACTGAATATTTAACGCTCATTTTGGATTTATGTCTATAAAAGACATAAGTTCTTAGACTCTGTCATTTCTTCTTCTTTGCTTCCATTTCTTACAGGGAGGGAGTGAGTGAGTGTATTTCTTATAGGCTTTTGAAAATAATTCTTGTCTTCTGAGATCAGCTTCCCACAAATCCACTAACCATATTTATGTGAATCCCCGATTTGACCCCAGCGTCTTCACTTGATAAATGAAGGGCTCTAATTCATCCATGTCCCTTTCTGTACTGATGCCCTAAGTCCATCTCCAAGCAGGACCACACCAGGCATGATTCTCTCAGAAAGCTCATATCTTTGCCTTCTCCAGCAGGGGGCGCCCCTGAGGTTTGGATGGGGCTCTTTTCTGAAGCACTGGATACTTCCAGGGCCTGTAGAAATGCTGGGAAAAAAGAGACCTTAAATAGCCAGCATACCCAATAAGAACCTTTACAAGGTCACAGGCTTCTGACTGCAACATTAGCTAACTTCACTTGCATGTTGTAACCAGCCAGAAGTGGAAAAGTGTCTTCACTCAGTCTGTGACTGAGGGGGCCCCACTGAGACTGAAATCACACTGTCTTGGAGTTAGATTTCCTCCTCTCTCCTGTTTGAACTAACTTTAACGCTAGCGCTCTCTCTCTCTCTCTCTTTCTCTCTCTCTCTCTCTCTCTCTCCCTCCCTCCCTCCCTCCCTCCTCCTCTCTTTTCTCCCTTCCCCTCTCCCCTTCCCTTCTTCCCCTCCTCTTCTCCCTTCTTTCCCCTCCTTCTTCCTCCACCTCTCTCCTTTCTCTCTCCCTTCCTCCCCTCCTCTCTCTCCCTCCCACTTCATGTCTCTCTGCCTCCCTCTCCCTCCTCTCTCCTTTGGACCAGTGATTCCCAGTCTTAACTACCCTTGAAATCATGTGAGGATTTTTTTTTTTTAAAACAACTGATGCTTTAAACATTGCACAGCCTGTATGTGTGTGTAAATACCACACAGTATCCCATTCAAATGCAGTTTTATGCAATCATTAAAAAGAAGCATGATTAAATTTTTAAATTTCTATCCTGGAATTTATTACTCTGCTTGGGCTACCATAATAAAATACCAGAGATGGGATGGTTTAAGCAACAAACATGGATTTCCTGGTATCTCTTAAGGCTGAAGGACCACGATGAAAGTGTTGGCAAGGCTGGTAAGGGAGGTGACGGTGGCTATGTCTTCAGATCATGAATTCTGGCAGGCTGAAGAACTAAAGGTTGGGCCTTCAGTGTGGGGGTCAGCTCTCAGTGTTCTCTGTTTGCCATTTAATGGATCTGGGGTACAGCTTGGACACTGGGACTTTTGAAAGCTCCCTAATATTCTTAATTTAAGTCAAGATCAAGAACACTTGCTCTAGATCAGTGGTTCTCAACCTTCCTAATGCTGTGGCCTTTAATACAGTTCTTCATGTTGTGGGGACCCCAACCGTAACATTATGCCATCGGTACTTTATAACTGTAATTTTGCTAGTGTTGTGAATTGTAAATATCTGAGATACACGATATCTGATCTGCGACCCCTGGGCCCACCAGTTGAGAACCACTGCTCTGGATTCTTTTCAAGGTCACTTTTCCCCTGGTATGCTATTACAGTGATGTTATCCATCACGGTGCAAAAGCAAGTAAGTGTCCAGCTAAAAACTAAAATCCATTTATCACCTGAATGTATGTGCTCTTGTCCAGGAAAACGCTTAGACCTGTTGTTCCCCCTACAATGGTCGTATTACAGTTTATGCAGCCCACTCTAGAGCTGCCTTTCAGTGAAGATCACCACCTCTGTCATAGGCACCATCTGTCTACAGGACTACTTTTTGCTTAAAGATAGTAGAAATTACTTGAAGTCTTTCTTTTATAGCCTTATATGTATTGTGAGTTACTAAGGAATTTTTTCAGACAGATGACGTCCCTAGGTTATGAGACAGTGAAGTGATTGATCTCGAACCAACTGGAACCTAAGCCTTCTCAACCTACGTGGTCTCTTAAGTGAGAAGACAAGACTGAGATCAAAGTCACACACAGCAAAGAACTGGAGGAACTGATTTTGCTGCTCTTTCTCCCAATCACAAGGAAAAGAAAGAAATCAGAGAGACTCTGTGATCAAAACTTACCTACCAGCAATTTAAAATCCTCATTTTTCTTTGATCTGGAGCAGTGTTCATGTTTTGCCACATATGCAATGGCTGGAGCCTTTTTCGCACCCATCTGTCTGTTGCAGCCTGAACCAGGAGATGCTCCAGATGCACCAGGGCCACGAGGCCATACACATGGAGATGGTCTCGATCTTCTTCTCTGCCCTGATCACCAACCAGGTGGTGCTGGTGCAGTGAGTGGAGACAGAGGCACAGGAGTCTTCTGGGCATCAGCTAGCCTCTCCCCTGGCTGCTTTTGTGACCACTATGGATTAGTGCTGCTTTGGCTTGGGTCAGTGCTACCCAGCCAAGTGCACTTCTGCTCTGCGGTGATCCCTGGCTGTATCTTGGAAATATTCTGATTGTCGAGACTTGGCTTTGGGGGACAGTGTGGAGGGAGAGAGATTGCTCCTGTGTCCAATGGGAAGAACCCAGGGATGGATTTGTCAGTGGAAGGTAAACTTCCACCATGCAGCCCAGCTCCTGCAACAAGAATGACCTAGCCTAAATGTCACCAAGGCCAAGGTGAGATGCCCTGGCTAACTGTCATTTTCGCTTTGTGCATGGACAACCTCTGCCAAAAACCTAGAAAATGAAGTTTAGGATAGCAGAGATCAAAAGTTGAAGCTCTTTCATGTTGCTTCATCAGAGGGAAACAATACTAATGGATATTTCTGGCTGTCATCTTGCCACGAAAGGTTTGTATGTCCATGGAAATGTGCAACCCAGATCAGGATATCTCTTCTGCAGACCAGTCTCACCAAAACATGTCCACTGAACCCTGCCACCCCGTCACAGTCTTCAGTCACAAGTCCCTGAATGACTTTGGCCAATCAGATCCAAGGCTCCACTGACAGAATTTCTGATTCAGATGGAACCAAGTTCACAGGTGTTTCTGATGCAGATTTTCCTGAGACCACACTTGGAAAACCTCCGGTTTGCAGCAAACATGGCCTAAATGCAAAGGCAGTGCCAGGGGACCGGGTCCTCTGTGGGAATGAGCCTTGCACTGGTTATTATCAAAGACTTGTCTGTGAAAAATAAAAGATTGTCTTAGACCAGTATTTTATTTTAACTTTTCCATCATAAACATTATTCCTATGTAGTCCAGGGTTTAGAGGAATTTCAATACAGTATACTACTTAAGATTAGGTGATTTTTAGTATTTTAATGAGATAATCTTGTTTTATTTTTTAAACAGATTCATCAAAATTGTATGTCACCATTATCTTGTCAATAAATAAAATAAAATAAAAGCCCCACCACCTTGGTCCCTGGTAGGTTACCCATGAATGGCTTTACACCCTTGAACATGTGAGTAGCACTACCTGGACTCAGTGGGGTTTGTTATTAATAAAGGACACAAGATGGGGAAATGGGAAGAGACTCAGAGGAGAAGGGAGATCAAGATAGTTATGTTAAGTACATTGAATACCTCTAAGAACACCTCAAGAATAGATAACAATATAATAACAAAAAGGTTTTAAATGACAAAACTACCTCTCATATTGCACTTGGATAGATTTTAAATGGATAAAACTTGAATCAAATATCACTAGTTATCCACTCTGCCTCACAGAAGAATTCTAAATCTATCTCACAACAGCCCCCACTCTGTAAAAGGGAAAACCCAAGATGGAACTTCTGAGTCCTCATGCAGAAAGGAGCCTGAAGACCTGAGAAATCACTCCGTGTTCCTTTCATCTTTCCTCGTTTATGTTTTAGGGCTTATTTATCTACATGTCTGAGTGTTGCCTTGCATGTGTGTATACACTTCACATGAGTGCAATGCCTGTGAATCTCAGAAGAGAGCATCCTATCCCCTGGAACTGGAGTTACAAATGCTTGGGAGCTGCCATGTGGGAGCTAGAAACTGAACCTGGGTCCTCTGCAAAAACAATAAGTGCTCTGAAACACAGAGCCATCTCTCCATCTTTTCTCCACACCTGACAATTATCTCTGAATTAGATAATATGTAGTGGCCTTATTTCTGTCGTAACGGGGTGTGGATTTTGCAGTTAGCTCCCTGCCCTTGAAAGGAAACAAAGCCACATGAGCTCACTGTCTGTTATCTCGCTTCCTTGTACAACTTTATTTGTTGGGTTTGGGGGTGGTGAATGCCAAGGACTCTGTCCTTGTGTTTTAAAAGGCTGCTCCTCTGTCAGCTCTGAGAATGTACACCACTGCTGCAGTAAGTGTGGAGCTCTGGCTGGTGTCAGGACACAGGTAAGCCCGAGCAGCAGTCAGCCTCCTTGAGGACCTGTGTCCATCAGAGTTAAGGACACATTGGGTCCAGACAGGCTTTGCAAGCCTGACATCTGCTGGTGGCAGTAGCCCTAAGCTGTTCTCTGGATCACTTTGCTGACTTGGACACTTGAGATGCCTGTGCTTTAGGGTGACCCTAGACTCTCTCAATCACCCCACACTCACTCTGTGATTCCCGTCACACAGCCCTCCTATTTTATGGCAACCAAAGGGGCTCTGTGGTTCTAACGGTCACCCTGGAGATGACCAGGTGGCTGGGATTGTGGCCTCTCTTGAGGCTATCCTGTCTTACTCTTCACAACACTGGAAACCTTGATAAAGGGGTTCTGAAAATGACCAAGTGCAGATCCAGGTCTCTTTGTGACCCTATTCTTTTGGGTTAGTTTAGAAACTTAAGTAGGCATTGTCCCAAAGGAGCAGTTCAAGTAGCCGTTCCCCCGCGTGTCGCCACTGGCGCTGTCCCTCATGAGGGCATTCAGTACCAAGGCCTGGCTTTCCCATATGTAGCTCTGGTTGCTCTGTGCTTTGCATCCCTTCTTGAAAATTCATCTCCAGAACATTTCATCAGGGCACAGCATAACTCTGGTGACATCTGCCACCACTGGAACTGGAAGTGGTATACAAAGCACCCATAGCTTGTTAAGACTGCTTTTTTATTATGCATTAAATGAACTGCTTTGGGAAAAGCAGGACTGAGTGAATCACTCGAGTCAATAGCCCAAGGCTATAGTATGATATCCTAAATAACTATCCAGAGAGAATCTAGCTTCTGAATATTTTCTATGGACACCTGAGATCACATAGTATCTCCCAGGGCTACCAAGAACCTTGAACTTATTTAAAAGATTTGTGAAGTTTCTAGCTCTTTTCTATAACATAATATAACAAAGGACCATATCATCTACAATATATCAAAGAGCCATATAATCTACAATACAGGACCATATCATCTAAACTATTATATAATAAAGGGCCATATAATAAAGTTTATTTCCATCATTTGCTTCTGTAGCTTCTACCAATATATTAGCAGTATATCATTATATAGCATATATAACTATAATTGCTATAATAATCACCTTGTAATAATTTTTATAATTACTGTAATAATAATACAAACTTCCCCAATTACTATTAAAGCCATGATAGGAGCCTTTTGGACATTAATTACCTGGAGTGGTATTTAATTTTGAATCCACCTTGTACAATGTAGTTCATAGTGTTTTAACCCAATGACCAAAGCTGTATAATTAATTGGTTGCAGCTAAAAGACTACAATCCAGCCTCGCTAGCCATTTACTCTCACACCAAGAGAAAGCTCCTTAAATATCCCGGAGCCATGACTCTCTTTCTCTATACAGAAGACACACCTAAGGACATATCTCACAGAGGCGTGGCTCAGAAACATTTCTACTGGGATTTCTAGCATGGGTACTAGATGGTTCAGAACCATTAGTTGACTCCGAATGTGCAAAACAAATAGGGCATGTATATAAGATTCACACATATGTAAATAAGTACCACTGAAGCGGTCTGCTAATGGGAGAATTCTTTTCTAGATGCTTTGGTAAAGCTAAAGTGACTCACTGGTCATTGGTCTACATGTTACATTAGGGAATTTGGATGAATTTCTTTCTGAAAGCCGGGCACTTGTGTCCTGCCTTGCCACACCCTCTTCTACGCCCTGTTTGTTTGGAGAGCAGTTCCCTGAGCTAATTTTGAAAGATGTACTCATTGGAACTGGAGAAGATGATGCAGGGGAAGACTGCAGGCTTGCTCAGGAGTTAGAAGTCTCTAGCCACTCCTTTAATCACAGTGGCTGTCATTTTCCTGATATTTAAGATAATAGAATGTAAAGAAATAGGAAAAACTGTCAGTTTCTGCTCCAATATATAAAAACTTTATAAGTTATCAATCCCATCTTAAAACAGCCTGAGCAAACTGAGCATCAAAAACTATTGAACCTGTCAGAGAACTGAGGACACAGGGACCCACCACCACAAAATCACAGAGATAGGTGAATGGGGGTGATCCGGGTCAGGTCTACCATTCTCAGTAGCATGGAGAATACTCAGGCATCAACCGAACAAAACATGTGCAGGAGCTACATGCAGACAACCAAAGGTCCTAAAATAAATGGAAAGATCATGTTCAAATTACATATTGTTAAGATGTGTGTGTGTGTGTGTGTGTGTGTGTGTGTGTGTGTGTGTGTGTGTGTGTATGAAGCTGCTCTGTGGATTTTAATAAAATGACTCCACAGTTTATATCAAAAGACCAAGGAACCAGAATAGGAAGTCAACACTGAAAGAGGAGGTGATCAAAGGGTGGACACTATCCAACTTCAATACCTGTTATCAAGTTCTACTCATCAGCAGTGTGGCATTGGCAGGAAGAGTAAACACACAGTTATTGGACAGAATAGACAGTCCCCTAACAGGACCTCATGAATACAGTCAAGTGAGAAGGAGAAGGACCAGACTTTTCAATAAATGGTGATGGATCAGCTCAACTTTCTTATGCAAAAAAAAAAAAAAAAAGTTAATCTGGATACAAAATCTATAATTTCCACAACACTCAAAATATATAAGACTTAAATATAAAATCCAAGACTTTATAAGATAACATAGGAAAAATACTTCAGTCCACTTAGATTTGGTGATGAATTCTTAGGCCTGATGTCAAAAGGTCTGACCCATGAATGAAAATTAAATTTTATGTTATGGAATTTAAAAGCTATCCTGTTGGGCTGGAGAGATAGTTCAGGTATTAAGAGCACTGGTGTTATTCCAGAGGTCCTGAGTTCAAATCCCAGCATCCACATGGTGACTTATGACCATCAATAATGAGATCTTGTGCCCTCTTCTGGCCTACAAGCATACAAGCATGCAGAACTCTGTATACATAATAAATAAATAAATAAATAAATAAATAAATAAATAACCTATCAAGATACTGAAAACCAAGCATACAAGCATGCAGAACTCTGTATACATAATAAATAAATAAATAAATAAATAAATAAATAAATAAATAAATAACCTATCAAGATACTGAAAACCAAATTAAAAACAGGCCTCAGACTGAGAGAAAATATTTACAGTAGCACATTCTTGGAAATGAACTTGAACCCAAAATACACTTAAATTTTAACTCTAAAAAAGCAATTAATTTGGGGCTTAAGAGGAGGTGCAGCAGTTAAGAACATTTACTGCTCCTACAGAGGACCTGAGTTTGGTTCCTACCCAAATCAAGTGACTCACAACTGCCTGTAACTCCAGTTCCATAGAATTTGATGTTCTCTTCTGACCTCTGTGGGCTCTTGCATGCATCACACACACACACACACACACACACACACACACACACACACACACACACACACACACCCCTACATCAGCTAATTTAAAAAGTAACAAGATATCCAGGAGGACACCTTATGAGAACAGGTGTGAAGACAGCAAAAGAGCCAACATGAAGAAACTCTCCACTCACATCATCCCGGGTCAGGGGACAGTGAAAACTGGAGTGATAACGAAATACAAATGTATGCTGTTACAAAGACTTACAAGAAACTGAGCATGTTAAATGCTGCTGAGAAGGCAGGAGAGGAGCTCCCCTTGCTGAGAAGGCAAAATTTTGGGGGATATTTGATAGTCTCCCACAAAGACTGTTCATGGTTTTACCACATGATCAATACTAGGTATTTACTTAGTTGAATTTAAAGCCTACATTCATTAAAAGATCTGGTGCAAGTGTGTGTGTGTGTGTAATAGATAGATGGATAAATAGATGGATGGGTGGATAGATAGATGATAGATAGATAGATAGATAGATAGATAGATAGATAGATAAACAGATAGATAGCATCTTAATTCATAATCATCCCAACTGGAAATAACCAGGTGCTCTTTAACCTCTAAATAAATGAGCTAACTGATATATCCATGCAATGAAATGCTATTCAACAAAAATAGAAGCTTCCAAACCATGGAAAGACATGGAGGAACCCTGGCGAGGGGCTGCATATTGTATGGTTCTAATTATATGGAATATGCAGAAACATGAACCTATTCAGTAAAACACTGAGTGCTTCATAGGGAAGAGAAAAAATAAACAGATGGAATGAGTTTTTTTAAAGAGCAGTAAAATTGATCTGTATTATACTGCCTTCATGAATACAAAACACTCATTTGTCAAACCCCAAAGAACGTATGGTGCAGAAAGTGGACCTTAAGAGAGAGAAATGTTTAAAGCTCAAATAGAAGATTGAGAATCCGAGGAAGAATGTAGACTTTAACAAAAGCATCTGAGAAAGTCATGGATGTGGGGAACAACACTGAAGGAGGTTGGTGGGAAGTGTACTTCCAAGTCACGTTGGCAATTAGTGGGCTCCGTGCGCAATTAGTGGGCTCTGAAGATGAAGGCATCCGAGATGCGCGTGAGCACAGAACACTCGTGGATAAGGTAGCTTCCCACGTTGGGTAGTGATTAAGAATTTGACCGAGATCTGTAGAAGTGTGCAGTTAGGTAAACAGAGCTGCTTGACGCTTGGGTAAGAGTGTACAGACTCTATGCAAGAGAAGGAAGTAGGCAGGAAATGTCTGAGCACAAGCTTTATATACAGAAGACACTGTCATTCATATATGTTGTTTATACTCTGATGGTTTTTCAAGCATAACTAGGGAATGTATTTAAGTGGACAGAGAATTCACAAAGCCAGAATACTTTCTGATCCAGGTGTGGTGGCTCATGTCCAGTACTGCAGAACTGAGGCAGAAGGATAAGAAGTCTAAGGCCAAAGTCGGCTACATAGCAAGTTTGAGGCTACCCTGAGCTATATGAGACCCTGTCTTACACAACACACACACACACACACACACTTATAAAATTATTTAATTTGTCCAGATTATGCTCTGTGGTCTATAGGAGCTGCAGAGTCCAGAACAAAGAAAAAGCAAAGAAAACAATCTAACTGTCAAATAAAATATTAAAATATGATTACTGGTCTAAGTGATACCAGAAGTGTAGGTACTGAGACGGGGATCCCCTGCTTTGCTTGGGATACTATTAAATATTTAGAAGGTTCTGTCCCACATTTTCAGCATGGTATAGATGAACCATTTGAAAGCTGGAATTTTTCTTTCACCAGTATTTTTTTTCCTCAAGATGATAATCTCGATATAGAGCAGACAGACATTGGCATAAGTTTAAGATTAAATCATTTCCAAGTGCTTTTAACAGATCTTAATTAAAACATAAAACCTTAAAAATTTTTCGTATTTTCAGGAAGTAAGGAGAGATATCTCCCCTGAAAAAGAATCCTTCAATGACCCCATAGATTAATAGGACCTGAAAACTGCCTACACAGAATTCAGAGTTCAGATACACCGTTAACTTACCTCAATACAAAAACAATTATGGCAGATCAAAGTTTTGCTCTGCTTAAATCAAACTCTGCCTATTAAGAGTCATGAAACACTAGAAATTATTATTGTGCCAATAATGCACATGTCTGCTCAAGTCTTTTGAAAATGAAGGAAGATACACAGACATAGTTATGTATGTAACGTTGGAGGGTCTACACAGGCATACTTATGTATGTAACATTACAGGGTCTACACAGACATACTTATGTACATAACGTTGGAGGGTCTACACAGACATACTTATGTATGGACCATTGCCGGATCTTCGTTAAAAGTTAAGTAAAAAAATAAATAAGAGTTAAGGGACAAAATCAACTATTCGGATTGATTGAGATAAAAGTGTGGGTAACCGACGTTCTCAGACCCCATCCTACGCCAGGATTCCATGCATTCTTCCCGTTCGGATTCATGTCCACACTATCTGTAAGTGCCTTTGTACTGATAGCACCAGTGTTTCCTGGAGTCGTGTATTTCCATACTGGTTCCCTCCTTACATTGGCGTAGCCTCCTGCCCCCCCCCCCCCATACGCATGCGCACATACAAATGGTTGTAACTAGCTGAGGATCCGCAGTGCAGAGAAAGGGAGCCTCACACATCTTCCCTTTAATACTCTTGGCCCGTTCATCCTTATGTCCAAATGAAATGAAATATACCTTTGGTTTGACTTTATCTGTTGATCTTCTGGCGTTCATTTATATGCACGACAAGAAAAGAAGCATGGTACCTTTGGGCAGCATCTGATTTGTCAGGAAATTCCTCTTGCTATGATGTGTGGGTGGAGAGAAGATGCGATCCAGATGCTCAGGCTGCCTCGGCCAGTCATGCAGATGTGCATTCTCCTCACATGCCCAGATGGTGACCCCTCTGGCATTGTTAATGTGCCCCGCATGTCCGGCTTCCTTCTTTGCATGTGCATGCCTTCATCTCACTTAGTACATGTGTGTATTTATGAGACACAGCATTTCTACATTTCTTATGTGGCAGTAACTATTAAAAATGAGGAGTTCTAACTGCGCTGGAAATTGATAAAAAAAACCTTTTAAATTGCTATGAAATGTGACCCTTACTTTTGAAACACCTCCTCATATAATTATTCAATTCATAATGCAAGTTTTAAACCTTTCTCTTTAGAAAATATGGCACTGGATATACAATTTAAAGATAGTTTAAGAAACGATTTTTTAGCTGGGCAGTGGTGGCGCACGCCTTTAATCCCAGCACTTGGGAGGCAGAGGCAGGTGGATTTCTGAGTTCGAGGCCAGCCTGGTCTACAGAGTGAGTTCCAGGACAGCCAGGGCTACACAGAGAAACCCTGTCTCAAAAAAAAAAAAAAAAAAAAAAGATTTTTTTTATATGTGCATTTTATGACAATGCCAGTGCTGTTTTTATATCTGATCTCTGTAGCCTCTTTTTAAGAATTATGCCTGTACAGTGAACACTGCTGTTTGTTGCTGATTAAATCCAGGCATTACAGACACAGATAGTTGGGGTCTTCTAGAATTGGTTCCTTTTTTTTTTTTTTTTTTTTTTTTTGATACTTTATTTACATTTCCAATGTTTCCCCCTTTCTAGGTCTTCTCTTTGGAAACCACCTATCCCCGCCCCCTCCCCCACCTCTATGAGGGAATTTTTTTTTTAAGATTCATTTTTACTATTTTTAAGTGTGCGTAGGTGTGGGGAAGAGGTATGTATATGTGCATGCAGGTGCTCACAGAACCCACTGTTGACCTTACTGACATCCGAGATCAGGTTCCCAGCACTCATGTGGTGGCACAAAACCTCCTGCAATTCCAGGATATCAAATGCCTACTTCTGACCTCCAAGGCACAAGGTATGCACATGGTGTACACATATGTATACAAGTAAAATACTCATGCACATAAAATAATAAAATAAATATTTAAATCTTTTTAAAGTGAACAGACTCAGGTTTTTCTTTTTTATAAATTTCATTTTTATAGGGGAAATGTAAAAGATGACTATACTCTTAGAAAGATGAAGACTACAAAAAACAATAAATAAAACCAGAATATGGGATTTTGAAAGACACCCATCTCCTTTAATATCAGAAGTAATGAACCTTAAGAAACAGAAAATGGGTGCCTGGAGAAATGGCTCAATGGTTAAGAGCACTGACTGCTCTTCCAGAAATCCTAAGTTCAATTCCCAGCAACCACATGGTGGCTCACAATCATCTTCTGCTGTGTCTGCTGAAGAGAGCAACAGTGTACTCACATACATTAAATAAATGAATAAATCTTTAAAACAAAACATAAAAGGTGTAATGTATGATACATAACAAATGACCAAAAATATAGGTGATTTGTTTTAGGACTTGACAATTTTTATTGTTAATATCAGAATTCTACAGTCACCATGATGAGTGAACTAGCATCTGTGTATCATGAGTCTTGGTTATCTCGCAAGTGATCTCAGGCCCTTACGAAAACTGTACTATTTCCTAAAGTAAGGCTCATTTCCTCCTCCTCCTCCTCCTCCTCCTCCTCCTCCTCCTCCTCCTCCTCCTCCTCCTCCACCTTCTCCTCCCCCTCCTCCTCTTCCTCCTCCTCCTTCTCCTCCTCTTCCTTCTCCTTCTCCTCCTCTACCTTCTCCTCCTCCTCTTCCTCCTCCTCCTTCTCCTCCTCCTCTCCCTTCTCCTTCTCCCCCTCTACCTTCTCCTCCTCCTCCTCCTCCACCACCTCCTCCTCCCCTTCCTCCTCCTCCTTCTTCTCCTTCATCTTCTCCTCCTCCTCCTCTTCCTTCTCCTCCTTCTCCTCTTCCACCTTCTCCTCCTCTTCCTCCTCCTCCTCTTCCTCCTCCTCCTCCTACACACACACACAAACACCATGTGGATGCACACATATGCACACTCACACACATACATGTTGACATACCCACAAATAGAGTTTAAAAATGCAATTATGACTAATAATGACTTGTTAGACAAGAATAAAGAATATTTACTCTTCTCTGCAGTTTTCACTGAAAAGCACAGACAGCCACATTTTTTCACCAAAACTTTCCAAATTTTTTTTGCTTTATGGGTATCTTTTTTCAATTGCATGTGAAAGAATACAACCCTAGTATTTTCTGAAAAAAAAAAAAAAAAAAAACTTGGAACAATTCTGTTTCAGAAACTGGAGGAGGTGGAGAAGGAGAATCGAAAGCTAGGGAAATTCCTCATTATTTGCCTGTTCTCTCACACCTTGAAGTCGTGACCTGTGGTTTTGTTATCAGCATCAGACCACCAAAACCGATCCCTTACTGAAAAGAGTCACAGACGTTTTGCCCTAAGCTCTTCTTTTGTGCTTGGGATAATAAATATGTGATACAGTCTACCAGATCTTCCCACCGTGCTGGAAATGTAATGAACAGGTAGAGGGTTCTTTACTGCTAAGCCAGGATCCAGGACCGGAATCATCAGACAACCCTAAAATGTGGTTGTTCCCACTTGGAGATGACACCTCACTGGCTGTCCTTTGTAACCATTCTAAGTAGATAAGAGGTTGATGCTGGAAGATATAAAAGACCAAAGGTCTTACATTTGTAGCGTCTGCTCTCTACAACCAGCCCAACGTGAGACCCATCCCGTGGGAGACTACTAATGATAGTCTGTTTACGCTTATAGGCAGGAGTCTAGTGTGGCTGTCCTCTAAGAGGCTCCACCCATCAGCTGACTCAGACAGATGCACACACCCACAGCCACACAGTGGATGGATCTTGGGGACTCTTATGGAAGAGTGGGGGGAAGGATTGTGGGCCCTGAAGGGGATAAGAACTCCAAGAAGACCAGCAGAGTCAACTAACTTGGACCTTTGGGCTCTCAGAGACTGAACCACCAACCAAACAGCATACACGGGATGGACCTAGGCCTCCCCGCACATATGTCGCATGTGGGTCCTGAACATCTGGAAAGGGAGCTATCCCCAAAGTTGTTGCCTGTCCATGGGATATGATCTTCTAGCTGGGCTGCCTTGTCTGGCCTCAGTGGGAGAGGGTGCACCTAGCTCTACAGAGACTTGATGTGCCAGGGTGAGGGGATTCCCAGGGGAGATGGGAAGCGAGGAAAGGACTAGGAGAGGGGGCTGAGGCAGTGAGCAGGATGTAAAGGGAATAAATAAAAAATATGAAAATGAATTAATCTTTAAGAAGGAAGGAAGGAAGGAAGGAAGGAAGGAAGGAAGGAAGGAAGGAAGGAAGGAAGGAAGGAAGGAAGGAAAGTGGCTAGCTGATAGGCCTGCTCTTAAAAGGTACAACTGTTGCAAAAATAACCCTAGCAACCAGTGACTTACAACCCATCAGCCCAGTCTGTCCTGACCCCCAGTAGTGTGGGTTGGGCCCAGCCAGATTAAATGTACCTTCTGGAGGCCACTTGAACTCTGGTCAGCGTGCAGACACAGAGAACAAGGAAAGAGTGGGGTCCGTACATCATGCTTTCTGGAAAGAGCTTGAGTAGCTAATGAGGAGGAAAGGGGAACAGGCGAGGACATAAGAGAGGCAAGAGAGCTGAGATGTAGAACGCACTGTAAGCCAGGTAGACACCCCAGAAGCTGCTGATTCACCGACCAACACTTCCTCTGCGGTCTTTCACATGGGCATGTGTCAGTAACAGCAGCCCCTGGGCTCCGCGTAACAGTGTGATCTTCAGAGTTCTTCTCTAGGTTGTGTTCGAACTCTATGTCACCCTGCAGGATAGGGAGGCAGCACAGACATTGGTGCTCTGTTTCACAATTATAGTGATACTTGTCTGTCCAAAGCCCTTCACTGTTGAGGCCCTACAGGGCTTCCTCTGAAGCAGTCAGGTGAAAGGACCAGGCATGGGCATTCGGGAACATCCCCACGTGATCTTTCAGAGGACTACCACTTCTCTTATCTGTAGAATTAACTCGGAGCTGGTGGGTAAGCCATTGTTACGGAATAGGCATGATAATGAGGTTGCTTTCCACGAGAAATAGTGTGGATCGTGTAGTGAGTGACGGAGGTCCCAGGGCTGAGGTTCAGCACCATACAGCAAACCGGGATGCCATTCGAGGTCCCTGTCACTGAAGGCGACTCTCTGTTTATTTCTCTGATAGTTGGTGACCTTGCTGCAGATGTGGGTTGCCCCTTGTGCTTCACAATAAAGCTCTACTGGGGGCGGTTTCTGTCCATGTGGGGGATCTTCTCCATTGCTAAGCTACATCCTCTTCAGAGCCACCCAGAAACCGCCTTCAGGGCGGACACCACGGTGTGTATTCCAGTCACCCCTTCCCCATAGTGGCTTTTAGTTCAATTTTAGCTTAGGCTGAAGTGTTTATTTGGTTGGTCTTGGGTTTTGTTCATTTGTTCTTGTTCTTGTTTTATTTTAAAATAAAAATTCACAATATATGCCCCAAACTCACAATCCTCCTGCCTCAGCCTCTCCCAAAGCTGGAATTAATATTTGTATCTTTCCTAGTATTTTAAATTATAGAACCAAATACCTACGTAGGTACGTGATCCTGAAAATATTTTACAGGCCTGCACTAGCATGCCTGCCTCATCTCTTTCTTGTAAACATTAAAGAGTATATTTAATTTCCTTCTTTCATGGAGTATCTACAGGTTTCCAATCAACCCCCAATCCTTTTTTTACCTTTGCAGTAAAAGCCTCTAGACCCTGGCTAACACAGCATTAATTCACATACTCTGTGCAATGGGGACTCAGACTTGTCTTCTGTAGCATTCATAGCTGCAGACTTCAGCTGGCAGAGGCAGGAAAAAGAGAAGTGAAATTACTTCTCTTTTAAATCTCTAGAGCACTGTTTGCATGACTATTTTTAGCTCAGCATTTTGTTTTATTCTCTGCTACTTGGGTCACAAGTACTTTAAAACCAGCGAAGACTGAAGGTTTAGGATCTGACCTGACCACAGCTAACACATCAGAAATATACACAAGCCTGTCTACCAAGTGGGGTTTTAACATCATGGGGCAGCTGTCATCATCCTCTTGAGGTATACACAATTCTCTGGGTTCCTCACAGGCTTATATGCCTACAGACTTTCTCTTTCTCCCTTAATCTGTGAGTGGGGTGCACCTCCTCACAGAGGAGCCACTGCAGTAAGGAGAGGAGAGTGTGTAGTGTACATCGGTCATGAGACTGGCAAAAATTTACCCTGTTGAGGAGAACAAAATCATAGTCTTCAGGGAAATATTTTCATGATATTTCTCTCTGTGTGGATTTGTTTTCCCCTGTTAAATACTAAGAAAGATAAAACAGTAAGTTTTTCTTTTTAGCTTACAAAAGGGGAAGTGAGATGTTTAAATAAACATGATGGTAACTTTGACATTTTCTCTTAAGGAAGAGTGTGGGTTTTAGGCTAGCCTGGGCTACAGAGTGAGTTTCAAATGAGCCTGTCTCAAAAAAAAAAAAAAAAAAAAATCAGTTACATGAATGCAGGATTGCAGATAGTTAACTTAATTCCTCATTTGGAAGCCCTTGGGAGTAGCGTCGGGAAACTATTTAGACTACCCAGACAGAGATCTTAGAAAGTTTTAAAGCCACTTCTCTCCTGACTACCAAATGCTATAAGCTATTTAAGATTTGTCAAAGTGTTTTGAGTTTCAGAACCCAAATGTACTTGGCTCCATCCCCCAAATACCATCAGTACAAGTAGTTCCCTTGCAATGAGAACATTTTCCTTTCCCACTACATAACCAACTCCCCTAGCTCAGTGCAGTCTCCCAAGCAAGTGAGCTCACCCAGTGCAGAGACACCACACTCCCGGAATCGCCCAAATTTGCTTGCTAGGTTTTGTGGCCCATATGGCTCAGGTGTCCAGGGTACCAGGCCATCTATGTCTCGTGCCCACAGCAATTTCTTTCAACTTCTGCCTGCACAAGTCTCCATATACCTCAAGTGCTGCCCAAAAGTCACGGTTTCCACTGTGTTCTGAAGCAGAGTTTCTTAAATGTTTTCATCCCATTTTTTTTACATGCCCTCCAGATATACAGGTATATAAAACACATGTGTGAATCAAACATTTGCAAATGATAAATCACAAAGTTTATCTTAAAGCAATTATTTGGTGTACCTTCACTTTTACTCTTCACTAAGGATAAAAACAGGTGTACATGCACAGCACAATTCAGGACGGCTCGAGTTGGGTCTTTCCACGCTGAGGAATGACAGTAGGGTAATATTTTCATAAGGAGGCTGTTCTGAGGCAGGAACACAGTCTCTTCCCTGAGGTAAGCTCAAGCAGCCTGGAAGCTCTGGGTTCTACTTTTCCTGGAAGTATGTAGCCCAATAAGCAGGGAGAGCATAGGGATAATCTAATGTATTTGTGACACTGATGCAGTATGTTGGGGACTTACGTGCCCAGTCTTTTAAACATGAATGCATTGTATATATAGTATTTGCATATTATATATATGTACACATATATACATATAAAATATGTATAAGTGTATACATATTATACATATATACATGTATATATAATGTATATATATACACACACATACATATCTTCCAGGTCAGTGTTAGGAACCAGCCCCATCATCGTCACTTTACAAACGAAGCAGTCATGGAAGAACTGTCAAGAAAGTTGACCAAGGCCCATGGTCCAAGCCTGGATCAATCCAAAGATGACAGTCTGCAAAGTTCTGCCTTCAGTGGCATGCCACTTGGCACCGTGGCCTTGCAGTTTAAAATGCTGTTAGCCAGGAACATCTCCCCTGTAGGCCTGAGCCTAAGAGAGGTCCTGATTCTGTGTGGAGGCCAAGGAACCCACTGTCTGGTGCTATCTGGGGCTGGGACAGGACCAGGAGGAGCCTCTCAGTCCTCGTTCACATATCTAACAGCATTAACTTTGCAACATAAACCTCCACTTTGAACTAGTTGCTTTTGCAATGCTGTGAACTGCTCAGTACAGGTAGTTCAGCATAGCTGATGGCTCAAGTATCTCTCAGCAGAAAGACCCCAGCACCTTCTCTGGCCTTTAGAGACACCATAGTCTCCTGGCAATGCAAGCCAATGTGTGCAGCGGTGCAAGCGTCTGCTCCACAGACTACCATTGCCTGCCCCTCCATGGTCATAAGTGCACCTGGGTAGGAGGTGCCAGGATATGTGTGCTTGAATGTGGAAAGGCATTCATCATTAAAAAAAATTATGTAAACAACGCAGTTCTCAGGCTAGCCCACACGCCATATTCAAACCAAATGGATTCAAATAGTTCTTTCTAATTGGAACTCAGTGAAATAAACCATCTTTCTGGGCATGCCAATGCATGCCGAGCGCTTTCCTTTTAAACGATAAAGAAAGAATGCACCTTTTAAAATTGTAATGAAAGCTTGATTTAATAATATAAGGAATTATACTGGCTGATTTTGTGTCGACTTGACACAAGCTGGAGTTATCACAGAGAAAGGAGCTTCAGTTGAGGAAATGCCTCCATGAGATCCAGAGGTAAGGCATTTTCTCAATTAGTGATCAAGGGGGGAGGGCCCATTGTGGGTGGTGCCATCCCTGGGCTGGTAGTCTTGGGTTCTATAAGAAAGCAGGCTGAGCAAGCCAGGAGAAGCAAGCCAGTAAGTTACATCCTTCCATGGCCTCTGCATCAGCTCCTGCTTCCTGACCTGCTTGAGTTCCAGTCCTGACTTCCTTCGGTGATGAACAGCAGCATGGAAGTGTAAGCTGAATAAACCCTTTCCTCCACAACTTGCTTCTTGGTCATGATGTTTGTGCAGGAATAGAAACCCTAAGACAGGAATTTTAATTATGCACATGATACATTACCTTCAACAGGAAGCAAGCTGGGGAAGGTGGTAGGGTTGCAACAAGCAGGGAATTGAAAATCACAGAGAGAAACTGAGGAACATAGGGTAATTCCCACCCTTCAGAAGCTAAGGCAGTGGGCTGGAGAGATGGCTCAGTGGTTAAGAGCACTGACTGCTCTTCCAGAGGCCCTGAGTTCAATTCCCAGCAACCACATGGTGGCTCACAACCAACTGTAAGAGGATCTGATGCCCTCTTCTGGTGTGTCTGAAGACAACAATGTACTCACATAAAGTAAATAAATAAATAAATCTTGAAGAAGAAGAGGAGGAAGAGGAGGAGGAGGAGGAGGAGGAGGAAGCAGAAGCAGAAGCAGAAGCAGAAGCAGCAACTAAGGCAGGAGAATGTTGTGACTAGCCTGGTTACACACTGAGACTCTGCTTTAAAAGAACAAAAACATTTTAAGCTCCTCAACCCAAAAAATCAACATAGAAAGATTTTATTTAAACAATATTTGGAAAGACGAAGTGCTTTACTTCGGCCTCTGTGCTGCCTCCGTTTCTGGTCCCACAGATTGGTCTACAAATGGTTTCTTCTAATCTACGAGATCAGTTATGCATTTGGTGTGGTGGGTTATTTGGTCGTCATGTTTACAATGACCTGCTTGGGTCATTCACCTGGTCATGGTCTTCTCTCATGTGGAAGCCCTTGGCTCTGCCATGTTCCGTGTACATGTTCTCCATAGTACATATCTACATGCAGCTTTATCATTGGAGGACCCAAGGGAAAAGCCAGAGAGGAGCAACCTGCAAAATAAAACTTTTTAAAGATAAACAGCTTTAAAGAGAATCTATAGTTCACAGCAGACTGAGAAGATCACCATTGCAAGTGGGACTCCCGTTGTATAGAATAACTGATTAAACTGCATGGTCCCTTTCCATGAAATTTAGTGTCCAGAGCTCCTTTGAGTTATCTTGTTTCTTAAAATCCTGAGAACGGAGTTGGCCATTGACAAATTCCCTAGCTTGTGCCATGACTGAGCACTTAAAATGTGAAATAAGACACCTATGACGCATAAAAGGCACAATGGATTTCAAAGACGGCACGACAAGAAGGATCTGTGTTGGTTACATGTCGAAAGGGAAGTGTTTTAGACACACTGGTGGGGCAATGTCACCTGCTCCTGTTTTCTTTTGAATGTGGCTGCTAGAAAATTTAAAATGGCCAGCTCAGATCCCTTAGTGAGAATGATGGGCTCTGAGAATTATGTTATACAGTTTCATCAGTGTGTGACCCTCACACGTATTTTTACACAAACTGTGATAAAATCTTATGGGGGCATCATTACCTATGAGGGCCATGGCTACAGAAAAGTCAATATGCAGTCCCGACTGTGCGTCTGTGGCTATATTCCCGTTTAACATACTGGTCTCCAGCAGAGGGGAATGGGTACTTAGAAACTGAAACAGAAATAAAGAGGATAGCAGAAGAGTAGACTTGTGAGAAAATAAACTGGGATAGGTAATCACGTCCTGTGGTCAGAACCGCTTCTCCATGAAGAAGCTGGCTCAGGAATTAATGAGTCCGTGGGCCAGGCCTGTGGAATGGGGATTTAGGACAAATCACATAGCTGTGGAAAGCAGCTCAAATAAAAATTCCCCAGAACATCCCTCATACTGAAGTCTCTCCAAGTCTCTGGGTCCATAACAGAAATTAAGAAACAGAGGCTGGCAACCCTTGAGCCATAAAATAAAGAAGGTGAGTGGGTGAGCAGTCAGCCCCGTGCTGCCATAGGCGCTTCCTTGGGCATAGCAGCGATCCAGTTTTATTAGCATTTCACAGGACTGCCAGGGAGAGCTGCTGACATTGCTAGCAGAGCAGAGGTAACTGTGCCAACCCAGCTCTCCTAGTCTAAGATGTAGAAAGGTGCAGACTACTTTTTTTTTCACTATAGAAACATTTGAAAGAATTTTCATGAAACATTTGTGACTATAGTTATTCCAAAATTATTACTGCTTAGGATTCTCAGACCTTTTTCAATGAACTTTCCTACAAGAAGGCATGCCAGGGACTTACCCCTTCAGATCTGGAGGGGACTAGTTTTTTCACTACTAGTGGTGGAGAATATGCTAAGACTTTTTCTGTATGAAGCTGTGAGTTTGTAACTGTACTTTTAATCAACAAGATGATTCATATATACTGCGCATGTATATTTCCCCCATTGCCTTAATCTTCATAAATACAGGGTGAATCCTGAAAGAATGAATGGTCATCCACTTTGGAATTCCCAGTTTAAATTGTGCGTGCGCTTGCGCGCACGCACGCACGAACGCATACACACACCTATTTTTTCTAAATATGAAATCTTTACTATGTCCTCCTTACACTAATGAGCATAAAGCTGGTCAAACAAGCTGGGCACGGGCATAAGCACCTGTAATTCTGGCACTTGGGGTTCAGAGGCAGGAGGATTGAAGAGTTCCAGGCCAGGCCTGGCTCTGGTCTCACAGAGCCCATGCACTCGTCTTGCCTGATACCTGTAGCGCTCACCACTCATCAGAGAAGACCTTTGCAGCTGACGGAGACTGTTACAGAAACCTATAATTGGCCAAAGTGCATAACACACCTGACTGTAAGTTACACAGTCCAGTTCATGCATTTTCAATGCAACACTACACCTAAGTCCAGGGACGTCTTAGAAGAGGGCGCAGAAAGATTGCAAAGCGCAGAGGTCTGCTGTGAGATTGTGTGTGTGTGTGTGTGTGTGTGTG
>CM052704.1:61316428-61337299 GCA_028551405.1 Uromys caudimaculatus
ACGTTCTAGGTCAGTTTGGACAGCATAATGAGCCATTATCTCAAATAAGTAATAAGTAAATATTTAAAAATCATCGGAGCTTCCGGCACGAAGGTCAGAGACAGAATGGTGCCTCCGGTTCAGGTCTCTCTGCTCATCAAGTTCGGCAGGTATTCCACTCTGATCCACGGCGTGGCATATGGCGCCAAGCGCTACAGTTACCAAAAAACCCGGGCAGAGGAGGAGAGGAGACTAGCGGGGGAGGAAAAGAAGAGACTAGATGAGTTGAAACAGATTGAGAGAGAACTGGCAGAAGCTCAAGATGACAGCATTCTCAAGTGAGGCGTCAGTGAGCTTGCTTTTCTCTAGTCGTTGAGGACGGATAAAGCTTCATTGTGTGAAAAAAATTGTCATAGTAATGATCCACTATCTCAGTTAAATAAATAAACAAATATTTAAAAGTCTCAGATAGTGGCTCCTGCAGTAGCCCACTCAGCCCTTCTCAATACCTCAGCCCCTTCCCTAAGTCAGTGAGGCCTGCCAGGCTGCTGCTGGCATTGAAGAGTATTTTACAGATCAAACACCAAATATGCAAGGGCTATAATTCATGAATCAAGATTAGGGGTAATGGGGTGGGTTTGTTGGTTGGTTGGTTTGGTTTTTATTTAAGATCTTTCCTTTAGAATATGGGAAGAGACTGTCACAGGGACTCCTAGTGCGTTTGAAAGATAACTCAACTTGCAGAGCACGGGCTTGTTGCTGTGTGGTGGCTACAGCATAGAAAGAAAGAGCCTGAAACCCCGAGGTGCGAGCTTCATTCTTGCCTATTCGGTGCTGTCTGTCTAGTCTTCATGCTTTCACATGAGAAGGAGGAATGATATTTATTCTGGACACTTTTTAGGCAAGTCAGAATATTTGCAAACCTTCTACAGAGCCCAGAGTCTATGGCCAAGATCCTCTGCCATAGACATACCTTACCTGACAGCTGCTTTGGAAAGGTTTCTTTCACAGCTCAGCACACATGAACTCAGAAGCATTCAAGGGAAGCCCCATGCATCAGTACATCAGAAAACCTTCCCCCCAGATGATTCTGATCTGTGTTTATGTCTAGGAACTATTTCTCTAATGGTTAATGATCTTAGTTGCCCTTAGAATCCCTTGGGGTCAAGGGACCATCAAAAATTATCGCTTCTGCAGCTCTCATCCTGAGACCTATGATTCCATCCTGAGATTATGATGTAACTTGGATACAGTATAATCTGCAGACAGTCATTATTATTATTATTATTAATTCACTTTCCATCCCTATCACTGCCCCCTCTTCCAATCCCTCCCCCACACCCCTTCTCTTTTGAGAGAGTAGAACACCACCCCACCCCACCCCTGTGTATCCCTCCACCCTGGCACATCAAGACTCTGCAGGGCTAGCCTCATCCTCTCCCACCGAGGCCAGACAAGCCAGCTCAGCTGGAAGAATGTATTCTACAGACAGGCAACAGCTTTAGGGATAGCTCCCACTCCAGTTATTCCAGACCCACGTGAAGACCGAGCCTGCAGACAGTTTTTATAAGTTGCCCAGGCCTTTCTGTGTCCAGCCAAAATTGAAAGCAGTTAGACCAGGCTTGTCTAGGCCCTGCATTACAAAGACGCATTTCATGACTGTAGCAGCCCCTCTTCATCCGTGGTTTCACTTTCTGCAACTTTGGTTTCTCATAAGCTACAAAGATACGATACATTAAGTGGGAAATTCTGTAAATAAATAGCAACGTTGACTTTCACGACTTTCTCAGCTCGGCAGCCTGTGAAATCCTTCACCCCTCTGCTCCATCACTGAAACATGAATCACTCTTTGTCCAGTGCCTATGTGTGTGCTCCCCACCTGTCCGTCACTGAGCAGCCAGCCAGTTATTAGATCGGCAATCACTGAATCATACTTGTGTCCAAGTAACCCATATTTCATGAAGTTTATGCTCAAAGCACAGACGTTTACTCTACTGTATTCATTATTTCATTGTTCATTTTTAACTTCTTACTGTGTTTAATTTGTAAATTAAACTTCACAATGGATACATGTGTGTGCATGTATAGGAAAAAACACACCACGCATAAGGCTCACTACTATCCAAGAGTTCATTCACTCATGGTGGGTTTGGGGTATATCACCCAAAGAAATTCCTTCGTCCTCTGTCCACTGGAGCTGGGTTGTACAATCTGAGAAAGAGAACTTTATAGTCTCTAGTTTTACAAAGGACAAAAATAACAACAACAAAGACAAGTTATTGAATAAATGCATAACCACTCTGTTAATTATTATGGCGATAATATTTCCCAAGCGCCAGCCCTCCCCTCCCCAAACCAAATACCACATTCTTACTTCCTTCTACGTTGCTTTTTCCATAGAATAAAATCTAGTGATTCCATGGATTTTGGGACTAGATCTTGTTCCATGGCTGTACTGGCTAGATTTGTGTGTCAACTTGACACAAGCTGGAGTAATCACAGAGAAAGAAGTTTCAGTTGAGAAAATGCCTCCATGAGATCCAGAGGTAAGGCATTTTCTCAATTAGTGATCAAGGGGGGAGGGCCCCTTGTGGGTGGTACCATCTGTGGGCTGTAGTCTTGGGTTCTATAAGAAAGCAGGCTGAGCAAGCCAGGAGAAGCAAACCAGTAAGATACATCCCTCCATGGCCTCTGCATCAGCTCCTGCTTCCTGACCTGCTTGAGTGCCAGTCCTGACTTCCTTTGGTGATGAACAGCAATTGGAAGTGTAAGCCGAATAAACCCTTTCCTCCCCAACTTGCATCTTGGTCATGATGTTTGTGCAGGAATAGAAACTCTGACTAAGACAATGGCCTTTACCATGGATTAACGGGGCGAGACTTTGCTGAGATCTGCTCAGACCACATGGCATCTACTCTTGGGGTAAGTGGTGTTTTCTTTATTTGATTTATTTATTTAAATGGAGGAGGAAGCAGCCCCATCTTATACATCAGTCCCTTCATGGTTCTCCAGACCCATTGCTCCCTGGAGTCACATTCTATCCTTGGGGCCAACAAGATGGGTGAGTGGATAAAGGTGCTTGCTGATAAGACTAATGGCATGACTTCAATATCTGGACTCCATATGGTGGTAGGAGAGAGCTGACTCCTGCAAGTTGTCTTCTGCCCTTCATACATAAGCCATGTGACATGTGCCCATCCACTCCACCATACACACACACACACACACACACACACACACTCTAAATAATTTCTAAATGTGAAGAAAATACATTCTTTGTATGGAAGGACTGGGAAATGTGATATTTTGTAAAAATAAAATGTGTTTCTTATTTGAGTTATCATGTCTAATATATTCTAATTGCCAACATTTAAGGAATTAATTAAAGATGAGCCATAACAGAAACCACTTATTTCTGACTGAAACTTCATCTAATAGACTAAAAATAACATTTAAGGAGTCAGGATATAGTTCAAGAGTAAAGCACTTGAGTAACACGTGTGAAGCCCTGAGTTGACTTCTTAGCCATGTAAGGATATAATCTGTATTTGATGCTACATAAAAACATTTTAGAATCAACTCAGGGTAATCTTGCCATAAAGATTAGTCACCATTATGCAGCATGTGAAAAGACAGAAATATAAAAAGTGATAAATGCATTCTGAGTGTATGTTGGTAACTGGATTATTTTTAAATCTCAAATAGTTTTGAAATGCTTTTAAAATTAAAATTTGGAATAGACATAGGTCCTGATGAGGTGGCTTCTAGACCCAGGTATTGGGAACAGTCACCTATGTCTGGTGTGTGTGCATCTCTGAACACTCACAAACTGAGGGCTCTGTGTTCCTGGGAGTTCCCGTCCTGCTCTTCCCCTGTCCTGTGCACAGCTAACGTGAAGTGGGGAATTCATGTGAGCAGCAGAAGGTAGTATCTGGGCTCTCCCTTCTCCCATTGTACACCAGGACTTAAACAGCCGGGAATCTGACTTCCGGGGCACCTGATGTCCTCCCTGTCTGCCCTCGGCTCAACTGTACCTTCTTTCTAGAGCCTGCAACCCGACTTTCAAGGGGCAAAGTTTTGAGTAGTACACCTTTGCAGTTCCTCTGCAGTGCATTGCCTAAGGGACAGATGCAGAAAAATGCTCTTCTCATAATGGTCAAGATGTTACAGGAAGCAACATTTTTGCTCCCAGTTCCAACAAAACCCAGACATCTTGTCTCTAAGATAATTACTGATGCCTCTCATGCTTGTTTATGAACATTAGAGGAAGAGAAAGATTTCATGTGTTCTGTTCTCCCATGGGCCAGGAAGAAGAACGTCAATGATGGACAGTCCAGTCATGAAGCACCAATTCGCTATACTTCTGACATGATCCCACCCCCCAGTCCCGAACATTATCCTCATCCTAGCTCCAAAATCTATTTTAAAAAACAACAACAAGAAATGTTTAGCCGAGCAGTGGTGGCTCACGCCTTTAATCCCAGCACTCAGGAGGCAGAGGCAGGCGGATTTCTGAGTTCGAGGCCAGCCTGGTCTACAGAGTGAGCCAGGACAGCCAGGGCTACACAGAGAAACCCTGTCTCGAAAAAGAAAAAAAAAAGAAAGAAAGAAAGAAAGAAAGAAAGAAAGGAAGGAAGGAAGGAAGGAAGGAAGGAAGGAAGGAAGGAAGGAAGGAAGAAAGAAATGTTTATAGTCACCAGTAAGTTGGTATATACATATGGTGTTCTTGTGTACACACAACGGAACACACTTGTACAAGTGTTTGTGGCTGAGATGAGAGAAGAACTCTCTCATCTCAAACTCTGTAGCCATGACAGTGTCTTAGCCTCACACCAAATCAATTCAGTCAGAGTCACTGGGCATGGAGCCTATGTATACATCTGCTTTGTTTAAAAGAAAAATTAAAAATAAAAAAAAAAAAACTAAGAAAAAGGAGTAAGCAACTAAACTATCCACAAATGGATGGGCCTTAAATGCATAATTCTGAGTGAGAGGAGCCATTCCAAAGGCTATACATGATCTGATCCCATTCATATGACAGTTTGGAAAAGCAATCATAGAGATGCTAAGCCGATAGGTGCTTGCCAGGGGTTAGGGACGGAGAGGGAGCACTGGGAGATTTTTGTAGCAGTGGAAGTGTTTGATACTAAATTGATAAATAAATGACATTGAATTTTCAAAAAATTCACAGAATGACATAGCAGAAGGATAGAGCTTCATGCATGCAAACTTTTAAAAACTATTTAGGAGCTCAGAGACTCCCAAGATAAAAAATAGTGTGATGGAAGTAATCTAACTTACTGGGGGAGGACCTTGTGCTGCTTTACACTGAGTGGAGACTGTAGGGCTAAAGGCAGAGAGAGTTGCACCCAGTACTGTACTCTCTGTGGTCATCATAGACTGGACTGTGGACTAATGGTTCTGACTGTTCTATATGTGCATTCTGCAATGGAGCCATTAGATAAAAGGATAGCTGATCCTGGAATCTGAGTTCCTCCTAGTCATAATGAGAGATTAAAGATAAGCACAGAGAAATGGCCGAAATACACTACATTTGCCATGGGGTTAGAATATAACTACTCAGGGTTAGAGTTGGAACTATCAGTATGAATTTGTGTTGTTTACTATAGGTGCAGGCAAATATATACAAAAATATTTATAGGCATGTGTATAGACACAAGCCAGTATGTACAGGTATATTTCTTCATTCTCTTAGCCAAGAGGTCATGGAAGCAATGGCACCCCAATGCCCAGATCCTGGTTTATCATACTACCCCACAATAAAAGGAACCAGGGCTTCTTAGAGAAATAGCTAATTATAGATCTGGATGGGGTATATTCAGTATGAGCATGGAACATATCATAGCACTCTCAGGTAAGAACATACTGAAAACAGCAACTCACAACGACAGGGAGGGCAAAGGGCAAAAGGCCTCTGCTCCAACATTCACAGCTGATAGCCAGCAGCAGCAGTGCTAGGTTATTGCCTGGAGCATAAAGCAAATAGCCCAGAGTTCAGATTGATATAAAAACATGAAAAGGTGCATGAGGGTGGAACGATGCTTGCAGAATATCTCCTCAGTGATATAAACCCACCTCTCTCATGGAGGTTGAGATGGGTGAGCTGTGCAGTCCACTTGTTTGTTGAAACACTAATCTAGATGTAACTATGAAGGTCTTTTTCAAAAAAAAAAAATAATAAATATTATGTATACAGCCTTCTGCCTGCATGTATGCCTGCAGGCCAGAAGAGGGCACCAGATCTCATTACAGTTGGTTATGAGCCACCTATGTGGCTGTTGGGAATTGAACTCAGGACCTCTGGAAGAGCAGCCACTGTTTTTAATCTCTGAGCCATCTCTCCAGCCCCTATGAAGGTCCTTTTGAAAAGAGTTTGAGAACAATTTTATTAGAGCCTAAAAGAAAACCTCCAAGGCAGGCAAGCTGTAAATCTCAGCAGCTGCCCAGAGAAAAGTGGGGAAAAGTATGAGAAAAGAGAAAAAAAAAAAGAAGCACATTGAGTAAGTTAGCATGAAGATCAGCCTCAGCCTCATGATGGACAGGCAACAATATGGCAGAGGGAGAGGCTTTAGAGAAAGAGTGAGGAGGGCTGGAGAGATGGCTCAGCGGTTAAGAGCACTGACTGCTCTTCCAGAGGTCCCGAGTTCAATTCCCAGCAACCACATGGTGGCTCACAACCATCTATAATGGGATCCGATGCCCTCTTCTGGTGTGTCTAAAGACAGCTACAGTATACTCACATATAATAAATAAATAATTTAAGAGAGAGAGAAAGAGTGAGGAACCCCAAAGTGACAGGGGAGAAATGTTTAGAATACAGACAGGAAGAAGAAAAGGGAAAGTGGGCTGACATGAAGACCTTTTAAGGGGATTAAATGAAAATTGTCTCCATAGTAAGATGTAGGTAAACCTTCTCTGAGCAAAGGACTGAAGATCAAAACCCAGAGCATCCTGGGAAGGAAAAGGAAGCCTGCCTCCAGGTAGGGGCATTGACACTTGCCCCAGTCTTCGACATGCTGCCCTGAAAGATTTTGACTTAGTCCCACAGACTCATCATCTGCCAGGTCCTTAAAATAATTTTCTTAATAACAACAGACAAAGCCAAGTATGGCAGACACTCTTTGCATCATCTCCGAATATTTTCTTTTAACCTAAAACTATTATGAGATAAATGCTATGTTCAAACAAAATGTTTTTCACTTTATGGGGATTCTGATGTGTTGCCACTATTGATCAAAGGCTATTGATCTGAGGCTCTGGAAAAATGAAGGGTTCCCAAGTTCAAATTCTAAATGTGTTGTTTTCAGAGGCTGATCAGGCTGAGTGCTCAGATAATAATGTGGGAGTCTTGAAAAGGAAATATATGCTTGGATTTGGTCTCTGAATGGGGATCTCCAAGAGGAAACTGGAAGGGAAGATCCAGGGACAGGGTGAGCTCAACAGCTGGCCCTGTGGTTCAGATTCGCTACTGTGGACAATAACTGCCACTCAGAGGCAGAATAAGGGCATAGGTTTGATGGATGGCTATAGCTAAGTGCACTCCAGGTATTTTGGTGCTAATGGGCCCTACTAGGGATGCTCAGCCCCTCTAAGTACTGTCTCTACAGGAAAAGGCATCTCAGACACTAGTTAAGCTCAGAAGCAATGAAGACCCCAGATGCTAACCATCTACTGTATCTGCATTGGCTGTCCTGTGTGCACTCGATGGCAGGGCTCTCCTATCCAATGCTTTTTCCTTCCTGGTAGTTCTACAGTGTCAGCGGGATCCCCACCAGGAGCCTGTCAGGTGACATCTGTGTGATTTGCGGGCAGAAGATCCTTGTGGCACTTGACAAAATAGGGCTCCCTGAAAACACCTACAGGTTGTCATGTAGCCACATGTATCTTTTCCACAGCAGCCCTTCCTGGATTTCCTGAAGCTTTTGGCTTCCCAGCCTCTCCTTCTGTCTGCATTTCCTCTGCCTTGCATAGTTCCCACCCTCAGACCTTTGTCCTCTGACCCTGCCTTTTCTTGAGGCTTTCTGGTGATCTATACACTGAATAATGAATGGCTGATTAAGATGAGCCCCCTCCTTTATAGTAATTGCCTTTTAAAAGAAGGCTCTTCGTCCCACACGGGCAGGAAGGCTGGTCATTTGAGCAGGGTGCTGCCTGGAGAAGCAGGTAGAAGTTATAAGTGAGCATATGAAGAGAAAGAGAAGCAGAGACAGAGGTGGGTTGAGAGTAAGAAAAAGTCATGTATAGTTTGGGGTACCACTTGATGCCAGGGTGCGTGTTTAGCATACAGGAGGCCAGCACTACAACCCCTGTGGAGTGTATCAGATGCAGGGGAGAATGCAAGACTGTTCATATAGAGCCTGGTGTCTAAATCTTGGTAGAGCAATACATACAAAGTCCACTTTGACTGGAAATCATCTATAAGGAGCCAAATTGTAGCAACAGAAAGGGGAAGAAGAAAACCAAACCTCTTGTAAGGTTTCTAGTCAGGAACATTTAAAAACAATAGCACCATAAGGCAGCCCAACACTTCAGATCACAAAAAGAAGGACTGGCATTTGGCATCTTGTTTTCGGACCACCCAGCACTTCTACCTGTGGGTTCCTGCTCAGACAGCTCTCTGTTGGCTGGAGGGTCTGGAATGGTAGGAATCTGTATTGGTTACCTTTATGTGACTATGAGCAAGCTGCTTCACAGAAATAATCTGAGGAAATAAATGCTTATTTTGGCTTACAGTTTCAGAGGTTTTGGGTTCATCATGACAGGGCATGCATGGTGGCAGCAGCAGGTGGTAGGTGCTGTTTATCATAGCTGACCATAATGCAGAGGGCAAGGCTGGAACCAAAGACAGACAGTAACCTTCAATGATCCACCCCTAGTGCCATTCTTCTGCCATGAATTCTCACCCGTTCAGGGTTCTACAGCCTTCCAATATGGTGCCACCTCCTCAGGAACAAGTACCCAAACACATGAGCCCATAAAGTATATTTCAATTCCAAATTACAATGGGCGAGCCTGGACTTATAAACCAGGTTTCTGTGAGAATAGCCCTATCTACAAAATGCTGTCTTAGGACCTCATGTTGTCCAAGCCTGTGTTGTAGATACCAGCGTTGTCTTTGGGTTGACCAGCAGTCCATATTTCCATTTGATCCTAAGTATACAGCAAAGCATCGCTCATCTTTACACGACAGCATTGATTGTATATCGCTGTCTGCATACTCCTGATCAGATCAAAGCCCTGATGTGATGAGATGCTTGGACCGGCTATCCTTCATCACTGCAGCCTTCCTAATCCAGCCAATCAAACCTAATGCTTTCGCTATGCATGGCCAATGATGCAGCCCTGTTTAATCTGGACACTTTCCACTGATTCAGTGCTAAAAGTCAGAAAATGGTCCAAATGCATCTCAAATGTAATAGGAACCTTTCCTCAACATTTAAGCCTTAAAAACTTAAGGGAAGAAACACAAAGATATCCCATATGGAATTCCAGTGTTTTTTTCCCTTTGTGTCACACACACACACACACACACACACACACACACACACACCAAGAAACTATCATTCTTAGTAGAAATTTTCCAAGTCTGGCCCTAGTTTTAAGTCTGATTTACTTTTCAAATGTTGGAACAGAGCCTCTTCTGCCAATTTCAAGTGGAAATATTTTCTCTCTCCACCTTTAAAAGCCCTTAGGGACTGCTATACATGTGTGCATATGTAATCTAAAATGTAGTCACCTTTAAGTATGCTTTGCGGGGAGTATTATTAATGGCTCATTTTAGCATGAGTCATATTAGTGAGGAGTGAGCAAATGTGAGTCACATTAGCCAGGAGAGACTATCTGGGTTTCGCTCTGCAGCAACTCTGCCAGTGTGCAAGCTTCCAGCACAGAAACTTTGAAGATGAAAGAACACAATTCAGAACATGAGAATGTTCGATGCTGGCTCTGTGACCCCAGAACGCTGTACCTGTCTGGAAGGTGTGGCTCTATGCCAACCTTTTTAAAGGCTGGCTGTATGTGAGTTTACCATCCTTCTCATAATATACCACTTTGTGCTAATCCAAGGACATTGCAAAACTCTCCAGGATTCCAAGAACACAAAATAGTGGAAACTCTTAGTTGCATAGAGAGCTAGTCTGGAGGAATTAGATCAATGGCCTTGCCAGGGTTCCACCTCCACAGTTCTCTGGTTTTGTTGGTTTTTGGTTTTTGGTTTGTTTTGTTTTTTTAGGGAGTAATGTTCTATATCATTGCTGTCAACACAGATGGGTAGCAGGCTGGCCAAAAATCCATGTGTTCTTAGCCCCTAACCCACATTCAGACCAATAACTGTAAATCAATCAGTAGCTACAGTTAACCATTTCCCCAAATCTACAACACCGGAAATCTTAATTTCCAAAAATAGTTTTTAAAGGTCTATTCAAACCTTCATTTGGTAAACATTTCTTATACTCCTGCTTAAGATATCATGGGAAAGGGGTGAAGAGCCCATGGTCATGTGACAATCTGTGAGAGACCATACATGCACGCAGCAGGTTATGGTATCTTAGGATCTGTCTCCGGTCCTGTCAGGAAACAGGATTCATGCCTGCTGAAGGACACTTGGAAGACCTTCTACAGATGCTGTACATAAACGAATCTACATGCTAGAGGATGAGATGTTTGCTGTGTTTATATTATATTAAAATAATGGTCCTTTATCTGTAATTTTTAAAAGTTGAGGAAAAATCATTTAAGAAGTTATTAGAAATATTAGTAATTTAGGGGTACTGTTTAGCATGCATGAGGCCCTTGGTTCAATCAGGAGGGAAACAAGGAGAGGGGAGGAGTAAAAACAGCTAGAAGCTTAAGAACACACACAACCTCAGTGCCTACCAGACTCATATAAGATAACCAGTAGTGCACAGCTTGGGAATGGCAGGGCATGTGTGTGGGAAATGCACAAATACAGGTGTCAGGGGAGTGCAAAGATGCATTTGCATACGAAACTACTATACAGAAGGGTCCTTACATTCTTCATCTGAATTTTACTATAGTCAAGTAAGGCAAGAACAAGAACAAACAAGGCCAAGATGTTAAGTAAACTCAACAGGGACATAAAGCTGCTGCAGCCCCCTTTCCATCCCTCCTGCCCCAGCTCTCCCTAAAGTGGGATATGCACACTCAGAGTGAGTCATGGTGGCCTCCCGCTCCTAGACAGAACAATCCGTTCCGGGACACCACCATGGGGCATTGCCCTTTACTGAACTTCCCTAACAAGCTACCTCAGCTTTCATGACTTCTGCGTCTGAGGCTGGTGTATCATCGGGAAGAAGCAGACTCGCCCTTACTGCACAGAGAAGGTCTGCAGAGGATGACCAGTAACCCATATCCTTCTAGAAATGCACAAAACAGTAGCTTAAACATGTCTAGGGATGAACAGCACAACCCAGGCTGCCATCATCTTCATTTGGCTGCAGTATAAAACTTAGATTGTCTAACAACCTTTTCTACATGGCTTCTCTTTTAGTTTTCTGCACTTGTGTTCCTATTCTAGGTAGGAGATTAAATACCCAAGACCACTGCACCCGTTATGGCTCATACTTCCCACGTTAAGAGATTTAGTGGAAAGGTGTTGGGGCAGTTCAAAAAATGGGCACAATATGAGAAAGAGTGGAGATGATGAATGGATGGGTGGGCAAATAGTTGGGTTGAGTGGGCTTGTGGGTAAATCATAAATAAATTAAAATTTAAGCTTTCAAAGCTAAAAGTATTAGTGTAAAGAGGGCTGCTTGGGTGCAGAACAAATTTTGTCTTTACCTGGAATGACTAGACTTCTTGTCCCACATCTTAGGTTTTTACATTTCTTCCTGTGCTCCCTCTCTTTTTAGGCTAAAGTCCACCAATAATGATATTGAAAGGAAACAAAGACCCATAGACTCAGGAAGCTGATAGCAACAACTAGGACTTTCAGGAAGAAGAAAAAAGTTTATGTGTTTCAGTGCTTTGCCTGCATGGGCACCCAGTGCCTTCAGAGGCCATAAAAGGGGCACTGGGTATCTTGTAATTGGAGTTATGAGTAGTGGTAATCACCATGTGGGTGCTGGGAACCGAACTGAGATCCTCGGGGAAGATCAGTCAGTGCTCTTAACCACAGAGTCATCTCTCCAGTCCCAAAAACTAAGACTTGTGTAGGCACCAGGATGCCCAGAAGAATAATGTAAGTGCCATTAAGACCACAAGAAGGTAACAGCCCTCAATCAGAATTAACTAGAAAGTCATAGTCCCGCACATCTCTGTCCCAAGGCCATATGTTTCTTCTAAGAATCAAAGGGATTCAACATGTCACCTCTTAAGCAGAGAACACTGAGAAGGTGGCATCAGCCACATATGTCTTCTCATGGAAGGCTTCCCTTCTGTACTTGCTCAGAGACTTCACAGTGCTGAGGAGGCAAGGTTCTTCCTCTTACTTCTCTGTTCCTCACCAACCCAAAGCACATGGCTTTGTGGTGGCTCTTGATAGTGTCCAATGTCTGACTATTACAGATGGGGACTCTTTCAACTAGGACATGAGAAGAGCCCCATCTGTGTGTCTTTGGATCTTAGGGTCAGGCTGTAGTTGAGGCCACCTGTGCAGCTACCTGCTCCACCCACAGGCTTGGCCTAGCCTGAGACCGGAAGTCCCCTGTGTACATGGTGTCTCCTCTCCTCCTTCATCTACTGTTCCTGAAGTTCCTTTCTAGTGTGAGGTGACTGAGTTCAACAACTTTCAGTTAATAACTTACAAGACTGTGGTAAGTCCACAGGTCACAAAGCCAGTTATCACCTTAAACTACACTTTAACGAAGTGCAATAACGAAGAGCAATCTGTTTCTTTGTATTGCCTAGAAAGAGCAAACCACAGGGTGCATCATATACTCCGCTTACTGGGGTTCATGTGAGGAAAAGCCTGTGTGAGAAAGCCGGCCTTCATTTGTCATATTGCTATCAGTGGTACTGTACATCCGTCAAGCTCTCTTAGTGTAATTTACTAGTGGCACCAGAGAAAACAAAAGATATGTCATATGGAACAAACTAGTGCTGCTCTTCTACTGTCCCCAGTCTTCTCTGATGTGTCCACAGCTGGGAATCTGGAGCTCAGGCTTTGCTGACTTTGCAGCAGCTCCTGCGTTCCTTGGTTGTCCACAGACTGATTTCTCTCTTCCTTTTTTCAGTATACACCTTGCCCTTATATCACGGTTTGGTCTCAATCTCGACTTTTTTTCAGAAATTGAATGTGATATAAATACCAATAACCAGAACGCTGCAGACATTGTGCATGTTTACTTATATATTTTCTTATTTTTGTTTCTTTTTCAAGAAGCAACCTCTCAATGTGATGCCCAGACTGGCTCCGAACTCTCATGCTCACGCATGCCTCCCGCCTCAGTCTCTCTAGCAGCTGGGACCACACGCATCATGGATCCTAGCATGCAAAGGTCTTTTAGTAGAGCATATTGAGTTTACAAGAGGAATCGCCCCTTTGAGACATTGTTAATCATACTTATAAGTGATATTAATGGGTGTTTCTTCTGCTTGGCTCTATAGAGAAC
Source organism: Uromys caudimaculatus (assembly GCA_028551405.1). Classification (NCBI taxonomy): domain Eukaryota; kingdom Metazoa; phylum Chordata; class Mammalia; order Rodentia; family Muridae; genus Uromys; species Uromys caudimaculatus. The sequence goes on from CM052704.1 coordinate 61,330,000, forward strand.
AAGCCCTTAACTAAGCCTCCACTGGGAGTGCACACACATGCTGTATGCAAAGATCTTGGATTGGCTCTGTTACTTGATGGCCTAGCAACCTGTAGTGACTGGACTAGTTCAAGGCATTAACTATTTCCTGAAGCTGGAATAGCATGGCAGACTTCCCCACTGCATTGCATGGTGGGGATATTTTTAAATCCTTGCTGCTTCTTTCAATATTAGCATTCTGTTTGGATTGTGGAGATGATCCAAGGAGGTCAGGAAAGAAAGTCTGATGTCACACTTAACATGAGTTATCTCTGTGGAAAGAATTAAAAGCTAAACGATGGAACAAACACACGTGTTTTCTCATCTCTCCTGTAACATTTACCCCCTCACCCGTGCAGGAAGCACACCTGCTACATCTCTTCCCACCATGGGTGTTATGCCCCCTGTTTCAGAGAGTTGTAGCATGTGTCACATACACAGTGGTGATCATCAGTTCAACATCCTCTGAAAGTCAGTAGAGGTGTTAAGTACTCGGCAGCTTAAGGAGTCCATCTTTTCTACTCTTCATATTTTCTAGCACGCCACAGCTCTGGCAGTTTGAAGCCCCTCTATACATACATAGCTACTCTCAAAGCTCCATCAGCAGGGCTGTGGCTTTTCTAAGACCCCAAGTACTGCCAAAATCAACCCACCCAAGGGCCAAACCAAAGGAGAAAGAATCGCTTCTCAGTTCACACCCACCCACCCACACGTACACACACGGATAGGCAGAGCAGTTCCGTTTGGGTACCTAATGGTGCCTCCTTCGGAGAACGCTTCTGTCTGTCTTGCACTCCACGAAGTCTAGTTTCATCTGTTGCATCCCTCCATCTCCAGCACTTCAAGCAGTGCCCAGCAGTTCAGACACCTTTGTTGCAGAAGTAAGTTAATGTGGCAAAAAAGAACTTAGCCAACAGAATACATAAGGCCCGTTGGGATGAACTGACCCAAGAATGACAAGCTGGGCTCTGGTAGTGGTTTGAATGAGAATGCTTTCCATAGACTCAATGTTTAACTGTCAGGTTCACTGTTGATGTCATTGATCAGGAGGCCTACAAAGTGTGGCAGTGTTCGAGGAAGTATGTCACTGGAATCCAACTTTTAATTTACACTTTTATGAAGAAAAAGAAACTACACTGATTGCTTTTCTTACCTTTTACAAACTGGCAGTGTGACCTTCAGTGTTCATTATCAAAGTAACTCACTTTTCTTCTTGTTAGGGATTTTTCTTCTTCAGACTACCAAATGCCTCAGTGTGACAATTGGCTCACCTTTCAAACTCCTAGATTTAATTGTAGTGTTTCTCTATTTGGCAATTATCTTAATAACTAGATACTAGGTATATGAATTGTATACTAGGTATATATATGCAAGGCCTATGGGAAGGAAACATTCTTTTATATTGTTTAAGAATTTCATACACATATTTTGACCAAATCTCCCTACTCTCTCCCATCCTACCCCTCCCGCCACATCTCTACCACTTCTGCCTTCCAAGTTCAAGTGCTCTTTTTTTTTTTTTTTAATCCACTAAGTGCACTTAACTCTGCCAGTATGTGAACGAGCGTAGGGCCATCTCCTAGAACACAGGCAACCTATCAGGGACAGTATCCTGAGTAAACAGATGTGGGGGTAGAACTTGTGAGCCCATTCCCAATCCATACTGGATTTCAGCTGGCTTGATCTTATACAGGTCTTGTGTTTGCAGTCATAGCCACTATGAGCTCATGTGTGCAGCACCCTGCCAGGCCTGGAAGGAAGTGCTTCACAGAAGTCCTATTCCTACTTCCGACTCTTCCATGATGATCCCTGAGCCTTGGGATCAAGGGCTATAGTACAGATAGTCCATTTACAGATGAGCACTCCCTAGTAGTTTGACCAGTTGTGACTCTCTGTATCAACCAATACCTGCTGCAAAAAGAAGGTTTTCTAACAAAGGTGAGACTGCACTAATCTATGGACATAAAGATAACTATTTGGGGTACAGTTTAATACCATGTTCAGTTAGTGCAATAACAATAGCTAGTTCTCCCTAGAGCCTGTGACATACTCAGCCACAGGTTCCTGATCCAGTTAACAGTACCAGGCATGAGAATTCTTGTGTAACAGGCCTTAAATACAATCAGACAGCAGTTCTGAAAACATCCATGTCACTCTTTCACCAGCTGGTGTATCTTGTCAGGCTGGTTGCTATTGAGCCCATAAGATTCCCAACTGGGTAAGATTAAAGATAACTTTTCTCACACGCTAAAATGCAGATAGCCTTCTGGTTCTATGAAAGCTAGCAAGGGAAAATGAAACTTCAAGATCAGTACTATCTCAATTTCTCTGTGTCCTATGAATCAAGTATCTGGTGTCTTCAGCAACAGGAGTTTACTATAAAGTTCTTGAGGGCAACCAAGAACAAAGGCCTTTGTAGTAAAGCAAGGCTTACATCACGGTTACAAACGCTCTCATATTTGGAAAAACACTAAAAATTAGTTTTATTTCTGAAAACAAAATTAGAGTCCTTACATTTCTCAGCCTGTATGCTATACTCCTCCATCAAATAGTTGAATTCGGAAGTAATTAACCCATTACTTCTGAATTCAGCTATTTAAACGTTCATGACACAGGCAGACTATAGACCACCTCTTTTCTCGATTGCAACCTGAGTGTCACCTCACCCCATTCCTCGGGAATCCTTCTTCCATGAGATCTCACAAGTCTTTACTGTCTGCATTGCTACTGCCATTCTGGTATTTCAAAAACCTAGTGGAATGGCCATGATTTCTGAGTATAGCAAGCAAGGACTTGTTGCACCTGTAATTCTAAATTCTTCCACATTATTCCCACAAACCAGTTTTAAAGGCCTACAAACCATGGTAAACTTATCACTGCAAAGAGCCCAATTCTTGGTACCCTGTCCTCTCTCAGTTTTAGAGTTTTTTTATATTGAGATACTTGCTCTACTAAGAGTTGATTTTTGTACAGAGTGAAAAATAAAATGTCGTTATATTCTTCTATGTGTAGATACCAGGTTTTCCTAGCATCTTTTGCTGAAGATTCAGCCTTTTGCCCAGTCTGTATCATATCTGGGATCTCTACGTTATCCCACTGACACATGTCTGTTCTGATGCTGATATCAGGCTAATGTTATTATTATGGCTCTCCAATATAGTTTGAAATCAGCGATGGTGATAATTCCAGCAGCATTTCTTTTGCTTAGGATGACTTTGGTCATCTGGAGTCTTTTTTTTCTAAATGAATTTTGGAGAAAATTTTTTTCCTATTTTTGTGAAGAATGGTGTATGAGCTTTCACTGGTACCACACTGAATTTGTGGTCTGCTTTTGATAGAATGACACTTTCATAATAGAAATTCTTTGGATCTATGAATGTAGCAGATTTTCCCTTCTTTTAGTGTCATCTTCAACCAGGCAAACAACTGCCATTGAGAGTAGCCTAGAAGAAACCCCAGGGGGTAAATCTCACTGACTACTGAAACACCTCTACAATGAAAACATTAACACACTGAATAAAGAAATTGAGTGCATCTGCCACTGGCTTATAGAAGGTTATTGATTGTGTATATCTCTGTGTGTGTATGTGTGTGTTGATTTTGCATCCTGCCACTTTGCTGAATGTAGTTTTCATTTCTATGAATAATGAAGATAAAGGTCATTTTAAACTTATCAAACTATGAAGCTATTTCTACTGAGGTTTAAATTATTTAAAATCTATAATGGATCAAGTCAACATTTCTCTGGCTAAATATATAGTCATCTATAGAGACATAAGTCTATGTTTTGTCTTTTTGGTTCTCTTGGTAATGTGGCAATGCCTGTAGGAACTGGAGAAATGGAAAGTAAGTTTATTAGTGTGATGGATTTCTGTGGTTTCTCCTCAAGGATAACAAAAATCTGAATATGTCCACGTATTTCACAGGCTGGCCTATGTTTTCTGCCCAGTATTCTCCTGGGAGCTTGTGAAAGAAAGAAACATCATACAAGTTCCCACACTAAAGCTTACTACACACTAATAAATTTCTTCCTTGAGGTCATTTTTCTATGAACGGAGTCACTAATCTCTCTGCTAATGTACACAATAGGAACATATCCACATATGAACAGTCAATTAAAAGTAAGTAATTTCCTGTAAAACACTAATATCACTAGCAAATGTCTACAACAGAAATCTCTCTAACTCCACAGTACCCCAAGGTCCCATTCGGATAAGTCTGATAGCCTTTCCTCCATAATCCTTCTGGCCACAATGGCAACCAGGAAGTGTGGTTTTCTTCTATTACCTCTTCTCAAACCCTCAATAATCCAGCACACACTCAGTCCATGCTACCCATTTTAAGGACAGGAAAGGGTTTTGGGTTAGGTCAAGTGACTTGCTCAAAATTACACATCTGTTAACTTAAGTGTCTCTGTGGCTCCAAAACCCAATTAACCACATAAACCTAGCTCTGGCTGAGAATTTAAAAGAAGTCAAAGGCTTCCAGTTTCCATCTCTGGCTAGAGACCTCTGCCTGGACTACCAGGGGTCCATACCCAACTAGTGCCAGGAGAAAGCTACCCTCCCAGGAGTGTGGAAAAGCCATGAGGGGATTAAGGTGAGCATCACTGCTCACTGGGACCCACCCGGAACCCTCAAGACACAGGGACTGAGGTAAAGTCGGGGACAGAAACTTTCCAGTTTCCATCTGTGCCTGGGACCTTAGTCTAGGCCACAGGGCTCCAGGAGAGAGCTGGTACCCCAGGAGTGCCGACACACCTTTGAGCACAGGCAAAACCACCACTTCTGTTCAAATTCACTGGATCAAGAGGGACCCTTGCAAAGCCATCAGGACACAGGAACCAAAGAACAAGATCCTTCTGGTTTCCGTCTGCACCCCAGAACTGACCCTGTGCCACAGCTCTCCAAACCCAAATACCTCTCAGAGAGAGCTGGTCTTCAAGGAGTACTGACACAGAGGCCTGCAGGAGGGACAATCCACAACCAGACAGAGTAAGACCAGCTAACATCAGAGTTAACAAGATGGCAAAAGGCAAGGGTAAGAACCTAAGGAGCAGAAACCAAGGCTACTTGGCACCATCAGAACCCAGCTCTCCCACCACAGCAAGCCCTGGATACCCCAACACACCAGATTTAAAATCATTTCTCATGATGATGATAGAAGATTTTAAGAAAGACATTAACACCCTTAAAGAAATACAAGAGAACAGAGGTAAAGAACTAGAAGCCCTTAAAGAGGAAACACAGAAATCCATTAAAGAATTACAGGAAAACACAATCAAACAGACAAAGAAATGAACAAAACTATCCAGGAGCTAAAAATAGAAATAGAAACAATAAAGAAATCACAAAAGGATACAACCCTAGAGTTAGAAAACCTAGGAAAGAGATCAGGAGTCATAGATGCAAGCATCACCAACAGAAAACAAGAGATAGAAGAGAGAATCTCAGGAGCAGAAGATACCATAGATAACATTGACACAACAGTAAAAGAACACACAAAATGCAAAAAGCTCCTAACCCAAAACATCCATGAAATCCAGGACACAATGAGAAGACAGAACCTAAGGGTAATAGGTATCGAAGAGAGTGAAGATTCCCAACTTAAAGGACCAATAAATATCTTTAACAACATTATAGAAGAAAACTTTCCTAACTTAAAGAAAGAGATTAACATAAATATACAAGAAGCTCACAGAACTTCAAATAGATTGGACCAGAAAAGAAATTCATCCCATCATATTATAGTGAAACACCAAATATACAAAACAAGGAAAGAATATTAAAAGCAGTAAGGGAAAAAGATCAAGTAACATATAAAGGCAGACCTATCACAATTACACCAGACTTCTCAACAGAGACTATGAAAGCTAGAAGATCCTGGGCAGAACTCATACTGACCCTAAGAGAACACAGATGCCACCCCAGGCTCCTATACCCAGCAAAACTCTCAATTACCATAGATGGTGAAACCAAAATATTCTATGACAAAACCAAATTTACACAATATGTTTCCACAAACCCAGCCCTACAAAGGATAATGGATGGTAAACGTCAATTCAAAGAGGGAAACCACACCCTAGAAAACACAAGAAAGTAATCTTTCAACAAACTGAAAAGAAGATAGCCATACAAACCTAAAAGTAACATCAAAAATAACAGGAACTAACAATCACTATTCCTTAATATCTCTTAACATCAATGCACTCAATTCCCCAATAAAAAGGCATAGACTGACAGACCGGATCCATAAAGAAGATCCAGCATTTTGCTGCATTCAGGAAACACACCTCCGTGATAAAGACAAACACTACCTCAGAGTAAAGGGCTGGAAAACAATTTTCCAGGCAGATGGTCCTAAGAAACAGGCTGGAGCAGCCATTCTAATATCCGATAAAATTGACTTTCACCCAAAAGTCATCAAAAAGGATAAGGAAGGACACTTCACACTCATCAAAGGGAAAATCTACCAAGAAGAGCTCTCAATTCTGAACATCTATGCCCCAAATGCAAGGGCACCCACATTCACAAAACAAAGTTTATTAAAGCTCAAAGTACACATAACACCTCACACAATAATAGTAAGAGACTTCAATGCCCCATTACCTTCAATGGACAGATCTTGGAATCAGAAACTAAACAGAGACACAGTGAAACTAACAGATGTTATGAACCAAATGGATTTAACAGATATCTATAGAACATTTCATTCTAAATCAAAAGAATATACCTTCTTCTCAGCACCTCATGGTATCTTCTCCAAAATTGACCATATAATCGGTCACAAAACAAACCTCCACAGATACAAGAAGATTGAAATAATCCCATGTCTCCTATCAGATCACTACGGATTAAGGCTGGTCTTCAATGGCAACAATAACAACAGAAAGCCCACATACACATGGAAGCTGAACAATGCTCTACTCAATGATAACTTGGTCAAGGAAGAAATAAATAAAGAAATTAAAGACTTCCTTGAATTTAATGAAAATGAAAGTACAACATACCCAAACTTATGGGACACAATGAAAGCAGTGTTAAGAGGAAAACTCATAGCTTTGAGGACCTCCAAAAAGAAACTGGAGAGAGCATACACTAGTAGCTTAACAACACACCTGAAAGCTCTAGAACAAAAAGAAACTAATGCACCCAAGATGAGTAGAAGGCAGGAAATAATCAAACTCAGGGCTGAAATCAACCAAGTAGAAACAAAAAGAACTACACAAAGAATCAACAAAACCAGGAGTTGGTTCTTTGAGAAAATCAACAAGGTAGATAAA
>CM052704.1:61337799-61384420 GCA_028551405.1 Uromys caudimaculatus
AGGGGGAGAGAGATCCTCCAATATATATGGAAAGTGACGTGGCATGACGTAGCCACAGGTAAAGGTGGGCGGTGGGTCAAGGTGAATTCTGGGAATATGGTGGCCGTTGCCTTAGCAACAGGTGGGCGGGTCACACTGTCGCCTGGATGATATCACCTGCGTGCGACATCATCGGTTTGGCGCTCCTGATGCCAACAGTGTTCATCTAGCAAGTGGCTTGGGAAGAGATACTGTCTCCTACCAGGGCAGAAGCAGACTGCGTCGAAGTGGAAACTGAAGGGTTCCTTGGAAAGTGTTGGATGGTGTTTTGTTGGGACTAACATGTGAAGGAGTGTTTTCCTGAAGTGGACACAGGCGAAAGGATGGTTTGTTAAAGGAGACACGTGAAGGAACGTTTCGCTGAAGCGGACACAGGTGGAGGAGTAAGGCAGACTCAGGAACGTTTCACTGAAGAAGACACGGGTGAAAGGATTTCTTAAAATAAACACGTTAAAGGACACGAGATGAAAGCTTTTTTGTTAACAACACACACGCATTGTCCATCTCACACTGTGTAGTTGAGTTCCATGTCAGGACTCCATAAAGAGAAACACACCAAAAAAAACCTTCTGGTGGTATGTTGTGGCTTCTGGTCGCTTCCGAAGATTCGGGCTGATTGGCAGAATGATGTCAGTTGAGACAGGTGTACAGTGTTCAGGCAAGACAAGCCCCATGGGGACACGTGATGTTTGGAGGGAACATAAAGAGGACTCGACGGACAGAGATGGAGGCTGAGCTTGGCTTGCTGACATAGCTAAACACTTCTTGGCCTGGTGTCTTTGTTGATCTTCGCTTCCCTGAGAGAAGCACATTGGAGAACTTTTTCTGGCATTCCTATTGGCCGTGGTCCCTCCTGCTGACTCATGCCAAGGCCGAGGCCTGGCCGTCTATGTTAGGTAGTAAGTACCACTGCTGTTGGTCTGTATTCCTATCCCGACTTTACAGAACTGGACTGCTGGTGTAGCCGTAAAATGTTTGCAAGTGGACCGAGCTGCCACTGCTGACCTATGAACTGAACTGCCGATTTTCAGACAACACCCTAACCTAACCCTATTATGGGTGTTGCTCCAAAGAACCTTTCTAAACTGGTTCACTTCCCCCCCACCCCCACCCCTGTATCCTTTCTTTTCCACTACCCCTAGTGGATGGTGGGCTGTAGGAGAGGTTAAAAGGTTTAAAAACATGATTAAAAATAAACTTTAAAAAAGTTAAAGTTTTACTTTATTCTTTGATTGGCAATGAGGGTGTATTGGTCAGGGTTCTCTCGAGTCACAGAACTTAGAGGTAGTCTCTATATAGTAAGGAATTTGTTGATGACTTACAGACTGTAGTCCAACTCCCCAACAATGGTGAGCAGCAGCTGTGGATGAAAACCCGAGGATCTAGCAGTCGCTCAGTCCCACAAGGCACGCAGGGGAAGAGCAAATCTTTCTTCTTCCAATGTCCTTATGTAGCTCTCCAGTGGCAGGTGTGGCCCGGATTAGAGGTGTGCGTACAACCACACCTGAAACTTGTGTCTTCCAGACTCAAGATCTAGATCACAGGTGAGCCTTCTAATTCTGGATTGTAGTTCACTCCAGATATAGTCAAGTTGACAATCAGGAATAGCCACTAGAGAGGATATATACCCCAACATACCTGTCACACAATGAAAATAGCAAGTAAAAACTGCATTAAAGCCCTTAGCCTGCTGAACACCCTAGCTCAGCCAGGTTTGCCTTAACTATGCTCAGAACCCAATGCCCATGTTAAAGTGTTCCAGGTCTCATGTAGTCTATTGAAAATGGCACTGGAAGTAAAAGCTGGAATGTTTATGTTAGGGCATTTCCACGCCATGTAAAGTCAAAGGTTCATTAAGTCATTCAGCTGGACTCACATACCAGCCATAGAACAGCCCTTTAGGCATTGTGACTGACTACTCACAGTATCTGCCTGTCGCCAGGTTCTTTCCCTATGACCTAAACTTCTGTGCATGCAGATGTCACATGTATTTCCCAAATCGCTCTAAGAGAATGGATTCAATGAACCCAAACAAAATGCTGATCCCTTGGCTTCTGCTATTGTTGGGGGTGGGGTGAAACTTACCTTGGCACCTTCCAACAGCCTTGAAGCTGACATGGGGACTAGTTAATGAGTGTAGAAGCTAAGTCTCCAACATGCCAGTGGTATAGCCACTTACCACAAATGCAGGCTCTTGAAACAGCACAAGGCCATTATCATACAGCTTTGGAGGTCAGACATCCAGAATTGCCTCATTGGCTAATTTGAGATATAGCAGGGCCACCCTGCTGGCTGGAGACCGTAGGTCTAAACCTGTGTTGCCACCTTCCCGACCATTGGAAGCCACCAGCATTCCTCAGCCCCGCTTCTTCCTCTGTTCTCAAAGCCAGCAGCATAATACTTTCAACTCTTACCCAACTGAGACAAGACCCTTTGGCCTGCTGCTCTTACCCGGGCCTACTCAGATAAACCAGAATAACCCCTGTCTCCAGGTCAGCTAACAAATATCCTTCGTTTCATCTGCAGCGTTCATCCTCTTTGCCATGTACAACCGGTGTGAGTCAGGGTTCTCTAAAGGAACATCAGTAATAGGATGAGTATATATTAAAAGCAGATTTATTACACTGGCATAGGCAATGTGATCTGGTCCCACAATGGCTGTCTCACATTCGAACATCCGGGTATCTAGTAGTCACCCAGTCCACCATCCTAGATGTCCCAGCAGTCCCTATCTGGGGCTGAAGACCTCAACAATTCCTGGAGCGTCTACACTGGAAGCTGCTTCTCGAATCAGTGAGGGAATGCAGCAACAGAGTAGATGACCTTGCCATCAAGAGTGAAGGCAAACAAGCAGGAGCTCCCCCAAATTCATATTCTGAAACTTAACTTCCAAGGGGAGAGGAGTAAGAGAACAGACTTCAGAAAGTGATTAAGTCATGAGGGTGGGTCCCCACAGGGATGGGATCAGAGCCTCACAGGTGGGCTTCAGGGAACAGGTTCGCTCTCTTCTGCTCTTCTGAGGGTGAGGTACAGATTCCCTCTAGAGCAGCAGTTCTCAACCTGTGGGTCACGATTCATTTGTCAAACCTATCTCTAAAAATATTTACATTATGATTCATAGCAGTAGCAGAATTATAGTTATGAAGTAGTAACAAAAATAACTTTACAGTTGGGGAGGTCACTACAACATGAGGAACTGTATTAAAGGGCTGCAGTGTTAGGAAGGTTGAGAACGACTTCTCTAGAGAATGAAACAAGAGCAGCAGGACCTTGACCCTGCACTTCCCAGCCTCCAGCAAGGTCACATACATTTCTCCTTATAAGTTCCCATACTTGCTGTTTTGTTACAGTGGCAACAAAGGACTAAGGCTCTGAGCAATACAACTTGTATGGGCCCCAGGGACAGGGTGAGGATGTCTAAGGGGGACTACAATTATGCCTACCCCAAGAGTAGTATGAAGGGATCCAGAGTGTGAGAGTTGGCAGGAGGAAGCCACGCTGAAATAGAGCGGTTGCCATAAGACAGCTCTCATAGGTGCTTCTGTGTTCAGGAGAACCCTAAGCATCAGGATGATGTCATCTCTCTGACACTGCCTGTCGTGAAATGGCTCTACTGCCAGGATCTCCCCGCTGTTGCCATGGTTTCAACCAGTATTGTCCTCCAAGGCCTCATGAGTCAAAAGCTTAAGCTCAAATGGGAGGTACTGGATGTTGTGGTGGTTTGAATACGCTTGGCCCAGAGAGTGGCACTATTAGAAGGTGTGGCCTTGTTAGAGTAGTTAGAGTAGGTGTGGTCTATTGGAGAAAATGTGTCACTGTGGGGGTGGGCTTAGAGACCTGAAAGACAGTCTTCTCCTAGCTGCCTTTGGATCAAAATGTAGAACTCTCAGCTCCTCCAGCACCATGCCTGCCTGGATGCTGCCATGCTCCCACCCTGATGATAATGGACTGAACCTCTGAAACTGTAAGCCAGCCCCAATTAAATGTTGTCCTTTATAAGAGTTGCCTTGGTCATGGTGTCTCTTCACAGCAATGAAATCCTGACTAAGAGAGAAGTATAAGAAAGTTTAAGCTGGGGCCTGGTAGGAGGTCTTGGTTCTTGGGGTAAGTATTTGAAGAGATGGCAGGATCCCAGCATCCTCCTCTTCTTTTTCCTTCACACTCTGGCTTTTGCTGCTCCCTTCAACCCCAGTATGGGCTTTCCCGTTACTACCACAGGCTTTAAAGCAACAAATCTATCCAATTATGAATCCAAGCCCCTCAAACCAGGGACCCGAATAAAGATTTTCTTATTGTAAGTTGTTTGTCTGCATTGTCTGTCACAGTGAAGGAAAACTCACCAACACTAATACACTAACAACTTTCTTTTTGAGGCCATTGTTCCAAATCTCCAAACCCTTGGGTGCCACTGACTCCATATACTTTATATAGGAAAATATAAATATATATAAATATATATTCACTTATTGTTACTGTTTAGTTTTTTTATTTGTTGGTTTTTGACAAGATTTCTTGATATAGTTTAGGCCTTGAGCTCACATCCTCTTGTCTGAGCCCCCAAATAGTTAGATTATAGGCATTCATGCATCACTGTGCCTAGCTATAGTCTACATTTTAATTAAAAACTTTCAGACATACTTTACAAGTTTGGTGAAAATGCCAATAGTCTATTTCTCATGATACAATTAAGGTTAAAGGAATTTTTGTTTACTTATTTATATGGATTTGGAAATACTCATTTTAGGTTATAATTCTATTATTTCTTTCTTTAAATTTACTCCATGGATCATATCTTATTTCTTATATGTAAGGAAATTGGAGACTCAGCAATAATCATGGTAGATTTTTATCTATTTTTACTGTCTTAGTCAGGGTTTCTATTCCTGTACAAGCATCATGACCAAGAAGCAAGCAGGAGCTGATGCAGAGGCCATGGAGGGATGTTACTTACTGGCTTGCTTCTCCTGGCTTGCTCAGCTGACTTTCTTATAGAACCCAAGATTACCAGCCCACAGATGGTACCACCTACAAGGGGCCCTCCCCCCTTGATCACTAATTGAGAAAATGCCTTACAGCTGGATCTCATGGAGGCATTTTCTCAGCTAAAGCTCCTTTCTCTTTGATAACTCCAGCTTGTGTCAAGTTGACACAAAACCAGCCAGTACATTTACTTTAAAAAATTTTTATGATTATGTATATGTGTGGTTGTTTGTATGCTGAAAGACAGGGTTGGGGGGAAAGAATACTGGTAGAATGCTATTTAGGTATGTGGTGTTTTGAATAAGAATGGCCTTGGCAGGTACATTTGAAAGCTTGGTCCCTAGTTAATGGAACTATTTGGGAAGGATTAGGAGGTGTGGCATTGTTGGAGGAGATGTGGCCTTGATGAAGGAGGTGGGGTAGTGGAAGTGGGCTTTGAGGTTCAGAAGCCCACTCCAAGGCCCCCCCTTCTCTCCCTCCCTTTCTTCTGCCCGCTGCCTGTGGATCATATTAAGCTCTCAGCCTCTATTCCAGTGCCACGCCTGCCTGCCACCCAGCTCTCAACCCTCAGAAACAATAAGTAAGGCTCCCAATTAAATGTTTTCTTTTATATGTCTTGGTCATAGTGTCTCCTCACAGCAATAGAACAGCGACAAGACAAGGTAGGAGGTATATCGGAAGAGTTCTTAACTCTGCAGAGAGACAGACAGTAGCATGAGGAGATATCAGGCACGTGTAGTGGAGCAAAGGTCTTTGGAATATTTTTACCATAAGTGGGTAGGAGAGTGAAAGCTTCCTTTTGGGGGCCACAGTTGGACAGTTTCCAGGAGCCATCAATGAGCACGTGATGAAAGGATGTTAGGCAAACATCTTTTCTGGTCTTTGTTAGGATCTAAGCAATGGATGCCATAAAGTCATACCATTGGACAGATCTCATGGGAGGTTTATGGGGAAAGGTAGTGTTCAGATGCTTCTTCTGGGTGAGGGTGGAGCGAAGAAGAGAGCAAGGAGAGGAAGGGACTGGCCTTTTATAAGGGGATGTGGCGCAAGCACGGGGGAGGATATGTAACTGTGGCAACAGTGGGAACATGTCACATCTTGGTAGCTAGTGATGACATCTGCTGTCACTAGGTGCCTGGGGGCAGGTGGTGGAGATGCCTGATTCCTCCCTTTTGTTTATTATAAAAGAGGAGGAAGTTGAAAGGGTTGATTTCAAGGCAGGAATGAGGGCAGTGCGCTCTTTAGACTACTTCTTGATGTCTGGGTGTGGTCATTTTCAGGAAATTTCATCTTTACCATCACAGCACATGAGTGTCAGGCTCTGTGGCTTGTGGTTGGTGGTCCTGTAACAATACCTGATTAACTGCTTGATTAGAGATTTTTTGAATTTATGGTTGGAGAAATGCAGAGAAAATTTTGGTAAAGCAAGGTATGATTAATAAATGAAGAAACATGAGAGGGAGAGGAGTCAGGAAGGGCAATTCCATTTCCATATGGGGTTCCAAAGGCCGAGGGGTCGGAGGCATTGAGTTGTTCCTAACAGTTTTTTAGAGGTCTGTTTGAAGTTGCTGGATTTTGGTTTTTACTATACCCAATTGGTTGACATAGAAGCAGCATTCCTCTTGGAAGAAGGGGCAAAGGCCAACTTTTTCAGCTTAAGAAAATCTAGTCCCCATCAGTTTTGGAGTACCACTGCAGGCAGGGAGTCAATTGCTTGAAGAGTAAGTATAGTTTGGGCCATCTACTAGAGGTCCTGGATGAACTGGGAAGAAAACTGATGATACAAAGTCAGGAAAGTGGTCTGTCCCATTGTTTCAGGGAGGACACCTGCAGTTATTCCTGTGACAACAGGAGGGGCAAGATTTGAACTTCTCTTTTATTATGTCAGGCAGCTATTGAGCCCATAACTGGAATCAGTAGGGCTCTTTCCATGTACCATCTCCAACTTGGGGAAGAGAAATACTAGCGTGCAAACGCCTGACCAGCTAGAGGATAGGCCATGGTAGACCTGAGTACCACAAAGAATCAAGGTCTGTGGACTGCAGGGCATTGGGACTGAGATGAGCTCTCAAGGGTTATGGCTTTGCTGCTGTCTGGGGGATTTAATGCCCCTGTAGAATGAGTCCCAGATGCCTTAGGACAGATTTCCAAAGAAAGTGATAAGAAAAAAGTTGGGAGACGTGACACCACCAGGTTCAGGGCAGCTGGTGAATGATGAGGTAGGATTATTTGATCACAGGGTCACAGGAGAGGTTGTGAGTGGCATGTGTGAGCTAGTCCCAGGAGGAACACACAACCAGCAATTTCCAAAGTGGCCAGGTTGGTGACATTAAGGAACTGGTAGGTCAAGGTCAGAGTCTGAAACAGAAGATGAAACGACAGGTTTGTATTGTTTAGGAGATGGGACGTCAAAAGGGCAGTGACCTTGGAGGAATGTTTAGTTACCTCTTCTACTTCCTTTGTCACCAAGGGTTGGGTTTTCAGGACATATTTTCTCTAGATATTAATTGTGCTTGCCTAGGGTTGAAGAGAAGTAGAGGTTACCAGAAGTGCCCATTTCCTACCTGGAATTTCATGAATCCCGGATATAGAGGTAGAGGGTCTTATCTCATAGATAGAAGAGGGAATCAGGGGGAGGTTTGAAGTATGTGAATGGTATTGGCGAGACCAGTATGGGCAGCCTCCTTATCTGTCTGGACACTCTTTACAATTACTTTCTGTCTGCTCAAAGAGGAAGCAGACAAAAAGGTCAGTTATTCCTAGGAATGATAAAAATTTCCTCTTTAATAGAGGGGACTGTGTTTTCTATCCAAAGGAATGGCTTTGTGGGTTGGAGTAATTGTTAATCCCAAGTAGGTGCCTTGAGGGATGGACAATTGGACCTTAGATGGTGAGACTCTGTAGCCTTGGCTGGACAAGAGCAGAAGTGTCAGTTTGGTTAATCTGTAGGGATGGACTGCAGAGGAGAATCTCATCTACATATATATAAGCTTGGATTTGGGGAGAGATAAAGAAAACGTGTTTTGTGACCAGGTGTTGAGGGGGATAGAGAAGAAGGCATCCTTGAGGTACAGGACTGAGAAATGGGAGGTCCCTGAGGGGAAAGTGGAAAGGAATGTATAAGTGTTGGTTATGACAGGGTAGAGGGGGACCACTGTAGAACTGATGAGCTGAAGATCTTGAACCAGGCAGTAGGTTATTGGGTTTCTTAACTGCAAGTGTAGGGGTGTTAAAGGGAGAAGATGTGAGGGCAAAGTAGTTTTTTTGTAGGAAGTTGGAGATAATAGCCTAAAGTCCCCTGAAGGTGGGAGGGAGGGAGGGAGGGAAGGGGAGAGAGAGAGAGAGAGAGAGAGAGAGAGAGAGAGAGAGAGAGAGAGAGAGAGAGCTGGACACCCCAGACTTGGGGGGAGGGGGTGGAGTTCATCTGGGAGGCTGGCAAAGGAAATGACATGTTGGAACCAGTAGATTGGGTGTCTAAGAAAAGAAGGAGCAGGACTGCTGGCAAGCTTCAGCTCAGGCGAATGGGGGGAGCAAAGGAAATAGAGACTCCCACTTTGAGGGATAATGCTGCCTCCCTACCCTAACAATAGGGAAAAGAGAAGAGATGGGTCCTCAAAACTCCACCAGGATTGAGTAAGTGGCTCCAGTGTCCACAAGAAAGGGTATGAATTACCCTGATACCATAATGACTACCTGGGGCTCCCTGTCAGAGATGACAGTGGTCAGGCCAAGGGAGCCTGGAGCCTGGACCCCTTCAGTTGTCTATGGCCAGGCCTAGGAGACTGGTTAGAGTGCTATCTAGAAGTGATGTCCCTGCACCAGAAGGGACACAGGGCAGTCAACAGCCTAATGTCCCTCTTGATGGCATTTTGCACATGGCTAGGATTGTTTGCAGGAGTTAGGGCAGACCTGGGCCCAGTGACCTTCCTGACCACATTTGAAGCAGAGACCCAGTGGTCCTCAAGCCTTAGGAGGCAAGGAAGCCCATGCAGTCACTGAAGTTGGTTAAATAACCTTGGCCAATATTTGGTATTTTTGCTTTCAGGCTTTTTCATCTCTCCCATAGTACACCTTAAAAGTCAGCACTGTGGACTTAGGGGTCCTCTCTCCAAGTTCATAAGCTTGGCCCCAATGTCGATGAAACTCTGGGAAAGAAATAGGTCATGAGGAGTTGTTCACCCTCTGGTTTTCAGGGTATACATTGGTGCACTGTAAGAGGACCTTTGTGGGGCATTTTAGGAATTAAGAGGGATTTTCGTGCTTGTTTTCTGGATGACCTCTTGGAGTTTCTCATAGTTTACTGGTTTAAGGGCAGCCTTATGGAGACCAGCCAGGAGGCAAGTTGTAAACTGATCTGTAGCCAGAAGGCCACCTGGGGTATTGTTGTTCCACTGGGTGTCCTGGATGGGGCTCACCTCAGCCCCACCTGGGCAAGTGTGCTGCGTTAGTTTGGTGGACTTCATCTGCATGCATTCTGGCCTATTCCCAAACTTGCATGTGCTCCTCTGGAAGTAGGTTGTTAGTTAAGGGGGAAATATATATATGAATGAAGGTAAGGCGATAGGATTGGGTAATATATTGGAATTCCTTAATGAAAGTAATGGAGTTAGAGGTATAGGGCCCCAATTTTTTATTGTTGCTGTTGCTTTGGGTTTTTGTTTGGTTGGTTGATTGGTTTGATTTGGTTTGATTTTTGTTGTTTTTTTTCCCTGTTTAATGAAAAGGACACATGTACCTTGACCAGGCCATCTTCCCCAGAGACCTCTTACAAAGGGAAAACTGAGGGTGGGTCAGGCTGGTTGGGGAGAGACAGAGGGGCCCCACTGCAGAGCACAAGTGAATAGTGCAGGGGTATTGAAGGTTGCTGGTGGGGAGAAAGGGGATGCCAGAGTGGAACAGGTAGCCTGTTGCTGAAGAGGGAGAAAAGGGGCTGAAGGAGCCAGAGAACAGGGAGCTGTGGGTTGGAGCCAGTAAGGAGGGAATTCATTAGCAGGATTGAGGGAAGTGGAGGTTTCCTCTGGTGAGACTTCAGAGCTAGAAGGAGCTGAGTGGGGAAACAGGAAGAACATAGGGAAGGCTTGGAGAGAAGATAGGAGAAAGCTTGGACGTAGGGGCCTCCTTCCATTTACCCGATCACTGGCAGTAGGTATAAAGGTCCCATATAATGTCACGATCTAAGGTGCCAGTAGGCAACCATCTGGATGAGTGTCTAAGGGGTATTGAGACCAAGTTCAGCTGCAAAGCCCTATAAGTTTAGAAGCCTTTAAAGTTAGGTGCTTGATGTAGAGGTCTGAGGTTCTCTAAAAGACATCGGGGGTGGGGGGAGGCGTCTTGCAGGTATAGTTGAAGACACTGTTTCCATGGGTGAGGAGAGGAGTCACAGGCCTGAGCCCAAGGTGTCCCAAAGACACAGGAAGGACCGGAATGAGAACGGACAAGCTATCCAGCATGTCATCACAGCATTGAGCAAAGGACTGAGCTAAAGTTCACTACAAGTGAGAGAGGAAAAACTATGCTAGAAAGATGAAGCCTCGCCCTAGGAAAAAGTTCAGTGGTGGGGGCTGGCGAAGAAGGTCTACCATAAAGACTATGGCTGGGGTACCTCCATTTCCAAGAGTACTAGGGGGTGCCAGATGCTCAACAGTCACTCCCTTAGGTCCAGGGAACCATTTACACTTAACTTACCAAAGGGTGGGGGAGACTTACTCATTGTTGGTGTTGCATGGAATGCCCAGCGATTAGTTAGTCAGAAAGTGAGCCTGTTGCAAGTGGACTGGAAAGAGCGTCCTGGTGTGTGGTTTAACCCACGAAGGAGAACACAAGCACCAGGGAGCCTACCAAAGCACTTGGCACCAATGTTATGATCTCAGCTATGAGCATCATAAAGTCACACCATGCAACAGATCTCACAAGGAATGTTTATGGGGGAGGGGATACACAGAGGCTTGGGCACCTGGGCAAGGGTGGAGGAAGGAAGAGAACAGGGAGAGACTGGATTTTTATAAGGGGAAATAGCACATGGTCAGGGGAAGGATTTGGGGCTAGTGCCAACAGTGGGAATGTGTTGCATCTTGGCAGCTAGTGATGATGTCTGCTGTCCTTGGGTGCCTGGAGGCAGATAGTAAAGATGCCTGGCTGCTAACGGTCTTGATGACCAGGAGCTTGATGAGGCAGACAAGACAAAAATCTAGAGAAATGAGTTACTTCAGCTCTGAAAACCAAATTACTGTAGTTACAGGAACTGTCGTAGTTCAACCAAAAGGAGGAACTTTACAAAAATGGTGTGGCCCTGGCTAACACATACATGTGTCCTAGCTCAGGTTTCTATTGCTGTGATGAAGCACCATGACCAAAAATGGCTTATTTGGCTTATACTTGCAAGGATGTCATGACAGGAACTCAGTCAGGGCAGGAACCTGGAGGCAGGAGCTGATGCAAAGGCCATGGAGGAGTGCTGCTTACTGACTTGCTCCGCATGACTTGCTCAGCCTGCTTTCTTATAGAAACAAGCACCACCAGCTCAGGGATGGTATCACCTACAATGGGCTGGGCCCTTCTAGACTGATCATCGATTGAGAAAATATTACATCTGGATCTCATGGAGGCATTTCTTAAATTGACATAAAACTAGCCAGGACAGCGTGCTTCCATGTTTGTGGATACATGTACATATGTGTGAACATGTGTGTGGAGGCCAAAAGTTGATATTGAGTCTCTTCCTTGATCACTCTCTTGCATGTTGAGGCAGGGTCCCACGCTGAACTGAAGCTCACTATTTTGGTCAGTGTGGCAGTTCCCTCTGGAGACTCCTCCCTCTGCCACCCCAGCTGACTTTTATGTGGATTCTGGGGTCCAAACTCTGTTCCCATGCTTGCACAGCAAGGGCTTCAACTGAGATATCTCCCAGTCCCATTAAAATGTTTGTTTGTTGGCAACCAACAGATTGGGGAAAGATCTTTACCAATCCTACGTCCGATAGAGGGCTAATATCCAATATATACAAAGAACTCAAGAAGTTAGACTCCAGAGAACCAAATAACCCTATCAAAAAATGGGGACCAGAACTAAACAGAGAATTCTCAACTGAGGAAATTCAAAGGGCTGAGAAGCACCTAAAGAAATGTTTAACATCCTTAGTCATTGGGGAAATGCAAATCAAAACAACCCTGAGATTCCACCTCACACAGGTCAGAATGGCTAAGATCAAAAACTCAGATGACAGCAGATGCTGGCAAGGATGTGGAGAAAGAGGAACACTCCTCCATTGCTGGTGGGATTGCAAGCTGGTATAACTGCTCTGGAAATCAGTTTGGCGGACCCTCAGAAAAATGAACATGATACTACCTGAGGACCCAGCTATACCACTCCTGGGCATATACCCAGAAGATGCTCCAACATGTAATAAGGACACATGCTCCACCATGTTCATAGCAGCCATATTTATAATAGCCAGAAGCTGGAAACAATCCAGATGTCCCTCAGCAGAGGTATGGATACAGAAAATGTGGTACATTTACACAATGGGATGCTACTCAGCTATTAAAAACAACGACTTCATGAAATTTGCAGGCAAATGGATGGAACTTGAAAATATCATCCTGAGTGAGGTAACTCAGTCACAAAAGAACAAACACAGTATGTACTCACTGATAAGTGGATATTAGCCCAAAAGTTCAGAATACCCAAGATTCAATTCACTAAGCACGGGGTCCCAGATGGAGGAGTTGGAGAAGGGCCTGAAGGAGCTGAGGGAGTTTGCAGCCCATGGAGGGAGCAACAGTGTCAACTGGCCAGGACCTCTTCCCCCCTCCCCCGGTACTCCCGGAGACTGGACCACCAACCAAAGAATACACATGGAGGGACCCATGGTGCTGGTCACATATGTGGCCTTTTTGGCCATCAGTGGGAGGAGAAGCCTTTGGGTCTGAGGGTGTTAGATGCCCCAGTATAGGGGAAAGCCAGGGAGGGAAGACAGGAGTGGGTGGGTGGAGAAGCACCCTAATAGAGGCAGGGGGAGGGGTGTTCCAAACCGCAGGGCCTTCAACCACTGAGGAGGGAACTGCCAAATAAAGGAAAGAAGACAGGAGACAAGAGATACCTTGGGAGCAAGACAGTAATCCGATCAAACTTCAAAAAACTTTATTTCTGAGCCAAATATAAAGCAAAAGAAGTAGGAAGTTACAGGGGCAGGGAAGTTCCAGAAAGTCAACATTCCTGCCAGATGTCACATATTGTTGCAAAAACATGGTAACAGGCTATCACAAGATCTCCCTAAATCCACAGGCGGGGACAAACGGAATGTCTCTAAAACCACAGGCTGGTCACCTGATTTCTAAGGAGCCTGAGGCACCGGGTCCGGGAAACTGAAACTTAGGCCTACTAGTCAGGCCAAGGCCTGTTGGTTCCCAACAGAGGGGGAATGAGATAGGGGATTTCTAAAGGGGAGACTGGAAAGAGGAAAACATTTGAAATGTAAATAAATTATTTAAAAAATGTTTGTTTGTTTCTTTGTTTGTTTGTTTGTTGAAGGTCTGGGAACTAATCCATAGCCTTTGATATACTAGGCAACCACTCTACCACTGCCACATACTCCCAGCACCTGCGTGACAGATTTTCAGTTGCTCTGGGCTCTTTATTAAGACTATATTTATCCAGAGTATTTAATATATGTAATCTTACTATATTACACTTAGTGAATTCATTAGGCAGAATAATATTCCACCTCCTTTCTTTGAAATAAGGTTTCCTATGTAGCTCTGGCTATCCTGGAACTCACTATGTAGACCAGAATGGCCTCAAACTCACAAAATTACAGCTGTCTCTGCCTCCCAAGTGTCAGGACTAAAGATGTGCAGCATATGCACAGCTAATAAACCACAACAGTCTTTCTTTTAAAAAGTTGAAACTCTTCCCCATCTGTAAATATTTAGCAGGCACCGACATGCACGGGGAGAAGGGGAGCTCCGATTAGTCCCAGTGGGGATAGTCCTTGGCTTGGCAGATGCAGGCTTGGTGACAGTTATGGCTGGGAGTGCAGAGAGGCCTTCTATAGAAGACTAGGCTATGGCTCTGTAGGTGAAGGCCTTCTGCATGGCTCCCAATGGCAGATCTCAATGAAAAGAGACAGTCTGTGGTTCCAAACAGTTTATTTTCATGGCAGAAAATGGCCTGAGATTAAATACCTTTTGCAGGGATGAATGTCTGGGAAGGAAAGCTTATTGGCTAAGCCCTCCAGGCCTTTAGGCACCTCATTAGCTTGGAGATCTGTCTTGAGCCTATGTGACCTGTGGTCACTTCTCTTTTATGTGAGAAGCATGGCACATGTTCCAAGTCAGGAGTCTGGCAGGGAGCAGGGAGTCACCTAAGTCTCAGGTGTGTGCCCACTGAGTCTCCGGGTCTCATCCTGGTTTACCTTACCAAACTTCCTGGCTTGGTTTTACGTCCCACAGCTGACCAAAACCAACTTGGGGAGAAAAGTTTATTACATCTTTCAATCAGATTACAGCTCCTCAGGGAAGGCAGGAACAGAGCAGGAACAGAGACCATGAAGGAATGGTACTTCCTACTTTGTTTCCTGTGGCTTGCTCAGCTGTTCTTCTTATATCATACATATTCTTCTTATACCATCTGCCCAGGCACCACTCAGAGTAGATGAGTCTTCCCATATCAATCACTAATCAAGAAAATGTCCTACAGACTCACCTACAGACAATCTGATGGATGAAAACTCATTAAGGTTCTTTCCCTCTTCCCAGATGACTCTAGCATGTGTCAAGTTAACAACATCAAATAACAACAACAACAACAACAACAACAACAACAACAACCTCCAACCAATCAACCAACCAAAACCAAAACCATCAAAAGAATAAAATAAAACAAAACTAAAACAAAACACCTGACCAGCCCAGGGCAATGATTACTCTTATACATGCTTCAGCCTAGAAGTTACAGATGTGACTTCTGCTCAAATTCATTGTCTATAGCAATAATATACAAGGAAGTAGCATCTCTGTGTGGCCACGATCAGGAAAGTCCCCTAATAAAGTCACAGGTAGCAATCAGAATACAGAAAATGCCACACAGATACCTATGAAATGAGTTCTCCAGACAGAACAGAATTCACAAAGATTTGTGGGCCAGAGCATCCTTAGTGTATAAAAGAGATGGCACAGAGGCAGGACGGCCCGCATGGGAAATAAAGAGGTGGGAGGGAAGAGCATGAAGCCCTTGGGGCTATGGCACTTCAGTGTAATTGGAAAGCTTCAACTTGGTATTGAGACAGAAATGTGAGCTGGTTCCACATTCAGATAAGACATTCATAGTTGTTCTTGTGTTCTTGTTTGCTTTGGGTTTTTAGGAAATGTCATGCTCTGCAGGCCAAGCTGCCCTGAAACTCACTGTGTAGGCAAGCAATCCTCCGAGATCGGTTTCTTAACCATGGATTGCAGGTGTGAACCATTACTGCAGCCATAGATGCTCTTTGGACCATCTCAATAGCCTGTCTTTGGCATTAAAGCTTCTTTACTCTGTGGTTGAAACTTCGTTGGGTCTATCAGTTACTTTTCTCATTGTCTTGTCAAAAGATATTTGAGAGAAATAACTTAGAGGAGAGAAGTTGATTTTGGTTCATGATCTATCATGATGAAGAAAACACAGTATAATGACATATATATGTATATCTATATCTATCTATATCTTTATGTCTCTCTCTCTCTCTATATATATATATGTATATATATATGTATATATATGTATATATATATATGTATATATATATATGTATATATATATATGTATGTATATATGTATATGTAATGGCATAGAGTAATATTCTCCTTCTAAATGGGCCAGGAATAGAGAAATGGAAGTATATAGCAAGTAAAGATTGAACCAAAGTAAGGCAGACACTCAGCAAGGAAAGCTCCATATTCATCATCCAAGATGACATCATATGAGTTCTTGTAGAGCCCGCACCAACAGCCTGCTTTCCCCATGACACATGGGTTTTTTCTTTGGCCACTTTCACTAGTAGCTACAGGTCTCCTTAGAAGATGCTCCATGCTCCTGGCCTCTCCAACATTCCAAGGTCACCACAGCAGCATAGGCTTCGTTCTCATCCCTTCACACAGAAAATACTCAGGATTCTTATCCAGGAAATCTGTACTTGTGAGACACTGCCTGGCCTTGTCAAGTGTAAGCCCTGTGACTCCATCTTTCTTGTACTCTAAGTGCCTACAAATCCAGCTCTCCAGGGACAGAGACATTCTGCTGTCCACTTGAGATGTAGCCTGTAGACATTAGATTGTCTTATTCTTTGTCCAGGCTCAGAAAGCAGCCTAGATCTAAAGCTGTCATCTGTGGTAGAGGGAAAGAGTCATGGACTAAAGGGGTTGGTTATCCAGGGCCCTCTGAGAATGGGGTTGGAAGCTGGCAGATTGTTGCTCAGCTCCTCATTTCACAGTCAATGCAAGAAACTGGGCTAAGGCTGATAATGGGGTAAGGAGTGTATTCTCCCCACAGAGAAATACAGTTCTTCACAGGAAGGACAGTGGACATCATTTCCACAGTCAGACCAGAAGTGTTTTAGCAGGGTAGAGGCCAGCCATAGTTTATTCTCCTGGCAACAGAAGACACAGAGTTCCTGTCAGGCTGATGTAAAACCACTGACTCAGCCAGGTTTACATCACAGCAAAGAACTCCTGGTCACATTGTCACTGCAGGACTGTCCCCCTGTCCTCAGTACTGTCCTGGTATTAGCCCAAGAGTCTTATAAGCTGAGACATGTGTGGCTGGTTACAAACCAGTGTTGCCTCATCCCTTCTAGTAGATTCTGTAGTCAGCTTTCCGGACATGGGTGTGGCCTAAATGTGGATTGAGCATTAGCTAAACCAAGGTTCAAATCTGTGTTGTCTCTGACGTGCTGTGTGGTCTTAGGGAAGTTGCTTAAGATTTCAAAACCCAGTGTGCAGTACACATTCTTGTCAGCACCTCCTTCCCTCACCAAGTTCCCCCTTCCGCGCTCCCATCAATGTCTTCCTATCGTCCTCGGTCTCCACTTTACACTTCTGCTGCTTGCTCTGAGAGACTCTCTCAGGTGGGCCCTCCCTCACCGCTCTTCTCTGCTTACCTGTTACACGCAGGAGAAGTCTCTTCTCCGTGCTCCCAGATGTTCTTTGTCTTAAAAAAAAAAAGAAAATCTAGACTTGCTTTTTCCTTTAAAATATGAATTATTATCTTAATTGTACAAACATATAAAGCACAGTACAGCAACTGGATGCATCTATAGAGTGTGTAATGATCAAATCTGGGTAGTTTCCATCTCTTTCAACATTTTAAAAGTCATTTGATTGCTATTTAATAATTCTGTTTTTATAGGGTACAGCATGACGTGTCCATGCATAAATGCCGTGTGTACTGATCCAATCAGTATAGTACCATTTCCATCTTATCTTTGTGTTTGTAGACTTTCAGCTCATCCCTTCCAATTACCATAAAACAGTTAGTAGGTTATTGTGAAGTGTAGTTTCCCACCCTGACCCTAGTACTGTGCCTGAACACCTAGAGCTTAGTACTCCTGTAATACTATGTAATCCCGCCCACATGAAGATGAGCAGCAAAGCAGTATCACGTCTCTTCTAAGACTGGGTCACTTTCTTTAAAAAGTTATTTTATTTATTTACTTTACATCCTGATTGCAGTCTCCCTCCGACCCTTACGAATCCTTCCCCCCATTACACCCTCCCTGTCTCCTCAGAGGAGGAGAGGCTCCCCTTGGGTACCACCCTACCCTAGGACATCCAGTCCCAGCAGGACTGAGAACAGCCTCTCCCACTGAGGTGACTGGGTCACTTCTAGGAAAAGCCATGTCTTCCCTCCTTTGTTTCTTCTCCTCACTCTCCTGTTCTCTCCCCTTTCCCCCTTCCATTCTTTGCTTCGATGTCAGTCAGCTGCCCCAATAAAGAAATACCTGTTGCATACACTGAAGGCAACCTGCAGCCAACATCTAGCCAGATGCCAAATATTGCTAACAGCAGCCACATTATAGGACTTGGAGGCAAACCCATCCCTATCTCACCCCCATACCTACTAAGTCTAGATGACCTCAGCCTGGGAAATTACTTCCACCACTTTCATGAGAGGAGCCTAGAAGCCATGTGTGGTGGTTTGAATGAAAATGGCCCCCATAGACTCATAGGGAGTGGCATTATTGGAGGTGTGGTCTTGTTGGAAAAAGTGTGGTGGCTGGGAGGGGAGGATTTGAGGTTTCAGAACTCAAGCCAAGCCCACTGTCACTCTCTCTTCCTGCTGCCTACAGATCTAGATGTAGAACTCTCAGCTGCCTCTCCAGCATCATGTCTGCCTCAAATCACCATGCTTCCTGCCTCAACTATAATGGGCTAAACCTCTGAACCTGTAAGCCAGTCCCCAGTAAAATGTTTTCTTTATATGAGTTGCTGTGATCATGGTGTCTCTTCACAGCAGTAACACGAAGACACCATGCCTTGATTCATAGCCCTCAGAAACAAGGGTCCAGTCCAAGAGTGCATCTGGACTTGTTTATTTATTTGGGCTATCAGGTGTCCATGTCCCTGCTATGGACTTAAAACACAATGAAGAAATAAATAAATGAACAAGCTAGGCCTGGCTTTGGGTTAGGAAAAGGTGGATGAGGTTGGTGTTGATACTTTGAGTGTGAGATGCCAATTGCGTAATGGACATTCTGAAATAGCCTAGCTGTTCACAGGATAGTGAGAATAATAATTTGCAGCAGAGTGTGAACATCATATAGTTTAACATGCTCACTTTCCTGGGTACACTATACCAGAAACACAAACATGTTTGTGTCTTCACACGGTGTCAGTATTTATTGAATAACAATAAATTCACAAGGTTTGTCTATTTCAATGGCAATAGTTTGACTGATAATCCCATCTACCTTGCTAACCTGACCAAAGAAAATGCAGGTTCTTTTATCCCAATCTTAGTTACTAACACTGTAACTCTATCATATAGCAGATAGTAAATGTATCTATAAGCCTCTGTGTGCATATATGGTTAAAGGGGATGCAACAGAGTTCAAAATATTTCAGAAGTGGCTGAGTGAGTCTGTATTGAGAAGATAATAGACCAGACCTGTGCATAAAGGAAGCTGCAGGAGTCACAACTTGAGAGTAGAGCCCCAGAGTCCAGTTGCAAATGGACTCCCAGAGCAGGAAGTAGAGCGTTCAGGACCACGTACTAAGCTTTTCTTTTCACCATCTCAGGTAAAAAGGTAGACAGATGGGTAACTGAGTAGGCATGTCAACCGAGGGGGCCCTGACCTGAAGCCCAAGGGACAGTTGAGAGTCCTCTGCTTGTCAGTCTTGGCACAAATACCAGGCGTCCGGTGACAGACAGCTGTGGGGCCATGACATCATAGTCTTAGGAGTCCATCACTTTATGGGATCCCAGGAAGGGAATTACTGTCTTTCCTCTGTCTGGTGTGCCTAATACTGGGGGTCGGGGGAGGGTTTCTCACAGTTGCAAGTCACCACAACAAATTTGTAGGGTGTCTTCTTTCTACTCCCAGGAATAAGTTCCTTTTTAGTCTGTGCTAGTTGGGTGGTGCCTGACCCTGTAGTTTGTAGCTACACCCAAAGGCTACAGTCTTCCTCTTTCTTCAAAATGGACCCAAAGCTGCTTATAAAATGAAGTCACTGACTGCAAGGTACAGCCTACAAAAATAAATATAGAGTAGCTCAGAGCATGCATGCTCATGCACACAGGTACACACGTAACTGGAGAGTAACACACTGCATGTCTACATGAGCACATATAGGTCAACAGTGAGTCACTTCAGATCATAAAACAGTCTCTCAAGCTCATAACAGAGGCCTGCCAAGGTGGTTCAGTGGGCAAAGGCACTTTCCACCAAGCCTAACACAAGTCTAACAACATGAGCTCAATCCCTGGAATCCCCCTGGTAGGAAGAGAGAACTAACTTTAATAAGTTGCCCTCTGAGTCCATATGAACACCGTGGCATGTATGCACCTGAGATATACTCCAGATAAGTAATCTTAAAATCAAAGATCATAACAGGGCTGGACAATTCTGTCTCCTTGTGACATGACAGTATAGCTATGTGATCAAAGTGCAGTTGCCCACGGTGTGGAGACCATATACCTGCAGTCGTATGAAGTCTAGCACATGCATTTGTGCGTGCACAGCACACAGCACTTATGATGATAAACGACTCGGTTACAGGTTAGTTACACTTCTTATTGACACAGTGCACATCTGAGCAGCAGCCTCTGGTATTTACTCTTGAAGGTGCCTCCAGCAACAGCCTTTCTCAGGTTATAACCCTGCTGTTGAGTGACTCCTGGCTGTGCACCAAATGCTATGTGCTTTAGTGTGGTCAGCTTACAAAGGGCATTTTTCTGTTAGCTGTATTTCCTAACACTAGTAGAACATGTAATGAAAATACTTCAACTTCTGGTTTCTTCTGGGGAGTCAGTACTGAGGATTGAATCCGGGGGCCTTACAAATGCAAAGCAAGCACTCTACCATAGACACCCACTCCTATCTCCCGGTGGGCTTTAAGGAAGAGTTAATGAAGCAATGGGGTGGAAGAGGAAACCCAGAGGAAAGGAAAGCCAGAGGCCAGTGGTCATGGTAAGCAAGACCTCAGTGTTGTTTCTCTAGCCATGGGCCTGACTAAGAGAAACAGTGCCTTCTTCTGACTACCAAAGGATTGATAACCTCAGAGGCCCCAAGCTGCATCTTCAGCGTTTTCACCAAACTCTTATGTCTTCCAGGCCTAGCCTGTTTGCCTCACACCTATTGGTCATCCAGTTTTTTCCTAGCCCTGATGTTGTCGCCATACAAAAGCTACATCATAGATGTTTTGAATATTCTCTTATCCAGCCGTGCATGAAACCGTGAACTAACCAGATGAGCCTGCCCTTACTGTGTCCTCACCTGGAAGAGGTTGACACTGTCACTCCCCTACAGGAAGTCGGTGTTTTAGCTCCAGGACAACCACTAAGTTCTGCCTGGGAATCAGGTCACCAGGGCTACACAGCTGTCAGACATAAAGTCCTTTTGTGAGCTGTTAGTATGTTTGACTTGTTGAACACCTGTGTTAACATGTATTTGTCTCTGATATCTGAAAGGCTGTTTTTCTGCTTTGAAAGCATAGTGTATTTATAGAGGCTGATTAGGTTCCCACGGGCAACATGAGCTCCTGTTGAGTGTGTGACTTGGGTGAAGGCTTGGAGGGCTAGCGGTTGGTGTCACAAGGATTTAATGCTTGCTCTGGAATTCCCGAGGCACAACCAGAGACAGGGCTTCAAGCCAGACTGCTTCTAGGAGTGTAGGGGCTCTTTCTGCATGAGACTTAGAACCCCAAACCTCTCCAGCTAAAAAGCCATCCCCAAGGCCAATGGTTAACCAGCAAGTTAAACATTGCTGGTTCTTAACAAAGTCCCGTTTTCCTGTTTGGAGGGGCACCGTACATACTTTCATTTCCCCACCCCTTTCTTCCTTGAGCAGAGCTGATTGGCTGTTGGAACTTATGGGCTGTAACAACATAGAAAAGACTGCTGAGCTCTAGGCCTTTCTCCTATAGGGGGAGACAAGCTTCTTGAAGAGATGGCAATCATAAGAGCCAGGTGCTCTGAA
Source organism: Uromys caudimaculatus (assembly GCA_028551405.1). Classification (NCBI taxonomy): domain Eukaryota; kingdom Metazoa; phylum Chordata; class Mammalia; order Rodentia; family Muridae; genus Uromys; species Uromys caudimaculatus. Next base: position 61,359,485 of record CM052704.1, read on the forward strand.
AGGTGGAGTCACACTGGGGACAGATGAACGGGAACATTGCCTAAGCTTTTTTGGGGATTCATCTGTCATTGCATCATATTCTAGTGCTGTGGCTTGAATGTGTCCTCAAGAGATTCATGTGGTAAAAATGAAATCTCAGTGCAGAGGTGTAAGATAGACCCAGTAGGAGGTGCTTAGAACCTCAGGGCGCCATACTTACAAACAGATCAATATCATCATGAGGTAGGCAAGCAGAGGGAAGAGTTGAGCCCGGGGTTATGGTTATGTTGGATTGGGGTTACGCACATCACAATGCCTCCCATGTAATAATGTGCTTGGCAGCTTAGTTCCTTCATCGACACATACTATGCACACACAGCCTTCTTCAAATGAAACTGCCCCAAACCCCTCTGAATGCCAACCTACACTGGACACGTGGTCATCCATCTCTGAATGATAGTGTAACTTCTCGGCCCCCAACAACAATTGAATTGAGATAATTTTTATTTAAATGTGTTCCCGATACGTGGGATGAATGGGTCTAATGTTCAAAGAATAGAAAGGTCAGTCCAGCATGAATTGGTTTGCGGTACATGCACAGTAAGGAAAACTGCATCCTTTAAGAGAATTTTTACAGAGATTTGCATCTCCTATTTACCATCTTATGTGTATGCATAATTGGGTGTGCACACGGCTAAAGTCAGTGTGTTGTGGGAAGGCACATGTGCAGGAGGAAAAACTGAATCTGCCCTAGTCTATCCATCCAAATCCAGGACCATCCAAAGGGCACCCCAGTAACCAGTCCTTCTTCCTTTAGACTTTAGAGTGTCACCAGGCTGTACCCCAGGCTGTTGGGTACTTCCACTCAGGAGGCCCACGTCAGTCTTGATAGTGTGTGCCTCTCCAATCTCTACTATTGCTTTGTTCTAAAAGTAAACAAAAGAAAATAAAGTCATCTTGCTTCTTTGCAAATCCATCTTTTCAATTTGTTGGATGTGGATGAGAGGCCAAGAAACTGGAAACACCCACTCTACACTCCCATAAGCGACAATAATTAAAAATGTTCCCAAAGTCATGTCCTTCCACCTTCCACCCTGTGCTGACACACCAAGATGACCTTCACCCAGTGCAGCACTTTGATCCTGGGCTTCGTAGTCTCCAGAAGTGAGAGAATAAAGCGCTGTTTATAAATGACACATTCTCTGGTATCGTTCTATCCACACAAAAGCATGCTAGTGACCCAGTTTGTCCCAGCTGCTGACGAGACCATTGTGCAGGCCTAGTGTTGGGCTCCATGGATTTTTAAAATGTGAAATGAGAAGCAGGGGCGTGGCTGGCTTACACCCAGCAGCGCTGTGGCTCTACACGCTGGGCCTGAACCTGGCTTGACCCAGCACTGTGAGATTGTTTTGAGGAAGGAGTTGGTTTCAATTCTGAGCGGTCTGCCGAATGATCATATTTCACGCTACCATTGTAGCCTATGCAATCCAGGGTCACAGTGGCAGCTCTGTTCCTTTCAGCCACTTTGGGATTTTTAAATTGTTTTTAAAGTGTGAGGGGATAATGGGGAGTGGGCATGCAGAGGGCAGAGGACAACTATGTGGAGGCGGTTCTCTCTTCCACCATTATGTGGGTTCTGGGGACTGAACTCAGGTTCATGTTTGCACCTTTACCCACAGAGCCATGGTGCCAGCTGCATGCGCTTACAGTAAGTGAACGCAAATGGGGTCAGATGAAACGTCACCAGGCACAAACAAACGTGTGTGCTTGCAGGTCTTTTTTTCTTCTAAAAGATTTTCTTTGCCAATAATTGGTCACTGGGGCTGGGGAAAAGCTCAGTGGGTAACCTGCTTGCTGTGTAGGTGTGAAGATCTGAGTTTGGGTCCAGGCAGGTGTGGCAGCCTGCCTGTAATCTCAGTGCTTGGGAGGCTGGGATGAAGGATCCCTACAATAAGCTGGCTAGCTAGACTGTCACATCAGTGAACTCTGGGTTCAACTGAGACCATGCTCAGGAAATAAACTGGCAAGCAACTGTAACTGCCGAAGACACCCATCTCAACAGACTTCCACAGACACATGCATGTGCACTTTACACACATGTAGCCACACTCATGCAAATATGTATACCTTTATTTATATACACAAGCACATATTCCATACACATATATACATGCACGTTAAGAAGTTAAAACAAATAATTGGCTGAAATCCAAGTATATTTTATTTTGTCAGTGTCTTACAGGAGCACTGAATTGTTGAAATGTCCGAGGATTGGGGATATAGCTCATATAGGTCATCGGGAGAGCATTTGCCTAGCATGCACAAGGCCTCGGGTTCAATTCCAAGCACTGCAAAGAAAATGCTCAAATGTCTAGGTCATGAAGAAGTTAACTTTGGATGTTGTACGAGGTTGTTCTGATGCTAAGGTTCTGTTCCCCAATTGGTTCTTGATTGATAGATCAATAAAGATGCCAGGGGCCAGTTGCTGGGAGGAAGGAAAGAGGCAGGACGTCTGGGTCGTTGCAGGAGGCTAAGAGACTCAGGACAAGGAAGGAAGATTTTTTCCATGCTTCGGAGGAGAAAAGGCCACCAGTCCATGTGATATCTAGGGTGGAGTGGTCATCGGCCACTTCCTTGACTGAGCCTGGGGTAGCAACTAAAGTTGAGGGCAGATTTAGGGTGCTGAGCTAAGAGTATTGGGAAGAGCACATTAGCCACAGATTAGAAGGGCTCAGCAATTGAGTCATTAAGGCAGGTTGAAAAATAAGCTAGTGTGTGTGTGTGTGTGTGTGTGTGTGTGTGTGTGTGTGTGTGCGCGCACGCGCGCATCTTTCATCCACAGATCCAAGGGAACCTGGGCAGGATTGGTAGCATGATCCTCCTGGAGCTTAAAGTGGTAAGAACTACACACAGCAGAAGGTAGAACTGGAGTTTGCACAAGAATCATGGGAGATGCATTTGACCAAGCTGTGTTATTCAGGTAGCTTTTAGAATACTTGCGCATTCTTTTGATTAACTGTAATTAGATTGCATGCATTTTGTATGCTGGCTATACTCTATTTAGAGACTTTGCTGTGTGCCTTTAATCCCAGCCAAGTCATTACTACATACCTAAGTTTATGGGACTTCACTGGGTAACATGTACCAAAGTTGCACTTTCCCTCCGCCTTTAAATCATGTGCTTTACAGCATGACGTAAACTTTATGAGGACTTTAAAATTTGTTTTTAAGATACTTTTCACCATTGTTAAATAAAATTCCCCTAAGATTTAATTAAAAGTTTCAGGGAATGGAGGGGGTAGTAGCTGTAAACATGCTAATAACAGAGATGCCTTCCCCATAAAGCAGGGAAAAAACACAGGAAAACAAGTGGGGGTCACTTGGAATCCTGCTCATGATGGCTCTCTGACCCCCGTGTGCTGAGGAGCCCCCAGTAGCTCCAGTCTTGCCTAGGACTTTTTCTTACATCTACTGTGTTGGTGGTGGGTTTCTGTTTTGTTCCGTCTTTGTTTCCTGAGACACAGCTTCACTACTTAGTCCAGGCTGCTCTTTAACCATCCTCAACCTCTTGAGTACTGGGATTACGGAGGAACGCCAGCACCCCTGGCTTTCACGGTAAGTTTTAGAGACTTCCTAGTATAGCAGACCTCCCACTTATTTTCAAGGGATATATTTGAAAACTCTGTGTGTAGGGAATGTGGTGTGGTGTGGTGTGTGCATATGTGTGCGTGTGCCTGCATATGTGGTGTGTATGTGTGTGTGTGTGTGTGTGTGTGTGTATGCATGTGTACATGCCATGGCACACATATGGAGGTCAGAGAATAACTTTAGGGGTTCTGTTCTCTCCTTCGACCTTATTGAGGCACTAGTGTTGCCTTCCTTCTTTCCGTTGCTTCCCAGCTAGCCAGCCAGAGCGGGCTTCTGCCTAATTCTCCTTCCTCCACCCCTCCATCTTGCTGTAGGTATCACAGATGCACAACAACACGTCCTACTTAGCATTTTATCCCATTCATTTGCCTGTGTGTGCTTCTGTGAGCACATGGGCAGGCATGCCACGCCCATGCCTGGAGGTCAGAGAACAACCTGCAAGACTTGGTTCTCTTCCTCCACAGCCTGAGTCCCAGAAATCAAACTCAAGACGCTGACTTTAATGTGGCTTTATGTGGCTTCTGGGGACTAAACTTGGGCCACAGGCCTGCATGGCAAGCTTTTTTATCCACTGAGCCATCTTTAGTTCCCACAGTCATGAACCCAAAACCCCAAACAAACACCTAACCTGTGTGCGTGTAAAATAAATTACTGCTGTATTTGCCAAATAAAATCCACCTGCTTTTCAGCCATTTTGCTTCTCTCTGCTCCCTCGCTCTTGGCAATAGCTTTGGCAAAGTGGTCCAGTCTGGTACCCTGGCTTACACAGCCAATGCTTTGATTTGAGTCCACTGTGATCCAGGTTTGAATCTGGGCCTACAAAACTGCAGAGGAAGCACAGAGTTTTGTGGGGATGCTTAACAGTAATAAAAAACCAATGCATAATCTAAAATGTAATCCTTTTTTGAAATTGACAAGGTTATTTACAATCCAACTGTCTAAAAGAAATGAGTGACACTTTGAACTACTATGAACAAATCTCTCACTACATACTGCCCCAGAATATAGACTCTTTTAAAAGTAAAAAACAGGCTGGGGAGGTGGCCCAATCAGTGAAGTGCTTACAATGCAGGCTTAAGCTTCTGAATTAGAGGCCCCACCTCAACACTCACATAAAAATCCAGCTGCACTGGCACACGCCTATAACCTTAGTGCCAAGGAGGCAGAGACAGAAGGGTTCTTGGTGCTTGCTAGGCAGCCACCCTAGCTACATCAGTGAGTTCCGGGTTCATTGAGAGACACTGTCTCAAAAAAAAAGGGGGGGGGGGAGGTGAGTGATCGAAGACACACAACGTTGACCTCCACATGTGTTTGAATATATGTGCACATGCACCAACATGTACCCGTGCACCAACCGACATAAGTGCACACACACACACACACACACACACACACACACACACACAGTACACAATGCACTTCACACAAGTCTCTCCCAAAGTCATAGAACCAATTAACATCAATACCCTCGCTTGAAGTGTTTAAAGAGGGATTTACATTACAAGTTCTTTCCCATGAAATAAACTGAAACACCAAAGGGGTAAGAAAAACCTCGACCTTTACATCCCTTAGCATTCTGCAGAGGAACAGAGTTCACAGAATGGACAATCAAAACCAGTGTACGATACTGGCCTACACGATACTGGCTGAGCAAGCCAACCATGGCTGCTTCCCTCTGGAGAGCCTAAGAACCAGGAATTGTGCACTCCACAAGGCTGGCATCCCAACCTAGGGCTGAAGGCCTGGAGGATGTCTGGAGAGCTGCTTGTCTTCAGTCTGTGTTGGAAGCCAAAAGAACACGGGTTCTGATACCAGCCAAGGAATGCAGTTAGACCTGAAGGCAAACAGGCAAAAAGCAAAGCTTGTCCCTTATCCCGCCCTGGCTGTCACCAGAAGGCACTGCCTACATTGTAGATAGTTCCTTCTAGTTCAAATAACCTCATCAAGAAAACCACTTACAGGGGTGTCTACCAGCTTATCTCAGTTGATTATAGAGCCTGCCCAGTTGAGAACCAAGATCACCCCTCACAGCCTTCCTGACACCCTTCCAACACTTAGGATTAGCTAAATTTGGTTAGACAGCATTGGAATACACTACTTGATATTTTCCCCCATGACATCAATATAACCAATGTTATGTTTTATGTCTTATATTCAGGAAAACTAAAGTAAGAAAAGTGACTACGTTTTAATAGGCCATACTTCTCTGGTTACACACACAAAACAATATCGCTAAAAATAGCTAAAAATATTAGATCTCTTTCTTGTTTAAGAATAGTTTTATATATTACTTCCTTGATTGGTGTTTGCTCACTTTGCTTTTCATTTTTTGAACAAATACAGAACAGGGTTTTATTTGACAGTATTGACAGAAAGACATTGGAAAGGTTGGAGATGCCATGTGGACTCTGTAGGACACGGGAAGTCTCCATAATGAAATTATGCAAAGCTATGAGTCTACTGGCTTTCTCTTATGCTCTTAGGAATCATCAGAGGACAGCATGCCCTCGACAGTCACACAGCACAGGTCCACATGAAGGTGTGGAGCAACGGAAGTGAGCCAAGCTGATGGATGCCAGAAAGAGAAATGCTGAACTGGAATCCATGCCCAAGCTCCCTCTGGGGGAACCAAGGCTAAGTCATCATTTTAATAGAAAAATCTAAGTGAAGTCTTGACATTTTTCTCATAAGTTTTTGAAAAACATCAAGTAGATCCCATCCTTGTCTGAGAGTCTCTGAAGGACTTTTGAAAACCCTCATGTCCAAGGGGTGGTGTACTTTTTAGTCTCTCAGCACACACAGCTTACAGAAGGCAGCACCTTCACGGTTTTCCCTATCCAGAGTCCACGCACCAAGTCTCAGTTTCATTCTTTACATTACAGAGACCCATCTTGTTATTGGTTGGATCTAAATAACAAGAAGGCAGCTTCCAAATGGGCCAGGGGCTGCACTGGTTGGCTCTTCAACCAGAGTCAAGGGAAGGCAAGCAGCACCTTAGCAACTGCATAGTAGGCAGCAAATTAAAATGAGCACTTTTAGCTGCCTGACACAGGTCTCTTGATTTCAGCTACTTGAACAGGCAGGAGGTTTGCAAATTCATGGCCAGCCTGGGTAATTTAGTGAGACCCTATCTCAAAATGAAAAACACAAAAGGACTCAGGGCAGATGTAACTAAGTTCAATTCCCACAGCCATGAACCCAAAACCCCAAACAAACACCTAACATGTGTGTGTATAAAATAAATTACTGCTGTATTTGTGTTTTAATTATAAAATGCTGCAAGTCTTTCTGAAAATTAGCTGTAATCATTCAAGAATGAACAAATGCAAACGTTTCTGGTGCACATATCAATACTTTCCTTGGAAGCCAGAAGTTAAGACACTCAACATACAATACGGACCAATCTGAAAGCCAACCAGGAAGGTATAAAAATTCCCTGCGGAAACCATGAAACCCCAGAGCAATGTAGGTTATTGTCATTGTCATTAATTGCCTCGCAGAATTTTTGAAAGTCCCTGTTGCTGTAGGCATGACACTCTTGGGATGTAGGACTTGGGAGTCATCACTCTACAACTGGTCTGGAAGCTTATTCTTGAGGAGTGGTTCTGGTAGTGAAAGAAGGTGCTATGCAAGATGCTGAGGAGAAGCTGGCAGCCCTATCCAACTGTAGCCTGTCAGTCACAACAATGACTGGATTGGCAGCATAGTACAACAGTGTGGCTTTATCTTAGGAGTTACCAACAGCTGTCTAATTGGATTTGAGACTTGGTGAGCAGATGGGAAATGAAGCCAGATACTGTAGGGCTAGCCAGCTATGAGTGGCTGAAGAGACCCCAGAGGAGAATCTACTACAGCCACTTGCCTAATGCTGAATGATCCCTAACTGGATTCTACATACTCGTTTGTATAGTCTCAGATACAGGTAGTTCTCACCACGTATCAAAGAAGCTCCACTGGTCAAAATGCAGAGAACAACTGAGCACTGGGACTCTAACTGATACATCTTCAATGCAACCACCACACCTAAGGTTCAGGGAACATTGCAGAAGCTGAATAACTATGAGTCAGGACCAGGAAGTGTGTTGCGAGGTTTAGTCTAGCTTTGACAGGGAAGCCTCAGCCATGAAACCTTGGCAGCATGGCTGCCTAGAGAGGATGTGGACACCTCTAACACCTGTTGACACCCCAACAGATGGGGGTGGGGAATCTCACTGGGCACCATCCATAGATGAAGAGCTATAAGCAATGAACAACTCTTGAGAGACGGAGAGGTTGCTTTCCCCAAGACGAGCACCCTGACTGATTATCCAACACCAAATGGTCAGCCCTAGAAACACATACCTGTATGCAACACTGAATAGATTCATCAGGTTGTATTCATGTTTATTGTATGTATATTTAACAGCCATAGTTAAAGGAGGCTCCATGAATTGGAAAGGGTACATAGGAGGGACAAAAGGGAGGAAGGGAAGGAAGAAAAGTATGTGATTTTATTTATTTAATTCAATTAAAATCACTCACTATAGAAGTTTGCCTCAGCCAAAGTTGGGATCTAGTATTTAACCTGCCCTGGTTCCTTTAAAGGATGACAGTAACTGCCTCAAGCAGCTCAGGGGCTTGGTGCATCTCAATAAAGTCTGATAATGCTTATGGTTCTCTGAAACATGCCATGCTAGCATCCTCATTTTACAGAGGAAGATGTCGATGGATGTCGGTACAGAGAGAGGTGAGCTGCAGTTAGGGCAGGCAGGAGAGCAGGCAGAAGGCAGGCCAGGCCTCCTTCTCCCACAGGTAACCCTCGAGCTCCCCCTGCTGTCACTGGGTCTACACCCACCTTCAAAGTGCACTGGTCTGCAATCTGCCGTCTTTTCCATGCCTCCGTCCCTGTGGCTGTAGTATCCCTTCTCCTCAGTGGCCAGCCCCACCACATGGACCCAGACCTCAGCACTGTTCCACATGACCCCCTAGTTCCCATCTACCACCCTTCACTTGAGCACAGCAGCCAACTTCTGGTGCTCAGACTTAAATGAACAGTGGTTTCTGCACTCTGGACAAAACCCCACCCTTCTTTTGGTTCCTAGGGCATTCATGAAAGTGGCCTTCTCATGTCCTTCTATTGTGACCCCCAGATTAATAAATAAGTCCAGCTACACCAGCAGCCTGCCTCAGGCCCTTTGTCTCCGTTGTGTCCCCATTCTAAACCTTTGCCATGGACACCAGCTTTCTTGTTTTTTAATCAATATTTTTCCCTCTGATGTACCTGAGACACCCTGATCACTTCGAAGGACCTGCTGCCCACTCTTTCCCTCATCCCAGCCCACCTCTCACCAACCCTCAGGGCACTAAGTATCCCAAGTAATCCCTGAGGATTTTTTTTGTCCTGTCCTGCTTCAGGAGGCAGCAGTAAATCCGTATGGCATATTATTCTTTGCTAGGACTGACTGTCCTGTCCACAGTCCAAGACAGCTCTCAGCCAGGAGAAACTGCTTAGCAAATATTAAGCAAATGATAACTAACTTCAGGTTTCTTTAAAGTTAAAGATAACATTCCAGTAAAAGTGAAAATTTTATTTTGTGTGCATAATAGAAAAAAATAGAGCAGCACCTTGGAGGTCCTGTGGATCTGTGTCTTGCTTCAACAGTGTTTGGACCGAACAGACCCGGGGACTACCTACTCTATTACCTTCGGCTCCTAGGACCAGCCAGCACCAACTTCGAGGATCAGTCATGACCTCTCAGATTCATCAGAATTATTCCACCGAAGTGGAAGCTGCTGTGGACCACCTGGTCAACTAGCACCTGTGGGCCTCCTACACCTACCTCTCTCTGGGCTTCTTTTTTGATCAGGATGACGTGGCTTTGGAGGGCGTAGGCCACTTCTTCCGAGAATTGGCCGAGAAGAGCGAGGGTGCCGAGCGTCTCCTCAAGTTGCAGAACGAGATCTCGGGGGGCCGTGCACTCTTCCAGGATGTGCAGAAGCCATCTCAAGATGAATGGGGTAGAGCCCAGGAGGCCATGGAAGCTGCCTTGGCCCTGGAGAAGAACCTGAACCAGGCGCTCTTGGATCTGCACGCCCTGGGTTCTGCCTGCACAGACCCTCATGTCTGTGACTTCTTGGAAAGCCACTTCCTGGATAAGGAGGTGAATGAAGCTCATCAAGAAGATGGGCAACCACCTGACCAACCTCCATAGGCGGGCAGGGCCACAACCAGCACAGACTGGCGTGCCCCAGGCATCCCTGGGTGAGTTCTCTTTGAGCGTCTCACTCTCACTCTCAAGCACCACTAGGAGGCCTCTGTGCCTTCCAAGGGGCTCCCTCCTCTCTGCTCTGCACCAGCCCGCCTCAGGACCTCCACCTGAATGAACCTCTCAAGCCACTAGGCAGCTTTGTAACTGCCCTGGAGCCTCTCCCAAGTCTTGGACCAAGTAAAAATAAAGCTATTTGAAACAGCAAAAAATTAATAATAATAAAATAGTGTCTTCTCGCTTTCCCAGTGGGAAATTAAGATAATGCTACCCCTGATGTAGCATTAGATGTGGCAGTTCTGAAGCAGCACTAACATCTCATGTCTCATACTCTAGAAGCCAAGTGTGAATCTGATGCTGCAAAGGCTTTGGGGCTCTTCCTCTACCCCACTTTTACTGCGGTGGACAAAGCACCAAAGTTACTGTTTTAAACCATTTTCACTGTGTTTTAGTTCATGGGCACTGTTTGTTCATGGTGCTAGGTAACCGTTATCTGCAGAATTCATCATCCCTAACAGGAACTCTGTGCCATTAAAGGCTAATTCCCTACTTCCCCCTTTTCCCAAGAAGGGACTGCTCGGCTGTCAATCAGTCGTCTGTCTTCAGGCCATCGAAGGCAGACCCAGCCAGCATTTACCTGGCTGTCCCACTTAGCACACCATTCTCAAGGTGGATCAGTCCCACTACTCTTAAAGACAGGGCGGTATTCCATTTCTCAGATGCACCACCGTTTATAATCTGTCAATAAACGTGTGCTGCTTCTACTCTTTGGTTTTTATGAACAGTAACAGGGACATGGTTGTTAAGGTATCTAAGTCCTTCTCTTTTGTTCTATAGAAGCAAAAATAAAAATAAAAATAAATTAATATTATTCAATCCTGGAGGGTCTGTTTAACCCACACCAGATTCTGACTTGGTGACTAGGGGCTCCCCAGAACTCTATGCCCAGAAGGCTTTGCCTTACCAAAGGGCAACCTTGAGCTTATCTGACATCTCTGACTCCCTTCAGGGCTCCCACAGTAACAGGAATAAACCAAACTAACAACTTCAGCACCCCACTCAAGAACCACCCCAACCTCAACTCCAATAAAGACAAAGTGGGATATAAAAATAAGAAACTTTTATTCAAAGTTGAAAATGTTCTCAACGTTTATACTTAGCAACACATACTGCCACTTCAGAGCAGCCTTCTAGTGCTGGTGACAAGCCAAGTGCTCTGCCACCAGCACCCAACTCCCCGAGGTACTAGTGCTAAGGAAGGAAGTGCCCTACTTCCGAGATGTCTAACCCTGACTGTCTAGCAGAGCGACAAGGACAATGGTTACCATGAGGATAACATAGAGCAGGCCCTTTCCTGGACAGGCCTCATCAGGAAGTGACTTCCTGCTAGGTCAGCTTTCCTTGCCAGCCTTCATCTTATTGACTGCAGGGACAGTCCAGGTCCTCTTCAAAAGCACTGACTGCCAGAGGCATGAATGGACTAAGTCACATTCTCTGTAGTATCCCCAGGGATACTTAGACAGAAGCCACAGCCACTCCTTCCTGAATGGTGGAAGCTATGATCCGGGGTGCCAAGTCTGTAAAACTCATTTACGAAGGGTTCAAAGAACAAACAACCAGATTTTAAAAAACAAAAACAAAAACAAACAAACAAACAAAACATTTATTTTTATATAAAAGTGCCAAAATATCCACCAATGCTGTACTCTATCGCAACAACCAGTTTACACTAGGAATCAAAACACAAGGCCTTTATTCACACTGCTCAAACGCGAGTCCCTCACACATTCCCGCAGTAGCTGGAGTCTCTGGACAGGGGGAAGTTCGCATTGCGGTTTGCTGTGCTAGTCCATATGTCCAGGTTCATGTAGGCACGAAATGGGTTAAACCCCAGGTAGTACTCCTTGCACATGACCTGGTTTTCCATGTGGGTCGAATGCTCTGTGGCAGGACTGACGGGGCAGCAATTTTCATACACGTCACTTTGTGGGGCCCAGATGGAACCAAAAAGTCCAGACATGGGAGACAAACTTCTGGTGCTCGTGAGGTAGGACTGAAGTGGAAATAAAGGTGGAAAAAAGAGCCAAGGTTAGAAACCAAGAAGGGGCTTTCCAGACGCAACACTGAGACCGAACAGATACCCCAGAGGACGCAGCCATGATGTCATGACCACCTGGCTGCCTGAGAGCTGTTAAACCATCCCAAGCACTCTGGGTTGTTTGAGGAGGTTATGGCATTTTCATCTGATCTGTTAAGTCTACTTGCGATCTAAAGGGTTCAGTCAAATGTCTCACATGAAGAAGTGTGTTATGTGGTGTGAGCACGAGGAGAGACAGTGTTGTGTGGTATGGACACGAGGAGACACAGTGTGGGCACTACAGATGAAACTGCAGAGCTCCCATTTCATCTCCAACCCAACGGAAGGCTGTGGAGACCATTGAAGGCCTGTGGCACAGACTTCCTGCCAGTGTCCATATCCGTCTTCAGAATGTGGCCACTACTCTCATACTCTCATGTATAAAATCCCACCGGCTCTGCCAGACCTGAACTCTAGGCTGAAGGGAGCAGAGCAGAGGAACAGGAAGCACTGGAGGAGTGGAGGAAGGGCGACACTCACTGGAGAGCTGACAAGATTGGCATGCCCCCAGGCAGCGGGCATGCTGGCTGGAGTGTTCCAGGTAGAGGGCGTGCTGTGTCCAGTGAAGTCCGTCTGAACTTTGGAGGAGCAGGGGAAGCCATTGGTATAATTCATGTTTTCTGTGAGGAATGGGAGAGAAAGCATGCTCATGAAGTGCTGAATTCTCACTCTAGGATAGAGACGGCCCTAACACTGAGTCCAGCCTACATGTTAAGACAGACCACCCGGCAGGGCTGACATGCCTGTACTCATTCATTACATGGGGACATTTCTAGCACACAAAGTTTACTTAGAGCATTGCTAAGGAAGTGGACAGTGCTAAAATTCTTACCTACCCTCAATCCCCACAACACATTCAGTGCTGGGTGGGATGGAACCCACGGGTCTCAGGCATTCTTGGCTACACCTCCTAGCTCTGTTGCTTTCCATTTTATTAATTACCAGTCCCCCAAAACCCATCAACCTGCACATGGACCACATGGCCTGATAAAGTACTTGTAAACCAAGTACTTCTAGATATCACCAAGAAAATAGACATAAAGCCTTAATCCTAGGGAGACAGTTGCTATAGCTCCCTCTTGTGGCTAGCTGGCTGTAATGCAGTGACCGAATCAAGAACACTGGACACAGCCCGGCAGTGGTGGCGGACGCCTTTAATCCCAGCACTTGGGAGGAAGAGGCAGGTGGATTTCTGAGTTCGAGGCCAGCCTGGTCTACAGTCCAGGACAGGTAGGGCTACACAGAGAAACCTTGTCTCGAAAAACCAAAAAAAAAAAAAAAAAAAGAACACTGGACACATGACTGGGAAGGGCAGTGCCAGCAAGAGAAGTCCTGGCCCAGCTGTATCCTGCAGCTTCCAGTTGATCAGGGAATTTCCTGGCTCTTAAGTTACCTATTAGGACACATAGTTTCTGACGGAGCACCTGTACTATCCCTGCTCCAGGCTTGTCTCCCTCCTTCAGGGTTCCCCAGACCATGGTTAGAGTCAGGACATGCTGAAGAATGACTCTATCCCATAGGAGACTCACCTGCTGATAAGTTAGTGCCCCTGTTGCCCAATAGAACAGCTGCCCTGTTAAGGCTATAGAGACATAAATGACTCAGTTCTACCTAATTTACAGGACTCAGTGGAATAAGGTTACACACAGAAGCCCCCCAGACACCAGAGCAAGGGCTGCCGGGAGGGTCATTCAAAATTGCCTTTCCGTGTGAACAAGTGGATCCATGTAGCAGCCCCTCAAAAGAATCTTCGAGTCCACTCATTGTTAGCTGCTATGTTAATCGGACGCGCACGTGCACGCGCACACACATACACACACACACACCCTTGCTTGACTTCTGAGAATGAAAGACTGCCACTGGCATTGGTCAAGTGCTTTACCTTCTGGAAAGGCATTGTAATCGTTCAGTTCCAGGGGGCAGTACACACTGGGAAACTGGCCTTCACAAGACGCACTCCAATCAATGAAACTGCTACAAAAAACAAACAAAAATTCAGGGCTAGCTTCAAACACAGCACACCAAGAGAGGAGTAAAGACAGAGAATGGCTCTACTGCCCTGCATCTTCATCTGCAAATCTCCAGGTTAGGGACATAAACTGTGTTCTGTCAAGACAGAGCCAGAGGCTTAGCTCCTTGCCAAGGACATTCCACCTGCAGGACAGCTGGCTGGCTCAAAGGCAAGATGCCTTCCAGCTGCATTTGTTAGCTACATACAGAATCCGGCTGCAGCCGTGTCAGCACCGTGGAAAGACAAGGGGTCCCTCAGTGTCTCAGTATACACCTGAAGAGCTTTGCCATGCTGGTCCTGCTAATCAAATGTCCAGCTATCCCTCAGAACACAAGCAGCATTCAGCTAGAAAAGGTCACCACTATCATCTGTCTGTTACTGCGGTCATTGCAGACTGGATGTGCATTGTGGGATAAGGCGGGGACACTGTCACAATGACCTAACCCAAACCCTTCAAGTGGATCCTGTGACAGCAGACATCGACATTTGCCAGGTCCCCTGACTGAGTAACACAATACTGTACAGCACACTGAAGCGACTGCTAGTGGGTAACAATTTTCTCATATCAGGTTTCTGATCGGTTTTAGTTTGTAAGTTCAAGAATGAGCCATGGGAAAACGAAGATCTGCCAGGGAGAAGGTAATAGGGGCACTCTTAGATTTGTTCCATGTATGAAATCATGCTTTCAACCTACATGGGATGTCAGATGGAACTGCTGGCTTTACTGCTCTGACTTCATGTTTCTCGGCGGCTGGTCTGTTTGACAGCACAGTGTAACTCCAGAAGGCAGAAAATACACAGCTCCCAGGCACAGTCCTAGTATCCGTGAGGATGCCCTGAGCTCCAGCTCTGGCTGCAGGGCCTTAGGCCAAGCAGAGCTATATCAGAGCAGTGGGGCCTACCTGTCAGGGATGGAGGTGGGCTCCTGTGATACCCCCGGGGCACCGTCCTCCACTGGGCAGTTGAAGCTGCTGGTCAGACACACTGGCTGGGAAGGCCACAGGCCTCCAGGTGGATACAGACCTGAGGGTTCAAGGAGGTATGTTTAAGTGAGCAGAACACAACATGGCAGAGTCTATGCGGCAATTCTAAGACTGGTGGTTCAGGCCTCTCTGAGGGAACGTTCTGTTGAAGATGTGAATGAGTCATACATTTGCTAAGTCAAAGTCTTGGAGCACAGGGCCTCCAACAGAGCAGCATGCAGACATGCCTGCTGCTGGACAGAGACATGGCTCCCCTCCTGCCACATCTACATCCACCTTGTTCAGGTATCTTTCTGGGGCTGCCCAGGACACTCAGCATTGCTACAGCTAGCCACAGCCCTATGTCTGAGACAAAATGGCAGCTATCCCTCTAGGGAAACCTGTGTCTCATTCTGTCACATAAGCTGCCAGGCTGTCTCTGCACTGCAAGTAACATGCCTAGCTTTCACAAGCAGCATACTATACTTCTGGTATGGGACCACCACTGCCTGCCAGACAGGAGGCTTGGCCATACCACACAGGGCAGAACCAATGTCCACCTGTGGCTGCACCACAAACACACATCAGCTATGGAGAACAATGCTTTCCACCCATCAAGTCTTGGGTTCCCTAAAACCAGGAGTCCATTCGGGTCTGTGCTATTCCTACTGCAATGGAGGAAGAACTGACAGAACAAAGCTCGTGCACCTCGATGTTCTGAGACTTGTCTAAGCCAGGGTCTCTTGTTTCCAGACAAGATGTTAACTTCTAAGTAGGAAGAAAATCTCAAGGGCTTCTCAGCCCTGACAGTCATGCAATCCCATTTATGTAAAACACATAATGGCACCCGGTAAAATGGCGGAGGCAGAAGCAAGATATCTGTCAGGACGTGACTGATAAGGCAAGTGTTCAGTAAGGACTTCCGGGAGCAGGGAGTCAGGGAGGAGGTGGGGAGCAAGTTGCCAGACTCTACAGATTGAGAAGGGAAGGGTGATCGGAATAAGATGGTGGGTCACATGTGAGACACAAGAAAGCAAAGCTCCAGGATGACTGAGGTCTGGGGCCTAGGCAGTTAGGAAGAGGGAATGGACAACTGAGCACTTGGTGCACAGTAGCTGCTAGACTCCGAAGCAAAGGTGTTCGATCAGAAGTTGGCTCACAGTAAGATGGGTTCACAGTTCAGGAGAGAGGCCCAAGTTATAGACACAAATCTGAAAGATGAGGGAATTCAAGTTGAGACTTGAAGTTTTAAGTGTGGAGAAGACTGGCAGAGGAGCCGACCACAGAAAAGAGAGATGAGCAGGTGCTGAGGCTCTAAAGAACCAGGGTTATTCTGGGGGGACAAGGAACTGAATGAGGAACCCACAACTGAAACTAGTCTATGTGGGGACTGAAGACAAATGGGACCAAGGATGGGCAACACAACCATGCCAGGGACCTGACTCCTGCTTCAGGAGAGCAGTGGTGGGAAGGTGAGAACGCAGGCATTGAGGGTGAGGGCAGAGGGAGCTGCCATCACCAACACATTCTCCAAGGAAGCCTCTGGGACAGGAGCCATGACACCCAACAATAGGCAGAGAAGGGCGTCCTGAGGCCGTGTATGGCTACTGCTGGGGTCTGAAAGATGGGAGGATCACAGCACACTCATGTCCTGACAGAAAGGACTCGTCAGAGATAGCAACTGATAGTGGAGAAAGGAGAGGAACAGGCAAGACTCCCAGGACAGAAGGTGGCAACAGAGAAGCAGATGGCCTTCCATGGTAGGCCAGTATAGGTGAGGGGAACTTCTGATGGTCTGGAGTAAGAAGGAAGCAGGAACAACTAGACTGAGGCAGAAGGCAGTTAGACCAGGACAGCAGATGCCACTGGAACCATGAGGAGTGGGCAGTTGAGAATACCAGACGTGCTGGCAGGTGTGTGTTACTCCTCAGAGCCTGGGGCCGGGCAGAACTAGCAACACCACCATGAGCTTTGCAAGGCCAAGGCAGTTACCTATGGAAGTCCAGTAGCTCGCTCCCCAGGGACCAGGCATTTTTGCAGGACAGGGGCAAAAGGAGAGAGAGAGGAGAGCAAAATGGGCAGGGCAGTGTCCATGCACAGCAGACCAGGGGACAACTGACTTCATTAGGACTCAGCCAAGCAGTGCAGAAGGTGATTTAAAAAGAGTAATCATAGATTCTTAGTGGGTAGCAGGTAACGACATCTGAAACACACATGTAAACCCAGACTGGGACACCAGGTTTCACAGAAACTCTAGGAGACAGAACAAGAGCAGAACAGCAGACCCTTAGGGCGATCCAGCTTTTGGTGGTGAGGATGGAACCCAGAGCCTGTGCTTACTAAGCAGGTGCTCCTCTGCTGAGCTCTGCTAGCCCTGGGGATCTGCAGTGTGGTGGTGTTTCTTAGCAGAGGGCAGGATTAACTAAATCCTACCCGCCATTAGCATCAGAAATGACAGTGAACCAGCCAAACCGTCATCCAAACCTTGGCTTGGCAAGGTAGAAATGACTGAATTTTGCATTTTCTTTCATTGGAAACATTTGTGTTGTATGCATTAATGACTGGGTCCAGTTCACGAACAATCTGACAAGTTCTGAACATTTGCAGGATGGCCCAGAGCCTTAATCTTTCCTCCTTATTCTCCAATGGGTACAAGCTTTTGTCTTGCTGTGTAGCTCAAGCTGACCTGGAACTCTCCTCCTCCTCTGAGCAGCACTGTGTGTCACGAATTTCTATGCACAGAAACAAGTGTGTATGTAAAACCTAATGCTGCCATGAAGACAAAAATTTAGGCACGCCACACCAGGATTCCTGGTCCTGATTTAGAAGAGTCACAGAACAAAACAGGATGCCAGAGAAAAGACAGCTAGAAGATGAAGAAAAAGAATGGAAAGGTTGGGAACTGATGGTGAGAGAGAGAGAGAGACTCCTCACTGGAGGCCCCAGCTGGAAGCAAGGTTTCTTCTGGCCATCTCAGTTTCCATTGTCTTACCCAACTGCAGGTGTGGGGAGCTAGTGCCCAGCTCTGTCTCAATCCTGGTTCAGAAGCCTGGCTGTCCACCTAGGCTGCTGATGTCCAGTTAATGGGTTCCCACATGGTGGGCCAGGTGAGCAGAGGAAGCCCACTGTCCTAGCTTGCACTCCACCTCAAGCTCTGCTTCTCTTGGGCCACATACCCTTTGCACTCTCTTATCTCTGACTGGGTAAGTGAGTTCAGTGCAGCAGGAGGCTCTGCTGAGAGCTCTGGAATATCTCTGGCTGGCTGTGTCTTGGCTACTGAGGGTGTTCACTGATGCAGAATGCTTGGCTGGGGCAGCTGATGTCTATCCACAGAGCAGGTGCCCTAATGCCTGCAAACAAGGCTGGGGAGTGGCCCTCACCTGAGGTGCCGTCTCCAGCTCCCAGCACAGAGTTCAGCTGATGCCTGCCATAGTAAGCCTCACCTTTCTCTTCTCCAGCACCTCCAGGTGCGGCAGGAAGACCAGGACAGGAGGACTCTGTGAACTCAGACAGGCCACTCACATCTCTGCAGGCAAAGGGAAGACAGGAAACCATGACTTCCAGGCAGGAAATCCAAAAACCATTTTGCCAAATCTCATTTGAGTCTCACCATAGTCCCTTCAAAAACACAGATATTAAAGATGCACAGAGCCAGGCAAGAGCTGAGGAATACTATGACATCTTGCCTAAACAAACCAACTAGACTACCGTGGGGTCAGCTGCAGCTTCCAATATGCCTGTATAGATAGCAGCAGTCTTCAAAGCTCGATGGCTTTCTACCTCTGACAAACAGTTCACAGGGAGCTTTCCTGTGGGTGAGCCATGTCTTCTTCACACAGTCATGTACCTGCCCTCTCACAAGACATCCTGGGGACCTGGTGTCACGCCAAAGTGCCATCCTGCATGCTGATGTTGCATTCCTCTCATTGTAAAAGGTACAACTGGCCCTCTGTCATCACAGGTTCGACATGGGTGGCCTGAAAACATCTGGAGGAAGTACTGCACAGCAGCTACCATGTACTATGGAATCGGACCTACAAAGGCTGAGTAGGCACTGAAACCCCGTTTTTCTTTTGTCATGATACCCTAAGAAGGTAGTTTGACATTTACATAACACAAGGCATTTGTACTGCACTAGCACTCTCAGTGTCTGGAGATGATCTGATGTACACAGGATGACTGGCACAAATAGTCCTATGAAAATATTCTCATTTTGTTCTTATTTTGAGACAGGGTTTTGCCACATAATACTGGCTAATCAGTCTAGTCCTTAGTAGTACAAGGCCCAGGCTGCTCAAATTCATAACAATCCTCCTGCCTCAGTCTTTTAAGTGCCAGGATGACAGGCACACGTCACTATCCATGTTATATGAGGGTTCTATAGAGTTGGGAGTATGTGCAGGTTCTAGAACCTACTGCATACAGAAACTGAGGGGCAACTGTATGCCTCTCTCATCCAATGTTGAAGAAAGCATCATACAAAGAGACTGTACATGTGTCTACAAGGCCCTTGGAGGCATTGAACTATCAGTGCTCAGACTGAATTCAAGTTCTACTCAGGGCAGATGGTTCTCAGTGTGGCCACAACGTTGAGAAGACAATGAGACCAGAGAATCCCCACATGAGCCCTGATCATGGTCACTCATCTGAGTTACTAACATAATCAGATCTGGCTTCTCTGTCTTTAAAAGGCTTTTCAATTTCAGCCTACATAGCAAAGCACTAAGAAGCACCTCACTGACAGAAAAGCAGACCGTGGCACTGAGGCAGTGAGGAGCGAGGACCCACAATACTCACGTGGAGCTGCAGACATGTTGTGGGAGGCTCAAGGGGATGGAAGCTTCTGAAGGAAAATCCTGTGGGGAAACACCGTCTCCTGCATTAAAAGCAAGGCGTTATCAGAGTGCGTTGTCTCAATTCAACTGTGCACATTCTGTGTTCAGCTGCAGACGGCGTTCGTATCAGCCCCTAACGAGGGACTTAGGTTTCATTTTAAACTGACACACATTCACTCATTCTTTTAATTGTGGATTTTGCATGTGTGTGTACAGGGGTATGTACATGCATGTGGATGGCAGAGGTCATTGTTGAATGTCTTCTTCTGTTATTTTCTATCTTGGATTTTGAGACGGGGCCTGCCCCTAAACACAGAGCTAAGCTCAGGAGCTCTAAGTATCTGGCCTTGCCCTGCCCTCCAGGGCATCGCCACAGCAGCTTCTATGTGGGTGCTAGGTATCCAAGCTCAGGGATTGTTTCCTGCCATGCTATAACCTTCAGATACAATGTTAAGACTGTACTACCATTCTTCAAATGCCACCCTTTCTTCCCCCACAAAAGTGCCCTTAGATGTTTTCTAGAAGTTAGTTTTCAATTCAAGCCCCATGTGTGTACTGCTTGGCAAACTCTTGGTCCTTTGGTAAACAGAGTACAAAACTAGTGAGTGAAAACCAGGCTGCCTCTAGCCATGAAAATCCTCCTCATCCAACAAACGCCAAAGCCTGTCCCTCATCTAGTCTGCTTCCACAAGGCTGAGGCTTTCTCCAAGGAAGGGGCCGATCTGTTCATGGAAGCTGAGAAAATCTTTCCTTTTTATACATGAAGCACATTCCCAAACAGACACACAGCATGTATCTGTGACACTGAAACCTTAGGAGCCTCAGAGAAACACTGAAGGGGGGAGTGGAGAGCAAGGAGGGAACAGAAAGGACGCTTGCTGAGGACCCCGGCTGGAGTCATGGGTAAGCCTTGCCCAGGACTGCTGTCTCACCTCCATCTTTTCCCTTTTGGCATTTGAATTTGGATTTGAACCCTGAATCTTGCACATGCTAAGTCACTGAACCATTACACATCCCTGCTTTTGTTATAGGTTTTGAGTCAGGGTCTTACATCATAGTCTGAAAGTCTCGATCCCCACTAACAGCCTCCCTGAGTGCCAGTGTTGGGCTCCTGTCCAAGGCTGGGTCACCACACCTGTCTACCAGCTTCTGTTGTAGGCATCCATAATGGAGAGGGCAGGAGATAGGTGGCAAGTGCCCCGGGCTTCTGGGAAATAAATACTGGGCTCAGGCGTGAACTGCCGCCCAGCACACTGCACAGTATGGGGCAAGGCAAGCATTGCCTTGAGCTCTCCTGCATATCCAGACTGGGAGCAGATACATTCCTGCAGTTTTCTCAGGGCCCACGGAGAACATTTCAACATACACGGGGAATCATGGAATGAGCTTTACTGCGTCTCTGCATGTCCCCTTCACTGTGTAGAACACAACTTCACAAAACGAGCTGCTGACACACGACTACTAAAACAAATAAAAAAGCTAAAACCAGAATGCTACTTTGAGCTACTTTTTCATTTATACAGCCTAAGAACAAACAATTCTCCATGTTTCTGATGGAATTATGAGCATAAAAAAATTATACTAAAAGTACACACACACAAAAAAAAACCAAGATGGTGATTCTGTTGGAGAAAGTGGGTAGATGATCAGGGGGTTTCTTCCCTTTAAAAAGCACTCTCTCTCCTCTCTCTCTCTCTAGAGAGAGAAAAGAAGGAGAGAGAGGAGTGAGGGAGGGAGAGAAGAGTGAGGGAGGTGGGGAGAGAGAGGGGGGAGAGAGAGAGAGGAGGGAGAGGGCGCTTGCTGACATATCTGACGGCCTCAGTTTAGCCCTTGGGGTCCCCAGGGAAGGAGAGAGCCCACTCCCACTAGTTGTCCTCTGACCTCCACATGTGCAGCGAGGTGTGTGTATGCATACGAACTCTCAACATACACACGCGCGCACACACACAGCATGCACACGCCTAACTACAAACAAATGTAATGCTACTATAACAGCAAAAACTGTAAAACAGTAAACTTGGGAAAAAAGATATTAATTCCAGGAGACAGGAATACAATCACGACTGATCTCATCACTAAATTCTCAAAAATATGGGAAGATATGTGCCAGTAACAGCATGATTCTTATTCGCAATAGCCCAAAAGTAAAAGCAAACATATTATACATGCATAACGGAGTGTCATTAACCCATGACGAGGAAGGGAGCTGACATGTTCTGTAATACAGATGAGTCCTGAGGATGTCACTGGGTGAAATCAATCTTTCAGCAAAAAGAAAAAAAAAACATATCTGACCCACATACAGTGACCAACAGCATAATCCAAAATCATTTCTGTTCCACACAAAGACAATCATACATGGGTCATAATCATCCATGATCTCCATACAGGACAACCACATTCAACAATCACACGTGTCTGCAATCATTCACAACTTAATTATTTGAGATACCCAGGCAGTCATACGTTAGGGGCAGAGAGCAGAAGCAGGTAAGTGGGGCCTGGAGAGGAACAGGAGTTACTACTTAATGGGCACAGAGTCTCCGGATGGAGAGTGAACATGCTTTATGCCACTACTCTGTGCATTTAAAATGGCTAAAAGCAGTCAGTTCTGTGGAATAATTTAGTACAATAAAAAAGATGTGCATTGCTCAGGTCTTTGAAGTGTTTCAAAGACAGAAATGGAGCACTGCCAGTACAATGGAGACGGAGGAGAGAGGAGGAGAGCTAAGCAGACAGCCAGAGCAAGGCAAGCCCGAAAGGCGCAGAGCAGCTGCCCGGCCCCTGCGAGGTAGCCCTGTGCTGGCCGCAGTCAGGACAGGGCCTCTGACTCACCAGGTGGCAGGAATGGCTGTATGTCCACCACTGGCCTCCTGTCACAGTCAGAGCTGCTACTGCTCCAGCTGCCCCAGCTGCCCCGGCTGGCCCGCACACTGCCAGAGGAGCTGCCACAGTCAGAGCTAGAGTCCGAGCAAAACTTGTCTGCATACTTCTTCTCAGACTTCTGGTAGTAACTGTCTGGAGAGGCAGAAGAGGGGCTGTGCTGCACCAGGGCAGTTCCCACTAGTGCCATGGGAGCAAGTGGACAAGAGGGTAAGGAGGGCAGGGTGTGTTTAGTCTACACCTCTGCTCAGCTGTGAAAAATGACCACAGGACTTGAGAGAACAGCAGTACACAAGCTAAATCTGGTTTGCCTGTGGACAGACAGCAGGACCAGGCAGAACCTTCATCTCAGAATGGCTCCAGGGCCATTCTGTGGATGCTCAGCAGAGGAGAAGCACTTGCCTAGCATGGGATCTGAGTCTCAAACTGCAAAACAGACTGAATTACATGCAAATGGTTCTAGAAATAACAAGATTTCTACCAAGAAAATTGAGTCTATTCTACTGAATCGATGAGACTTATAATGCCTCCCTTTCTTATTAAAATGTTTATTTCAGGTTTCAAAATATTGCTGATTCCTGATGCCCAATTGAGACCGAAGAGCAACACCCATCTTTCAAGGGGATCACCAAGGAAGAGGGGTAAAGGCCGTTGCCTGGGTGTCCGGTGTGCACAGTGGAGCTAGTATGTGGGTACGTCGGTGTGGACTGGATCACAGATTATACTCCCACTGCCACCTTCAGTGGCCTCCTGCCCCCTTGTCCTCCCTCCTACACTCGTTCTGGCATTGGTGTCCCAATAGCTCCCAGTCCCGGGGCACTGACCAATATATCCCTAGTGTACCAGCAGACTGATCCAGAAACTACAGAGCCATGCAGAAATCACCAGTTCAAAAGTGGGGCACCCTGCCCTACCTATCTGCCTTTTCCCAAGGGGCCCTGCCTAAGGCCTGTGCACACTGGTCCTGTACCTTCAACAGTCTGCACAAAGACAATTGAGAATGTACAGACCTCAGGGATAGTAGCCATGTTCGGGCTCAAAAGAGTGTGTGCTTTCTGATCTAACCCTGACAACCTTCTCTTGGAGTGGCCAACATCTACATGGCCTGTAAAACCACAGTTGAAATGACATTTCTTGAAAGCTCAAAGAACAGATCACAAGGACAGCACTGATAGCTCTGTGCTACATACCCTCCTCTCTCCGTACAGGGGAGCTGCCTGCAATTTCCGTGCCAGCTTTACAGGTCTCCCCGGTGCTGTCCTGTGTACACCAGCTTCTGACGTCACTGCAGACAAGCCTCTGTTCGCTCTGCTCAGAAGGCCTGGGAGAGCTGTGAGAAAGAGCACATCTCTCTCATTACAGACACACTCTCTGCTTGAGACAGGGCAGGTAAAAGTCACAATCTGAGGGAGGCCTCTTCTCTGCACCCCATAAGAGGAGTATGAGCAAGAAAGGCCCCTAAAATATGTGGGAGACAGAGGTGTGCCTCAGTGGCAGAGCTATGTTTAGCACATACAAGTCATAGTTCAATTTTTTGTACTCCTGAATCCCCAAAAGAGGTTACCATTTTTAATTAGAATGAATTCAGAGGTATTTAATCTATTTTCATATTTTACAGTGAGAAGAACAGATTCCACAGTGTTGTTCAGAGTTGCCTGGCAGTTCAGGAGTAGAACCAGGCGGGGCTCCTGGCCTGTTTTCCTGCATTTTCAGTGTGTGAAGCTGCTGCTCTGTGTCTCATGAAGGTCTGAGTGTTCACTGAAATGTGTTCTTCCTTATTTGCAAACATGTGCTTGGCAGTTACTGACTTAGCCCTGCGTGGCACACTTGTGAAGGTGTAGTCAGGACAAAGAACAAGGCTCTTGCCCAGTAAGCTCTTAAGTTAGACCACACCTCTGCTCTGGGGCCACAGACTCCTCAAGGAAATAATTACAATACTATTTTCTAATTGGGCTGGGAAGACTGCTCACTTGATAAAGTGCTTAGCATGTAAGCATGGAAACCAGAATTCTATCCCTAACACACATGTAAAAACTAGAAACAGCAGCCTTTAAACCCACACTGAAGCAGCAGAGACAGGAGGATTTCTAGAGCTCACTGGCCTGGCGATGAACTATCCAGGGTCAGTGATAATCGGTCTCAAAATATAAAGAGAAGTGATTGAGGAAGACACCTGACATCAGCCTCTGAGCTCCACATGTGTGCACACACCCCCTTAACATGTACTCCCACCACA
>CM052704.1:61384520-61417694 GCA_028551405.1 Uromys caudimaculatus
AATTAAAGAAAACATAGAAAAGCACGTGTGAGTAATGAGACAGTTCTCTGCACAGGTCATGGCCGTGCCTGTGTGAGGAGTGTGGGATGACAAGAAAGCAGCCCAGACATGGGAGATACAGAGCAGGATGTCACTGGCTTCTGAACAAGGCAGAAAGATGTGGACAGAACAGGTACCCAGAGATACAGTCCAGCAGCACTTGCCTGTATCTCCCATGTTCTCAATTATGAGCAGACGCAGACTACTTGCTAGTTACTTTTAAACAATTTGATTATTTGCTTGGATCTTAGAAGTATGCTTTAAGAAGTTTCCTAAGATTACTTGGTGAAGTTGTACTCTTATGTTTCTATATGTTCCTCTTTAGGAAAATGCAGTATGTTAAAGTGATGAGTAAAACTTATGAAAATACATATAATAGATTACAAAAAGGCTCAATGGTTTCCTTTATACAGAATATTGCACTCCAACTCTCAAATAAATAACTATATATGGTGTGGTATGTAACAGGTTAATTTCCACCATGCTGACTGCTTTGTGTGAATTAGGTGTGAATCAGAGCCTGACACTGCCCTGGAACTGCCACATGATTGCCTTCCAGGAATACAAACTAGGACCCGGGAGGAGCTATGACAATGCTGAGCCATGGGCTCTGTGCTCGGTGACAGTTCCTCCAGTGCTGAGCTCAGTGGCAGCCTCCTCCAGTGCTGAGCTTGGTCACAGCCTTCCTGGTGCTCTGAGCCCTCAGAATGATCACACCCACTCAAATGTACAAGGGCTAGAGGACCTTACAAACAGCATGTTGGAGCACCTAACCAAGCTTACAAGGTGGTGATGCCTCCGGATGCCAGGATTCAAAAGAAAAGCCTGCATGAGGGAGAGAAGGCTCCTGCCTTGGCTTTCATGCTGTTTAGAGACTGCTGAGGACAGGTGTCAGGATCTTGGAATGGAGTTTTCTATAGAGAACTGGAGCACTGCAGGGGACATCCTGCAGAAGAGAGAACTGGGGAACTGGAAAAGCCCAACTGTAGATAAGGAAAGGAAGGAGAAAAGCCCAACTGTAGATAAGGAAAGGAAGAAGAACATGTCTGCTAGAGGCTCCAACACATGTGTGCTGTGCTGGGAATCAAAGATAAAGAATAGAACTCAAAGGACACTTTGCTCATCTGGTTAAAAAAAAAAACTTCAGTCTGAGAACCTTACAGTACACTAGATTTAGTGATTCCCTCTGGAATCCCAGCAACACAGAGCTTCCACAGACACTGTTTAGTTCCCTAGTCTTCCAGGTAAAGAAATGCAAGTCTTAGGAGATAGTGTCTCCAAGCAGCAGGGTTCCTAAGGCATAGTGCCCAACGTCGTAGGTAGCATGTTATAAGGGACAGCTTAGGTCTTTTCTCTGACATGTCCTACAGTTTTTAGCATTTTATAAGGGGCAGATAAAAATATCAGCCTTAAAAGGTCATGTTACACTATTTTTAAGAAGTAAAATTACACTGAGAAACTCTACTGATTCAGCAAATACCTTTCAGTCTGAATACAATACTGCCCCGTGCTGTTTGCCCACCTAAGCTGACAGAGAGGAAAGATTGCTGCAGAATGGAGATCTGGACTGAACTGGGAAGGTGCTGCAGAAGTGGCGTACCTGGAGGCCTGGGCAGAGGCCTTTTTCTTGTTTTTTCTACATGTTCGAGTTTTATTCCAGTTGAGGGTTTGTGTGCTTCCTTCTCTTTTCTCCTGAAGCTTCCTCTTCCTGTAAGGATCTTCCTGCTGGAGAGGAAAAAGGAAACATTTGTGGTTTCAAGAGACTATCTGAAGAGGAACTCATGACTGCCTTTAACTTTTGAGGACCAAGTATCTGCATCCAGAACACCTCAGCTCTGGAGACTGGAGACCTGGCTTTCTCTTTCTCTGCTTTGTTCTCATTCCCCTTGTTTCTCTGCTTGCTCACATTGGCAGACAGAGAAGAAAAAGTAATTGTTGCTTACAAAACCCCCAAGGGGCTGAGAGGAGAAAGATCTGCCAGTGATATACAGGCGGCTGTGGCAAACCTCCAGGCTCCACTTGGTCATTTGGTATCTGTAACTCACTGAATCATCTGCTCAAGCAAAATCAGAATAACCCAGGAAGGCATGAGCTGTCTCTGCTCTAATTCATTTGAGATGAACTCTTTGTGAATAGCCAGACCACCAGAGAGTGTTCCAAACCAGGTACAGCTTCTTGGTTAAATAAAGTCAGAACATGTTTCATGTGCAAATGTGTCTGTCTATGAAGAACTTAATCCAGTGGGCAACGTACTGGCAGTTACAGGTACATGTGCTACATCACACATCATCAGGTGTGGTCTATACATTGGCTCAGTTGGTGGCAGTGGGATGGTCCCTTGCCTTAAGGTCTTTTAAAGCATCGTCCCATCTTCTAGGGTGTGTGCCTTCTCCCCCCCCCACCCCCCCCAAAGCAGAGCAGATGCATAGAGACTCAGGTTTATCAGCACCGCTGCAGCTCGGAAGAACTTGCCTCCTCCACGGACTTCACAGGTTTGAGAGACCCACAAGTACAAAGGTGTAACCCCAGACCAGAGGCGTATCCCTGGACCAGAACCTTTCTATTGGTTAAGACTTCTTTTGTGGAAAAAAAGCAAAGATTCGCTCATTTCACCACCCTTTTCAGAATGGTGGCCCAGAGATCAGAGGAGGAACCTTGGCAGGCTAACAGACATTTGGCTAACGGGTCTTGGAAAGAGAAGGAGAGAAGCTTAAGGTTCAATTCCCTACTGGTCCTAAGTCAGGATATCAGAACGTCCTGTATCTGTAACATGAAGAGAAGCCCTAGCAATGGCAGGGAGCTTCAGTCACACAGGCAGTAAGACCATGGAGTTTTGCTTTCTGTTTATATTCTTTTAACCCTCCCACATTAAATAAGTGATCTTTTAAAAACTCTAAATGTGTTTTAAAAAAAATTTTAAGTTCCACACAGAAAGACTCATTCTCCAGGGCTCTAGTCTGATGGTAAACAGGCACAGGAGAGACTGCTTGGGCAGAAGAATGGCTCCCGCACACTCACTGTTAATTTTTTCCACTAACTGCTGCTTGAGGTGCTTTGTCAGTGTCCCCCACTTGTCTGTAAGAGCCAACAAAGGCTTGTCCACCCAAGTACTGAAACCTTGCTGTCCAAGCACAAGCCCAGGTCAAGCGTTGGTCTTGAAGTGGGGTCAGAGAGTGGAGGCTGGTCAGTGGTCACTAACATTTGTCTGCCTTTCTGAAATCAGCATGCTGGAACTGTCAGCCCACAAGCCAGAGAATGAACATCCACAGGATGGCTGAGCAGAGGGAGGCGGGGTCTAAAGCAGGACACAGTCTATGAGGATGAGGTGGAAAGGGGAATACAGGCATGGGGGACTCAGAGCCGAGTGAGGTGGCTAAGAAGAGAGCCCATGAGCCACTTGCCAGGGGAAAGGTTAGGGGACAAACAGGGAGTCAAAGGCAGAGGGCACAGTGCATAAGGGACCTTTGACTTGGAAAGCGAGAGCTAACCAAGCAACAGTGGAGAGGGGTTCCAGAATTAGGAAGAAGCAGCTGCCATACAAGTGGGCAGGGAGTCCATCAGGGACCCAAGAGCAAGAGCAAGCCAGAGATGACTGCGTTCTGCTGAAAAGGGTTTCCTAAGGAGACGGCGGGCAAGCTGGGAAAGGCCATGAGGATGCACGAGGGTCCATGAGCCTAAGTCGCTATTACACCCTGGGAGAGGAGGGAATTAATGGAAGTCGAGATGGAGAAAGAGTCCTGAAGCTTTCATGAAAGCAGAGAGAGAGAGAGAGAGAGAGAAAGAGAGAGAGAGAGAGAGAGAGAGAGAGAGAGAGAGAGACTGACTAACTTTCAATACAAAGTAGCCAAAGGATATCAACTTTGAGGAAGAAACAGAAAAGATGAAAAAAAGATGAGTTTATCCAGAATATTTCATACTAAAACAATGTGCTTAGATAGATCAGTGTAGATAAGCTTGTATCTTGTACGGTTTTTTAAAAAGCAAATGTATTTATAATAGCATGTCTACATTCACAAATACCAGGTCATGGCTGGGCAGCAGGATACTGGAACAGTGCCTGCCTATTTAATTTAGAGTTTGTTTCCAATGGTGAGATTTTGGATGAATGATTAAAAAAACTTCCCTCTACCACTTATTTTATACACATACAAAGTGGAGGAAAATGTTCATCTTTCCCTAGATGAAACAAAAACATAACTCAAACACAACTGTTTCTACCCAGAAGTAGGCCTGGATTAAATTCCCATCACCAAACAACAACAACACCCCCAAACCAAACACTATAGTTCATCAATTCTCACTATTTTGCTCACATGGCCTAGGGGTATAGCTCAGTGGTAGGGTATGAGCATGTGGGGACCCTGAGCCCAACAACAGAAGATTGTTGAAACAAATGATGCTTTAGGGAGAATGAGGCCAGCTCATTCAAATGCCACCCAGGTGACAGTCAACTGGAGACAGCCTCCTGGAAGGCAGTCTGAGCGCACTGGGGAAGCTGAACTAGTCAGTCCTGCTCACAACTATCACGTGGTCAGAACTACAGTCATTCCATCAGAGTTATTTATGAAGTGAAGAGGAAATGCAGCCTGCAGGAGGAGGATGGAGTAGCAGTTTCCCACTCAATATTCAACCACATGAGAAAATCAGGATTATAACTTCCATATATATGCAATAAGAATAGTTACTCTTTTAATAGTTACTCTTACATTAAAAAAAAAAAAAGCTAAAAATCTCATTCAAAAACCATTACATTTTAGGTGCATGCTACATCTTTTTTCCCCTTTCATGTTTCTGTAATCATAAATTGCTTTTCTTAAAAAAAAACAAAGAACATAAAACACTTAAGAAAAAATAAAGACCCAGAGCTAAGGTTTAAATTTAGTCTATGGCTTCCAAGCCAGGTCTTCACCTCTCCTTGCCAATAAGAGAGCAAGAGGAACATTGTCTGTATACAACAGATTTACAGAATCTTCCAAGCTATGAAGTCAGGCCCTAGGAATGAGCAAGAAAAAGAAACCTGCAAACTGCACGCACACCGTGCTCACCGAGGGGGTGTGCTCTCTGAGTGACCGTGCTCCCTGAGTGACCATGCTCACTGAATGACTGTGGTGGGTGACTGTGCTCACTGATCGACTCTCTCTAATGGATAGTGTGGTACAGAGAGCTTCCACTGTCCTGAAGGAACAAACCCACAGAATCAGGACATAGAAACACCAAGGCAATGACCAAGGTCAGACACATGATGGCACCGGAATATCTACCTACCTTGCAACCGAGGGCACATCCTTGGGTTTCAAAGTCTATTTTCTGAATGCCCCAAATCTTTAGTCTGGCAGCCTGCTAAGCAAGCTGCCAACGCTACATGCAGGTGGACAGCTGCACAGACTCAGAGTGTATGCAAGCACAGGATTTATCAGGGGCCAGTAAAGCCCTCAAATGATTTGATGGTTGAGATGAATGGAAGAAAATATCAAACTAAAACAAAAAAACAAAAACCCTCGTACATACACAAGGCTCATCTGGTCTAAGGAGTAGGCAAGACTTGGGGTTCTGGTACATGTGTGTGGCAGAGAAAGCCAGCAGCACGAGATCACAGGAACCTTGGTGTCATTGGCTCCATGCTCAACTCCTGACTTCACTAATTCTCTATCCTAAATGTGTACCTTCGCGCATCTCTGTTCCTCTGCCTTACATGCACCCAACATCACACAGCATTCAGACTCAGGCTACACCTTTGCTCATGCTGTAGAGGTGTGTGACGGCTGAGCTTGTCACCCTGACCCACATCTGTAGAGGTGTGTGACGGCTGATCTTGTCACCCTGACCCACATCTGTAGAGGTGTGTGATGGCTGATCTTGATTGTCACCCTGACCCACATCTGTAGAGGTGTGTGACGGCTGATCTTGATTGTCACCCTGACCCACATCTGTAGAGGTGTGTGATGGCTGATCTTGATTGTCACCCTGACCCACATCTGTAGAGGTGTGTGACAGCTGATCTTGTCACCCTGACCCACATCTGTAGAGGTGTGTGACGGCTGATCTTGATTGTCATCCTGACCTACCTCTGGGATCAACTGAAACCTGTAGGCACACCTGTGAGGGATTTTCTTGATTGGAACCCCTTATGTAGGAACAGTCCCCTAAATCTGGGCCATACAATGGCAGCCCATATAAAAGGACATAGAGAAAGGAAGCTCTTGCTGTCAATCTTGCTGGTAAGTTTGTCTATCCAGATGCTGTACCCCATATTAAATCCAACTCCTTCAGGATTCCAACACAGACTGAAAACCAGCAGCTGTGGAGGAATCTTCTGGGATTCCAGCACCAGACTGGGACTGCAGAGACATTCAGTCTTATGGACTAAACAACTCCAAGATTCTCAGACTTTGACTGTGAAATAGCCCTTGTTGGACGATATAGACCACATCTAGTAAGTCAGTCTAAATATAAATATAAACATATACTATGTATGTGTGTATACATATATATGTGTGTATATTCATATCTTCATTTTATCAGTTCATATATATTCATAATGCATATAAATGTATACATACATACATAATGCATGCGTGTGCATGCGTGCGTGCAAGTGTGCATAGAGAACTTTGAGTAATAAAGTCAGGCTGCTTCAGGTCCAGATCCATAGGGATAACCCCTATTCCCTATTCCTATCCTGTCTGGCAGTCCCAATATGGAGAACCCAAGAGCCTTCCTGCCCATGTTTCCCTGTGGGTGCCTGCCTTTCAACCAGATAGGCTCCCTAGACACTCCCAGCTGTCTGCCCTGTTAGGTCCTCTTGGAGATTCTGCAGTACTCGCTGCCTGCCTTCTTTGACCTTTCTATGTGCTATACCTGTACAAGATGCCATCCCGTCCATGGCTTTCCAGAACCCTGTAGCCCAGTATTATTAGTCTTGATGGCTTGATTACATCCAAGTTCTCAACCCACTTTGGAATGTCTATGGTTTACTTATTTTGCAGCTCTTCCATTTAATTTAAACAAGAGTGATGCTTTTTATGTAAAGTTTAAATAATATAGAACAGTCTGGAATACAGAAATAACCAGGCACACTGACTATTTCATAAACCTTCCTTCTGAATATTTCTCCATGAGATAGATGTGTAGGCTTATACATACATAAAGGTTATAGAACAGATAATGGACAGGGTGACACTGAGTTACTTTTAGATCGGTCCAATTTTATATGAATCTAATTTTTTAAAGTAACCAAAGTAGAACCAAAGGAATTATTACCAACTTTATAACATTTTTTTCCGCATTATATATTAGTTCATGAAAGACACTGTGGCATATGCCTTTAACCCCAACACTCAAGAGGCAGAGGCAAGAGGACCACTGCAAGTTTGAGGTCAGCCTGATCTACATAGTGAGTTTCAGGATAGCTAGAGCTATGTAGAGAGACCCTGTCTCCAAAACAAAACAACAAGAAGGTTAAGAATAAGATTGCTGGGGTGTATCCTAGTGGTACTTATCATCCATAGGTTCTGGGTTTGATCCTCAGTGCCACAGGGACAGACAGACACACAGACCCACACACAAGACTGCCCTCTAACTGTAATGATCACAGTTAGACTTTACTTCCACCTGCCTTTGATCATCCCCACCTTCTATACATTTTTAGGTATTACTATATCTTCAGTAATGTCTTTTAGATATTACTATATCTATTAGGGTTTTTAGTATTTGCAATCTGGCTTTATTGTTGCTGTTCAGTTTTAGTTCTGGATATAAAATAAGCCAATGTCAATAACAGACCTTTAATGTAGCTTCTACAACCCTGAATCTTCATTTCTACTTGGTCGGTTTTCATTAACCTGATTTTCTCAGGACAAGTTTACAGGCTCATTTTCATTTAAAACTATGGGCTGTATTTGCATTTCAACTTGACTGGACAAATATTCTTTGCTCACATTTTCATTCTCTCAATGACAGTGCACCAATATTTTCTGTTGTGGGCTGTCTTGACACTGTTTTAATTCTGATGTTAATTCTCTTCTCCAAGAGGGGTGGCCCTAGCAGTCGATCACATGGTCTGGATCTCATATGAACCTTCTCCCATGTACTGCCAATAAAGGCTAGAGCCTGTGACTAGGCAGTGGAGGGGAAGGCAGGAAGGGAGGCCTTGGAGAGTGGGGCGGGGCGGCAGGGAGAGAAGTGTGAGAAGGGAAGGAGAGGGGCTGAGGAAGAGGAAGAAGCAGAGATGGAACAGAACTGTGCAGCCAAGAGAAACTGTAGGTAGCAAAGGGTCTCATAGTTGAGGAGTAAGTTAGTATAGTGCTGGATCTGCCCAATCTAGGCTTATCACTTATAATAACTGGATTGTGTGGGGTTTGTACAGGATTACTGGGGTTGGGAATTACTGCAACCATTTTCTGACATTATTTGACCCTATAGAGACATCTGAAAGCAAGCGGAAGTTTGTGTTTCTTGTGTTCCTTGCTCTGGGCCAACTCTTTACACCTCATGTTTCAAGAATCATGTAGAATGCGCCTTTGCCTGTTATGCATCAATGTTCTCAGACCTACAGTTCTCAGGCCACTGTCATCTACAAAGTGAACTCTTCCCTCATTGCAGGAAAATTTTCTTCTCTTACATTAATAATAACTTTTCTGATATTCTAGAGAAAAGAAAGAGGATAACAGCTACAGGACAAGAATAGATAAGCATTCATCCAGGCTGCTTTGAGGAAGAGATGTCACTACTGACTAGATGGAGCAGGTTCTAGGCCGGTTTACTCTACTACTCTTACTAGGAATTAACCTATCGCTTATGAGTAGTTCTCCCAGAGAATAAAAGCAACCTGGGTTCCCTACAAATCATTGAACATCACCCACATAATCAGGAGGTAAAACTTTCTGAGCGATCACATCAAGCCTTTACTATCATCTACAGAGGAAGAACCATACTTACCAGAGAGATCTGTCCTGTCTGCCTGCTGTGCCTGCCTGCAGTGTGTCTGCCTGCAGTGTCTGCCTGCAGTGTGTCTGCCTGCAGTGTGCGCTGTGCTCTTTTTAATAGGACAGAGAACAGGGAATACAGACCTCTGCTGAAGGTGTGTCCTGCTTCTCAGAACACATGTCTTCTGGAAATGCCCTCTGAGTCTTCTTTACTGAAGATAGCTTTGCATCAGCTGCTTTCACAGTCTCAAAGCTGTCTACTTCATCCTTGGCAGGCACTTGCTGGTTATTTCCTTGAATAAATAAATAAATAAATTCAGTTTCTAGTATTTTTCCATTCATATTCTCCATAGTTAAATGTTTTTTCATTTAATTTAGTGAGATTTAGGCACAATTATTTTATAACCACAATTCTCCAAAAACTGACTTTGTTTACAAGTGAAAATATACTTATATAAAAGTTCTCCAATCTTTAAAGTGGGGGTGGGTCACTAACATCATTGTGTCATCATTTACAGTATTCCAGAGGAGGAAACCTGCTGTCCACCAACGGAGGAATGGAAAACTGTATAACGGGGCTACATTCAGCACTGCCAAAACCCAACACTTAACATTAGTTAAGATGATTTTTTTTTAAAGTGGGATAAAAATCCTGGTTAAAAGACACAGTCTGAGGAAACTTTATACTAAATGAAGTAAGCCAGGCAAAAAGGGACACTTAATGTAGTCACAATCAGACAAAGAAGATAGTGAGAGGGAGCCACTGGTATTTAATCTACTACTTAGTAGGCACAGAGCCACTGATGGGGACACCCTAATGGAAGACAGAGGGTATGGTTGTCCAGCCACTCGAGTTATAGTGCATGTTCCTTTCAGGGACCCCAACTATTTTTATACACCAGAATAGTCTTTATGGAATAGTCAAAATTCCATTGAAGGACTGTGCCAAATGCATAAAGCTCTTTAGAATTAGCTTAGAGCTTTCCAGACCTTCGCTTCAGTATCAACAAGTGACAGTAATGAGATTTGCATGGTTTGAACTGGGCCTCGGTCCCCAGACTGGCTACTGGGAGGGGCAGTGAGATACTTAGGGGGTAGGCCTCCTGGGAGGGGCTCAGATCACTGGAGTGTGCCCTCAAAGTGGGTCCTGAGACTCGATCTCCTCCCCCTACACTTGCTTTTCTGGCCCCTGATGTGGGTGTATTCTTCTGAGGCATGCTTTCTACCTTGCTGGCTGAACCCCAATCAGATGCTAAGACAGCAGCCACTTGACTCTGGAGTAGAAGCTCCTGAACTTTGCCCTAAGTAAATCTTTCTCTGCAAGTCCACTGTTTAAGAGATGCTTCACTGCAGTAACATGACGCTAGCCAACAAGTACTAGCAGCTTAATGCTAAGATCAAAGCCTGGCTGGTATTGTAGCACACGCCTGTAACTGCAGCACTCAGGATGCTGAACCGGGTGGGTCTCTGTGATCTGCGTCAGTCTAAACAAAGAAACAGAGTTTCCCCAACAGATACAGGAATGAGCCAATATATTGGTGAGGGAAAAGGGAAGAGGCGAGGACGAGGTAGTGCAGGCCCTTCTGCCAGAGGCTGAGGCATCCACTAGGCTATACCGATGACTTCCTCCTTCTGTCAATGGCATCTGTCACATAGAAAGCGGCTGTACTTCTTTCCATAAGCGATGCTATTAAAGAAGCAAGGCCAGGGAACAGGAGATGCTGCAGCTATTAGAAAAGTTGGTGGAACTGCATGATGGTGGCGCACGCCTTTAATCCAAGCACCAGAAGGTAGAGGCAGGCGGATCTCTGAGTTCAAGACCAGCCTGGTCTATAGTGAGTTCTAGGACAGCCGGGGCTACACAGAGAAACCCTGTCCCAAAAAAACCAAGAATAAAAAAGATTTAAGAAACAATAAAAAAAAAAAAAAGAAGAAGAAGAAGAAAAGTTGGCATAGATCTGTTTAGTTAGGAACCTTGTATAGGGTGACTACTTTTTTTTTTTTTTTTTAACAAAAAGCTTAAAGCTGAGAACAAATAATTAGAAATATATCAGTATCCTCCCAGCAGTGACATATGATAGTAACACCCCACTCGGTTCTAAACTTGAAATACTTAGCTGCAGCATTCTATAAAACAGGTGCCTTGTGTTAAAACTTGCGTTTGAATTTCAATATTTATGCCTTTGCTAAATTGTGCACCAATGCACTCGGCTCCCACAATTAAAATCAAAGGTCACAGCTGGGCACGAAAGCTTTTCCCCTGTGGACTAGGGAGGATGACTGAACAGTCCTGTGGTAAATCACACAAGAATCTGAAGAGAGAGAAAGAAAGAGATGGGGAGAGGGAGAAGAAGGGGAGGGGATAGCACCACAACGCTCTTAAGGTTACAGGGGAGACCAAATCTCACTGGGAATAGACAAGACACCAAAGGAGAACCACCATCATGGAGGGACCAAGATTACCATGTTTCCTGGAAACTTCTGGCAAGTCTGACTGAGGGTACTGAGGTGGGGTTTTGGGCAAAGTACTTTCAGGTGGCTTCTTAGAAGTCTTCTGTGGACAGGGCTCTTGTTCTTTGAGCTCAGCCACATTTTCTGAAAGGTTAATGTCAGTTTCCTTAGGAAACATACATGTCTGCACTCCCTCCTTCATACTACATTCTGAAGAAGTATTATTGACAACTGTGTTTTTCAGTGAGCTTTCCTCTTTGCTCAGTACATTTTTGGGAAGGGTTAAATTCTTCTGCAAGCTGCCATTCACGCCACTGGAGTATCTGAGGCTGACCCAGTTCTCACTGAGGACATTAGTGCAAATGTCTTGCTTGGCCGCAGACAGGGAGCTTGCCAGGGTCACAGTCTGCTTCTCCTCAGTGGTAATGTTGGCACTGCTGGCCATAGACGCACTGGGTTTCTGTTTGCTGTAGTAGAAGGAGCACTTATGCTTCTTCTGAGAATGACTATAGGTGGCTGGGCTCCTCTTGGCAGCATTCTGGAGCCTGTTCAGGGGTGGGCCCACCGGAAGGCAGCTCTTCCCTCTGCCTTTATCAGATGGGCTGTATGTGTCGAGGAAGTTCTTGCAAGTGCTTCTGAATATAAGAAGAAATACATTTAGTATGCATGCAAAGTAAACCAAATTTCACTTCTGTTTCTAATACACAAGGCTGGGAGCAACTGGTGCCAGGCACTGAGTGGTTCAGCTTCCCCCACCTTTCAAAGCCCCATGAGTTTTCTATTGACGAGGCCACCCATGAACCACGCCCTCACACTAAGACTGTCTAAGAAAATAATGCAGCTGTTCGCACTAGCTACAAAAGTGGGATAAAAACCGCTATTACCATGAGAGGAATCAAAAATGAGCAGTCTGAGCCTACCCTCAGCACACGGGGGAGGCTACTTACTTGTGAGAATGGGAGCTGATCATATCCACCGGATCACCATTCTGTTGGGAAGAGGAGCTGCCATTTTGCCTCTGTCTTGTTTTCATGAATTCCATCAAAATGTACTGTGCTTGTTGGAAGGCTATTAAAATCACACCCAGCAAGGACAAACTGGGGAGGAAACAATGCCACTCATTACTGCACGGCTCTTAACAGAACGAAGAAGACTCACCATAAGCCAGGCAGAGTAGAACATGGCTGCAATTCTAGCTACTACTCTGAAGCTGAGGCAGGAGGATTGCTTGAGTCCAGTTTGGGCAACATAATGAGACTATTTCAAAAACAAAAACAAAACAACAATAAACAAACAAAAAATACCCCAAAACCTAAAACAAAGACTTTTTTCCATTACAGAACAGTGGTAAATGAATACCAGAAAACAGTTACAGATATGATGATACATTTCAATAAATATATTAAATGATGTAATTTTTGATATTTCCTAAAGATTAAAAAAGCACTCAGTTTTTTTAAATGTGCATATTCATAAGGTTGATATGACAATTCAATGTTTAAAAGTATTTTCCAAATAAAATTACTGTTAAGGGAATCATTGTGGTCTTGTAATGTCTAATAGTCACTGGGCTGAGCTAGTAAGACTATTAGCTCTCAGACCTGCCACTGTGGCTGCCAAGAAGGCATGTGGAACACAACCATGAACTACACGTCAGGTCCTACAGCCCTCTCAGGCAGTTCCCTAAAATCTTACTACAGACTCTGCTACTGCCTTTTCTTTGATCATATGCCAGGGCTCAAAGCAATAAAACTGCCTGCCCATTCTTACACTCAGGCACTTCGTATTTCCAAGTAGTCTGCAACATGACTTTACTACTCTGCCTGAAAAGGAGGATGGGAAAGGTAGTTGTTTACCTCACAAAGAAGACAGTAAGCCTCCAAAAGGACTCCTCCCAGCTGGGACCCGGAACCACCTCCGCACACAAGGGCAGCATGTGGTGAGGGAGGGTCACATTGAGTGTGAAATGGAATTCTAGGTCTGCTGCAGTGACCAGTGTCAGCTCACGGATGACCCAGGAAGAGGTAAAGTCCGGAGTAAACCTGGGGAAAGTGGCTCCATCATTTACTGATTTCCAGGGCGAGTGGCTCGTTGTTATGAGTATTTATTGGTTTTAATTCTCACTACAAAGCAGAATAAGAATAGAAGCCAAACATAGGCCCACAAAGCAATACTCAGGGCTGGGGAGATGGCTCAGTGGTCAACAGCACTGGCTGCTCTTCCAGAGGACCTGGGTCCCACTCCCCAGCACACACATGGTGGCTCACAACTGTCCAACTTTAGTTCTGGTGAATCAGACACCTTCTTCCAGCCTCCTTAGGTACCAAGCACTCACTTGGGTCATAGACACACATGCAGACAAAACGCCCACACAAAAATTATTTCTTGAAAATTAAAAAACCCAAATATTCATATAGCAGCCTAAGATGTCTTACTAATGGGCTGGGTATGTCCCCAGTGGTGCACCATGAACCGAACCCCAGCACTTACACGATACTGATGTCTCGAGATGTGTTTGGGCTGAGTGAAAACGGATGGCAATCCAGCACTTCAAATCCATAACCCTGGCAGTTATATCCATTGATTTTCAGGGATGTCACAGTTATGGGAAGAGGTCCGACATTCTCAACTTTGAAGTTCTTTGTAATAGATAAAATCTGCTTGCTGTCTTTCAGTTCTAGTGAGCAACAAGGCATTTTAGTTAGTATATGTAAACTTCAAAACTAACTTCAATAATTTACTGAATCAAAACATTACAAAAGTGTGAAAAGCTGAACATAGCTCAAAGACTATGTTCTACCTTGTTTGTAGAATAGTTTCTTATTTTATCATCTCTAGATTTTGCTCTACAAGGAGGAAACAACAAAAATACAGAAGTCCAGATTCTTCTTAAGTGAAACGTGCATGTTTTCTTCTCCCGAGAGCCAAAGTTTGGATTTACTGAAATGTATCACGTACCCTGTGACCCTGGAACTTTCATTTATATTGAACCAGGGATGAGATATGAGACAGGGTCTCATGTATCCCAGGTTGGCCTCAAACTTGCTATGTAGTAGCCAGAGATGGCCTTAAACTTCTGAACTTCCTGCCTCTACTTCCCCAGTCCTGGGATTATAGCTGTGTCCGACCATCCCAGGATTTACATACACTTTTGCTTTAACATCACAGTTACCACAGTTCAGATATGATATCAAACCTCTGGAAATAAGTGAAAGCATATTTTATATTGGGAGTTTTGGGAAAGAGTCAACAACTTAAAATGTAACTGTAAAGTTATTAACACAATCTAACTAGTTCTATGGTTTCTGCATCAATCCTTAATTCAGTCACTCAAGAAAACTCTAAGTTATTCAATGAATGAAAAAGCCTGGGTTGCAGTGCCAAGCCTGTGAACTTACGTCGATGACAATCCATCAGGGTGGACTCAGGCACCTTAAATCGGAGAGAGCCTCCTGCACCAGGAAGTCTTCCCCCCACCTTCAAGAGCTCTTGTGCTCCAAATCCTTCCACACCAACCATGTCGACGACAGTCAAGTTATTCCTACAGGGAAGGGAAACCCAGCAGCATCACCCCAGGCCTAAGTCAAACACATCCTGGACACAGAAAGAGACTCAACTTACCTGGCACTACTCCTAGCCAGCAACAATCTCTTACAAGTGTGGCATCTCCTGCCTCTCACAGACTAAGATGCCTCCAGGAATGAATGCTAGTCCAGTGTACTCAGCCAACTGGCAGCAGAAGGGCACCAGTGCCAGTTCAGGTTTCTGACAAACTGACATTGGAGTGATGGCCATACACCAAGATACAAAATAAAGTGGCAGACCCAGATGCTAACAAATTTGACAAAATGATAAAACTATAGAGTAAATTAAGTTTTCATAGTGATTGTGATGAGAAGAAATACTGCCTTATGAGATGACCCTAGAAATTAGACTCTCCAAAAATCACCTCACAACTTACATATAACTAGTCAGATTCTTATTAATGCAGTGGTACAGACTAGAACTTATCATTTTATTAACGGACACCATGCTTGCTAAGATGAAATGTTACGTAGAAAGTTTAAAGGATACATACAAGACTGAATTTCCAGCACCAGGATGGCAATGCTACAGAAGCAGAGGGAATTTATCTATACATCTAATTATGCAAAATGTTCTGAAATATGTTTATATCTCTGAAGTTTGGTTAGCAATGTAAAAGTCTTTAATGATAAATTAATGATTTATAAGAAATACTGTATCAATAAAGAAACCATCAAAAGTAAATGAACCACTATAAAAACCTTAACTTTAAAGTCTAGGTAAGCAAGCTTACTTAGATGCTGTATGAACCCATTCTTCAGGAACAGGTTTTAAACGAAGCATGCGACTCCACAGGAAGCTCGGGAGTCTCTTGGGTCAGAGCTTATAAGCACAAATGCTCTGGTCTTTACTTTAGCATATTTTCTTTTTAGTCTCATTGGGCTACAGAACTAACACTGGTATATTAAAGGAAGCCTCCAGTAAACTTTGTGCAATTGGTCTGATCCTAGCAACGTCACTGAAAAGTAACTAAAGTGTTATTTATCCAAAGTTACATCTGGGTTAGGCTCACCACTGTAGAGTGCTTCCCTTAGGTCTAAACTGGAACTTTCGCAAGAAGACTCTCATAAAGACTACCCAGGATGGGAAAGTAAAGAATGAAATGCAGTTGTCCTGCTTAAGGCAGCAAGCAGTAACTGTCATCCAAGAAAAAAAGAAATGAGCCAGTGGGCCCACCCAATGAGGCACTTTCTCCACTCCTTGGGGCTACAGAGCTTAGAGGTGGGCGGTCCAAATCTACTCATGGGAGAGTCTACAGCAGTGTTGCAATTATCTTTATTGCTAGAGACACAGAAGTAAACGTGTGCGTGCCTGTGGGTAGGACTGTTCTGCCTGTGGGGAATGTATCTGACTAGGGGTGAGCTGCTAGCTCACTAGGGGACGGACGTAAGGACAAGGATTAAACGAGGGCCCCCTCTTCAGCCCCCACCTCTTCCTAGCCTACCACACAGCCCCATCACTACACTCTGAGAAGTGTCAACGCTCAGTGAGAAAGAGACACACCTACCTGATCAGGATGAGGGAGGTGACTTTCCCATAGCCTGCTGGTGTGAACACAACACCAACCCTTCTCATTTCCAAAGGCTGCAAGTGCACATGCAGAGCGCCCAAACTGGACTCCTCAGAGGGTTCACCCTGCAGTCGCAGAGGACACCATTAAGCATCTCAAGCCCGCAGAGTGGGCTTCCGGTCACTAAGCACACCCGTTAAGAGCTTGACTACATTCATCCTCACCAACCGATTTGCTTTCCACTGCTTGAACGTGTGCTGGGAACAGAATTCAAGGCCTTCTACATGCTAGACAAGGCTAATGAGCCACTGAGCTCCACCCGTTCTCTCAACCTAGCTGTACTTGCTTGTTCTGAAGCCTTCAAGCTGACAAATACTTCCTATACAATCTAGCAGGATATTGCAAAGTGGATTTCTCTCCTGGCTTAGAAGGAAGTTGGAGTTAGAAGCCTTCTATACCAAATGACTTGACTATGTAACAGTAATCAAAAAAGACTTTTTCTGCTCAATTCCATAGCAATTGAACAAGATCCCCCACCCATGTCAGACAAGCATAGATTGTCTTTAATAGAGAATTTATGTTTCATAGAAACCATCTATAGAAACTAGATTCTCTAGGTAGGAGACAGACTACTTTTTATTCACATTTGCCTTTACCCTCTAGTATTCCTCTGAATCAATATCGTGTTTTAGCACTTATAGGTAAGAGTGTTTTATGAAAATTTTCTGCTGCTTCATCCAGCTCATGAACAGTGATTGGGTTTGACAGGTCTAATAGAGCTGACAGGTCTGCATAGTAACATTCTCTAGCCTTCAAGCCTCTGCGCTACCTTGGAGAACACTGGGTCCATCCATTAAAACTGTGAACCCCAAGAGAGAAAACCTTGCTTTATAAATGTAAACAGTGAACTAAACACTGCCACTCTTCAGTATTAAATCTGTAATATTAATAGCAGCAGCAGTCTAGTAAGTGTTCTTCTATGCCAGGCACTGGATTATTTCACCCACATAAAACACCAGGCAATCTATTTTATAAACCTTACTGAATATTCAAATTTTGTTATGAAGGTCAAAGATGGGATGAAACAGCTGCCCCAAATCACGAAGGTCGGCAGAGTCGAGCCTGCGCCAGCCAGCTCCACACATCTGAACAAAAGGACAGAGTCGAGCCTGTGCCAGCCAGCTCCACACATCTGAACAAAAGGACAGAGTCGAGCCTGCGCTAGCCAGCTCCACACATCTGAACAAAAGGACAGAGTCGAGCCTGCGCTAGCCAGCTCCACACATCTGAACAAAAGGACAGAGTCGAGCCTGTGCCAGCCAGCTCCACACATCTGAA
The DNA here is from genome assembly GCA_028551405.1 of Uromys caudimaculatus. NCBI lineage: Eukaryota > Metazoa > Chordata > Mammalia > Rodentia > Muridae > Uromys > Uromys caudimaculatus. The sequence goes on from CM052704.1 coordinate 61,402,368, forward strand.
CAAAGACGATAGCTTCTACAAGCAAGTCATAAGCAAGTTGTAATGTCAAAGGCCCCCTTTTTATATAAAAATAGTTTTAAGCTTTTTAAAATATTTTTTATTTATGTGCATATATGTTTGTCCTCTTGTCTGTATATGCACCACTTATGTCCAGGCACCTGTGGAGCTCTGGTGAAGCCATCAAAACCCCTTGGACTATAGTTACAAGCAGTGTGTACCACCATGGAGCTACGAGGAACTAAGCCTGGGTTCTCTGCAAGAGGAGACAAGTGCTCTTAACTGAGTCATATCTCCAGCCTCATGAAAAAGAGTTTTAACAATCTCCAGTTAAAATTTCAGCTTTCTGTTGTTGTTGTTGTTGTTGTTGTTGTTGTTGTTAATGCAGTAAGTTAACAAAGATTATTCCTCCCACCATTATTTCTCAGGGGAGAGAAAAACCCTCCAGTAGCCAATACAACCATTATCTAGATGAGTTACTCAATTTGGTCAAATCTGGAAAAAATAATTGAGACATAAAATAAATTGCATTTTTTTCAATTTACAAATGACTTACTAATGCAGTGCATTTCTCAGTATTCTGAACTAATTCTCTTCATCACCCTGGACACTCCCTGGGAAGGAGAAGCAGGGGAGCCATGGAGAACGAGTGACCCCCTGCACCTTGGCACAGGGCTCTGCCCCTCCAGTGCTGAGAGGATGCTGACAAGTCCCTCCTGCAAGTGTATTTAAGCCCCGCCTGCTCTGAGTCATCCCAGTGAACCTTGCGGGCTGCCTGCGGCCTCCCTCCTGCTCTTCTCCATTTGCTGTATCAAGTGTAGTTTCTAGAGGAATTCGAGTGGAGACCCTGGTGTGTGGTTATGTACATTCTTCTCTTAGTTGCTTTAACACACAAGATGCACACTCTACCACTGAATGGAGACTACGAATTGAAGTTGCTAGGGCCACTGGCACACAACAACCTCATCATATGACATTTTGACTCCTGCTCCTAGTGTTTAAAAAGGCATCATGACGGCCTAGAGACCCTAAGAATTTTAAAGAAACTTTTTCGGTGTAGGGCCTGAGTATCACAGGAATCTGCTGATTATTCAAATTATTAAGACATGTGAAAACTTTTTGTTTGTTTGCTTGCCTTTTCAGACAAGATCTCTCTCCACATAGCCCTGGTTGTTCTGGAACTCACTATGTAGACCAAGCTGGTCTTGAACTTGCAGAGATCTGCCTCCCAAGTGCTGGGATCAAAGGTGTGTACTACCTCACCTGGGGCACATTAAGAATATTTTTAAAATGTATCTCCTTTTTCCTTACAATGCACTAAAAAGGAACGTGAAAGGACCAAGGGATTTTAAGAGATTTATAAATTAATTCTTAGATTTCTAGTTGTATTTTGTTTTGTTTTTACACAGTTCTGATTCAGTTGGTATTTCCTCTTGTGCATGAGTCTAATCCATCACATGAAAATGATGCACAGGCTAAACTAATCCTGTAGCACTATGTAATAAAAAACAAACAACCCATGCTACATATGCCTCCTGCCCAGAAAAGGAAAATAAGAGTTGACCTAGAACATACAGACACCAGAACATGAGGTGCTAAGACCAACTGTTTCTGCAGCTAGCAAGACAGTGTTTTCAATGTCTGAAAATGTCCTACCTGGTAAGGGCAAGCTTTGGTGAGCTGGAATTCACCAGTTGAGAGATTAACCATCTGCATATCTGTGCCAAACCTATAAACAAAACCAAAAACTCCAGTGTTCAAACCAGCATTGACATCATCAATAGAGTAACACATACGTGCTCAGATGCTTACTCTCACACGACCTCATCCTACAGCTGATCTACCTCAGCCCTCTCTACACCTACCTACAACTATAAGTGCTAGGTAAGTATTACTCAATGAATGACAAAGGCAGCCCGGAATACAAAAACCCCACAGCAACAGAGATCTACATAGAAAACAGTACTGTTGCATCCACTTGGCTTACTATGAGAGTAAGCTGCTCTCAACCAATGGCAGCTTTATGCCCGTGAGAGCTAGCAGTATCTGGACACATTGGTTGACATGGCGGGTGAAGTCTTGCTGGCCCCAAGTGAGCAGAAACCAGCGAAAGTACTGAAGGCCCTCTAGTACTGTTTGGTCCCTGCTTCCTCTAAAAGGCAGCATCTGGGATGAAGTGTCAACAGGGCAAAAGCTGAGAAATACCAAGGTCAAGTTGGCCACCAGTTTTCCTAACCAAGAGAAGGGACATCCCAAAAACACCTACAACTCCATTCTGGTGAGGTGCTGAAGGCAGAGCTAATGCTTCACCCGCCATCTCACCCTGCTGACCGCTATACTCATCTCGTTTCTTGTTCATGAGATAGGTATTCCACTCTGTTGTCCAAGCTGGTCTCAAACTCACGACCTTCCCATCTCAGCCTCTTAAGTAGTAGGATTACAGGCAGGCACCCTGTACCTGTCTTTAAACTCACGTCCTGTGCTTCCAAAGATCATCTTAACTTAAAAGAGTCTCAATTTTAGAAGTATATATATATATCATATATATATATGATATATATATATATATATGATAGTTTCTTTAGTTCAAGAAGAAAATGTTTCATTGGATGATGGACCAGGCACAGTGACAATGAAGGTGTCACACAAAACAATGCCAAGATTTCCATCAAGCCACACGACTCAAGAGACTAGTCTCCCAGGTGCTTAGGTCGATGGGTTCACACTGTGTACTACCACACAAAGCACGGGAGAAAGGGGTGCAGGACCTTTTATAACTGAGTCTTAGCAGTGATTCCCAAAGGCCTGCGCAGGGATCTTCCTACCATTTGTGCAGCAGGCGCACTGCGGCTTCAGGTCTCGGGTACAGGGAGAGAGGCAGCAACTGCAGGGAGGCAGGCTGAGGAGACGGGTTCCTCACCACAAAGTACTTCACCTAGATTTGAGGAGAGAAGGGTTAACATGGCAAAGAACATACTATCCTCTTAAAGTATTCCTGCCAGAAGAGCATAGCCTGAATCTCACCAAGAGAGCCAACACACAGCTTACAAAGTAAACAGCCTGAAATTTTCCAAACACTCTTGTGGGAGCACAGCATGTGCTTCTCCGTTCAGCCCTAGCACTAGGTGTTGAGGTTGGGTGGGCGAGACCATGAGAAAATAGACAGGCCAGACCCAGGAAGAGTAAAGCAGGAGGGCAGTGGACTGAGATCCTGGACTGCATCTGAGGCAGAGGGGGAAAAGCAAATCCCTGTCAGGTCCAGACAGTGAGTTCAGTAGAAAGCCTTGCATACAAGAATGCAGATTAGTTTTACTGCATCAAGATAAATGTTTCATTTTCTATTCTGGTTATACTAGCAAAGGCCTGTTCTTGAACAATTCAGTCAGTTAGAGGAGGGACAGCCCAATGTCTGACACTCAGTGGCTCACCTAACTACACATTTGTCAGGAGAGGAGGAATGACCAGGACAGTGCGGCACACTAAACACTGAGGACTCTTGGGATAAAGACGCTTGTCACCAAGCCTCATACAGCGAGTTCAAAACCTAGAACCCACATGGTAAAAAGACAGAATTTACTCCTGAGAGTAGTCCTCTGATGGCCACTGGATACTCATGCATGCACAGTTAAATAAACAAACATTAAGAAGTAATGAATCCTGTAAGGGGCAGTTGGGAATTCCTTCTTGAACTTAAAAGTTAAGCTAAAATAGCAGCAAAGGAGCCTCAGTGAGCACAAGGGCGCTGTGCTCCGTGACTTACTATTCAGTGAGCACAAGGGCGCTGTGCTCCGTGACTTACTATTCGGTGTCCTTAGTGTGTTCCCTTGGCCTTTTCCTGTCACCCAGACTAGGTGAGACTAGTACATGAGAGAGAAAGTCAGCTTGCTAAAGATGAGTCAACAGCCCAGGTGCCATCACAGAGCAACCTGGCTCCCTCTAGATTTCCTTCAGCTGAGGATCCTCTGCGACACAGAAACCTATTTCAGGTGGTGTGGACCAAGAGTCTCTCTACTGCCAGCTGTTGAATACTCGCTCATCTGAAACACTGTCTTACAAAGTTCATATCCAGTTAATATCTTTTTGTTCAAGGGCTGTGAACTTTGCTCCTCTTCTTGTCCCTGTGACATCCCTACTCAGAGTCCCAGTGGTATTCCTGTGTGAATTTCAATTAATTTCTTCTAAAACAAATCTCCAGGTATAGACCTGAAAGCCCCAGGCCTGGGCGTCACTGACAAAGGAGCTCCAGCCACACTATCCTTACCACGCTGCTCCTGAGGGCGGTGGCACTGAAGTTCAACACAAGGCCAGGCTCCAGGACCACACGAGGCAAAAAGGAAACGAATGGCTCTGTCTCCTTGGATTTCTTTGCAAATGCAAACTGAGACATTCCCAAAACATTTCTTCTGTGTAATTGACAAAGAAAAAAAGAATAGTCATAATAAGTGCTTATGAAAAACAACCTTGACATTTAGGGGAAAAAGAAGACGAAAATGCTAAATGCCCCCTAAAAGAAACAGAACTCTTGGGAAATGGCTTTTGGTAGAATTTGGAAAGACAGAGTGTACAACTGATCCTAGAGGTTGGTGATGTCATCCTGAGCTGAGCACATCAGCACCCGAGCATTAAACACATGCACATGCGCACATAAGCACACACTCAAACAGAAAGCCTGTTCTGCTGGGAAGCAAGCAAGTGTTCAGAGAACGACTGTTATTTTGGCACCACATCAAAGAGACACACAAGCTACCCTGAAGGACAGTTACAGTGAATTTGGAATTCGTCATCAAAACTAATAAATATGGGGCAGAGGAGCAGGTCTGTTAAGAGTGCGTGCTGAGTGTTAAGAACTGAGTTTGGATTCTCAGCAGCCACAAAAGCTGCTGGGCACGATGCAAGCACACCTGGGGCTCAGAGTACCAAAAATGATGAGCTCTAAGTTCAGTGAGAGACTGTCTCAAGGGGAAAAGGTGGCGAGAGACAGAGGACACTGCCACAACCTCAAGTTCCTGCATATGTGAGCAAGTGTGTACACACATACTCTCACACACACCCCACTCACAAACTGACAAATGATGACAGAAATAAAGCACATGTACATTGCAAACTATAGTGATGCTCCAAGGTGGCTTTAAAAGCACAGTGTGTGGTAACAAAGGAGGCCCACAGGAACTAATTCTGGGTCTTCCCATTTCAGCCACTATCTCCTAAGACACAGCTTGTCCATGAACGCTACAACCATGGTGCAGTCTTAGGGACCAGCAAGTTTATATGATCAGACCACTGAATTGCCAAATGCATCACCTAAAGCAAATGATTTAACTTAACGATGCTAACTAACCACGACACAAAATGACGTCTGTGTGACTTCCAGATGTGACGCAGTCATAACAACACATCACCAGGAACTCGGTAGTCTTGTTAAAATAGATGTAAACTTGAGAAATCCCAGTGTGGGATTTTCTAAGACAACCGGCCTAGACCCAAAAGTTTGTCAATATGATAAAAACTGAAGACAGATGAGGCTCTACTCTATAGGCTACAGAAACAGAACAAGAGGGTGTAGCACTGAATGATCCTCATTAAACAAGGAAAAGGGGGGCTGCACGACCTGCAACAGGTATTATAGGCCAACTAGGGGACTTTAGTATGAACTATATATATTATTGTCCAACTGCTGCTTGCAGTGGTAACGTTACACATACAGTCCTTTTCTAATGAAGTACCGACAGGCTCAGTGTGATGGCTAGAGAGACTTCCCCAATATGGAACTAAGGGCTCAAGGATGACATTCACTGCTTATTTTCAAACAACTCAGAAAAAAAAAAAAAATCAAAGATCAATGAACATGTGCATATGCATAAACACAGAACTAATATAGAAAACTGCAAAGTTTTAACAGCTGATGAGGAACAGCTGAGGAACATCTACTGGGCTGCCCTGCCAGGGCTTCCAAGGCTTGCCAGCTTGTCCAGTCACTAGCAGTCCGGAGCATAACGGACTATGGAGGGTTACCCTCTCTGCTGACCAGGAGCGCACCTGCAAACATCGCCATTTTTATATCTCTTCCATCTTTCATACAGCTTATTTGCAAGTTCGGAATCCACGTCCCAGGTAGACCGATCCAGAGAAAGGCTTCTTTCCCAATTAGGAGTTTCTAAAAATTAGATCAAATTCAAGACTTAGATTTACAAAGTACAATTAAGTTAGTAAGGAACGCCAAGAGCTGACCAAACTTCACAAACTACGAGGGCTGTGGAGAGGATAACGCCTGTCGCTTCTCCCCAAAGCCCTGCTAACTCAATGGCACATGATAACATCAAATTAAACAAGCATGTAAAAAAACAAAACTAAAGCGAATCATGTGAAGGCAATAACGTAAAAGACACATGGCTCATGGTACAGCCTGAGACAAATCAAAAGTATGCTTGCAGCATTTTCAACAGCGTGGACCTAAAGCGCACAGCTGCACCCATGGAGACACCGTTTGCCAGCTGCATCTTGCAGGGCACTGTGTAGGTCGGGGTGTGGAGGGACAATCAGTGGCTCTCAGACGCGGGCACAGGCCAGGGGGTCGGTCCTCTACAATGCATGTTCACCAACTGGTCTATGATTGCTTCACCTCCATACTCTGCCCTAGCCTGTCTCCACTAACTGGGGTGCTGGGGAGAAAAAGGGGGTTCTCCCAAAGGTAAGTCTGTACTATAAAACTCTCCTTACATCAGAAATCTCAGTAAGTCAAAATAAAAATAAAAATAAACCAAAACCCAGGAACAACTTCCAACTCAGTATCCAGGTCTCGCGCCACACTCGGCCTGCGGATGCAGAGCCCTAGGACCCAAGTCTGCGGATGGAATTCGCAATGACTGACTCTATCAGCTTTCAGATAAGAATCCCAGCCTCCCAGGATTTCCTGGTGATGAGGCCTTTACGATCAAACAAGATTACTTTGTAATCTCTCACAAAAGCACAAGCTACGTAAGCTCCGAGGACCCCAGGTGAGCCTGGAGGGTCACCGACAACTTCAGGTCATTCTGTCAGTGATCATGTTCTCTCGGCATCCAGTATGATGCAATCGCTTTAACAGAATTAATTATTAATTAATTCCATCTCCAAATGCTAATTTCTATCCTGCTTTCCATTCCCCCCAAACTGCAGTGCTACAGAAACCCTAAAGCAAACCACTTACCTGTTTTTGACTTTCCCATGAAATAATGCATGCCACAATGTGCTAGCACTGCAAAACCCAGACTCCCTTCCTAGATTGAAAAGTAATATATAAATAACTTAAGACACAACACAGCATAAAAATCCTAAACACTAAAATACAAAACAGACATTGGCCTCTACCTCAGTGGACTCCCCTTTAACCAGAAGCCAGACAACTAAGAAGCATTTCTTTGTTCCTTTGTCAGCTCAGAGGTGTCTGCACTGAGCCTCACAGGGTCATGACCTCTGGACAATCATCAATGTCTACAATAACAACTTACAGTGGCTTCTGTACAACCGTCAGTGACTAGACCCACAAGACACCAAGCTATCATATGAATTAGACTCAGAACGTTTCTGGTGGTTTGGGGTTCTGTTTGTCTGTAACTCTACTCTAATCCTCTAGACAGGGTATACCGATCTCTGCTAACCTGCAGCTACCCCTCCTCAGGTCTGGGGAGTATTTACTCTATGCTCTACTCCCATATGCTCCTGAAGCCTGCCTCCTGCTTCATCTCTTAGTCACTGCTTTTATATGCATTGCTTGACTGGAAATGGGTATTTTCTAAGAAATCCCTCCTGCTGAAAATGTGACTGAATGAATGACTCTCACACTCTTGCTGAACTGGGTGTGTAAAGTCCGACCTTCACACCCTCAGCTAAGTGTGAGGCATTTCTAACTATGAAACACCAACACTAATAAGTGAGAAAAGAACCATAAAGATGATTGCATGAATGTCTCATTGTGAAAAAATCAGAACTCAGTGTTATACAGAATAGCTTGGCTCAAAGGAAGCAATAACTGAATGAAAATAAACATTAAGAAAAAAAGAGACATGCTTAAAAATAATCTAAGTTGAACACAATTTGCCCAGATTTTAGGAAGAATTGTATCATGAACCTTTCAGGACTTAGACTGAACAACTAGAACCACTTAAATCAATTTAAACACTGGATAAACTGATTTAAACTGAAGTCCCTACAAATATGTATTACAAGTTCAAGGGTGCTTTCTAAGGTAAGCAAACGTTATTTCCCAGCTTTGGGCAGTGGGAGACAGGAGCGTCCGCCTGGCAAACACAGAGTCCTGTGCATGTCTTCCGCAGCACGGTGCGTGCTCTCCGCAGCAGAGAGAGAGAAGTGAGGCTGATCAGACTTTGGCTGATGACTTATTTTGTTAAATAATCACTACTTCCTGAGAAATAACCTTTCTAAATCAAGACCTCACATCTAAGTAAGTCCACAATCTAAGACTGGCTTGGGGATGTCTTACATTTCTTAGATAGCCTTAAAGAACTTAGCACAGGGGGCACAAGGCAACTCTGACTGCTAAATGACACTATAGCACACGGCACTGGGCACAATACCTTGGTTGGGGCCGAGAAAATCTGCAGAGGAATTGCAAAAACGGCACCTGTGTTTGTAGTCAGAAATACATTGGTGAACAGGTTTAGGACAATGCCTTTAACAGCAAGTTTCAGAGAAAATATATTCCAGCAGCCTGGGGGTAGGAATAAAGGGCCATGGAACCCCAGAACCTACAAAGGAAAGAAGCAGAAGGTACTTTCTGTACTCGCTATGACTAAAATCATTATAGTACAATGCTAAATTTATATAGTCTAGAAATTAGAAATTTATTCCATTTGTTACAGATCAAATATTTATGATTTTAAACAAAGTTTATTTTTTTAATAGACAGTATCTTAAATGTCACAGCAGAAATCTTAAAGTACTTTGTCAAACCACATATTTTAATCATAAACACTGCTTATACTGAAAGAGGGAGAGTACAGATAGCCACAACTGAACTCCTAAAAGCAACTCTGAAATGGTAAAAAGAAACTGTATTTGCTTTAAAATTTTAACATCAGAATTAGGTGCTACAGATACTTGTTTCATAGCATGATATTAAACAAAGCTTAAAATAGGCTACAGGTTGAAGAAAAGGGACTGTGTATACCTTTAAAATGTGCTTGGTCTCCTTGGAAACAAACACATCTTTTAATACAATGCTCTGGTCAAAATGGCTGCGGTACCATATTGACCACACTCCTGTTGCAGTCTCGTGACTCTCTATGTGAAACTGGGCTGTCGAGGCGTCCACTCTGAAATACCTGTGAAGAAAAGGCATGCATGTGACCAGCCCTGCATGCAGCACTGCTGTCTGCCCTCTATGGAGCCTGCAAACGAGGAAATGGGAGCTGAAAATACCCTTGTAGGAAACATTACCAGCAGCATCTCCTTCAGCCTCCTGGCTCGCCCACAGAGCAGTGTAGGCAAGGCTGAGGTGAACTGACCGTGACTAGGGCAAAAAACGAGGATCCAAATACAACTCAGGAAATACCACAGGAGCAATGTCTTCTGATTATTTGGTTCAACCCCCACCCCCACCCCAATGAATCATTTAGCCTCTCCATTTTGCTACAAATACAAAAGCCATCTGTGCTAGGTATGCTGACACAAGGAGATGCCAGTCCAGAAAGAGTCATGCAGTAACAACAGTCACACTTTTCAAGCATAGCTAGATGACAATAAAACAACAACAACAACAACAAACAAACAAGCAAACAAACAAACAAAAACACTATAAAAGCAAATGGAAACTGGACTCTAAGAAAAGGCAGAGCGCACCTACCCCTGAACCACCGGAGAGGAAAGGCATGCTTTCATTGCTGGAGTATCTTTTCTTTTCCTCATACCCACAGTTCCACTGTCACACGAGGTACCTGCTGTGTGTACAAAGAAATAAATGTGAAATTAGTATCTGCCTTTTCATTAAACCTGAACAGAAATGAGGCCGTTTATACATTTGAATTGCCTTTGCTGTCTCCAGTAAGACAGCTCAGAAGGAAACAGCTCCTCTTTGTTCCCAGCTTTCCTCCTTGCAGGCTGTCGGCTGTTCACAGTCATCTGGAATTACAGTAGCTACACCCTTCCCTCCCTTCTTTTAAACCAGCTCTCAATTCCTTCAGGGAAAAAAGTTGGAGTCAGTACTTTGAAGCTCCTCCTTTACAAAGATCTGTCTTTGCATAGTAAGAGGGAGTAGCTCAGCAAGAAGGAGAGAGAAGCTCACTGGGCGGAGTAAAGAAGAGTCCATGGAAGACAGGGAGAGAATGAGATCCAAATAGCCCGGGGGAACGTGCAGAAGCATGCTTACACAAACACCATTTCCAGGCTGCTTTTGATCCAGATCATGGTATCAAATCACTGCTGCTGAATTCTTAACTCACACACTCAAACTGCTTCTACTTAAAAGTATACGTGGTTCCAAACCAAATTCAGACATCAACAAAAGCCATCAGAGTAGAGTCTACCTTCATCCCACTTGTCAGTTATCTCAGACAGCAAACCCCAGTGCTTTCTTGAACACTCTTGCAGGAACAGCATGCGTGCTCAGGGACACTCAGAACCCTTTAAACACCTAATGTCCACATTCTGCCTGCAGTGTGTGTCTGGATGTCTCCTAGTGGCTGCATGGTCACCTACACAGGGACTCAGCTGGACCAGAACCAGTCACTGGGCTCTTAGGCGGCTCTGCTGTCAAGGCCTGTTTCTGCTTATAGGCTTTGGTTTCTTTGAGAAGGAGGTGCCAAAGCTGACCTCCAATTCCTTGGGCTCAATCAATCTTCCTGTCTCCTCTACCACAGTAACTAACTACAGGCACATACTACCATGCCTGGCCTAGGGACAGATTTGAAAACACAAATGTCTGTAGGGTACACTGCTAAAATGGAGATAAGGATTGAAGCATTGAAATTTTTCATTAAGATTAATCAGTTTCCTTTTCAACAGCCTGCATCAGTTCTCGGCTAAAGCATACACATTTTTCCTTTCTCATTATTAAAAACAGAATACTAACACCTTTTAAAACTTCTTATTGATCTCTATAATAAATTATATCTCTCTTGTTGCTTTAAATTGAAATTCTTTAAATATGAATGAGTTTAGGTATGTTTCCCTGCAATTTGGATCCATGGGAATTCTTTTTAAAGAACACTGTAAGAATCTAAACACAGAACTGGAATTAAAACTCACTATGGACATTCACCATCACATTCTATCAAGTAAACTGAACAGGGGCCCTGCGACTCTGCTCCCTAGGAAAGCAACAGAATACACATACTGAAGTACCTATCACTACCAAGTGAAGCCTGAAACTCAAAATCCTATAGGCATGGCAAAATACAAGTGGCATCCACAGCAGCTTGAGATCACAGCGATGACTTTGGTTTCTAGGAACAAAACCTATTCAACTTCTTGAAACTGTGCCTCCCTGTAGCTGGACTCCACTGAAGGAAACTGTGCCTCCCTGTAGCTGGACTCCACTGAAGGAAACTGTGCCTCCCTGTAGCTAGACTCCACTGAAGGAAACTGCCAACCACCCCAGCAGAGCACAGGAGCATCCAGCTCTTAACTGAGTACCTTTGCAAGTAAATGAGGCAATTTTTGTGAAGTTTGTTGTGGAAGTAGACAGCAGTACTGGTTCAAACTGCAGAGACAGGACATTTTTCTGTGAGAAATGATGTATATCCTGCAACAAGAAACAATAAATCCAAGTTATTCCTCTCAACCAGGAGATCAGAAACTAACACTGAGTAAAATTCCCGGCAACTGCTCAGCAGCCATGTCTGCAACAGCAGAAAGGGGTGCTGACAAACTTCACACAAACAGGGTGCTCAATCAAGGGACAGTGGGTTTAAGTGACAGCAAAAGAAAATAGACACAAAGGCCTCTGCTCCTGGGAATCCCTAAGGACCTGCAGCAAAATGCACATTTGTAATTTCAAATTACTTTAGGTACAACTCAGCAATTACCTGTATCCAAATAAGGCTGTTTCCTGAATGCAGTACATACATATTTACTGCAGATTCATCTGTCCAAAAGAATCAGAGCAATGAGGTTTAAAACAAGCCACAGAATCTCCACAATTATACACAGAATACATTTCTAAAAAGAGGAAGACATTTCTATAACACTGAACTTGGAAGACACATTTTCTTTGGCACCTTCTAGGATGCATGCACGGATGAGCTCAGTGCTAGGGATCAAAGATCGAGGCTTGGGATCGGTCTCTAAGTCTCAGGAAGATATGCGTGTGTGTGTCTGCCTGAACACATAGGTTTTCACATGCTGAAGAACATGCAGAACAGAAACTGACATACTATGCTCTCTTTGAATAACAGTAACTAGCTAGACAGTTTTAAGCAAAGCTATGCTCCCCAGTCATCTGGAGAGCGCCGTGTTTCCTTCCTTAACACAACACACTCGGGGAATGAAACTCTAGCATCGCGGAGGAAAGCAGGCTCCCCTTTATCCATCATCCAAATGTGCTCCCCAGGGACAGGGGTCTTCTCAGCCTGGGTACCGCCTGGTCATTAAAAACCCAACAAACTATAAACCAGAGGGCAGGGAGTTCTAGCCATTGCTACCACATCCAATTCTAAAAGCTGCAAGGCAAATGATATTTGCTCAACGATTAAAACTGTAGAGCGCAGTGACGCACGTGGGAAGCCATAGGTGCAGTCCCCAGCATAAGACTGGCAGCCAGGAAGGAAGGAGAGGGCACTGCACTCTTAACACTGCTGACCGCCAGTAAGTAACTATGCCTTCCTGTATCATTGTGTTGTTCTTTCTTTGAATGAGTAATAACTATACACTCACATGTGAACACAGTTGTTATAACAGCAAATTCCATATTCTGCATCACATAGTATGTACCTCCTGCAAGTGTTCTTCAAAAGCTGGACTGCCAAGATAGGCTATTTCTAGTGAGTAGGATACACATTTCCAAAGAATTCTCCTCCAAGTTGTCAAGCATCCAGAAACAACCAGCTATCGGCTACTAAGAATACGAAACAGCATGATCTGGTCAACTGAGCTTCTGTAACTCAGTAACTCTGGAGCAAGAGTAAGGACTTCAAACCCTTCCTGAACATTTATTTTAGGCAGGCATGTCCATTTCATTTGCTTACTATCTGCAAAATGCCAAGAAAAATTATCCCCAAGGAGACTCAAAAAGCTTGCTGTGATTACTTAACCTCCCTGAAGTGGCGCAGGCAGAGTAGCTGCAGACTGAGAAGCAGTGCCTGCCGCAATCTACCCTAGGCAGAGGCTGTCTCTAGTCTTTGATAAAACCGAATAATGATTCAGGGAAACCTATTCATACTGCAAGGAGGTTTGAAGCTTCAAGTTTTTGGAGACAAGCCAGGACCCAGTGCACAATCAACTGAGCTAGTCCCACAACCGAAACTGTAAAGCCCCCACCTCACCTGAGGTCTCAGATTCATCAGTAGCTACATAAACAATAGAGAGATGATCTAACAGGGCTTGAGTGTTCTCCTCAGGTTGCTTTGAGGAGTTTTCCACTGCTACAATGATGTTCATCTCCAAATGTAATGCGTCATCAGATCCCAGATAGCAACTCTGAAATGGGAGGCGTGGGGAAAGAAGAAAAACTCAAAAACGAAACAAACACAAAGAATCATTTGAACCTGTGACTGCATATTTTTGAAATAAATTAACAGTTAAGGCAAGAGCCTGCTTGTAAATACACTGCAATTTTGATTTTGATTTTGATGAGGCAGGAAAAAAAACAGAGATCTGCTAAATACTGTCATACCTTTAATTGCTGACACACTTTATTATGCAAACTGCATTCCAGTTGCACCCGCAGGAGGCTGGTATTAGTGGTTTCTGCCTAAAAGAAAGAAGGAAAAGAACTTAGGTGGAGGCTACAAGCATAATCCAGTCCTATCAAGCAACAGACATTCACTCAGCAGGTTCCAAGCAGCTGCTGACTGCAGCATGCTATGTTGTACTGGAAATACATTCTGCTGTCAGTAGGCTTACACTCTAAAGGAAGTAATGAAAATTCCTAGTAAGGCAGGAAGCAAGTATGTGTGTCCCATGTATACTGCCTTGGGTGTGTTTAGTATTTGGTTAAAACAAAAAACTATACTTTTATTTTAAAGTGGGGTTACCCACTAATAACCAACTTACTGTTTTTTGCTTATTTTAAAGATATATGCTTGAGCAACTTCTGGCAGCGGCCGGGAACCTCAGCTTGGGCCACAAGGCTCCATAGCAAATTAGCGCCGGGACAAAGATCCCTCTCAGGAGCTCCGAAAAGCCGGGAGAGGGCCAAAGACACGCCCCACAGCTCACCAGGAACTGCCCCAAACCCGCGAGACACAGGGACCGAGGTAGGCGGGCTTAAAAACCCCCCTGGATCCCAACAGCGGGCGGCTGAGGCAGGAAACTTTTGCCTGGGACACTAGGACACCACAGTCAGGCAGCTCCGGGAGAAAATTTCTCTCCCAGGAACGCGGAAAAGCCCCGAGCGGGGGCAAAATGAGCCCCAGCGCTCACTGATTCCGCCCAGTTTCCACGGGTCACAGAGATTGAGGGACAGCAACTTCTGGCGGCGGCCAGGAACCTCAGCTTGGGCCACAGGGCTCCATAGCAAATTAGCGCCGGGACAAAGATCCCTCTCAGGAGCTCGGAAAAGCCAGGAGAGGGCCAAAGACACGCCCCACAGCTCACCAGGAACTGCCCCGAACCCGAGAGACACAGGGACCGAGATCAGACCCTGTGCCACAGCTCTCCAAACCCAAACACCTCTCAGAGAGAGCTGGTCTTCAAGGAATACTGACACAGAGACCTGCAGGAGGGGCAAGCTACAACCAGACAGAGTAAGATCAGCTAACAACAGAGTCAACAAGATGGCAAAAGGCAAGGACAAGAACATAAAAAACAGAAACCAAGAGTACTCTGCACCATCATAACCCAGCTCTCCCACCACAGCAAGCCCTGGATACCCCAACACACCAGAAAAGCAAGACTAAGATTTAAAATCATTTCCCATGAGGATGATAGAAGACTTTAAGAAAGAAATGAATAACACCCTTAAAGAAATACAAGAGAACCGGGATAAACAACGAGAAGCCTTTCAAGAGGAAATGCAAAAATACATTAAAGAATTACAGGAAAACACAAACAAACAGGTAGAAGTGCAAGAAAACACAATCAAACAGACAAAGGAAATGAACAAAACTATCCAGGAGCTAAAAATAGAAATAGAAACAATAAAGAAATCACAAAGGGAGACAACCCTGGAGTTAGAAA
>CM052704.1:61418194-61600829 GCA_028551405.1 Uromys caudimaculatus
GGCTCACTGTCCTGCCTCTCACTGCCCTGTCTCTCCCTGTCCTGCCTCTCACTGTCCTGCCTCTCACTGCCCTGTCTCTCACTGTCCTGTCTCTCACTGTCTCTCACTGTCCTGTCTCTCGCTGCCCTGCCTCTCACTGTCCTGTCTCTCACTGCCCTGTCTCTCTCTGTCCTGCCTCTCACTGCCCTGTCTCTCACTGTCTCTCACTGTCCTGTCTCTCCCTGTCTCTCCCTGTCCTGCTTCTCCCTGCCCTGCCTCTCACTGGCTCCCTGTCCTCTACCTCTCCTGTGCCCTCTGTCCTCTTCACTGCTCTTGCTCCTTTGAACACAGCCTTCCCCATGTCCAGTCTGCTTTCTCTTCCCTCTGCTTTGGAATCTTCCAGAGGTCCCTGGATGTTCTCTGTCTCTTATTCATAAAACAAAACAAAAACCTCCTTTATAATGCAGTGGCCATTCTGGCAGTTTATGCACCCCTTACAAACAGCTACCAGTGCCTGAAGCAAGGAATATGTACCAAGATCAGAGAGTAATGGTCGTCCACTACTCTATGACTAAACACACTAAATTGTTCTTTCAATGGGTAGATTTTTACAGTGTCACTTAGACGTTAGTAAGCCTTATTTAAAGAGCTAAAATGCACAAAAGAAAGAATGGCAGAAAGGGAAGCACAGGTCAAATTCCCATTCCCAAATGTGCATGGCCAGGAACATTTTGGGTGTGGGCTCTTTTGAGTTCTGGGATATTTGCCTATACATAATGAGATGTATCAGGGAAGGAATCCAGGTTTAAACATGAAATTATGTTTCATGAGCATGTTACATAACACAGGTCATATATAAAATATTTTTAGTGTGTCTGTGTTCTAATTGTAAATAAATATATGAGATTGTGTGTGAAATTTCCCACTGGGCATATCATGTCCACACTCAAACAGTGTGGGATTTTTTTAATGTTTTGTATTTCCTATTTTTGGATTATGGATGTTTAACCTGCATCTGCTAGAGCAAGATCAAGAAAAGCCAAGTCACTATCAGCAAGGCCATCCTAGGGCAGGGAGCAGAAACTGGCCCACTGAGGACAGGCACAGAGCCTACAGACAACTCAGAGATCTCAGCCATGGCCACTTGCTGAAGGGAAGGGAGCCTCCTGGAAAGCCGAATCAGAACTCACTGCTTTCATGGAGCAAAGCTCAGTGATTACATTGTGTGTGTGTGTGTGTGTGTGTGTGTGTGAGTGTGTGTGTGTGTGTGTGTGTGTGTGTGTGTGTGTGTGTGTGTGTGTGTTTGCGCGCGTGCGTGCGCATGCTGTAGGAGAACAAGTCTGTATATGGATGTGCACATGGGGTGGATGCCAGAGGATGATGCCAGATGTCCTGCATCACCTTGTCTTTCAATTGAGACTGGGATCTCTCACAGAATCTGGAAGCTAGGTGGTAGCCAGCAAGTCCCAGTGACACTCCTATCGCTATTCCCACAACACGTGGTTCAAGCACACAGACCTGCCTGGCTCTGTGTAGGCACAGAGGTTTTGAAATCAGGTCCTCATGCTTGCATAGCAAGCCCTCTTACCCACTCATGATATGTGTGCTCTAAAGGGACGAAAAATAGTTCACTACATTGGAGCAGGCTGAGAAGGGCAGATAGGTATCTTAGAAAACTCTGAACTGAAAGAGGTAGAAATAAGGGCAGACTAGAGAAAGGAGGAAGAGAGGCTTGGGAAACTTGCAGGTGCAAAGGGCAGTGGTGGAAGGTAAAAGGCATCCAGGAGCAACCAGAGGAGACTAGCGTACTTCGGTGAGGGAGGAAAGTGGTGTGCAATGTGACTGAAGAGCCAGCAGCCAGGCTGGGGGCACAGTACCTGCCTTTCATACACAAGGCCCTGGATTCACTCCCTGCCATGCAAGGCCACACGGGGTAAGGACTATACCTCGGACTAAGTATGCATTTGAACACCTGAAAGAATGCACTAACAGGTTTTAAGCAGGTGACGATAGGCTCAATTTGGGAAAAGAGAGCTAAATACCAAAGTAGTGACCAGTCCTATAAGCTGCTAATGAAATGTGCATGAAAAGAATTAATTGTATAGAATTACTAAAACATAAAAGAATGTTCCTCCTGCAGGGTGTGGTGGTGCATGCCCTTAATCCCAGAACTCAGGAGGCAGAGGCAGGCTCTCTGAGTTTGAAGCTAGATTGGTCTACATAGCAAGTTCTAGGCCAGTCAGGGATACACGGTAAGCCCCTGTCTTAAAATACCAAAACAAAAGCAAGTCATAACCAGGCAGGACAAGAAGTAGGGAGAAGAAAGGGATGGTAAACATCTTTGGAAGCTTGTCACTGCTGGTGGCTCTAGTAGTTCTTCTGGAAAAGCAGCCAGTAAAACTTAAAAAGCCCTATAAAACAGCTCATGGTCTATCTGTGACCTCAGCCTCATCGTGAAGTTATACTCAAAGAAATGGATGAGCAAAAAGGAAAACAGAATCACGAGCACATAGCCCAGTAGCTGAAATAAAGAAAGAAGTCTGTTTCCTAGAGCAGCAGTGGAGTCAGGGAGACTGTGGGAAGGCAGCACTGGGCTGTTAGGAAGTATGGAGGGCTGGCTACAGCTCAGCATAAGAGTACTTGCCTAGCAGGAAAGAGGCCCTGGATTCAGGTATGTACACAACACACACAGGCACACACACACGCATACACGCACAGGCACACCAACACACACACACACTCACACAAAAGAAAGAAAAGAAAGGAAGAATGTATGAATTTCACTGACACTTTAAATACACCTATTATTTCCATATTTTAAGACTTTTCAAAACAGAGTAAATCCCTAATGTGACCATGCAGATCAGGTTGTGCATACTCCCAAGTTAGTTCAAAGTAGCTCTGTTTTAATGACCTGCGTCTGTGAAAGCTGAATGCTTTGGACCTGCGGAAGCAGAAAGTATGCGTTCGGCAGCTGCTCTGCAGACCCTTCTGTAGAGACTCTGCGAGTGCCCACTCCAGATACCTGCAGGAAAGCAAGAGAAGCACGCGTCCGTCAGTGTCAGCATGCCTTGTCCACACACCCCTGCTGACCAACACATCTGTCTCCATCTACAAAAGTCCCTGACTGTTCCTCATGACGCAAAACTCTTTTCTTCTGATGTGGGGCCAATGTGTTTAATGGAATCTAGAGAATTAAACACAAACAACCGATTCTGATGCTTGTATTACCTGGTACCACACCTTCAGGATGCCCCAGGTACCACACTTGGGAATACCAGCAAAATGGTACTTCATGTGCCCTTTCCAGTATCTTGATTTCAATAGTGGTGTGAATGGGAGCTCCCCAGGAATAGATGGCCACACTCAACAGTGTCTCTTGACCATAAACACTCCTGTAAGAGGAGGCAGGCAAAAATGTTGGAGAGGCCCTTTGAGTACTCCTCTCACCTGAGAGAGAGGAGCCTGCTAGGTTTTATTCTAGAAAACTGTACGGTAGGTAGTTTTTGCTTCATTCTAACACACTTCAAAGACCCAGGGCTTATCAGGCTGCAGAGAAGGTCGTCTGTGGCCCACTAAGCAGATACATGGAAGTGGCAGACTTAGCATCACTGCAGGCTACAGTTTAAGGACATGAAAGGTAGGCAATCTCTCCAAGAATCCTTTAAAAACAGTCATCCTCGGGCTGGAGAGATGGCTCAGTGGTTAAGAGCACTGACTGCTCTTCCAGAGGTCCTGAGTTCAAATCCCAGCAACCACATGGTGGCTCACAACCATCTGTAATGAGATCTGATGCCCTCTTCTGGAGTGTCTGAAGATAGCTACAGTTTTCTCACATACAATAAATAAATAAATATTTAAAAAAAAAAAAAAAAAACAGTCATCCTCTAAGTCAACTTACATGGCAAAATGAAGGTACTTACATGATAGGAAAAGACTCCATGTGAGGAGGTATTAATAAATAAAGAGCTTTCGGTGCTTCCTTCTTCAGTAGGTAAGAAAATAATTCTGAAGGATGTTTTCCCCATTGCTGGAATCACCTGAAAGGAAAGCACCTAGTTAGCCATCCGGACGAGCAAGCATTCACAGATTTCTTTCCTTCTGACTACTTCTGCAAACAGCTCCTTGCTCATATTCTGTATCCTTTATCAGCATGGCGAAGCCCCGAGTCTCTCCAACTGACCATCTCTGTCCTTCCAAGAGCAGCTGTCAACCCATGGCAAATAACTGCCCAGTTCCCTCAATCCAGGTCAGAGTCGTGTGCCCCACTCTCTACTCTCCTCTTCACCCGTGTGGTCACCTGTCTGTACCTAACAGTTCTGTTCAGTACAGAGGATGATGTACAGGTGGGCAGATTTATTATTAAATATGTTCAGACAGTACTAACAACCAGGGACAGTGTTTATCCACATAAACCAAACCAACCACAGACCAAATGTAGGGCTTCTCCATTAACATTTTCTTGCTCTCAGTAGTGTGTGAAAGTTGTAACACTGAGCAACATGGCAATCAAAGGAATTAAAAGCTGAAGGAAGTTCAAGGTGACTGAAACACTAAAAGAGTATAGTCTGCAGTTCTGCCGCCATGCGAGTTAACTACAGAAGATGCCCCATTCACAAGGAACCCTGGTTTATGACGTCTGAGGGGCACAACTCTACACCCAGGGCAAGGTTTAGAAGCCTCAATATCCATGCCAACCTTAAGATCAATAACATGAACTTTCTCTACCCATGATAAAGCCACGCTTAATACACATACATTACTACAGTTTCTTTAAACGTGTTTCCCCATTAAGTATCCAGAGCTACCAAAATTATGAAAGGAAATGGATGGGAAAGTACACATAAAGCAAACAAAACGCTACCAAACGGAAACAAGGGCCAGAAAGGGGGCTCTGAGCAGAAGTCAGACTCATCAACACTCACCCTGCAATGGACAGGCGGCACATGAAAATGTCTAGCCGCTGTAAACACTGAGTTCACCACAACCTCGCTATCCCTGCTGGGGTTGTATGCATAGAGAAGCTTCGCTGCAGGGTGCCCCAGGAACCTGGTGGGGAGCAGAAAGACAAGGTACTGGTGATTATCAGCAACCCTCATGCATGCACTTGCACACCATTGTTTATGCTATGGACTGGACTCGGTGCCATGCACACCACTGAGCTGCATCTCTAGCCTACAGATTTTTAACCCCAGAGAATGTTCATTACAAAGTTAAAAGAAGAACAGGATGGATGGTACCATCCTCAGGGCCAAAAGTCTCCATCATCAAGAGTTCAACTGTGTCAGCTGCAAACGATCACAGTTGGGTGTACTGACAGTTGGCATTCCCTCACAGAAGGAGGGGCTGGAGTATATGGGCTGTGGAGACCTGAAGGAAGGAGGCACAGTGTGTGGAGCCAGGGAGAGTTACTGTTAGCTAAAGACTTCTCAGTCAGCTGCCTTGGGGTCACCCATGCTCTTTTCAGCAACCTCTCATCCACAGTAAGTAATCTCAATAAACTCCAAGTCCCGCTTTGGTGAGATCATACTTTGGTTTGTCACTGGGACTTAGTAGGATGGGGATGGTTGGTGTACAGCTCCTCTCTGCAAAGGAAAAGGTTCTCAGAACACACCAATTACCAAAGCTTGTTGGCAATAAAACATTTAATGCATAAGTTTTAAAAGCAAACAAAAACTCTTTATTTTTATAAGACTAATGACAACCTAGACTAGCTCCCCATTTGTCTGTGTGCTGTAAGAATTCAGCATATCTGCATTATTTAGTGCTTTCATGCTTTTTTGTTTTTAAAACCAAACATACTCTGGCATGCACTAATGTATCTAGGGTTCCCATTCAAATCAAGATATATTTAGGTAAGAAATTGTATTCACCATTTAAAGCTTCTCGGAGCCCACCAAGGAAATACCACACCCTCCTCAGCTGAAGAAATGCATGCAGGAAAGATTATCAGTGAAATTAAAATGGGGGCACATGTATATCCAAGGAGTATTAAGGGGAATCTTTCCCTTTATCACATGATCCATCAATGGATTGAGATGGCAGCTACAGGCAAAAGAACAATATGAAGAAACCAAACTCTGGAGTTCTGAGCCTTGGAACAAGCTGGCCAGTGGTCAGCAGGGATATCCACTTCCTTTCCTCGATGGCCTATTTTAATTTACTCTCAAAATTGGGGCAAGCACACTTTCATACTGTACTTTTTGGTAAATACATTTTTGTTGATAGTTCAAGAGAGAGAAAGGGGAAGACAGGGGATTTTCATGGAGCTCAGTACTGTGGCAGAGCATTGAAGAGGCTGGTGCCGGGGAACCATAAGCTTTAGGCCTGAGGTACAGAGGGAAATCCTGTCTCAAAAGCAAAAGAAAAACTTGTACAGGCAAAGACTTTACACAATATTTGAAAACCTCTCACCTATCTCCCAGTAATGATCTAATGGAGAGGCCATCACACCGAAGCCTTGGCTGGCAGCCTAGCAAGAGGACTGTGGAGTGCAGGAGAGGCCTCCAGCCCACCCATCTCGGTCATTTCATTCTGGTTCCTACTGTCCCACACAGACTTCACCTGCTCCATCAGGCTGCAGTAGAGCCTGTAAGAACTGCACTGCACTCATTCTTCCAGATCCCAGAATCTACAGTTCTGGTTAGTATGGCCCCAAATCAACCTACATTCCAATTTAAGCAAAATCCTCATGTGTTATGCTCGTTTTGTTCCAATTTTTCTAATAATAAAGATGTGCTGTTTAGACAGGACTCACTACACAGTGGCAAGTCCAGGGCCAGCCTGGGCTACTCTGCCTCACACAAGGAACAGCACATTTGACTAAGAACGATATGTATGCTGTTTCTCCCATATGGAATACCGGGCAACTGCCACTCAATGTTTGACATTCTGTCCCAGTTCTCATGGTGACTTTTCTAAGCACTTATCTTAATGAAAGATTTTAATATATCTGATGTGTATATAAATCATAAATATTCTAGAACCTCCACTTATAAAGAAAACGCATCTGTGTGATTAAAACCTTGGTCCTTTTAATGTCTGAAACTTACTTTTTTCATTTAAGAGTATGGGTATGCATCTGAGCCAGTGGATGCCACTTGCACTGGGGGAGGGTGTACACAGAGGTCAGACCAAGGTCAGATCTCTTGGAGCTGGAGTTGGGTTGGAGTTAGGTGGTTGTGAGATGGCCCAATATGTATGCTGGAACTGAACTGGGGTCCCCTGGAAAAGCAGCAAACTCTTTTAAATGCTGAACTACCACTCTAGCCCCCAAATTTAATTAAATAATTTATTTAAAATTAATTAAATAATTTAATTAAAATGAAATCATTTACTGCCAAGCATGGAGCACTTCTTTGATCCCAGCACTTGAGAGGCAGAGGTCGGGTGGAGCCTTGAGTTCAAGGCCAGCCTAATCTACAGAGCAAGTTCCAGAACAGCCACAGTTATATAGAGAAACCCTGTCTTGAAAAACCAAAACACAAAACCAACCAACCAACCAACAACAACAAACCCTACTATAAACATAAGAGTCACCTAATAAACTCAGCCAGAGAACTGGGTTCATGTCTACCTTTCTTGCCATTAATGAATACAGATTTCGGTGGCCTTAACTAAAAGGTACCAATCAATCAACTGAACTATTGAAAGTTGTCCCCTAATACTTTACATACTATTCACAAGTACTCTGGTTTCCAAGAACGTGGAGAAATGCACTAAGGAGAGATGGCAGCCCCCTCCACATCAGGGTGTCTGCAGTCACCGGAATCCCAGCAGACACAGAAGCCTCCTTGCCACTGGCTATTTTTATTCTACTTTTCAGTATTCTATTTTTATATGTGTTAAAAGAGTATGAATTTCCTTCAGTAGTGACAACTGCAAGATAATCTATTAATTTAATATGACAAAGAATGATGAAAATTTATGAATGATTAGCACTTCCAGCCTTGGAACCAGAAGATCTTTAACCCTTACGATAAGCTCTCAGGGAGAAGGAAGACCAAGTGTCTACAAGATCCTGTTTCTGCAGGACGGAAACCAAAGCTAGAAGAAAGTCTGCTGTCTGCCTGGGGCTGATACCAGAAGAGTGAGGCCGAAAGCTGGACCAGGCAAGGGGGGATCAGGAGCATGATGGCTGCTGGGCTATTGTAGTAATGATACAGGAGCCAGTGGGTGGGAAGAAGGAACGCATCAGCGATTTCCTAAACGTGCTATAATGAAACTAAATGACAGTCTGTCTTTCACTACCACAAAAACTAGCATGGTGAGTGACTGACTGACAGCTTCGTCCCCCCGCCCCTGGAGATAACCCTGGGCAAACTGCACTGCTTCTCAGCAACAAGTGTGTAAACCTCTATGTCCTGTACTCGAGCACAAAGACATGTGAAGATGGATACACATGCTCAGATAATGGCTGAGTTATCCGTGCAGAACTCATCAGAAACTCAGATGAGGAAGGCTCTGCTACTGCACGTCTGTAATCCCAGCATTAGAGGCAGAGCTAAGAGGATTGTCACAGCCTGAGGCCAGCCTGTCTCAAAGAAAACAAAATGCCAAAGTAACACAACTCAAATGACATAAAACACCTTAACACACTGAAAAACTACAAAGTATTACATAACTGAAGGTTATTTCAAGTCTAAAAATCAGTAACCCTTTCAAACCGAAGCTGCGTAACCATTCAATATGCTTTTAGAGAACAGAAACAGTAATTAATGCATATGGCTAATTAAAACAAATGTAGCACATATACATACACACATTCACTGATCACAGAGTTTTTAAAAATTCTTTAGTTTTATGATATGACTGTTTGCCTGTATGTGTTTGTAATGCATACTTGGCTGGTGCCTGGCCAAAAGAGACAGTCTGATTCCCTGGAGTTAGCGCTACAGACAGTTGTGAGTTGTCTTTTGAACGCTGGGAACTGAACCCTCGTCCTCTGATTAAGTAGCAAGTGCTCTTGACCCCTGAGCCCTCTTTCCAGTTCCCAAACTATGGAATTTTATGTTCTGGAAGAGTAAATGGCAGCCAAGATCCTATATACCGGATTTTTTTCCTACTCTGGCCATATTCACCATGATCCATTTCATTATACCTACCAATCTAAAACAGTCTCTAAAATAGTCCTACAGGCATGCACGCACACACAAACAAACACACACACACACACACACACACACACACACACACACACACACACACACACACACAAAATTCCTTAAGAAAAAAAAAATCTTTCTGCAAACTATTCTCTCAGATTTGAAGTCAGTGAGATTATAATTCATTTAACTTATATTATGAGTTAAATGATTATAAATTCAACTTTAACAAATTTCCTAATCTATTTTTTAAGTAATTCAATATAAGATACTCTGAGCATGGTAGTACAAGTCTTTAGTCCCAGCACTCAGGAGATTGAGAGCGCTGTCTTTCTAGCCAGCTAGGACTACAGCACAGGACCTTGTTAATAATTAGATAGGTCAGTAATTAATTCAGACACCTAGAAACTTGTAAAGTTAGCAAACTACCTTATCAATTTTATCTCTTCCTCTCTTTGGAAAAACCTCCTTTAAAAAGCTCAGCAAGACAGTTCATTCCTTCCCTGTTGATCTAACCTTCAAAAAGCAGACAATGACAATGTCAGAAAGTGACAAGAATGGCAGATGAATGCTCAAAGCACCGCAGACCCCACTGGCCCTAGAGTTCACTCATCACCACGTAGCTTCATCAAACGTAGATATGCGTTTTCAATGCTTACTGCCAGTCTAAGTTTTTAAATGCATCCCAGACAAGAGTTCTAAGCTGCCTCTTCTCCAGCCCCTCCTCTTCCCCATGTGGTCCCCAAGCCTGCGTTTCCTCCTTCCATGGACCTTAGCACCATGATGCTCCTTACAACTTACATCTCATCTTCTCTGCCTAAACGTCCACAACTAACCCAGGAACTATCAATAGAGCAACACTTCCAGCCTGAAGCTACAGCAGGAATGGGAAACAATTGCATCTGGCCTAAAAGAATTCAGAAACCATCAGTATTCAAGTTTTCTATTATAAAATAATAAAACTTGTTCCAAAAATAACAAAGACTTACCATTGACTTCTTACTGCTGAAGTCTAGCTCTTATCAAATAGTATAATGCATATCATGAAATAACTGGATGGGGGCTGATGGTACGTCTCAGTAGGAAAGCACATGCCTGGCACGGACAAGGTCCTAACTGCAAACCTTAGCAATGCAAAACAAACATCAAAACACTGAAAACAACTTGTATACTCTCCCTTTCATGAAAATAGTCCTTTGACAAGTCTCAGGATTGGTATTCCTTCACATTATCATATGCTTAAAGTATAACACCGTGTATGTATCGTCATGTAAGAAACACTGAGCACAGGGGCTGAAGAGAGGGCTCCATGGCCATCAGTGCATGCTGCTCTTGCACGACTGGAGCTTCGTTCTCAGCACCCATCGTGAACAGTTCACAACGCCCGTGACTCCAGCTCCAGGGGATCCAGTGCCCTCGTCTGGCCTTGGGCAGCATCTGCAGTCATGTGCACATAACTACAACTCCTAACACATACATGTATAGTTAAAAATAAAAACTTTACAAAGATATGCTAAAGATAAACACAAATAAGATGAATTTAGTTACAATAAAAAAAAAATACTTACTGTATTCCAAAATCTAGAACTGACGGCTGAAAATGTAAGCCTTTTCCAATAAACAGTTTATCTGAGAAGCTAAAAGACAAAAAAAAAAGGGGGGGGGGACATTAATTGCTTAGTTTTAAATTTGGATGATACAACCACACACTCAGAACAATTACTCTAAATTCATGCTATATCATTTTACTCCCTTATAGATAAATATAAACTAGAGATCCAAAAATTTATAGCTGTCTAGCTTACAGTTAACATAACATTTATCAAATGGACAGATCTTGTCAGCATGATGACACAAACGAAGCCCCACTTAATGACTAGTAGGCTTCTTCATGAAATCAGGTAACAGGCCTATCTTCACACACCCCAAACAAAGAAAACATATCCGTAAAGGAGGTTTGAGGAAACCCTGACCCCTAAATTCTTTTTTTGTTTGTTTGTTTGGTTTTTTTGTTTTTGTTTTTGTTTTTTCGAGACAGGGTTTCTGTATAGCCCTGGCTATCCTGGAACTCACTCTGTAGACCAGGCTGGCCTCGAACTCAGAAATTTGCCTGCCTCTGCTGGGATTAAAGGCGTGCCCCATCACTGCCCGGCTGACCCCTAAATTCTTTAAGCCAATGGTTAATAGGGAAAGGCCAATATGTCACAGGCTGCTGAGGTAGGCATAATTTCCAACCAGGTCTGGATTTTATTCATTTAGTTTTGTTTCTGAGATGAAGGTTCACTCTGTAGCCCAGGCTAGGCACTCACTATGTAGCTCAGGCTGGTCTCAAAGTCAAGGACCTCTCGTCTCAGCTCCTGAGTACTGGGTTTGCAGATATGAACCATCATTCAAGGTATAAGATTAAGAATCACGTAAACTCTCACATGGCAAGTCACATTCTCTGCACCTGTGGGTGCTCACTGTGGTCTCACTTCCCTTTACAAGTCACAGGGCTGGAGACACAGCTCAGAAGTTAGGGGCGCTTGCCGGCAGAGCCCAGGCAGGTTCAATTCCCAGCACCTACATAGTGACTCACAACCATCTGTAACTCCAGTGCCAGGGAGTGTGACTGCCCTTCTGACTTCTTAGGGCACCAGGCACGCATATGCTACACATAATGCATACAAACAAGTAAAACATTAATACACATAAAACCAAATAAACTTTTTTAAAAAGTAAATGGTCATAGATCAATCAATTCAGTAGAAAAATAAATCAAACACATGTAAATGAAAAATATAATAAAGCTATAACAAGATACATAAACATTTAGATGGATTAGATAGACAGAGATATGACAATTGGAAAGTCACATAGCACAGAGATGTTTACTGAAAGAAGCTCCTGGGGTGAGCATGCTTTACTTAGAGACTCAAAACAGCTCTCCATAACAGTAGCTCACCATCCCCCCCCCCCCCCCCCAAAGCCCTCAGGACACTGGTCCAGCTTTTGTCATCTGGACTTTAAGTCTGCCAGCTGGAAAGTTACATGACCTTTAAAAGGTCTTTCTCAGAGCTTTGATTTTTCCTGGAAGCACAGTCTATGGAGGTGTGGGAGACCCAGCCCCCATGGTTCTCACTCACAATTCCAGCTGCAATCTTTTCAAACTCCCTTCCTCCAAAAACATCTGGTCAGAGCTACCTGAGTCTCCATCCTAACTCCAACACCAGCTGTGTTAAAAATCAAAGTGACACTTTGGTATCTTGTCAACTTTCCCACCCAATAGAGAGACTTGACTCGTTCAGACCCCAAAGCCCAGTACTAATGCTTTGACTTGCTTGTAAATAAGACCACTAGCTGCCTCCGGAGCAGAAATGACAACCTCGGAGGTCCACCATGGACACCCACTCTACACCAAGCTGGTTAGAGCTTAGCATTCCAGGAGAACCACAAGCAGCCTTCAAGAGGCCACAGCAATGTGCTGCATTAATAAGGAGCAATGGCAGCTAAGAGCAGCCCCTTCCGGTCCAGTGCCAGAGCCTCAAGTTCAACACTAGGCTTTGCCCATGGCTTCCAAGTGGGCAGACGAAGCCTGGAGGATTTCCTCAACTTACAAGGTCACAAAGCACAAAGAGGCAAATCTATAACTCAGACCTGTGGCCGCTGGAAGGAAGAACACTATCCGGGAACCAACTAGGCCTAGCCTGTTGGATGACAGCCTGAGTTGCAGAGGTCTGACAAGCCTGGTTCCACACCCATGGCCATTGCTTTCCTGGTCTGAGCTGGTCAGTAGCTTAATCTGTTAGTGCCTGCCTTACTGTCTAAAAAAGAAACTGCAGAGACAGCAGTACTTAGCTTACAGTTGTTGTGGAGATAAAGTGAGAGGACATGGCCTTTGCTTCATGCCTGTCATGGTTTATGTAATAACCATAGGATCGTGTTACAAAGAGGATGACATTCATCTAATAAAAAAGGAAAGAGACAAATGGAGAGGACACTGGGGCTCAGTGCCCATGCTGGCCTCTGCACTGAGAGATCCCAACGCAGTTATGGTGACTGTCTATGAATAGAACAAATGAAACACAGACTGGACTATCTCCCACGTAACAGATTTTCAAATTCCACAATCAGAAACTTCATGTGCTCAACAAAAATCAGGCATCTGGGGATCAACTTAAAGTAACAGCAGAAATAGCCCAAATTTCTCTAACTTTAAACAGAAAAACAAAATCCCATCAGTGATTTTCACCCCCCTTGAAGTCACAGAAAAGATTCCTTTTCCTTGTTAGTAGATTTCACGTCACCTGCCTTAAAAATTTGAAAAGCATATCAAGGCATATGGAAGTTTAACATTAAGTAAGTTAAAATAACGGGTCTGAGAGGTACAAGCCCATAAGAGACAATGGATCTGGAGTCTTCACACACATGTTCTCAGACAGAGGGCTGAGGGTTAACAGTTGCAGCTCCTTTCCCAAGGCAAGCCCCAGAAAGTACAATTTAACTTCTTCACAATAAATCTTAGAAACCAATCCTTCCGGACCTTTCTGTTTTAAGACATTCTCAAAAGACCTTCCTTATCCCGAAGGGTCCTGCAGGCAGCATGGAGAAAGCTGTGCTGCACTTAGGGTCCAGGAGAGTAAACAAACAAGCAGGCCTTGCTGGATTCCTTACCCAGCCTCTCAGCACCTATGCCTATGCACCCAAGTCTCCATAGAGACCCCACAGCTGAAAACATGGAAGGATCACGGTGGTGGGAGTGGCAGTGATATACACCCCTTCCTGCCAGCCTCCCCATATGCCTTGATTCATGGAGGTCCTCTGTCACACCCTTTATAATAAAACTGAGCAAATGTTTCCCTGGTTTCTGTGAGCTGCTCTATCCAATGTATCAAAAACCTAGAGGGTTGTGGGAACCCTGCCTGCAACCTGTGCGTCAGAAGTGTGGGTCAAACAACCAGACTTGTGGCTGAGCACCTCAAGTAGGAAGGAGGCTTGGGACTATGACTTGGTCTGCAAGATCTGACCAAAGATAGTGTCAGAAATGAACTAGACTAGAGGACTCCGGCTGGTGTCTACTGCAGGACTGATTAGCGCGAGCTGATGGGAATGGTCCCACACTTCTTGGAGTCACGGGGAACTTTGTGTCACTACTGTGGTGCAAACATTAAGGAGAAAAGGTGGCTGGCTTTCCAACAGTGGGTAAGTAGCTAGGGCCAAAATAATTTCCAAACCAACACCTTTAATGACAGAAGCCTGAGAGGCTGTGGTAAATGAACAATGAGCCACCTCCTCGCCCCACGGCTTTGACAGGTCAGCATCACCTTTGCAACTTTCACCTTTAATAACACAACCCTACGGGGAGTGCCAAGTCTCACATGGCCTCTTTTACTCTAGGAGAGTCCCAGATGGCACAAAGGAAACAAATGCAGCTCGCTTGTAAAAGTCAACTACGTATTTATGCTATGTATTTTAAATTCTTACCCTGTATCTGTAAGATACACTTAACACAGGAGCTGTCCTGCAATTCTGGGACAGGGACAGCGATGGAACACACACGTGGTAATAATGCCCAAGGGGACATGAGCTCTTATCTGTGTACCCCTGTTTCTCACACTCTTAGTCCTTACTGGATGATGGGGGCTGAGAATGAACCCAGAACTGTGTGCAGGCTAACAGCATGCTTTTCTTCTGATCTACAACCTCACTGCTTACTTTAAGTCCTTATTTTAAAGATGCCCACCTTCTGCAGGAAACAGAATCTTTTCAGCAGTCAGCTGCAAAGCATCCCACAGTATTTTAAGGTCTATCTCATTCTAAAATCCAAATCAAGCCATCCCACACACTTTAAAGATTCACTTCTGTCTAAATGACCCAAATCAAGCCATACCACACTTTTTAAAGGTCTATCTCTGCTTAAATGACCCAAATCAAGGCATCCCACAGTACTTAAAGGTCTATCTCTGTTTATATAACTAAAATTAAGTCATCCCACTTTTTAAGGTCTACCTCAGTCTAAATGACACAAAATAAGTCACCTCATACTTTTTAAAGGTCCATCTCTGTCTAAATGACCCAAATCAAGGCATCCCATACTTTTTAAAAATGTTTATCTCTGTCTAAATAATCCAAATTCTTGTCTTTCTCTTTTTCCTAAACTTCAGCCACATTTTTCTCTATACATATAAAATAAAGCCAAATAAAACAAAATTAAATTAAAAATAAGTTTGGAAAGGTGGCTAGTCCAAGAGAAAAGACTTTTGATCATAAATGAGCCAGCCTGAGTCAGATACAGCAGTAATAGGAGCTCAGGGTGCAGGGCTCAGTTCCCTATTCTGCAGAATGTGCTGGATGCAGCTAACATTCTCAGAACTGTGTGGATACCTGGATTCCTTACTTCTAGAAAAAGTCAGCCTAGGTGCTGTTGTCACACTCACCCTTTTAAAACGGCAGCCACATTCAGAAGCGTTGACTGTCAACAAAGACCTGAAAACTGAGAAAAGTGTGGAAGTGGAGAGGGGTGAGTGGGAGGGAACCCGGTGACAGCAGTGTGTGGCTTACAGGAGGGGGGCCCTCACCCAAGCTCCACGAGATAAAAACGGGAAGCTTTTCTCCTAAGTTTGGCCACTTCCTTGAGATGGAAGCACTGCTTCAGAAGAGGGCCTGCTCCTTCCATACAACTGACTGTGAGACACAACAGTGACCACGGTGGAAGGAGAGGCACGATGGCACCTGACTGTTCTCCATATTCATCACTAGTCTGTTTCCATCAAAGCCCTATCAAGCTGCCACCTTTTAATAAACTTTGCCAGCACCTAGTGTGCACAAAATTTAAAAAAAAAAAAAAAAAATCAAGACAATGACTTCAGCCTATGAATAAGAACAAGGAGGGGGGATGGGCAAGAGAAATGATCCATACTCCCTTCACAAAGCCTCTGTATCAAAGGGGGAGCACATCATTCCATTAGAAAATAATGTTCATGTCTAGATTCTGTTATCCACACAGCATTAACTACAGTGCTTGAAATCACTGGTTTTTTTCCTCCACAGTGGGGATAAAGGTCTTTTGGCAGAACACAGTTTCTTAGTTTCTTTTACTGTAGAAAGCTTCAAGTTTTAAGGTCAAAGCATTAATACACTGAGACAGAACATCAAAGAATAAGGGCTCTGAGAATGCAACCTGAGTCTGTAGGATACATGCTCAGTGATTTAAAAAAATAAAAAATAAAAAAGGTTTGGACACAGCCCCAATGTATCGATGGCCAGGCCTTACTAAGGCCATGACAAATGTCCTCCACTAAAGTGTCTCCAAAATTGCTGAGGAAAACCCTCACATCTGTGACTCCCACAGAGAGAATTCCTCTTTCACCGTCTAACCTACTAGCCAGCTACTCTTTCTGGATGGATCCTGGGATTTTGAACATTACCCTCTCTCTCTCTCTTTTCTCTCCTACAGATAGATACACATGAAGAGACCTATGCCCTAGTCACTTAAGCCCTCTGACCTTCCACTTCTCCAAACCCTCTTCCCTCATAGTCTGCATGTTAACGAACAGTGAAAGCCACTATGCACCTAGCCCTTCTGAGGTTTGAGATGCTAGCCCAGAACTTTATCACATGGAACTGTAAGAAAGCTGTGTGGAAACTTAGCTGCTACAATTAGGATCATCAAGCTCTCAAATGCCCATTTGTTAAAGTCTTCATCCAGAGTGATGCTTCTGAGAGGTGGAATCTTTAAGCTTAGTAGGAGGTTTTTAGTCACTAAGGCTATGTCCTTGAAGGCAGTCATCTGTGAGTCACAGTTTGCTCTATGTATGTTCCCCACAACCAACAGCCAGCACCTCCACCAGAGACACACAAGCAATGATCCCACCTGGACACTGGCAGGACCCACTACAATCACTAGCCAACAGAAACTGATTTACGTGTTGATTACCTCAGGTGTTTTTCTACAGTAATCGGAAGTTGACTAGCACCCATTCCAATTTCGTGAGGAAATGACTGGAGGGCTTCAAACACTTACCAAAGTCCTCCTTCCCCAGGGTAGAAAATGGATTCGAATGCACACTGGGAACCCAGGCTCCACGGCTGCCCCCTCCTCGGCTGCCCCCTCCTCGTGATCACTTAGCCCTCCCACTCTTCTGCTAAGGGCGTCAGTGATCCACAAGCCATGGAGTCAGGGGCTGAGCTACCTTAATCTCTCTGCTGGCTGCCATCTCTGGAGCAGCCCTTCCTGGGTTTCTAGGAAACTGTTCCTGTATTCTGTCCTTCCTTCCGTAACAGCTGCAGTTTGTTCCCTTGAGCTCTTCTCAGTGCATCTCGGTTTAAGACTGAATGAGGAGGCTCTTCCTTTGTGGAGGTTCTGTCTTTTACTGTCTATTGTAATGCCACGTGTGGGGAAGACCTGGATCTGCCCCTGGCGGTGGGTAGTTGTGATTAAAGATGCCAACAGCTGGGCAGAAGAGACATAGGTGGGATTGAGGTTTTGCAGGCTTGGAGAGAACCACAAGGAGGGAGGAGAGGAGCTGCCTTGGAAGAAGGACGTGCAGGGGGAAGAAGCAGAGCTGCCATGGGCTAAGAGCCAAGAGCCCACAGAGCCCAACCGGGTTAAGAGCAGCCCAGATAGAACATATGAAATAGTGGGGTTATCGAGAGTAGATTCTAATGGCATGGAGAGTAGGCAGCTGCCCAGCTATTGTGCTAAGACTAAATATGACAGCTGTGGGTGTCTTTCATTCGGGAACATAATGGTCTAAGGTGGGAAAGAAGCCCCAGGATGGGATTTTTAGTATTTTTTACTACACTTCCTCTCAGCCCTCTTACTCTGGAAAAGGGCTCCTACCCACCCAGTGGCTCTACCTACATTTCTTAAGACTTTGTTGACTCACAGCACAATCATCTGTTGTTTGGTGGCTATTCAGTACCGTCCTGACAACATTTGTAGATTTTCTATCTCCAGCTTCTGAACTCAGAACTGGTCTCATACTAGTTCTACTAGCTCCCCTTGCAGCTAGGATGCTGTCACACCACCAAGATCTGACCAGATGGACTCACCTGCGGCAGGGCATCAAAGCACTGAAGCGACAAGGCAGGGAGGGAGGGAGGGCAGCCACTGCAGAAACAGTGCAGCTGTGTCAGTGGCTAAGGTAGCAATGTCCCCAGCAAGCTGGCTCTTCTGGAAGTCACTCTAGCTACCAAGTCCCCTCCAGCTTATGCCCCCAGGCCTATTCTTAATTCTTCCTAGAGATTCTGTCAGCTGCCAACTCTTTTCAATACATTCCCTCTTTGCTTAAATGAGCCAGCACTATTTTTGTTGTTGATGTTGTTGTTTAGCTGATTCACTTCCCAAGCCTGTGTGTATCTGTGGCCTAGACTCTTCTGTGACGCTCCTGGTTGGACACTCCATCGGTACCAGAACCAGCTCTCAGGGGACAGCTGCCAGAACGTCCAGGTGGAATCCAAGATGGTAGTGAAGCTGCTGTGTACAATTCTCACCCTGCTGAGTGGCTTGCCTATGTGCCCTTGGGGAAACCATCTGGGCAACCCAACTCCTGTAGCCTTCAATTCCATAAGCAAGTGGTTCTGAGGGGTCTCTAGGGATTTCATACTTTCACACCAAACAAGTCTGTGTTCCATTCCCACCATCCGCACTGTATTTTCAAAAAGCACTGTATTTCCAATTCCACAAACTTCAAACTATGCCATCCTAGTCACACTTAAGTCACAGCACATTCTGCATGCTGTACAGAACCCCAGCAGCCACATGGGCTGTAAAAGCCTGTCAAATCACAGGGCAGCAATAAGTGCATGTATCCCTGGGCCCTGCTCCAACTTCCTCCTCTCTTCAATTCACGTACAACTTCTTTGTGGTTCAAAGACTGACATCTTTCCTAGACTCTAGAGGTAAATCATACTATCGTATTGATTTCATAATGTGCAAAATACAAAATCCATTTTGTCTTTCTACCAGTTCTGGGATGCAAGGTAGCACAAAGCATAACTTAGTATTGGAGTCTGCAGCAGTAATCTTACACATAGCAAAGGAGACAATGCAGAAATTCACACAGCAAACAAAAATGGGGAGACTAAAAATAGGTTTTTTCTTCCATGAGTAGAGACAAGCAATGCATCCAAGGAATGAGAGTGGCCATACTCAGTTCCCAGTGTCCTTAGATATTCAAATATTTACAGTCCCTTGAAGGTGAGTGCTATGGTCTGGCTAAGTCCTCCAAAGACCCGTGTATTAAAGGCATAGTCTTCAGCCTGTGACTCCAATGAGAACTGGCAGAACTTTAAAGGGGCAAATAATAGGATTTAGAACACCGAAGGCATGGCCCTGAAGGAGATATGGGGACTCCAGCTCCTCCTTTTCCTCTCTCTAGAGCCTTTTCCCCCTCTCCCTGCCCGATCACAGGAAGAATGGCCAGAGGTGGGAGATTCTGTAACTCTATCACCACCCTGTGCTGACTTCCCACAGACCCCAAACTAGGGAGGCCAACCCACCCTGGAAGGAAACCTCAGAAACAGTAAGTTTAAAATGGCACAAGTTTAAGTAATAAACCTTCTCTCCTATAGGTTGATTATTGGTGGGTATTTACCACAGAGATCAAAGGCCAACTGTGAGCCTGCCTCTTTACAGATTATCTAAAAGCTCTTGAATCAATCTGATAGTGGGACTTATTTTTATAATACAGGAATAACAAGCTCTTGGCATTCACTTTTTCTACCTGCATTAGGCTCTTACTCAACATGAGAAAATTACCAAAATAATGTTTAGACAAATATACACAATGTTAGCAACATTGTCAGAGGAATCTAGTGAACTTTTCTATGCTTTTAACTGCTTTTTGAAGGGTGGATCTCATGGTCCATTTGGCCACAGGGAACGAAGCAGCCTCATGGCTTTACAGCAATGATGACTCTCACAGAATCCAAACATGAGGCTCAATGTCCAACTCTGTGGGACCTATTCTTATTCTATAAATATTTGCACAATATGGTGTCATTCAAAATGTTCAAAATGTTTTGTAGAAGACAATACATATATACTACCTTCTGAAAGCAATGAAGGGGTGTGGTTTTGCATGTGGCTGGAGTACACAGGCCCTGTGATTGAACCTCAGAACCAACAAATAAATAAATGGTAAACAAGTCGGAACGTAGCAGAAGTCTCTGAACAGCTCTTTGGAGCTACCCACTGAACACCGATCACACACTTGGCCACAGAACATAAGTTACCACCAAGGACACTTCTATGTAATAATCCTACTGCCAGAATGGCTTAAAGGCAATTTTCTCTCATATAAAACTCCAAAGAATACAGAATAGGGTCTGGAACATGCCCAGAGGAGAAGTATTCCTTAATACAAGACAGAGGGGACAGGAGGTTAATTCGGAAATCGTTGTAACAAAGCAATGTTCTTGTGACCATACAATGGTGACCATTTCTGTTTCTAAGCCAGGATCTGTGAAAGATTGTTCTCTGGGCCTCTAACACCACCCAGGCTCTCCTTCCGCCTCATAATGGGGTCTTAGCTGGGCACATATCCAAGGCTCCTCTGAATGTGGTGTAGCCAGTGGTCTAAGTCTTAGTAAACAGGCTGCAGGCCTAGAAGCATCGAGGACTGCTGTGGCCTCTTTCCTACATCCTTTTCCAACTCTGCAATGACACAGCAGTGAAGGACAGGGACCACAGTAATCTGTGTGCTGTGGGGACCCTGGAGACCTGCAGCAGCAGCTGCAAGGCTCAGCATCTCTCAAGGGAGATGTGACTAAAACATTTAATTGCAATTGAGGCCACTTCTTGCCCTTTTCTAATGACAGAAACTGCCAGCAGCTACTACTCAGAGGCACTAGTCCTAGGCAAATGCCACAGCAAATGCCTGCCACCAGAGAGATGTGACCAGGCCAGATTTTCATGGTGTCTAGGCTCTGAGCTTCCCGGTGACAGTAGCACAAACATAACCCAATAAACCAATCAATAACCTGTCAATAAACCAATGTCTAAAAAGGAAAAAGATGGTTTCTACTGCCCTTCACTGGGAAAAGCCCACCGACTACAACTGTGGTCCTCAATAGCTGTAGCCAAGTGCTGATGTCAATGACAAATGCCTGCATATGGCTGGTTGAGAATCAGTGCTCTGCCTCATTACCAGCTGCACAGAAGCGGGAGAACCTCTTAGACACCTTAGGGAGTCAAAGATAGAGTGCTACTCCTGATTGACATGTTACACCAGAAACAGAAGAGGTGGTGAAACGGACACAACATGAGTGATGTCCCCATCTGGCTTTCCAGAAACAAAATCCTAAAAGGAAGCCCTGTGGTGGTTTGAATGTGACTGGCCCCACAGACTCATTTGTTTGAATGTTTGGTTATCAGATGGTGGAGCAGTTTAGAACTATTAGGAAGTGTGGTCTGGTTGGGGGAAGTGTGTCATTAGGGGGAGGGCTTGAAGTGGATCAGTTAGTGTGTATCCCCCCACCCCCACATCCCAGCTTTTGAGCTACTTGTAAGCAGGCACTGCTCCACACCATGCCTGTCTACCCCCCATCAGACTCACCCTCTAAAACTGTAACTGACCCCAAAAATAAAGTCTATCCTCTGTAAGTTGCCTTGGTCATGGTGTTTCTTCTCAATAATAGAAAAGTGACTAAGACAGCCTCATAAATAAGAGCCCAAATGAACCTACTTCTCAAAGACTGGCACAACCTATGCTTATTGGCACACAGTACCTCCTTCCCCAGTGCAGCAAAAGGAAGCAGTTTCACGCCTGTTCTACTTGAGTTGATCCACACAGGACTCCACAAAGTTTTAAAACCAGGAGGAATAACCTAGAAACTGTCTTGCTTCCTTGGCAATACTGGGAGGATACACCACAGTGGGAAAAGAAAGCACTAAATTCCCAGGGCCATCAATAACAGTGGGTTCCAGGTGGGGAACATGGGGCTAATTAGAAATGTGCGTAGAGACTGACTATGGGTCTTGTAGGAGACCTTCAGTATCCTCTATTAGTAAAGTAAGACCCATCAATTCAAAGAAGGATCGAATAAAAGAAGCCTGTTAAGAGCTCTGGTCAGGTGGAGTGTAGGCCCCTCTCTGGAAGGAAGGGAAGACAGAAAGAAGAATAAGAGATGGACAAATCAAGGAGAGTACAAAGAGTCTGTTCCAGAATTTCATTTACTACAAGCAGAGTCAAGGAAGATGGCAATATTCTGCCAACTGAATTCCAGAGAACTGACAGCCACAGGCTGCACTCCACAGGGACCCAGTAAAAGTAGCCGAGGCCTCCCTTTCAATTCAGCCAGGGAATTTAATTGTTCTTAATTATACAGATGCCACTCATATGCAAATCATGCACCCAGAGTCTTCCTTTTAAATTGTAATTTTTCTTTCAAGCCCTTGAGGGCTGAAGTGTAATTGCTGAAGAGGTTGTAAAGGGAAGAATGGCCCTGCCAGTCCCCAGGCCTCGCAGCCGAGGCCTATTTGCTCAGGCCCCTTCTAGGTCTGCTTCCCGCTCATCACAGGTCAGCCCCCAGCCTTCTCCAGGGTCTCCCTTTCAGCCCACTCCATCCTCTAACCACACCCCCTCTCCCTCCAGCACTCTCCATCCCTAGACAAAGGGCTGCGAGCATCCTGTGCAGATTCACAAAGGCAACTAGGCAGCGGAGGAATGGAACAGCCAGCAGGATGTGATCTGATCCCTGCAATGCTCAGTCAACAGCCATCAGTTCCCAAGCAGAGCTCTCCATTGGGTAGAAGATGACAATAGCAATGAACTTTGGAGAGGGGGAGGAGCTACAGCGAGGAAGCAAAAAACCCGGCTTGTACAACTTGATTAGGAAAAGGAGAGGGCAGTTGCCAAAACACTCTCAGCAATGCTGTAGGAGCGGAGCATTAGTGATATTTCCCTTTCCTCGGATTTCCTAAAAACTGTGAAGTGCTTCCTGTGATGCACTGCTGGGTCCAGAACTTTAAAAATATTCAGAATGGCATGTTTGGAAAACTGAGGGCAACGGAAGAGTATTAACTTCCTAAACACAGCCTGTAATTACTCCTCTGTATGGATTCAAGTAGCACATTCCCACCTCTCAGATCCTCTACGTCTAACAATATTGCTCTTTCAAAGGATGCAGTTGTTATTTTATTATACAGGGCCTATCTCTGGCCCTCACCCCAGCACACTCTTCTCTGGCTCTTGTCTGTCCCTTCCCTGCTCACGTATCCCAGGCCCAGTTCTCTCCACCTTATCACCTCAGAGCTCTCTCAGACCGATTAGTCTTCACCCAGGGTCTCTCCAAGTTAGCATTCTAGCCTACTCATCCCATAGATGGACAACTAAGACCATGCTGCTTCAAGCACCAAATCAGACGGTCCTATACTGTAATAGTCCCCCTGACACTCTCACACACACTCTCTCGCTCTCTCTCTCTGTTTCAGACTTCACATCCAATCCACTGGTAGAAGCTCCCCAGGCCCATGCCACCACTCAGTACAGACCCTATCAGCAAGCTTGGTCCCTTGTCCTGATTGGCTGCTGCTTTCCCAATGGAACATAGTCAACTCTGAAGATACAGTCCTTTAAAACCCACTTCAGAGATGGTCAGTGCTCTACTCTGCATCTTCAAGATATGTCCTGCTTTCAGAGGCCTTACGCAAATAAAATTCATGCCACAGTCTCCCACGGTCCCTACCCTACTTAGTCCACAGTCTGCTCTATATAGTAAATATACAGAAAAAGTATATATGTGTGTGTGTGTATGTATATATATACATCCTCTACAGAAGGTCCATCTCCATGGCTTTTGCTGCTGCTGTCCCTCTCCCAAGCATCCTTCTCTCAGATAATCTCTTGGCAAATTTCTTCCTTCCTTTAAGTCTTTGAAAAGATTCTCTGCTTATACCCTCAGGTGTGGCCCATAATCCACACTTTTTTTTTTTTTTTTGGCTTTTCGAGACAGGGTTTCTCTGTGTAGCCCTGGCTGTCCTGGAACTCACTCTGTAGACCAGGCTGGCCTCGAACTCAGAAATCCACCTGCCTCTGCCTCCCGAGTGCTGGAATTAAAGGCGTGCGCCACCACTGCCCGGCTAACCCACACTCTTGTCTTTCCTAGTCCCTGCTGCTCCTCCAGCATCCATGAGGTTCAGTGAGTCTGCACATGGTCACTGCTACCCAGCTTCCCACTGTGGCAAAGATGCACCCAGACAGGGATATGGGTCAGTTTTGCTAGCCCTTAGCATTCAGAACAGACTCTCAGTAAGCAATGTTAGCTAAATAAAAGAAAACTGTTCCAACTGGTGCCACAGGCTTATAAAATCAGTTCAAGCCTCAAAATAATTTTTCATTATCCAGTATGAAATGGTCTTATCCTAACATGTCAAAAACAGCATGAAAAGTAATTCCCAATTTCAACCTTTACCTTACCTTTAGTAAATCTAACTTACAAAATAATGAAAATGTGCAGAGATTTTAAAAAAAAAAATCAATGACAGGTAACTGATATTTCTTATTCAGCTTTTTCAAAATATCAAGATTGAGATTGTAATGTAGCTCTGTGGAAAAGCACTTACCTAGTATGTGCATGGCCTAAGTTCCACACTCAAACATACACACAAGCACATGCACACATATGCTCGCACGCTCTCTCTCTCTCTCTCATCACGACGAGGATAGACAAATTGTGATGCATTAGACAATTACACATGCTGCAACTCTGAGATATGCTGAGCCAGACATCTGAAACTTGAGTGACAGATAAATCAGGACTGGAGGAAGGCAATGTGGCAAATCCTGGTTTTGGAAAAGCTTTCAGAAAGTAGCACCCAAGTATAGTCCTGGCTCAAATCCAAATGATGGAGATTCTTTGTGAAGGAGTCTCTCTTGGCTCATTAATATGGGGAACTACTGATCACCAAAGCCGCTCTGAGCCAGTCCCTTCCAGGTTCGTCTCATATCCAAGGCAAAAAAGAAAAGCAGCAAGGGACACGCACAGCACGTGTAGATTATTATGTAGCTTAAAGGAAGCTGAGTGGAAAGGATGTCCCACCACAGGACAGCACAACAGAACTCCATGCTTAAAGCATGCGAGTGAACTCTTGTGAACCTGAGGGGATCCCACCTTAGGGTTAGGTATAAAAGCCCAGTAGCCATGATGTAAGTCATGAGGCTGGTCCAAAAGTCAGTAAAAGAGGTACTCTTTAATGTTAAATCATCAGTGACTTCATGAAACAATTGCTTCCTGAGAAATGCATCTTTTCAAAAGCCCCAAGATGATCTGTGTTTCCATTAAAAAGGAAAAAGCGAGAAAGAGTACTTACAGCTATGAACACGGGCGAGAAGAAGGGTCAGCGGTGAAGGATGCTTAGGCTTTTCCGGGGACCAGGGCCTACCTAGTTCCCAGCACCCATACAGGGCAGTTCACAGCAGTCAAAACCCCAGCTCCAGGAGTTCTGATACCCTTTTCTGGCCTCCCTGGGACCCCACTGTACACACGCATGCATGTATGCACGCATGCACACATGCATGCATGTAACAATTTCTTTTAGGAAGAACGAAAATCTAAATAGACTTTAATAGTCCCTATACAACCCTAAAAATATGCTTAAAAATGAAATGCAAACCACCAGATTGCACTGTACATGGCATGTGAATTACCTCAATAAAGTGTTAAGGTAAAAGAAAAGAGAGAGCTAAAAGTATGTATACCAGTCCCCAACCCAATCATTCTCTCTGGTGTGGGAAAGAACAGCCCTTCTGGCAGATGCAACTTCTCACATGTGCACCCAGCCCAGCCCTACAGACCTTGCATCTGTGTGTACATAAGCACACTCAGCTCCTCTTGTACATAATGAAAATGTCATATGCAGATGCGTTTGATTAACACCCTTCAAGGCTCTCATGATTATGCAGTACTCTGTGAGCTGCAGTTATTTCCTGCCTATTATCCCAGTGCAAAACCACCCTGCTTAATCTCAAGTGCCTGGCAGCTGCACAGAACAGCTCTGCCCTTCAGTAGAGACCCATTTGCCATCCAACCCTTGCTGCTACAAGGGCTCCCTCAGGAAGGGCTCGTCGGTTTCAATCAAAAGGCACAACTAAAACAGAACACAGGTGAAGGCCTTCATAACCTGTGAGCATGCACTTTTAAAAGGCCAGCAGAGAACATGGAGGCAGAGGTAGAAAGGACAAGTGAGGACAGCAAAGGACAGACCTAGAGCTCATGCCAGGGCCCAGGACCTGCAGCTATCCAGCCTCCAGAGTTCAGCCACCCACACCCTTCAGTGACTCTGGCTTCACTGGCTTCCAAATAATCCCCGATTCTCTCAGGAAGCAGTTCCTGTCTTACAGAACTTCCACTGTATTTCTCCTTTGGCTAAAACAGATAAGAAAATATACTAACATTAACTTACACAATAAAACAGTACAATTTTACAATAACACGTATAATAAAATGTGCAACATCAGATTTTTTAAGTCCAATAAATATTTACTTACTTATTATTTATTGTATGCTACAGGGATGGCACAAGGTATGTGTGGAAGTCAAAGGTGGCTTTGTGGAGCTGGCTCTCTCCTTCCAGCTTGCATGGGTTCCAGGGACTGAACTCGGGTGGCCAGGCTGGCCCTTACCCAGAGTCATCTGATTTTTAACTCTCACTACAGACAATTCCATATTCAGTAACATATGTTCTTCCTCTAAGAATAACAAAATGCAAATCGTGTGCACTGTAGACTGGAAATATGGAAACCTGTTGTCAGTGGTGACAGAATGAACTACTTTAACCCAAGGAACATCAATTGTAGTGGAATCTCTAAAAAAAACATGCAGCTTCTAAACACTCCCTCCCTTCGAAGAAAAGAATCCCCACAAGCCCCAGCTTCTTTAGTCTACTGCATCTAGTCTGACCATCCCGAAGAACAGCCAGAGAAACCTGTTTGGGGTATGAATTCTACCCCCGTGAAGGCTCACATGTTAAAAGCCTGATACTGACTAATAGGCTTTGGGGAGGTAGGTAATGATCATGGTAAATGCCTGATGCTAGCTCCCGGGCTTTGAGGAGGCCAGTGTTCCCTGAAGGCACTACATTCATCAGGAATTAATCCCTTGATGAGTTTAAAGCTGGGGGGCAGTTAGGAGTGGTCACTGGGAGTAACTGTTCAGGAGAGCCGTTATGTCCACACCCTTCGCTCCTCCTGCTTCCCAGCTACCAGTGAAGTGAGCAGCTTTATTCTGCCATGTTCTTCTCTGCCACAGGACTAAAGCTATAGAGCTCAAACCACAGACTAAAATGACTAAAGCCACAAGCCCAAACTAATCTTTCCTCCCTTAGCCAGCGTTTTCAGGAGACCATCCATCCACTCACTGCTCCTAAGGTGCTTCCAGTGAAGCTCATTCTCACCTCAATAGTCTTCAGTCTCATAGCGGTTGCATGAACCAAGCTAGCTATCTGGAACACAAGGGATTTAACCCAGAGAATTCAGTATGTACAAGGTCACTCAAGTGTTCACAAAATCAGATTCTATGCTGAGCTTTCAAGATAGTCTCAGAGCCACAAGGAACTGGCTAAGGTGAGGGGCTGGTGCCTCTGAAACGTACTGAGGGGGCTGTCATCCCAACACTGTTAGGTCCCAAAGAAACTGGACAG
Organism: Uromys caudimaculatus; assembly: GCA_028551405.1. NCBI lineage: Eukaryota > Metazoa > Chordata > Mammalia > Rodentia > Muridae > Uromys > Uromys caudimaculatus. The sequence continues at coordinate 61,445,900 of CM052704.1, forward strand.
ATGGCTGTGGTGCGTGTTTAGCATATCAAAGCGGATGGTGGTTGCCAGGCTCCCCAGCATCACAAGTACCTATGGCAGAGTCCAGGCTCCTCTCAGCACTTCTCACCCCTGTCCCCTAACCTAAACTTCTCCACCTCACCCCACCCTACCCCCAACTTTGCTTCCCTTCCCCAGCTTCTGATTCCTATAGAACACAGCCAATTTGTCCACACACTCCCTCTTGGTCCTTTTTCTTGGTTCTTCTACCTCTCCTGGGCCCCTCTTGTTCCTCTGTGTCCCCCACCCTCTGATAGCCTGGTCTGTTCTGCTGACCATGTTCAGTCTGGACCCTTCCATATACCTCTGGCTGCTCTTTCCCTCTATAGTCAAAATCTTCTCTTCAACCATACCTTGGAATGGTCATGTCCTGACCTCACTTCCATCCAAACACATGCTACCTCCACTGCTGGTCCTGGGTCAGTCGTCCAAAGGCAACTAAAGTTCACTCTGCATTAGGTTCAGAGGGTGACCCTGACCCCTGTATAAATCAGAACCTACTCTATTACATTTCTTTTAAAGTGGTCACAAGGACCCAGCTCCAGCCTGCCAGCAAGCCTCAACTATGATGCAGATCCCTTAGCTATGTGCTTTTAAAACAGCCTCCCACTTCCATGACTTCCTCCAGGTTGTCATCTACTCCCTTTCCTATGGAGAAGCCACGAACTCATTCAAACTCTGTGACTGGCATCTCCTCAATCTCCTCTCCCATTCAGCTCAGAATGCAGAATGTGTCTGGATCTTTAGAAACTTTCCCAGTAAGTGGTCTCTTTCCAATTCCTGTCATTTCCCGTACCAAAAACATCTGAACGGATAGAACTAACATTCTCCTACAGTGGAAATAGGTAAAAAGTCATATTATTAGAATCTGTCAACACTCCACCAACATTTTTTGGCAGTAAATGATACAAGACTAAAACAGAGTTCCTAAATCACAAGGAGTATGTTTTCTCAAGGGGTTAGCAAAGATCTAAGGAAAATGAACTAGACAGCAAGACTTTTAGATTTTTGACATAAATATTAACTGGGAATAAGTTAGATTTGAAATACGAATGCAATAAGGCATTACTTAAGACAACACACAAGAGGGACTGCAAAGTGTGGGCACATGTCACTGAGAGCCTCCCACGGGCTATGTGGAAGGGGCAGGGGGGAAGGGCAGGTCTTGAGAGCGAATGGCGCAGGATTCAGGCTAGAGAACACAAGTGCAGATGTGCACGTGGAGGCCCCTAAAGCCCTTAGCTTCCTTTCCCCTGGAAGGAGCTGTCTATGGCTCAGATCTGGTTATATATTTGTGTTTGACTTAGGAATTCCCACTGCAGATTCCATTTTCTCTCCTCTTTGGTTTTTAGGTCTTTCAACCCACTCCCTTCCACAACCACAGGGTCTGTTTCTAAACCAGCGGTGCACACAGGTTTCCTCACTTCACACATTCGCTCTCAGGAAGTGGAAACACACCCAGTGAGTTACAGTTCTCTTCAAGTTACTTTCAGTGAAAGGGGCACACCCACAGAATCTACTGATTTACATGGAAAATTTACTTTCATTTCTTTTGTACAAGAATTCCATCCCACCTACCACATTTCGAAAGAATGTTATGTACAATTTCCTTAAATAGAAAATTCTACATAACTAGTCATCTCTTTTACTACTGCAAGGACAGGTGGCTCTACGTGAAAAAGAACATTTCCTTTTTCTAGATTAAAGTTCAAGTTCACAGACACTGAGTTAAGTGCCATTTCTCCAAGAACCAAGACAAAATTTAACATAAAAATGATTCCAGAGAAGCAACTGGTGAGTGTTCTCTGAACCTTCTGGACAGCCAACTGGATGTCTGTCCTTCCTAGGCCAGACTCTACAGGACAGCTGGCTCCCAGAACAGTGCAAAACTCTGAAGCCTGCGGTGATCCACCACAGTTGCTAAGACACCACTGCCAGTGGCCCTTTCCTGACCAGAGTCTAACTATCCAGCCCACACTGGAGAGCTGTGTCTGTTTGTCTTGGGGACTCTGAAAGTGAGCTACAGATGCAGCTTTTCAAATTAACACACATGTGATGGGAATAGGCAAAGAGGCTACATGGCAAGACCATGCATGTAGGAGAACCGTTAAGAAAACGGTTGACAGCTATCTCCTCAAGTTCAGAAGTAAATACTTTCCTTCTTTACTGTCTTTCAAACTTACCAACCTTTCTCACCTATCACTGTTTTGCAGTGTTCACTTTTCCACAGTGAAATAGCTTATGGGCATTACAGACTGCTCATTCTATTTTAAAACATGCCACACAGTTTTTCTAGTAACTGAAAAATGACGCATCAAACATCAAACTTATGTTTGCAACCCACAGAGTCCATTAGTGCCAACTGCTGGAAGTTCACCACACAGCCCTGCTCTGATCTGTCTTCCTAAGCTGGGTCTTCCACCTCAGCACGTTCCCATTTTACTACTAAGTCTCCTGCCTGCAGAGGCAATTGGCAACTTAGTTTATCCGATCTGATGCCAAGATCTGGAGCTAAGCGGAGGCCACAGTATCTCATTCCCAGCTGAGAATTCCATCAATATCTGCAGCTCTCCACTGTGAATGCAGGTCACTCACTAGATGGACTATGTCTTTCACCATAGCAAAAATCTTAAATTGAGAGTATTAGAGAAACAGCCACTCTCAAACTAACGGAGCCAGGAGTAAAGAAGCCCCTCAAAACTAAGAAAAACGTGGCTTCAAAAAGAGAAAGCTGAAGAGAAAGCAGAGGCAAGGTGGTCTTCGAAGGTTTTTAAGATCAGCTTGCAAGCAGAGGTCACAACCAGTCCACAATATTGCAGAGTACGCCTCTACCTTGGGGCCAAGAGCCTGAGATTACAAGGCTGACCAGACATCGCTTAGGTACACATGTCCACTATTTTTCCTGTGGTACTCAGCTTAGTTTCCAAAAACAGAAGAGGATCCCAGATTCTGATTCGCTGGACAGAAGCCATGAAAGGATTCAGAAAAGCCATGACAAGAGGTAGGCATTAAAGTGAAGAGGCTTGTAAGGGGTTTGATCCGACGGTTTTTAAAGGATGAGAAGAAACAACTGGCAGCAAGTCCTCATAATTACAGCAGCATTTACGGTTCTTTACCTGAGAGTAATGTCCTGCTGTCACTCTCGGGCACTGTTGAAAATAACCCCACCACCTAGCTAAGCTCTTGTAAGGTGTAACTTGGAAGAGTTTGGCCTGACATTACAAAGAGACCTTTGACCTTGCCATAAGAGGCAGATAACCTCACTCATCCACTGGGCACTACAGTGTCTAGGGTCCTGTCCCCACAAAAAGAACACAAAGATAAAAGCATACAGTATATTAAACACTGGCTTTCTCTAAGAGCCCAGAGTCTGATGGTAAACTGTGATCATTCTAACTTCCACCACCAAATCTATGGCCCACTCCATGTTTTCGCAGCCTCTAATATCAACAATCAACTCTGATGACAGTGCATGTCACAGTATGATAGCTCCCTACTAGCCCCACAGCCTCAGCAGGAGGCAGTAAGCTTTAGGGGGGAAAGAAGAAGATTCCTCACCTTGTAACCTCAGTCCAACACAGTGGCTGTAGGAAGTTCTCAGAATCAAGCTGAGCGTCCAAAGCCAGGGCTAGGTCAAAGACTCTGAGTGAAGATGCCAGACAGTGAGGCACAGAAAGTACCTTAGCCCAGAGAGCAGAGGCACCAGGGTGGGCCTGCACGAACTCTGTGCCCTCCTTCAGAACGCAGTCCCCACCAGAGGTGCCCACCTGGAGTAAGGTCAGACAAGCAATCTCAAAGCCACTCCATCCCTATCTCAGCAGCCCCAGGTGAACCAGGCCCGAGCTGATCTGTACGATCTCCAGTGTTTGGGAACCATTGCCTCTGAGAAGAGCGGAGTGGGAAGCCATCAAGTGAGAACTGGTAAGACTCGGGCAGCAGCTGGGAAGAGAGCATTAAAAGCCGAATGGAAAAGGGTTTGTTTACAGAGATGTTGGATTGATGGAAGAACAAGTGCCGGCTTAACAATGCGATGGGAAAACCAGCTTCAACTTTGAGAAACAATGGAGAAGCCTTCATCATCAGCGTCATCATCACTGTGTCAGTGTGTATGTGCATGTGCGCATAGGTGCCATGGCGTGCAGTGGTCACACACAGCTTCACGGAGTCAGTTCTCTCCTTGCACCCTTACTTGGGTTATGGAGCCTGAACTCAGGTCATCAGACTTGCACAACAAACACCTTCACCTGCTGGTTTTCTGTCAACTTGGCACACGCTGAGGTCATTTGGGAGAGGGACTCTCAACTGAGACTAATGATGCACTAAGAGTGCAGTCACCCCTGGCAGGTGTCCTGAATGGTAGAAGAAAGCAGGCTGAGCAAGCCATGAAGAGCAAGGCAGTAAGCAGCAGGCCTCCATGGCCTCTGCATCAGCTCCTGCCTTCAGGTTCTCCTGCCTTGAGCTCCTGCCCTGACTTCCTCTGAGGATGGGCTGTGATATGGAAGGCTAAGCCTGAGCCTTTCCTCCCCAGGCTGCTTTTGGTCTTAGTGTTTTATCACAGCAACTAGGACACACCTGCTGAGCCATCCCAATGACCTGAAAACCCTTTAAATAAAACAGAGCCCTGAGACACAGACGGTACTATAGTAATGCCAGCACACTGCTTACTCAGTAACTACCCTAAAAGGTCAAAAGAGAGTAGGTGGTGCAGTTCACACCCACTACCCAGTTTACCCAGCACTCTGGGAGCAGAAATAAGAGGCTCACCTCAAGTCTGAGGCCACTCTGAGTCTACCAGGGACTTCCACACCAGCCAGGGAGACATAGAGAAAGCCTATCTCAAAACGAAGCATAACAAAACCAAATACAAATTTATTAACTAAGATTTTAAAAACTTAGTGACCCTCAAACTTTTGAAATCATACCTCCAGGACCTGTTTGTAGGACTCTCACACTTAAGAGAATAATCACTTTGTGAAGTCACCACCTACAAAGCAGGGGATGTCTGTCAAACACTTGCACAGTGCAGCATTAGAACGTGTAGCATCATGAAGTTTGCTATGGCAATGTGGACCTTAGCACATGAACCATCTGCCTTCAGGTTTCTATTGCTGTGATGAAACACCACGATCAGAAGCAACACAGGGAGGAAAGGGTTTATCTGGCTTACACTTCCACATCCCAGTTCATCACTGAAGAAAGTCAGGACAGAAACTCAAATAGAGCAGGGATCTGCAGGCTAGAGCTGATGCAAAGGCCACGGAGAGGTACTGCTTACTGGCTGGCTCTTCGTGGCTCGCACAGCCTGATTTCTTATAGAACCCAGGACCACCAGCCCTGGGGTATTCCCACCCACAATGGTCTGGGGGCCTCCTCCACTGATCACTAGTTAAGAAAATGCTGTACAGATGTCCGATTACAGCTTAATCTTCTAGATGTCTTTTTTAAATTGAGGTTCCTCTCAGATAACTACAGCTTGTGTCAAGCTGACATAGAATGAGCCAGCACACCATCCAGTCCTCGCTCACACAGAGGCAACCCTCGAGTTCCCTCCGCAGTACATCCCTAGGACCATACACAGCATCTCTTCTCATGGCAGCCATGTTACAGTAGGAGAGGCATGCCAGCCAACAGTAATGAGTAAATAACAGAGACGACTATGTTGCACAAAGGCTATGACATAACTGAAAATCCTCTCAATAGCACAGCAATAAACATCAGCCTCAACTCAGAACCCGGGGGGTTCATGGAAGAAGCAACTTTAAGAGATCACGGGACTAAATCTCTTCTTCACCGGGTCAGGAAATGCAAACCCAGAGAAGCTCTGGCCCAAAGTCAGGAATCTAGTCTTTCAGCAGAGCCCCAGCCTTCTGCTCAGCAATCCAAGGCACCAGTGGAAAGCTGAACTTCTTCACAAAATCGCCTCAGACAAGAAGGGTTTGCTAGGTCACTGCCACTGGGCTACATGCCCAAGCCCTTTACTTTTCTCTCGTACCTGCCCACAGATTTCCTCTATAACCCTATCACTATAAATTAGCAATCTTACAAAAGTCAGGTCTAACGCCGGAAGCTGGTCAGAGGCAAACAGCCTCCTTTCTGAGTGTTTCTCAGGAGTGCACCCTTTAAAACATCAGCCAACGGCCTGCAGCTGGCAGTGTGCGGGTGTGCTATTACTTCAGCTCTTCCTCTGAAACTTCCTCTTCTTCTTACCTCAGGTCTGACCTTCAGACCTACATCACAGAGATGGTTTCCTCTACCAGCCATGTCCAACCTTTGAAACAGGACCTTCCAAAATTCAGAGCCCATGCTCAAAAGCTATACAATCAAGTTACAAAACTATAATAAAATTACAAACGAGAATCTTATCACGCTTTAAGTTTGCAGTTTTGTGGCTGGGCTACGTTCATAGCTATTCTTGGTAATACGGAGCCTGTAAGCCTCAGGACGGACATACCTGGAGGAAGAATTTTCTTTCAATATTTAAAGTTTGATACGCTTGTCACCCATCCCACATCATTCTTAAGACAACTGCTCCCCTCTCTAGCTTTTAGTAAACTAAGAATAAGACTTACATTTTACAGAAAACAGATACTTCATGCTGTGAGGAACCAGATATTAAGAAACTCCTCAATTGGACCAGCACTTCCAGCTCACATAAAAGCATAAGGCAGGCAAGTGGTAACCACAGGGTTTGGCGATGGCTGACAGAACGTTTGATAATCATACTCACAGCCAGCCTTCAGGCTACATTTTTAATATAACATGTTAAGGGCACAAAGTTAAAACTATAGGCAGTCCTACAATCTAAATGGTTTCAGTACTGAAAAGCAGCACCGCCAAAGTGCCACAAATGATTAGAGCCCCAAACCTACTTGCTCCTTAATGCCCAGCTTCAGGACAGAACAGAGCAGGCTGGAGAGACCCACATGCTGGTGAGAAGCAGCAGCACTTTCCCTCCTTCCACTAGAAGGGTAAATGCAGACAGGCCCTGGAGCACACCAGAGGGCGTGAAGACTGCAACACAGAATGAGCACTGGAAACAGCCACCTCCTGGGCAGACTGTCACTCACTCGCTCAACCTAAGGAACATTTGTGAAAGAAGCAGCTGCTGGGCCCCAGGGTACAAAAGAAGAGATGCCAGAGGCCTAGCTCTTGCAGAACTCACTCTGACCAGAAGCAAACAAGCAGAGCGCTGGGCAGAGCAGGAAGCTGTGAAAGGGCAGACTTCTGGGAAGTGCCATGCCTCCTCCCCCACCCCAGCAGGTGGTCAGAGGTGCCAAGGGCTGGCCTGGGCCTCCTAATGGTGCATTTATCTTCACTTCCATGGGGTATGGTTCCCCAACTCTCCTGATGAACTCCCTTGGAAGAAAATGGCATACATAAAAAGAAATACTCATACATATTGAAGATAGCTCACCAATTTGCCCCACTCACGAACCTAGAAAGTTTGAATTAAAAGAGCATTAAACAGGAACTCAAAACCCACAAAGCAAGCTTCAAAGATGGGAAGGCCTCACTTCATTCAGGGCAGCTGAGGGTTCCCACTTCACAGCCCAATGGGCTCTTCCACCTCTGCCCCACACTCACACGTCACCTCTCCTCTTGAAAAGCTTGTATGTTCAATGGCCTTCCTCGTGCCTGAAGAAACCAGACCTCTCACTGTGTGTGGGGCTTTACTTTCAATACTACTATTCTAATGTGAAATCCTGGAGAAGCACATATTCCAAATAACAAGTGGAAGTGTTTTGAGATAGCCTCCCTAAGTAGCTCAGGCTGGCTTAGCCTGGCCCAGAACAGGTCTTAGGCTCTGAGGTACCAGGATTACAGATGTGTGTCACCACACTCTGCAGTCATGATTAATTAATGGGCACAGACTTTTAGTTTTGCAGATAAAAACAACTCTAGAAATGGATGTTAATGATGGTCTCTTGGTTAAGGTGGATGTCTAAGAAGCAGTCAAGTCATCTATACTGAACTATATACTTAAAGTGGTCTAAATGGTAAATTTGATACTCTATACATTTTACCACTACTCAGAAAAGAAATAACAGTCTTAAGGGATATATTTTATCTAAACTAGAAGGTAACTGTACTCAACAGTCTGTGTCCAGCACCGTACAACGGTTCCGGCAATTACAAAGGAGACTAAGTAGGGGCTTGGAGCGTGGCTCAGGGGTAGACCGCTCACATGCCGAGCATGTGAGGAGCTTGTAAAGGCAGTGGGCTGAGCCCGATGTCAAGATCCTGATTCCTGGACCCCAAATGGTGGAAGGAGAGAAGTGACTCCTGAAAAGTGTCATCTGACCTACACACACATGCTGTGGCACAGACACATAGACAAAGTAAACAAAAACAAATGAACTTTTTTTAAAGACACAGAGAAAGGGCCTGATTTCCATATACAAGATAAGCATGTTCCTGAAAGTGCCCTGCCTGTTAATCCAACACCTAGAACAAACATTCAGTGAGTCCTTAGCACACGTTCGCCGGAGTGGTACTATCACCCCCTCCTCCATCTCCATCATGGAAGCCCAAGATCACAGATCTAGGAAGTGGCTGGAGTCGATGAGCTGCCAACCTGTGGGAGGCGCTGCTCTCCCTCCCTCAGTTACAGACACAGAGAATAGGGTCCCAGGGTGGGCTGCAAGCCTCCTCCTAGTCAGTCCCCTCAAACAGACATGCTCAACCCCTGTTTTGTGAACTTGAACTGTTTTAACAGCTGGATCCAAAAGCTACAATACAAGGACCTATGACAGGGTCCCCAGTTCTTTTTAATTAACTCACTCAAGGCAAAAAAATACTCCTCAGATTTCATTGTTAATCCACCTCAGTCAGGAGTCCCGAACACACCTACAAACCTGTCCCTTATTGGAACTAACTGCTCCTAGATAAATCCCTGGCAGGATGTAAGAAGGGACCCAAAGAGCACCCAGCTGGCCTGGCCTAGTCTCCCATGAGGGCGCTATTCAAATCCCCTCAAGTCCCCGAGCCTTCCCAATTTGCTGCTTACTGTATGGAACAAATATTTAAAGACTAGTCATCTATTTTTAAGATACATAAAAACTGAGCATTCAACTTGAGTTTATTTTAATGCAAATTTAAGTCAATCTTAAACTGCAAATAGTAAAACTGGCTTGAAAGAGGTGGTATTTACTCAAAGACTCCAAAGACACCAGTCTCCAAAAGCTAGCCCAGATGAGGAAGCAGAGCTGCTCTCTGACCTCACACAGGTCCTGGCTGCAGGCTCTCACAAAAATTTCTGCCAAGTGCTTCCCCAGACCTGACTGCAGCCAGTAGCATCCACCTAGCAAGAAGGTCAGGGCTTCTCCCTGGTAGTTTTGTTTTCAAGTGTAGAAATGTGTAAATTCCCTGAGGTCAGGACCAGAAAACTTCCTTATTTCTCTAAAGCATCCACTAAGTTTCTGGCCTGCCTACAGCACACATTTAGTGTGAGCAAGTATTTGCAAGAGTCCCCAGAGTGTGAAAGGACAACATGCCTTTGTCATCAGAACTCACTGTCTGCCGTTCTCCACGCCTGACCTGCAGCTCGATGTGGATGTGGTTGGCAGCCATTTATCCTCCTGCCTACAGGACCTGGTTTTTGTTCATCCCTGTCTCTGAAATTACAAGTACAAATTCACAGGCACCAAATGCCTGCATCTGCTTTCAGATTACATTTGCTGGCTACCTCACATGTTAATGTGTAAAGCAGTTCAGCTGCTGCCCATTCTGAGTGTGTAGGCTACCAGGTAAGGACGGGCAAAGTCCTCCATGGCAATCGACAGCACTTACCTAGTGCCTTTCGTCTACTAATATTACCCAAGCCTGAGTAAAGCCTTACGTCAGGCATCTGCACAAGGGTAAAATGGGGAGACCTAACCATTTCCACACCCTTAACATCAAAAGTAAGTGTGTTATGCCACTAAGTAATCTTTGGCAGCTTCTTACTGAAGGCTGACCTCCGGCAAGCAGCCCAGGGAACATTTTGCACATGACATCAGGACAATTACTGTCCAGTTGTCAAAAGCTCAGAGAATCAATCGCCTTTAAACCTCTACCATTACTTACCCAATCACCAAGACCTTCCATTCTGACAAGACAGTGCATGCAGTCAACCACCAACTGAACAAGTACTAAGTCGTGTGCTGGTGCACTCTGCCCCCAAAGGCCGGGAGAAAGAGAATGCAGGCAGAAGGCTACAGGCTATTCGTGGGAAACATGACTGGCTGTGCATCGTGGTGCATGCCTGTAACCTCAGTACTCCCGAGGCTGAAGCAGGAAGACCACTCCAAGTTTGAGACCAGCGTAGGCTTCATTATAAATTTCAGGCCAACCTGAACTACAGAGTAAAACTTGAATCAAAACAATCAAAAACAAAGGGAAAAAAAGCATTTTTAAAATGTAGAAATAGTGCTCACTTTTTATGATCTAAGCAAGCATGACAGAGAGTAAGGTCCCTCAAACTCTGAGAGAAGGCTGACATCTGGTCATGATACACCCCAGGGATCCTGGAAAAGGGTCCTGGAAAGGAACCACTGACTTCTGACAGGAAACACAAGCCAACAAGTACAAGAGCCAGTCACGGTCCTTTTGAAACTGTCCTCCGCGCTTCTAATTCTCATTAAGTTAGCCATTGTTTCCCAGTCCTCATGCCGGAGGGAGTCACTATCCAGCATCCCTACCCTGCAACATCAGGAAGGTTTCCACCACATATACATTTGCTCTCCACGGTGACACTGAACAGAAGCAAAACAGCAATCATAAAGCTGGTGCCCACCGTGTTTTCAAACAATGCCATTCCATTAACAACTTCTTAGCTAATGGTGTCTGCTTATTTTCAGAGCCCAACTCTAGGTTCAGCCCTCTTCTGGTTGTATTTTCTCTGTTATCTACCCTTCAGGTGCCCCATTACTACCTGTGAGTCCCACAGAATTCTATTATACCCAAACACTGTGTTTTGAAACACTTACCGGCCTCTCACAGTGCCATTCGAAGGTGCTCAGAAAAGGAGACCTTTTAAAAACGTGTACAGTGCTGGGAAAGACGCTTTAGGAAATTAAGTAACTCTGCTGGGTCGTCACAGGAACTAACCAAAATAGGCGCTTCTACTTCTGCTCAATAGTTTGAGAACAGGGAGGACTGTACCAACACACACTGAACACACGGTTGATCATAATTTTAAAATCTTCAGAATATTTCTTCTACTGCTACTGTACTTTTCATGAGTCTTGTAGGAACCAAGCCACAGATGGAACCAAACAGATGGAACAAGGGGCCCCTAGCCTAAATGCTAAAAATGCTAATGACACTAAGCATGGAGGCTTCCATCCAAATCAATATTGTATTTAACACTGTGTCAGACACAGGGGCAGACACAGGCTGGGTAAACCTATGTAAGTGGGGAATAGGGAATAGAGCATTTGATGGGAAAACAGTATATTACATATATGTTACGTGGATATATACATCGTATATGTATAAGTTGACTTCTGAAAACTTAATAAAAGGTATAACCATGTAAAAAACGTTTCTAGGAACCCTCTCAAGGCCTTAGAAGGAACCTATGTAAAGAGATGGCAAAAGAAGGTGGTGTGTCTGAGTGTGGGAAGAGGCAGGAATGCTCCCTGCCAAGCACAAGCACAGGGCATAATCTCTCAGCACAGGAAACACACTCTGGCATCAGAAGTAATCCCCCAACACAGGAACAACAAGTCCAACAGAGGAAATAAACACAGCTTCAGCCAGCTTTATTTTAATAAACAAATGCAAATTAAAAGAGATATAAATAATGCCTACCAGGACTTCTTGAGTTGAATTTTTAAAAATAAGCAAAAATACCCCTCCCCGGTGCTGGGGATGTGGGGAAACTGGTGACCAAGGCATGGAAGATGGGTATAAATGGAAAAGCTTTTGTGGGGGCCTTTGTCCACTGCTACATGTTGCTCTAGTGATCGCAGCAGCAATTCCGCATCCCAGAGGAAGGACTGAGGCATTCCAAGTATGGGTGCTGTGTGGCAAACCTCGCACTCCGGTTGAAATCAATCTCTCTACAGTGGGGGTGTAACTCGGTGACACAGCACCCGTGGGGCATGGATAAAGCTCTGACACCAACACATAAAATTTAAGAAAAAAACAAGTAACTGTCATATATAAAGAATTAGATCTTAAATTACACTCTACTCATATAAAGAACTACAAAGTAGTTGTAAAAGGTGATATAATTACGGACATGAAAAGATGGCTACAGTATATTACTTTAAAAAGTAGCTTACAAAATTCTGTGTCTATTACATAATCCAAGTAGGCATGGGAGCATGGTTCTATAATAGATCATACATTTAGCATGCCTTAAGTCCTGGGTTTAATCCCTAACACTGAAAAACATACTACAGAGAGAAAGAAAATATATTACATTAATACAAAGCAATTCTTGCAGGAAACATTGAAACTTCATGGTATACATGTCAACAACAACAACAACTTAACCCAATTAAAACATTGCCAAAGGATGTAACCATAGATGTCTCCAAATAACGTGAACAAATGGCCAAGAAACACGTGAAAAGAAACTCAAAATGATTAGTGAGCACAGAAATGTGACTCAAAGCTGGGCACAGTGGCACTAGCCTGTGAGCCCCATCACTTGGAAATCTGAAACTCACGGCCAGGCACAGCTTCACATAAAGTCTAAAGCCAGACTGGGCCCACACAGAGTCCTTCAAAAAAAAAAGTCTAAAGTCAGCCTGAACTACGCAAGAGTACTTCAGAAAAGAAAGGGAGAGGCAAGGAGAGGAGGGGGAAAAGAAAAAGAGAAACCAAACCCACAGTAAGACACGATTTCACACCCATCAGTAATGACTACAGTCCACAGTCAGAGCCAGGCAGGAGAGAACACCTTGGGAGGCAGAGCTGGGAGGACTCCTAAGATCCTGAGATCCTGCCTCCAGAAAGGCTGACAGTATTGAAGGTGCAGAAAACAAGAGCGCTGCTTTTGCTAGTGGAGAAGTAAATCGGTACGACTTCTCTGAAAAACAGTTCGGTGGTTATTCAGAATGCCACAGTTACTACACAACCTAGACATTCCACTCTTGTCTATATCCTCGATAGAAGGAAAAACATACCTCCACAAAAAATGCACACCAATGTTCATAGCGCCACTATTTACCATAGCCCCAAATGGGAGGTAACTGATACATATATCAACCAACAATGAACAAAATGTGGCAATATAGGACCATTTGGGAGTTCTGGTTTCTTTGAAAACCCAGAAACTATTTTAAGAATGGAGTTTCACTTTAATCCCAGGTGTGGGAATATGCAGCTGCTTTGGACCATTGCAGAGGCTGACTGTGATTTTCCCTGTGCTCTAGCAGAGGCGCGATTGTGCCAGCTGCAGATAGTTTCTGTGATTGTGTGACATTTGGGATTCTGGGGACTTTTCAGAGGATGTATAAATGCTAGGTGGGGTGTAGATTAGTGGTTGTTGGTTGGTCATTGGTCATGGTTTGTTAAGTAGTCTTGCACAAAGAAAAATCAAGAAGGAGAAAAAATTAGATATTCCAACAAAAAGATCAAACTTGCCCCAAGAAACTCAATGCCCCTAATCAGCAGGAAGTAATCTCAAGAGGACATAGATCACATGAATCCACTTATATGAAATACTTAAAGTAGGCAAATCTACGACAACATGGCTGGTGTAATGGTTGCCAGGGAGGGACAGGAGGGAGAGTAGTGGCAAGCTGACTGACTGATAATAGTTTTAGGTTTTTTCAATGAGGCAATAATTATTTTATTTTTTTCAACAAAGTCTCTTGCCCAGGCTGGTCTTGAACTCCCAATATAGTCAACGACAAATTTCTAATCCTCCTGCTTTGATCTCCTGAGTACTGGGATTATGGGCATATATCCCAGGCCAGGCTTATGCTAGAGATTAAACCCAGGGCCTCATCATGCTTGGGAGACATTGTACCAAATGAACCATACTCCCATTCCAAGTGATAAAAGTTTTCTAAAATTAGATCATTGTGATGACTGTGCGATTGTAAATATTTTAAAAAATTATTAGGGATGAAGTGATGGCTCAGAGATTAAGAGCACCTGGTGCTCTTGCAGAGAACCTGGGTTTGGTTCTGAGTACACACATCAGATGGCCTGTAACTCCAGTTCCAAGGGATTTGATACTCTCTTCTGCCCCTGAGGATACTTGCAAATGGAGCATAAACGTGCACTCAGGCCCACATACATGCACATAAAATAATGAAATAAATATTTAAACGACAAAAGAAAACCCTAGGACTGTGGATGCAGCTCCTTATGGGGCACTGACTCAGCATACATAAAGCACTGCAAAAATAAATACATAAATAAAGCTAGTATTTGTAAGGAATTCAGTCATGAGATGGCAAGGTGGATCCATGGGTAAAGGTTCCTGCTGCCCAGTCGACAAACTGAGTTTAGCCCTCAGAACCTACAGGTGAATGGAGAAAACTGAGTCCTGCAAGTTGTCCTCTGACCTCCACATCAGTGCTATGGCACACATGCCCCCCAACACACACACACACACACACACACACACACACACACACACACACACACACACACGCATGCACGCACACACAGTCAGCAAAGATTTTTTTAAACTTTAGTGGTTATCTGTGTACGTTATGATAGCTTTAATTTTACTTACATTTTACAGCGTTTTCTAAAACTTATAGCTAAGCATGCCTGCGTAAGCACTAACTTCAGTACCTCATTATAAAACAAGGATGGACAAGCTTGCAGATCCTGCCTTTAGTAGAACGATAAAGAGAAAATTTGTCAAGTTTTAAAGAATAAGAAAAACCAAGGAGTCAATAATTACCTATTTAAAACTATGGAGCCAGGTAAGGTATAATCCCAGCAACTTGGGAGTCAGGGGTAAAAGGATAGATAACCTAAGAATTTGGGGTCATCCAGAGAGACATAATAAGGTCAGACCAAACCAACCAACCAACCAAACCACAAAACTATCATGATTGTAATCGTTATAATAAAAGAAGGAAAGATTCCCTGTGGAAATCCAAACAGGCCCTCCCACTCATATCTCCATACACTCTTACTGGTTTCTCATCACTAGAAAAGCAATTCTTGTCAGCCCCATGCCAAAGAGACCCACGCCAAAGAGACCCACGCCAAAGGAAAGGCAACTGAGGTCCCAGAGGAGCAAGCAATTCACAAAAGCCTCACAACTGTCAGGGAGCACTGGACTCCTGGGAACCTTCCAGGAGCCTCTAGAAAAGAGACTGTAAATCTCAATTCACAGGAGATCAAAGCTTGCAGACACTTGGCCAAGGGCATCTAGGCCAAGAGAGTTAGCAAAAATTCAACCCAAAGTTAAATGAAGTCAAAGGCCATGTCCTGCAGTGTCAGGGGAAAATGGCAGACCAAAACAGCTGCTAAAGACATCAACTTAAAATCCACAATAGTCAGTGAAAGAAAAGAGGGCGGGGTGTGGCTCGGTGATAAGGGGTGGGGTGTGGCTAGATGTACAGAGCTTGCTTAGCATGCACAAGGACCTGAGTTCAAGCCCCACAATGCAGCAGGCAGAGAAAGGACAGAACCAGCTCTAGAGACAGACCCCATGGTCTGCAACCTTCACGGGTACAAAGAATGAATGGAGACTGAGAGTTTCACCTTAATTCTTGCCCAAGCTCTTAGCTAGGAAGATCCCTAAGGCCACGTGGGTTTCACATAGCTGTCCCTGAACTCTCTGTGAAGTTTAAACCATCTTCTCTAGAAATACCACATCACCACTGTCAGTTTTTCCTTCTGGAGTCTGGCCATAGTTCAGATGGGGGCAGAGGAACTGAAGCTAAGTTTAAGAAGGAAGACATTTTACATGGAGACCAATATTGTCAAGAGTTAGACTTATCGTAAATATCTTCACATTTTGGCCAATGTGTGCAACACTACACATCCCTCAACAGAAACTAGTGGGCTCAGCAGGGGAATGAGAAAACTATGCCTGCTTCCTGAATGAGAATGCCCAGCCCGCCTCAGGACTGGAACAGTCAGCTAAGCCCTATACCCTAGTTCAACCTGAGCCTACACATTTGGGAAAACTCTTTGGGTTGTTTTTTCAAAACCACCAAAATGGAAGCTACTATCCTACTCAGTAGAGGCCCTGGGCCAACACAAACAATCTTATCAAAGGTCAGGTCTCACTGCTTTCTCTGGGCAATATGCAAAGGTGTTCAGAAAATTCAAGCATCAGTTTCTTCCCCCTTAGGCTAACATTAACATTAGACTGCAAAACATCCAGCCTGCTAGCAATCAATCCTGCCAGGTTAGACCACAGTACCCTGACTGCTACTAACCCTGCCTGGAATCTAGAGCTTTCCCTTGTCCACCCATCTCCCTAGACTCTGTGATATATAAATAAATAAGTGTAAATAAAAAAGAAAATCAGGAGAAAGGCGAAGAATGGCCCAATTGAGTTAAGACAAATCAACATGTCTGATAAAGCCATTAGCCTGCACACCTAAAGTAACTCTGTGACCAGACTGTCCCTGAACTCAGAGATCCGCCCGACTCTGCCTTCCAAGCTCAGGAACTAAGGGTGTGTACCACCACACCTGGCCTAAAGGAATGCTTTTAAAAAAAAAAAAAAAAAAAAAAAAAAAGATGAAGGCCAAAGACAGAAAGCTTCTGGATGTCAAGAACGGCCTGGTCCAGAGAAGAGGAATGGGTCAGTAGAAACAATCTTAGAAAGAGCAAACATTTCCAATCCATTCAAAGTTAGACAAGAATCCTTTTTTGTTTAAAAAAAAACAAACAAACAAACAAACAACGGAACTGTTAGAGCCTTAAAATGTCAATCTGATCACATTTTAACCAAAGAAAATACACAAGCACAGGCTCTCCATCCTCTTCCTCCCCTGCCAAGCTTCCTCACGATCTTGTCTATATAACACCAAAAACAATGGGGGAAGAGGGACCCCACACTCCTTCATATATTTCTAAGTTAACTTTCTAAACTTCGAATTGTCCTTTTCTTTATTGCTGCAAAGCATATACTTCCTGGAGTCTTTCCTTTAAGTCAAACTATTCAGTTCACCCTGGTGGGAACACCACACGCATTTCCTACACAGCATCTATCCAGAGAAATAAAGATATAGGTAGGAGCTGGGAACGGTACCTCACCCCCTCCTTGACTTCCTAACTCCAACTACTTTCCATGCAGCCCTCCATCTTTGACTTCTATGCTAAAAGTTTACCCTATTCTATTTCTCTACAATAAAGATCTGCAAATGTATGAAATTTTAACATATTACCATCAAAATCAGTCAAGATTTTGATCGAAATGCACACTGTATGTAGTGAAACAGACGGTATTTCTAGTCTGTTCCTTCTCAGTGGAAACTGAGTAATGGCTGGAGCTAGGTTCAGAACTCTACTGTGCTGTTTAGCTCTCACAGATGTGCGTCTAGGCAGATGAAAATGGGAGTGGATATTTTCTTCAGGTGAAATGCTTCCACAGGTGTTTAAAAATCAGCTGACCATTCAATCAAGTCATTTTTGGTGGTTTTGAAGACAAAGAACAAAACACTTATTTGCAAAAGTTCTCCTTTCCCCAGACACTAAGAGCTACTCACTTACTTGGCAGCTACAGACTATTACAAAGATCCTTCTGCTTGTGCCCTGGCCAGAAGTGGCAAGCTAAAGGCATGCTCCCTTTAAAGAAGGTCATCCTGAGGAGGAGGTGGGGAACAATCACCAAGCCTCTAGGCCATAGGCATCTCACCAAGGTCAAGATAATACAAAGAATCCACAAAGTCTAGGTGCCAGCCATGGATTCCCTTAAATGATGGACACCTTGGTGCTCCTGAAGAGACTTCAAAGATCTGCCTCTGTACATCCTGCAGCTTGAAGGCCACAGCTCTAAGTCACCAGAACAGATGACAGACCTTGGGTTCAAAGGCAAGTAGAAATGACAGAGAAGAAGATAAGCCTCTTTTAAATTATCCAACTCTAACATAAAGTAGATTGTCTCACCACATCTAGTGCAGCAGCTCAACACGCGTACTTAGCATGGAAGCCCTGGGTTCCATCACCAGCACCACAAGAATGAATGAGCAAGCAACTGAAAATGTTTTCAAGCCAGCTCATTTTGTAAGAAAACTGAGCCTTCTACAAAATCCGCACTGCATTCCCCTTCCTGTCAGATCATATTCCGGTTAGCAAGATCAAAATAAGGGCACCGGAAAGCAGCTGGCATTCTACTACAAAAGATACTGCAAAAGCAGTGAGTTTCCAACTACGACAGCCCATATATTCCGATTAAATTACTACAGGGTGGGGCTGGCTCCATCTGTAATTCTTCAAAAGCTTCCTAGTAAATTCTGAGAAGTGGGCCAGGTTTGGGAACCACTAAACTGATTAATAACCAAGCATAAAAGTTACTTTCTGTTGTGGAAGGGTGATATTTGTAAGTTCAACCAAGTTAACTTCTCTCTTTCTCCCTCTCCTCTCCCCCCTCCCCCCTCTTCTCTTCTCTCCTCTATCTCCGCACCGGGGGTTAAAGCCACCAGGAAGCATTCTACCATTAAGTTACACCCCAAGTCCAAGATATTTTAACAAAAAGCATCAGAGATTGTATCATATGTTGCAGATAGAAAATACAACCACCAGCTGGGCAGTGGTGGCGCACGCCTTTAATCCCAGCACTTGGGAGGCAGAGGCAGTGGATTTCTGAGTTCGAGGCCAGCCTAGTCTACAGAGTGAGTTCCAGGATAGCCAGGGCTACACAGAGAAACCCTGTCTCGAAAAACCAAAAAAAAATACAACCATCTTTTAAAAGTAACTTAAAAAAAAAAAAAAAAAAAAAGCAAAACATTATTCACACCATAATTCAAGCAAACCTTCAAGAAATATTGTAATCTGTTCTGGGAATCTTATCAGTGGGTGATGTGGTGTATAATTACAAAGCATTGAATGGAAAGGCACACATAAGGGCTCTTACTGCACACAGCATCCCAGTTAACTGGCTGAACTGAAGTCACGGCCTACATCTTCACATCAAGAGTCTAGGTGATATGGTTTGACAGCTCCTAGGCTTTTATTCTTGTTTTGTATTTTCTTTTAGAAAGTCAAGATTTGTGATGCAGAAAACAGTCCAGATACAGCAAGCACACACAGCGAAAGACTCTGAGAAGCATCCAGTAACAAATAAGTTAAAACCCATCTTCTGTTAGTTCAATTAGTTTACCCACTCTCTTCTACTGAAGAACATGATAAGCTACCTTGTCAGGCTAACTCCTCCAGAACTACAAGCTCTGTTAGAGCTCTCTCAGGTGTGATCTAGAAATGGAAGGCACCACACCCACCCTCTCACACACTTTTCCACAAGGGCTCAAAGACACTGAATACCGACATTTGCACAGACTGTTTCCTGGTCCTGATAATGGAAAGACCCTGGCTGAATATAAATCCTTGGTGTACCAATACCTCACTCTGTATGGCATTTTAGGAAAACTGATAATCCAATTCCCCTGCCCTTAAAAAGAATTCAGGTTTTTTACAGGAGTCTTTGAGAAGGCATTTTTTTTTTTTTTTTCAATCTGGGAAATCTCGTATTTTACAGAACTGTATCTTAGAGGCGATAATCTTCCCAAGATGCTGGTGGGTTCTTCCAAAAGAATATCGCTTGACTCTCAGAACATTTGCTTGGTGTTACGGCCACACCATTCATTCTTTCTCTCCTTCAGGTCTGCCAAGATGCAAATTGGTCTTCTCTGTCTTCTACTTAGGAACGCTTTCTGAACTTTTTTTGACTTCATGGAAAGGTTTTAATTTCACAGGAAAGAAGTCAAGCCATGAAAATCTAGAACAACATACCATGCTTGGCCCTCTGCTCTGTCTCAGCAGTCTTTGCCCAATAAGCAATAAATATGCTTCCCAGATTTCCAACAAGTCCCCAGCTCTTTTCAAGGCCTGTTCTGCATTTAATGAGTACTGTTCTCTACTTAGACATCATGTTACCTCCTGGTTTCTGAATTCTGCTAATTTTTCTGCACAAGACAGTTTAGATGGAGAATAAAATTTTAGTCTGTCTTATACAATTAATGTCCCAACAATCCAGAATGCACCTATACAGAAAGTAAGAAGCACAAACTTTCTTCCCCCTTCCGTCTGTGTAAAAGGCATATCCAAGTCCCAAGGCCCACTGTCTCAGAATAGGATTCTATCTGGAGATAGGCTCTTGAAGGCTGGTTACTCTGGAAAAACAAGTTGGGGTTCAGCTGCAGGCACCCACTATTAACAATGCATGTTGTTGTCCACTGTCAATGAAATCCTGTGAAAAATTCAAGGATTCTGCCCCTCATGTAGTCTACACTTGACAAGAAGTGAAGAAGACTCTTGGTGAAACAAGTCTCAAAGCCTACTTAAGGTAAGTACAATAATTTGCTGGTTCTAGAGATAAATGGGAAGAAAATCATTTATAAGAAAAATATAAATTAAAATTCAGCCTAACCAAAGAACAAAATAATTACCATCAAATAGGCTGATATTTCTTATGCTGGGAAAAAAGTCATTTAGTGTCTTACTATGATTAAAAGCAAAGGTTTCCCTCTATGCTGAAGAAATCAGAATAGTGCGTTTTAAATTGTCTCAGCTATGATTTTGATGAATACAATCCTATTTTCCCTGATCTTTAGTGATTTTCAAAGCAAATTCACAACCAGAATGGTAGTACATTCTTGCAATAAGGCTACCAAGAAAGACATTGGCCTTGTTCTACTTGAAGTGAAGCAGGTGAGGAGGGAAACCACTTGCCCCGAATCACATCGCTAGAAGGTTACAGGGCCCGTCCTGCGTCTCCTTAACTCCAGGCACAAACTAGAATTAAAGGATTAATTTACTCTGTACCTACTGCTTCCTCTCAACCTCTGACACTTCTTTCCCTCCAACTGTACTACCATCCAACGTTTTTCCAAGGCTATGGTGCTTTAAACAGAAGTCACTGCAAACAATTATTCTAATTTGAAAATGATAGTAACTTATAGGTGATCTATTTATTTTTATTATACTTTTCATTTTATGTGTGTGAGAAGCTCCATGTGAGTATGCATGCTCATGTGTGTGGGCACACACATGTGGATGTATGTGGAGGCCCAAGATTTACTCTGGCCCAGTCTTTCTCTGTCACTCAGTACTTTAATTCCTGAGGCACCATCTTAACTCAGACTCACTAATTCCAGCTAGTCTAGCTGGCTCACTTGCAAAGGTATTCGCTCTCTGCTGGGACTCTGACAGCCACCACACCCACATGGCTGTCATGTGGGGTTCTGGAGATCTGAGCCCATGCCCAGGCTTCCATGGCAAGGGCTTTATCCACTGAGCCATCTCCCCTTGCTGTATTTCAATACTCACTGTATGCAACTTAGCCTTCAGTCTGTTTCTACTCAGACACTGTTGATTCTGTCCTGGGTTATAGACAATTTTAAAACGGTTGTGACCCAGAGACAGGAAAGAAGAACCAAATCTCTGAAATGAGAAATTTCCCTTTCATTGTGAAAATGAGTAAGATAAAAAGTAAATTGAGCAAGAAGTTCCACCAATGAGGAGCAGTTAGGTGCGCACCTGCCAAGTGTTAGGTTCTTATAGGATTTCCTGAAAGAGCAAAGGCTCTCCCAGCTACGTGTGAGAAGCCGAAATGCTGTTCGTCTGTTTTCCTGCACACTATATCTTAAGATTAGCCACCATGTCTCGAGTTTTGCATCTAAAAATAGATCTCAAGTATTTGGGTCAACAAAAATAAACATGACCAAGAAAAACAGGAATCAAGGGGAAAAAAAGTCACCCAGCAAAATGAAACATTGCTTTCTAGGAAGCCCACATCTAGGAATAGAGTCCTGGACCCTCTGTTATCCCCTTAAACAAAGGGGAGGATATACAAACCAAAGATGTAGGCTTTCCAGATGAAAATCAGATTCTCAGGACTTCTGAGGTAGACAGACTTCAAACAACAAAGTCAGAAGTTGGTGGAATTGCCAGAGCCATCAATTATCCCCATACCAGATCTGTGACTAACAGCAGCCTTCCAAGGCTGACTTAGTCACTTCTAGTTTTTTCCTTATCTAAAAGTCTCTTTGAAAGTCATACTAAGCTCAACTTTTTCAAAGAACCCTTTTAAATGTACATTAAACTGTATTAAAAGCTTTGGTGGTTTAATGCTAAATTTAACACATGAAATTCCTTTGTCAACAAAAATGTAAGTACTAAGTCAGTGGTTCTTGGTGTTAGGACATAAAGAGTTAGCATTCTAGAAGTGTAGCTCAGGTGTGTGCAGGAGCAAAGGCTCACTATGACAGAGAGAATGCCGGTATATAAATAGGCTCACTGCAATAAAGAAAACGATGGGTGCCCACCCTAATTGCTTTGTTTTTGTCTTACCCTGGAAGTTACTATGTACCCAGGCTGGCTTTTAAACCCATGATTTGCCTGCCTCAGCCTTCTGTGTGCTGCACAGGTTTTATTTTTAGGTAGAATCCTATTCTGTTGCCCAGGCTGGCCTCAGAACTTGCAGCAATCCTCCTGCCTCAGTCTCTTGAGCACTAAGATTCCAGGCATGAGCCACTATGCCCAGTGTTAGGAAGAGATTTGTAACTAGACAGATAGCAAAAGGAAAGCCCCTCTTCTAGCCTACAGTGGAAGTGAGACATAATCTTTTGACTGTTAGGAACAGCATACAAGTATACACACATTCACATGTACTCCCCTGCCTCTGTCTCTCCCCACCCACACTCATTGGGGCTACTCTCTGGAAAAGGGTACGGGGTAAATCCTACTCCAGCTCTTTTCTTCTTCCTGCGACTCGAACATAGTTCTGACTGCAAGACAGAATAAGCTGCCTTAAAAATCAGAATTTTTTAGAATTTCCTCCTCATCCTTGCCTGGTCACCATAGCCATAGGCTAAATGCTAGTTCAGACTGCAAGACAGAATAAGCTGCAAACAACCTTGTGGAACACAGGAGTGCTGCCTGTCTGCTGCTGTCAGAATAAGCAGTCCACTGGTAAACGTCTACAGTGCTTATGCCACCGTGTTTTCTGTCTCACGAAGCTGACCCCAAACCTCAGTGACACACTTCATTAACACCGCCGCAGCAGTGGCGACAGCAAAGGCAGTGGTTGTAATTCCAGTAGCAAATACACAGGCACACACACATGTACAAACATGCACACACATGTGCATGTACACACTCACATATATACACGCAGGCACACACAGGTGCACACACACACACACACACTGCTAGCCCTTGCCATGGGCCAGAAAACACAATATGGGATTTGCATACAGTTTTTAGTTTAAAAGTAGCAAACCCTATATGAGACGGACATCGTAAGTCCTGTGGCCCTAAAGACAGTCAATCCTATCTTTGATGCCCTGGGATGTATCTTTATTGGTAACTTCCCTATAACTAACAAACACACAAACACACAAACAAAAACCCACTTTGAGACTTTCCTCCCAATCCATGCCTGGTCACCATATGGTGGTGCAGATACCTAGAGTACCCTGAGCTAATACTCAAGTGCTGCAGCCTTCTCTCGGCTTCCTTCATCTGTTTCTGTCTCCACCCACACATTTTGGGGGGTTGGGGGGCACAAAAGAAAAGAGCCTGGTCCTTATGAATGACAGGAAACTGCCCTCCCTCTAAGCTGTGCCTCCAACCCTCTGCATCATTTTCTATTGCCCAAGAGTGATCTGAAAGTCTCCATTAACGGTGTCTTTCCCATGTGTTTCTTCAGTGAAGGTGCCTTCTCTTTTAATGTTTCTCCTGTCATTAAATGGAATTTGGGAAAAGAAAAGAAACTAAGCCACTGATCATTCTATATCAATTTTTCCATGAGAGAAAACAAACAAAAACAGCGTGTGTGTGTGTGTGTGTGTGTGTGTGTGTGTGTGCGCGCGCGCGCATTCATGTGCATTCGTGTGCTGGGTGTGTGTGTGTGTGTGTGTGGTGTTCTTTGGTCTCAACAGGCTATGACAATTCCAAGCCAACAGCATAAAACTTGAAAAAGAACAAATGCAATTTTTTTTTTTTTTTTTTGGAAGACAGGTTCTCCTATGTAGCTTTGACGGTCCTGGAACTCATTATGTAGACCAGGCTAGCCTAGATCTCATAGATTTGCCCGTCTCTGTCTCTGCCTCCCAAGTGCTGGGATTAACATGTGTACCACCATGCTTGGTGCAAATACTTATTTTTTTAATGTATTCAATTACTTAAGAATATATTATGAAAGAAAACTTACTCAGTTAAAAAGGAAAAAAAGTGGAAAGAAAAACAAAAAGAAAGCCTATGGTTAATCTATCTGCTTGGTGTCTTTGGCCATAAAAGCCAACATGAGGCAGAGAAGATGGCCCATGATAAAAGTGCCTGGCACCAAAGCCTGAAAGACTGACCGAGTCCCAGGAACCCGCATGGTGAAAAAGAGATCTGACTCCTGCAAGCTGTCCTCCGACCTCCACGGTGCTCCCAGCACAGCTATACCCACATTCTTACACATTTGTGAAAAATATATTTAAAAATGCCATTTTAAATACAAGGAAGAAGCAGCTGGAGGAACCAGTGAAGTCTCAGGTTTCACTGTAATAAACACCACCCAACCAAAAACCTGAAGAAGAAAAGAAAATGCTTTCTCTACACACGGCACCATTTAGACCACAGCTCTGCCGCGCTAACACTTCTGGCAAAATGTCAACTGAAATAAAACAAAACAAAACTATTTTTACTAAACAAACATTAGGGGAAAAGAGAAAAGACGAGCAAAGCTTTCGTGTGGAAAAGTTAAAAATACAATTAAGTCAACCAATACGAGAGCTTTGGTAACTGTTAGCACCGTTAAATTAGCACAGCATGGCAGCCCTCTGGCAGAGCATGGACTGCCCTTCGTGGGAGACTGCAGCCAAGGGTGAAAAGCCCAAAACAACAAGTGTGAGGTCTGACTCACAGGGCATCCTTGACAGTGAGAGGCTCAATCAGGGAAAGCCAGAGCGGCTGCAATACAATACCACAGCCAAGGCGAGCCTATCTGGGCTCAAGGCTGCTCAGCGTCAGAGCCCAAGAGGCCAGAGCCAAGGCTTGGCTGCTTGGATCTGGAACTGCAAGCACAAAGAGCAGAGCAAGCTGGAAATGGTTGAGTCTTAAAGCCTGCCTCTAGGGTCAGACATATTTCCTCCAGCATGGCCACGCCTCTTCAGCCTCCCCAAACAGTGCCACCAACTGGAGACTAATATTTAAATGCCAGAGACTATGGAGGACATTTCTCATTCAAACCAGCATAAGTGGCAGTGACTTTCCTATCATATAAAGTGGTCCTGCTGAGGCTGATAATCACGTAATACATCATAGAGAGACTGTATCTTCACTGGCAGAGTACTGACAAGACCAACACATTGCAGAGGATGTTCCAAGGCCTTGCTATTGCCACAGCTGGTGCTACTGCAGATCAGTAGCCATAAGCAGAGATGCTGGGGAGCATCAAAATCCCCCAGGCTGTGTGAGCTCTGGATGCCAACAGCTGAGCAACACTGTGTGCAAGGAGCTCACAAGACACAAGTCAGTGCTCACAAGATACGCTGCACAGTCTTCCGAGTCCTAGAATGGTGGGTTGGGGTCTAGCCCACAGTGGAATTCTAATAGAAGAGAGAAAAGCGAGTGATGGCTCAGGATCTACCAGACCAAGGTTTCGGAAAATGAGAGGCTGTCCAGGTTCTGCATGTCAGACTCCACGCAGGAGAAACCCAACAGAACCCATGATAACACTGGCGCTCTGCTGTAGAGCACCTGCCGTCTCTGCTGGGTTCCGGGCTCACAGACTGCAAATGCACACCTCTTACACTGAGCAGGGTTGGGGGGCTTGTCTCCACTTGAGGGCCTTTAGGTTGATATACTCCCGATAAGTCTGGATGAGGTGGTTTCTGTCCCTAAGGCCTGGTTTCCAAGCCGACTAAGGTGGGAAAGGCTGAAGACAGAGACAGTCAATCCAGCTTTGCTCAGACTGAGAACACTCTGGGGTCCCGAGGAACACAGAGGCTCACTGTCACTGTTCACACTAAAGAATACATGCTGGGGACACATTTGCTCAGCCTTCCTTCCCTACATCCTTAAGTAGTACAAGTAGCCATAAAGACTGTATACAGGTCTGGTTAACCTCTCTTCTAGAACCTTGGAAAAAGGAAAAGTCTTTTTGTGAACTAATCTATGAAAACACGCTACAGGATCATATTAAACAGTGAGACAGGCATGGGGAGGGGACAGCAGGAGCTTGGGAAGCTGGCCTCAGTCAGCCTCCTGGCCACTCAACTGCAGCTGCTGGCCACCTGCTGCCAAAGTGCACCATGAGGGAAGCTAATGGCCAGCCAGAAGGGCCCCTCATAGCCTCTTTGCCCCAGAGGAGCAGACAAAGGGCCACAGATGAAGGGCTACCAGCAAACGGCATTCAGCATAGGACACTTCCAAAGCAACCCAGACTGCCCGAGAGCTGCTGCTCACTTCCACTCTGTCCCCCTGCCCACATACCTCCCCCAGACAAACAGTGGACAGGCAACTGGAAGGGAGCTGTGCTGAGAATCTGACCATCAAGAATGTCAAACTGCTCACACAATCAATAGCTCTGCTTTCAAATGTTTTAAGGACACCCATAAGAGCTGAACCTAGGGACATAAGCTTATTCAGAAGTTCAATGTACAAGCCTTCTACTTTATTTTTTAAATGTTTGCTGATTTTTAAAAATGGATAACATTTACTTATTTCTCCATCTTGAAATATGCTTGCAAACACAGACAAGATAATGTAGAATAGGGGAAGAGTACAGCATACAAGGAGGCAGGTGCTGAAGCATCACCCTGCTCTAATCTGACAGTGAGTTCCAGACAGCTTCTCCTCCCAGAACACGATAAAGGGACACCAACAGACACAATCTATCAGATTCGAACTCCGAGTGGAAAATGCCTTGCCAGAAATGTAGACTGGAAAAGTACCTTGGAAAGATGAACACCGAGCATACGGCCTAACTTGACCACAGTTACCCTCTCCACAAATGGTTCTATAGACAGAATAGTTCAAACTGGTATAGAGTCACAGGTTCCTGAGAGATTTCTCTCGGGCAAGGAGAGGTACCTAAAACACAGTGTTATTGGTGTTTGTGGCCTGAAGCCATAGGAGGCCTAACCTAGAACAAGGCAGCAAGAGGAGCTCCACTGTAGATAGTATCAAGAGCAGACTCATGTCCATGCATCCTGCTTACCCTTAACAGCACTCTCACTGCTGTCTTTCAGAGGCAAGGGGAACCCTTCCCAGAGCCCCACTCCACGATAATCCTTTCAAAGAGTTCTTCATGAACACTAGTTGACTAACAAAACCAAAGGGACCAGGTTCAGCAATATTTGTTGGTGACCTATACAGAGGTGGCTCACGTAGGCTACATAAGCTCCATCTGTGTGGCTGAGGAAGGGTTATGTACTACCCAATCGCTGAGTAGTACAGAGATAAGTTAATTACTGAAAGACAAGTATCCTTTCCCCTCAGTAACAGAGCAGCCCGTATTTACCTATAATATGCTTAGCTTCTAGATACAATTTAGTTTAAATTAAGTATTAAGGGTTGAAAATCTTTGGACTTGTTTTTCCATGCTAGTTTAGGGCAAGTTTCTCAGGTAACACTTGTAGGCAAGTATAATGTGAGACCTTTCTAAGAATTCTTACCCACTAAGTCTGCTCTAATCTAGTTTGACAAGCCTTCTGGTTCCATTATACTCTGAAGCGGGGCTAGCTTGGCACTCTACAGCCTTGCTAGAACTCCAGGAATTATCTTCAGATTTCTCTACTGTCTAGGGCTGCTATGTACTCCCAAAGCGGGGAGGGATAGAGCCACATCCTTGGTAAGCCCCCAAACAGCTCCATGCTTCTGTTGTCAGCAACTGTTCCTCCCAGACCCCTCAGACCTCCTCAGACTGAAAAAGAGACACCTGACTAAACAGTTTGGTGAGTGGTTCATTGCATCCTGGACTTCAAACATTATGTCTCCCTGGCTATGCTAGCTGCTGACAGCTGTTGGGACTCCTCCTCATCAACAGCCCCAAATGACCATCACTAAGTAGCCTTCCAGCAGTTCTCTTTCCCAAAACCCCACAATCACTCGTTTGCTAGAAGACAACTTCCCATTCTTGAGGCAAGGTAGCCTTCACCAAGACCACAGCTGGGAAAGAACAGCCTCGCACAGGGACTTTCACTGGGTCACAGATCAGGACAAAGGGGACTTTGCGAAGGTTAAAGGCAGTTCCTGTTACCATGTGTTTCCCTAAGTCAAGGCATCTTGGGGGTAGGGTAGTGAAACTGCTCAGTGGGTACAGGCTCTTCCCACCGGGCCTGATGATACCCATGGTGGAAGGAGGGACAAACGCCTACAAGATGTCCTCAGACTTCCACAAGCATGCCATAGCATGTACGTATCTGCAAACATGCAGAAACACAAGAAATTTCAATATGTATCACTGTAGAGAACAGTCAACAAAAATAGTGGAATAACGAAAGTAACTCATTACTAAAGGCGAATACTGAGCATTTCAGAATGAAGTCATCCTGCCTGATCACACAGATAATTTTTTCCTGAACAGAATTCAATATGATGAGCATGCTTACTGTTTGAGTATGTTACTATAATACTATCTACACAGGTGCACTATTGGACATTTGCTAATCTTTGGCTATATAATATTAAGGAGATGGCTCCCATTCTAAATACAGTGTAATAAACTTACTCTACTCATGAAGTTCTCACAAGTGGACTCTCTAAAGTACACCCACTGATATTTACTGCCAGCCACAACTCCTGCAGGAGCAATACAATCCCCTTGTTTTAGAGAAAGGGAAGCAAAGTCACAGAGAGCGTTAGCAAGTTGTCACCAGCTGATGAGCAGAGTCAAGGCCAGGTAGCCTAGGGTACATGTAAACCTCAGTCACTGCACCGCAGCCCTGCCTCCCTCGGGTAGGAAAACATTACCCTGCTCCAGTTAGTCACTATATACCCACCTGCACACAGGCCAGCCACAGAGCTCCTGGGAAAAGAACCCTGGCCCTGGCTCAGTTTCTAATTTCTGCTCCCTATTTCTCCTTGTCAGCTGTCACTTTAGCCCAGCCTACAGCTCTCACTTCCCAACTCACCAGCCTAGGTTCCCACTTCCACCTCACACCAGAGCCAAGCACAACAAAGCCAGAAACAGTTTAGGTAAAAACAACTAAACAGAAGCTCAATTCACAGCCGTACCTTACTTTAGAGGAGCCAAAGCCCTGTGTTCTCTCAAAACCACATTTATTCTATGAGCATAGAGAAGGTTTATAACTTACTGATTTGAGCAAAGGTTCAGGGCCTTTCTAGCAACTATGAAAACAGTGTATCATTTCCATTGGACTTGCTTTTTGTTGTTTTCTTTCTGCAGTGTGAGAGACCAAAGCCAGGACTTCAGAGGTGCTAGCCAACACCTTTCTACTGAGGTAGACTCCCTTCCCCATACTGCCTTCTAATGGCTGTTTTCTTGAAGCCTTATTTGGCAGATTTGAGATATTTTAAGGCACCACCTTGAGATATTCCTTAATCTACAGATTCAAAGTACTCGCTGCAAATCTAATTAAAAATAACACCAGTCATTAATGGAAAGTATAGTAATTCTTTGAATAAAGATTAGTTGAAATTCAAATTTTTAATGCACTATTTTTTAAACTGTTACATTTACTGTATGTGAGAGATGGGGGCTGGGGTGGCAGACAAGACAGAAGGCAGTGGGTGTGAAGGCCGAGGACAACTTACAGGGGTGGATTCTCTCCTTTTACCATGTGGGACCTGGGAACCAATTCAGCTGGTCAGGCTTGGGAGCAAATGCCTTTACCTGCCCGAGTCATCTCAAGACCCAAACTTCTATTTTTAAACTGAAGATGAAGTAAGGGGGGGGACCATTTTAATGCATTTAATCATAGTGCAGCACCTCCAAACTAAATGTAAGCCACCAGCATCATCATGGACATTTTAATTTGCTTCCTAGAGCTAAGTTGTATTTAAATAAATAAAATAAACAACAAAATAACCTCCTCCTGTTCTTTTACACTGAGCTTCTGCAACTTAACGCTGCATTTTCCCAATTTCTGTCATTAGCAACGCTGTGATACATGCAAATAATATGATAGTATGCAGACCTCTTTTCCCTCATCTTAGGCTGGAGGAGAAGGCAGGGAGAAGGAGCAATGTTCATACCACTGCTCAGACACTCATGACTGCACATGTGAGAGACACAGTTTGGTGGCTTCCTCGATGTCCTTTAGTCTCAGCCTTAAGCCTTTTGCATCTGTGAGAAGAATTCTCAGAGGAGAACAATTATTTCATGTCTGAAGCTCACCAAGCAGCATGAAATGGGGCTCAGGCAGTCTCATGTCTTGGAAGATTGAACAAATTAAGTAAGGTAATACTTAGATAAACAACTAAAAAGGAGGTCTGATGTTAGTCTTCTAGCCAGAATCTTCATCTCATTACCTGCTTTTTCCAGCTGAGATCTGCTTTCTTATGTCATTTATCATTATTAGCATATTGGTCAGGGTGGCAGGACTCAGTGTACTTGTAGAGGTCAGGACAACTTTCTGCAGCAGGGCTCCCCTTCCACCTGTGTTTCAGGGGCAGAACTCACACAGTCAGACCGGAGAGCCTGTGTGAGGAACATTCCCCATAGGCTCATGTATTTGAACCTTCGATCCCCAGTTGGTGGTGGTGTCTAGAGAGGCACAGTGCTAGACAAGTCACTGGTGGTGGGCCTTTGATGGATTATAGCACCACCCCACTTCCTGCTCTCTTTCAGCTTCCTGCTCCAGGCACCTATGACACTAATGACAGTCTGATGATCTCCTCTCTGCACTGTAGTCTCAGCCCTAAGCCTCTGCATCTAAGGAAAGAACTGAAGCTCCTACCATTAGGGACTCCTCTGGAAGCATAAAGCCAAAACAACCTCCTTTCTGTGAGTGGCTTTTGTTCATAGTATTTCATTATAGCAACAAAAAATAATATGCATGTCAAACATTTTTTTTACCCGCTGAGCCATCTGCTTTCTGAGACTGAGAATCACGTGAGGAGAAACAGAAGACCCATGATGCTAAGAGCGGGGGCAAATTTTTAATACCTTAATTTAAAAATAAAGTTTGGTGAGTTAAAAAAGGAATATGTGCTCCTTGTTATAGTAAAAAATGCACACACACCGGCATGGCTAGCCCATGCTGCAATCCCAGCACCTCAGAGGTAGATGCAGGAGGATCAAAAGTTCTCTATTACCCTTAACTACACAGTGAGTTCAATGCCAGTCTGGGCTATTTTTTCTTTTTCTCAAAAAATACAAAATAAAAAATAAATAGCATTTCAAATTATGGTGAAAGGGAACAGATTCAGCCCACTGTGGTCCATGAGGCCTTTGCTTAAGTATAGATAAGAGGCTGGTATCTGAGAGGACACTTGGCCAGAAACTCCCACAAGGGTGAAGGGTGCTTGAGCTGGGGGCCCACTCCTCCCAGGAGGAAGTACGCTAAAGTCCTGTTTCCACAGGAAGCAACACCTGCTAATGTGCTACAACAAATACCCCATGCTGGCAACTCAAAGAACACTTAAGAAAAGCAACACTATAGCTCTGTAGCACACCAGTGTGTCAGTACACACAAAGTTCAAGCCTCAGCACCAAAAATGGTATTCAAGCAAAACCATAGTCTACAAAGGTGCCTCTGAAAATCAATAGAGAGACTAAGTGTGCGGAGGGCTTCCATGACACAATTGTATTAAAAATCAGTGCACAACCTACACAAACCAGAGTCAAATGGCTGAGATGACAACACACTCCAAGCTGTCCATAAACATGCTTACATGAATACAAGTTATTTTTACTAACCACATGAATAAACAAAGATACAAATCACCGAGAAAACAGCAGCATCAAAGAGTGGGAATTTCGAATCACTGGACTAACACCCTGATCCCCACTACCTGATCAGTATCCCTAAAGGGCATGTGTGTGGGCAAACAAACAAACAAACCAAGCCTGCAGCCCAAGCCCCTCCACGGCTGCTCTCCTGGCAGCCAGTGAGCTCCCCGGTTGCCTCCCATACCCCTCTCCTTCACTGCCATTGACTGCCACCAAGGCTGAGTCCCTTTCCTTCTCCACCCTCTCCTCTGATTCCCAGTTCCAGAGGAAATAAAAAGGAAGTGTAAACAGTATTTAGAAGCAAGGCAGGCCTTAAACTCACAAGAGTCCAAGCTCCGGACACCCAATCCATCCACCACAAGCCCTACTCCACAAGCTGGCATCATAACTCTGAAATCTGCAAAGGCAAGACCCAGGTCACATCCCTGAACTGAAACTCACTTTGCCATGCCTCTGCCCGGGCTTCAGGCCCATTTCTTAACCTAGAATTTTGGTTTGCAATGAGACTCAAAGAACTTGGGCTCTAAGCCTCCCTACCTAGGATGCCTTCACCTTAAGCAAGCAATTAGGGATAGGCTCCCCACCAACTAGAAACCAAATGTGGTGAATTAATGAAACCGCTTCCAAGCCCCCTAAATATACTTTCTCATTAAAATGAAGCCTCATTTTACAACCCGGGTTAAATGGATTAAAAGATTAAGGACAAGAGAAAAAGCACTTTCTCCATCTCTCACAGTTCTGCCTCCAATTGCCCAGACCTCTAATGACTAGAGTAGGTGCTGTGAAGGCACCTAATTACCCAGGAATTAAACCACCCCACCCCGAACCAATTTCAGGATCAGAGATCAGCTTCTCCCCAAACACAAAGCTGCTAATTAAGTTACATGAAAGTCCAACTAACAGGCAATTTGGAAGTGGCATTTGTCCACCAGAAAACAGACTTCCATAGCAAGTATTTAAACTCTCAATAGGAGCTATTCCTTGTGGACAGCACTGGAACACCCTTGGGTAATTGTCATTAAAGTGCACGAAAAGCCGAAACTCACCTCTAGGATTCAACCGGTTCCAGGAAACAACAAAAGGACCCTCTGCCAAACCCAGGAATGGCCTGCAGGATCTACCTGAGCTGCGCATATGTAAAGAGCAAGGAGGCCAACCCCTGAACTCAAGTCATGCTTCTTTAATTAGAATTTAGAAAAATGTGACCACAGACGAGGGTGGGTTGTGTATGCGAGGCATATATATGCTGATAAATGCCTAAATCTTCCCTCTTAACTTCTCACAATTAACACATGCACACAGAGTTGCTCAGAGCTCACAATTTGTTGTCATTTTCTTTGCATAAGCTTCAACAAATACACAAAGGAAGAATTCAGAAAGAAGACCCGTTCTCTTTCTGCTGGGGAATGCCTGTGCAGCTGAAATGGAGCTGTACAACCTGGCTGTGACTGAGCACAAGCCAGGACCAAACAATTATTTCCTGTGAGCTCCAGAGTATGGGAGGGCTTGGGGGGAAGGGGGAGGGGGGACAGAAGGGAAAGCAAGTGGATACTCACAAGGTATCCTACGTTATCCCTGGCTACGGGTTAAATTGTGTGGTCATCCTGCCAAAATAACAGACACAGGGATAAAGGCAGAGAGCACAGTGATGCAGCTGCAAGCCAAAGAACAGCAACAGCTGCCAGCCAGCTGATGCAAAGAAGGACCCCTGCATGTTTCAGAAGGAACAGCGCCCTGTCAGCACCCAGACCAAGACTCTGATCTCCAGGCCTGGACAGAATACATTTCTACTGTTCTAAGCACCAGTTTGTGGTACTTCATGACATCAGCCCTAGAAAATTAACACAGCACACTTGAACTTGGTTCCCTTTCTTCCTATCCTACTCTATCCAGCCCCCTCAGCTGGCAAATGTTCCTACAGTAGCACAGAAGGACCTCGGGAATTCCCAGTCTGTATGGTTTAGTTGGGGAGTCCCCTCTCCCACATAACTACACATGATAAGCCTTGTCCCAGTGTTATTGCTTCTCTACGGTTCCCAGCTGCCTCCTCTTGGCCCCAGCCTGCTCCAGTACCATCCAAGTTCCTGACACCCTGAGTCATTGGGTGGGGCTGGGGGGGAAGGGAGACACAGATGGGGGAATACAGAAGTCCCCTTTAGTGTGAATGCTTCCTGTATTGATTTGACCCACCCCAGTTTCTTAGAGTTCTTAGACCACCTCCACTTTTACCTAATTAATATCCTTTTACACCCGAACATTCTCCCTATCTCAGCCCCTCTCTTGTACGCACAGCCTCAACTTTGCCACATGCCACAGCAGACAGCCTGGGCATACACATTGCCCTGGATTTTGAGTGGCCACTCCTACTCAATAACTGAGCCTTTTGTTGTTGTTGTTAATCAGGCCAATGTTTTCTGCCAGACACACTTCCTTTATAACAAATAGACTGCTTGAGAAAGGTTCTCAGTTCTCAGCTGGAAGCTACCATGCCATAGCCTAACCTACCTGTTCACCAGTATGCCAAGGCATGCTGAGCACCAGGCTCACTCAAGGCTCACACTGGCACAATTGGATACCATATGAAGAGAATATTTAGGCATTCTTGGTCTGCTAAAACCCTGAGCCAGTGATGACAGGCAAGACTGAGTAACAACCTCTACCTCCCAATTTCTACCTACTGTTTGACCCTACGAGATCACCTCTGCTTCTCATTATTTAGTCAGCAAAAGTAATTTTGAAATGTGATCCTTTAGATGTCTCACCCTGGACCAACACTCTTCAAGCTGGAGCCTGCATCAGAATCACCCAGAGGGCTCCTTAGTACAGACAGCTGGGCCTCTCCCCTGGAGCTTCTGACTCAGTAGACCTGGGTGGGGTCTGAGAACTCAGCTGTCTGACAAGTTCCCAGGTAAAGCTGAGTCTGCAGGAAGGTCTACCCTCAAGAAGCACTGCCTTGGGTGGCTCGCTCCACATTTGGCCCCAGTCTCTCCCTTGTAAAGCTGTGATGCTGCTGGCTTCTCACTGTCCAGCTCCTACTCTCACTTGGGCAGAGCCCTGGTTGTGGTAGTGACCACAACCCCCTTGTGACTAAACCCTGCTTTGAGGTTAATCATTCAGTTTCCCCACTCCCTAGGCTAGTAAGGGGTCACGATGGGCAAAGATACCTGGGAGATTGCAAGGAGGAGTGCATAGGAATGCTACTGAGAAAGAGGCCCCAGACAGGGGTTGTTTTAACCCGCCCTTCTGGATGAGGCCTGCAGATTGGGAGCCCACTGAGCACAGTAAAACAAGCAGGTAGAAAGAAACCCCGCTGAGTGAACCACACCAGAGCCACCTGCCCCTGGCTGCTGGTTAGGTGACAAGATGCTTTCTTCATTGTTAGAGCTGGTTGAGTCAGGGTTTTCTGTTCCCTACTGTTGAAAATAATCACAAAGCAAAAGAGCAAGCCAACAGGACAATCATCTGCTAACACCACGGTGGTTTGCAAAGTCCTAGTGTACTACTAAGCCATGTTTAAATTTTCCAGATTATTTCAAGGACACAGCAGAACATTCACAGAGGATTAAAATTTAGCAAGTTAAAGTTCAGATCCAACACACATTAAAAGATCCAACTCTGAGATAATCTGAAGAGCCAGGCTCATATTTTCCAGGAGTTTTGCTAGGAACTATTTAAAGAACTGAATTGCTTCCACAACTCAATCCTGGACATGGTTTTGTCCCCAGGAGCACAATGTCAGTATATCCAAGAGGGAAAATGGGTTTTCCTTTGCATTCAACTCCAGGGTAGACAAGCATACCCAGAAAGAGGGCACTCATGTAATATGCCTGCTTCCTGCCTCCATAGCTCTGTAACCTCATCTCATGATTACGAACAACTTTCCTCATCTATAAAATAAGAAGATTACCACATATCCACCTGGCTATCTATGGATAATGTATTTGAGAATAATCTGTAAACCACAAGGTACAATACCAGGGCAATTACTTAAATCCAATTTTAATGGATTACCTGAATTTAGGCCTCGTTTTTTGTTTTTGTTTGTTTTATTTTGATTCTTGAAGATTAATCATCAGCCCAGAAGACTTGATCAACATTCCTAGTGCACACATCTGTGTGAGCCATCCCTGCACAGCTGCTTAGATGGCAATGCAGATTGACTTTCCCAGCTGAGCTGACAGTGTGGGAGGAATGACATGCGCTATCCTCTATGCATACTGCATGTGGTCAGCCTGCAGACCACGCATGATGGCAGAGCTTTCAAGCCACACTCCACCAACGACCTGCAGTGCAGGGGTGGGCATCTCAGAGCATCTCCCAGGGCAGACCTGCTTCCTGTAGAACAGTCTGGTGGAGGCACATCACTCAAAGTCATTCTCTCTGAACAAAACACAGAGTTGAGAGAGGTGAAAAGTAGGAAAGCTCTCTGTACCTGTTTCTCGAACTGACGAAGGTTGCCTTAGACAAGGGAACACCAAAAGCACATGAGGCCACCTTCTGGAGAACAGGAATAATCTTTAAATAACTGGAAATTCTCAAAAATTTTCTTAGTTTTATGAGTGTGGGTGTTTTGTCTACATATGTCTGTGCACAAGTGTGTGCCTCATACCTGCAGAGGCAAGAGGAGGGCCTGGGGTCCACTGGAACTGGACTTAAAGATGTTTATAAGTCACCATATGGGTGCTGGGAATCAAACCTGGGTCCTCTGGAAGAGCGGCCAGAGCTCTTAACTACAGCATCTATGAAATACCGTCTAGACTACCACAGTAATTATTTGTGACACTATTGCTCTTGAGTCAGATTTCACATGTGCAAAACTCTTAACAGCAAACTAATAATTTGATGACAACTCATTTAAAAGAGTAACGAGCTCCCAGGAGACCCCATTATCTTAATGTCGGTATTCCCAGACAGAGAATACTGCCTTGGGAAATTATTTTAAGTATGAAAATCCCAAGCTGTGCTACTATCTTAAGCAACAAGAAGCCTCCAACACCTTTGCAGAATTAATCAATGCTGCTGCTGTGATGTCAGTGGGGCCCACTGGAACTCGATGTAGAACAATTCAAATCACAATGCCCACCACCTAACAGCAACCTGACACCACCAAAATGTTCATCAGTTCAGCCCTCTCTAGATCCGGGATTTTCCTAAGACATTGAAATTTGGGTTCCTAAGGCTTAACAATAATAACCTGTCTCTCTTACAGCTGTACCTTAGTTCTTGCCTCAGTTCACTTCTCAGAGTATGTAAGCTTCAATCCCATGGGCTTGTCTGCCTGGGCTGCGTTTCTGCCTGGTTCTCTTTGCAGAATACCCATCTACTAAATGGGCTCCATGAAGTGATTCTGCAGCTGAACACTATGTCCTGCAGCAGTAAGTAATCAGCCAGCCACAGAGGCACAAGTGGAGCCTTTTAGTCTTGAGCTAAATCACTGCTCTTAAGGTAACCCATCTGGAGGCAGGGGCAGCATGACTCCCACTGGACCCAGACCACTCACCACTTTCACACACAGCCAACCTCTCCTGCTGCAATTCCACTTGCTCCTTCAGAGGTCACTGACATTAATGAAGTGCTTGTCTATTTTTATTACAGAATAACACTTAACAATTCTTGAAGGATTAAAAAATTATTTGATATGGCACCACTGAAGGTTCAAATACTCAGTATAAACTCACAAATGCACACAAAACTAGCCACCGCAACAGTCTGTAGAAAGATGTATTTAAATAACTAAAAACAGCAAATGAAAGATTTTTTATTTCAGTTAAAGATAATAACTATATAAATGCTAACAATTTCACAACATAAATTTTTAAAATATATTTAAAGGTTTTTGTAGTTAGAGAACAGTTTTAATATATATACCATGAAGCCTGTTAAGCCTGTATTGTATTAAGAAAACATAAATTACAAGACTGATTACAAAGAAAATCCTCATGTTAAAGCCATGAAGACCATATCAAGATTCATTCACTTTGCACACTGTCTGTGCCCCACCCTGATGTAAGGCACCAAGGAACTTTACACTGACAGAGACCTGATGATCAGTTTCCTGAAGCATTTGACAACTGCAGTAGCTCAGTGTGAAGCCACAGCCTTTAACCCTGACACTAAAGCTGTAGCTTTGCCAGCAATGACTGGCTTCAGTCTTAGATATGGAGAACATGTGAAACACAAGTAATTGAGTTAAAAGACTAATGCTCAAAAGCACCATCTTGCAGTATAGTATCTAGAAGCTTTTCAAGTTATTGAGTCTGGAACTGAGGAATCAATAGAAGGAGTATTAGGTTGGCCCTTGGGTACAACAAAAGGCAATTTCCACAAGGAGCCAGCACCCTGTGTTAACACTAATGTCAGAGTGCTATACGCAGCACAGTTCAGAGAGGCAGCCAGAGTGAAGGGAGGGAAGAAGGAAGAGGCAGAGAGGACACACTGGGCCATGTGGCTGAAGGGAAAGAGAACATGGGGGAAAGACCCTCAACCACAAGTGACCTTCTGTGCCTGTGCCACGCTTGGGAATCAGTAATGTGGTTCAAAAAAGGCTGATCTCAAGAGGAAGGATTCAACACATCACTGGGACGGGAATGTGAAGACCTGGCTGAAGAGGGGCGGAAGACTCTCAGTCACACATCCAAGGCTGCTGGTCCTGAGAGGGTATGAAAGGAGCAAAGGAACCCTCCCACCTTCCTTCCTTCCTTCCTTCCTTCCTTCCTTCCTTCCTTCCTTCCTTCCTTCCTTCCTTCCTTCCTTCCTTCCTTCCTTCCTTCTGTCCCTCCCTCCCTGCCTCTCCCTGTACCTTGCTGTATATAGCATGTTAACATTAGTATTAGACCAGTGTGCTTGCTCTTTTCACCCAGGGCTGGAAGCTGGAGGAAGAGCCCAAGGAAGAGCCCAGCAGCTCAGTTCAGGACACAGTAGCTTTAAAGCATCTAAAGGTGACATAAAGGTTTCGGTGGACACTGAGACTTCTAAGCAGAAGGTGCAACTTGTTTTCCATATATACATATACATACATATACACATACATACATACATACATACATACATGCGTATGTATCAGAACAAGATAAAGGTTAAGCGGCTGGGGTGCACCTTAGTGACAAGGTGGGAGGGGTGGCAAGAAAGATTAGAAACTGTCTTCTCTCATAGAGAAGAACTGCAAAAGGACAGGAAAGGTCACTGAAGATGTCAAAGCAGGATGAAAGGAAGGCCCACAATGGACCCCCAGGTGACCAGTAAGACCCTATCAAAAGATGAACTGGTTTTCAGCTGTCTGAAGGTAAGCAGAGAGTATGAGAAGGCACTCCCTTCCCAGCAGGGCTTAGAGCAGAGGGACCTCCTCCAGACTCAATGGAAACTTCCCTCAAGATGCAGTTGCTTCTGCCGACAACTGGACCCCTGAGCTGAGGTTACCAGGAGTCTTGTGGTTTTCCAGCTCCCAGGATCTGCCTTTAACTGACTGGCTTTAAACTGCTTCAGCGATACGTTCTGCTGCTGTTCCTAGGCAGATAAAAATACATTCTGAAATCAAAAGGGATATGGGTATCCAGCTCAGTGGTAGAGCCCAGGCTGGGGCTCTCCTCAGCGCGGTACAAACTATCACCACCACAGCTCTTCCACACACTAGCCCTAGCCAGGCAGGGCTTGTGATCGCTATAATTCCTTTTCAAGCTAAAATAACATTATTCATTCCTTAGCAATTCTTCAAGACGTTTCAGACCCTATCAAATACTACTGTGCTCCAAAAAGGCTTATCCAAGAGAAGTGTACTAGGGAGCCAGCCCAGCTTCCCAGCGCGCCTTCACTCAAGTAAGGGCTGGACTTGCTCTGGTTTGCTCACTCTCCTCACACATCTCCCAAAGCAATCTTTCTTTCTTGGTAAAGTAGATTGCTGCTGATATCTGAGAACACCCAGGGGAAAAGGAGGGATGGGGAGGAGAGAAGGAAGAGAGTTTTCAAATAGTGCTTTCCTGGCTCCAAACCAGATACAATTATAGACCGTCCACAGAAGATGAAGTCAAGATAACACAAACAAAATCGTCACCAAGGCCAATTACGCTAACAGCTTCCTCAACTGGAGTGTGAGGTAACAGGCCAGCCTCTCTGGAGGCCTCACAGGCCCTGAATCAGCCACGCCCTGGTCAGGCCCCACGGGGCAGCCTTGGTGGTGTGTCTCTAGTGACCCATGGAGGTACCTACCAATCACACTTTCTCATAAAGCAGACTGACTCACGGTCAAGGTTATTTCTCTAGTCCGAGTTGTTATAGAAGTAGCCGCTCTAGGACATCAAGGCAGAAGCACAGGCTTTTGTTGAGCGGATAAAGGCAGTTCAGTTGGCTTCAAGTCCATCTATCACTAAAAGATGGTATTTCTGGTGCAGTTCATTAAATTATTTTTTTAAAAAGCTATTGAAAGATATAAAGAGATACTAACAACTTCATAATTAAAATTAACGATAATGGCATTAAAACAGAAGAGAACCCTAGTGCTGGGCTGTCCCCCAGAGCATGAACACTCTAATGAATTACTAGATAGATAAACAATAAGAGGCAAATCTACACAGAAAGAATTCCAAACGACTGTGGTGATGTATCGTGATTCTATGCAATAAATTTGCTCCACAGAATATGGAATAAAAAGAGGTGGTGAGGACAGCTCACACCAGAGAACCCTGACAGACAGCAAGACAAAGTCAGAATCAAAGGAAAAAGCAACACTGGCATATCCCTGCCCTAGATGTGACAGGGTGACAACACAGCTTGTCTTTGTGGCCCTCCTCCTGACACCCCAGGCGACTCAACCATGAGAAAAATTACCAGACAAACTGAAATTCAAGGACATTATACAAAATACCTAAGCCCCCCAAAAGGTCATCAAAACTGAAGAAGCTCTGATAAACTGAGAACTAACTATGCCCAAGAAGACATAGCAATTAAAACTTCACATGGGATCCTGGGACCTAAAGCCCAGGAGCCCAAGATCACATTCAAAAGCAGGGAGGACCTTTAGCAGCTGAGGAACCTTGGAATGTGTTGGATTAAAACACAGTATATAAATATGCATGCACTGATATAAGTGGCTGAGCAACAGAGACTAGCTGAATTCCCACCGAGAACTCAGACAGGCTGCACATGTCTCAGCCCTGCAAAGGATCTCAGGGAAACACTAATGACATCCAAAGAAAGTAAGTCCAGAACTTGGGTCACAGTAAGAGACCAGTGCTGGCTTCACGGCGATAAATGCACCAGAGTACTAGAAAATGTTATCAGTAACAACAGGGCATCTTGGGTG
The DNA here is from genome assembly GCA_028551405.1 of Uromys caudimaculatus. Classification (NCBI taxonomy): domain Eukaryota; kingdom Metazoa; phylum Chordata; class Mammalia; order Rodentia; family Muridae; genus Uromys; species Uromys caudimaculatus. The sequence continues at coordinate 61,487,221 of CM052704.1, forward strand.
GCAATTCTGCAAGCCCCTCTCTGAATCTCTGTGCCTTCCTTGTAAATCTTCATCTATTCTAAAGCAAGTCTCGGCGCATGTGGACTTTGGCTTTGGTTATATAAGATGTGGTCCTATGTAGTTCAGGAGGGCTTCACACTGAGAATGCAGCCAAGGATGCCCCTGAACTCCCGATCCTCCTGCTTCTACCTCCCAAGTGCTCAGGTTATAGGCAGATGCTACCATGTCCAATTCAAACATTTATTTTGAAAGTCACGATATTAAACTGGTGTGAGGAAGTTTTAAAAATCAACTGCACAATGGCAACTTTGCAGTAGCGCATCAATGAGCAGCTCATACATGGGTGACTAATTTACCCATCACATAACACTGCACTGAGGTAATTCTTACAACTCCAGAATCTGCATTCCTAGAAATGGACACAAAGAAGGCCCTCTAGAGGAGCCTTCCACCTCTGTGATAATATAATCTTCACACATCAGGAACAATCTCAATCCATATGTGCCGAACAAACAAAAGAAAGAAAAAGAAAAAAGTCAGAAACCAGGTTAAAAGCAAAGCGGCTAGAGACAAAAATAACAGCAAAATCCTGGAATGGCTGCCACCAACAGCAACACAGGCTGATCCAACAGCAAGCCATGGGCTACTGAGGCGCAAGGCTGACATGGAAGGTGCTTCTGAGGGAATAGAGACGTTCTAATCCGTGATGTTTGTACAACTGGAACAAGTAAACAGTATGGTACATGAACTATAGCTCGAAAAAGTCACCACCAAGAAGGGTATGTAGCAACCATTCTTTCTGGGTTAGTTTTGCTTTGTTTTAAGACAGAGTCCTCTCTCTAGGTAGCCCTGGCTGGCCTTGAACTCACAGGGACTGGCTTGCCCATGGCTCCCAAAGTGCTAGGCAGCAAACATTTTTTTTTTTTAACGAAATAAATGAAATAGAAAATGGACTTGACCTCTCTGTATTCTAGAATATCTCAATGTGAATAAATTACTCCATTCACGGAAAGAGAAAAAGAAAAAAGAAAAAGGAGTGAAATGCAAGCACTAAAGGTGAAACTGTTTATTGAAACTTTCATTCACTCTTTACAAGCAGATATACAGACTGCATACGCATTATGCATGCACATCCTGACATAGACACACTTGTGCCATCTAATATCTTTAAGTTGATAGACAACTGACAAAGGGGCTTGTAAAATGGTTCAGCAGGTAAAACCCTTGCTTTTATTCACGACAACTAGAGTTCAGTCCCCAGGCCCCACACAGTGGTGGGAGAGAACCCACTCTCCTAAGTTGTCCTCTAATCTCTACGTACATGCCATGGTGATAGGCACATGCTGTCTGTCTGTCTGTCTCAGGCACCCAGTAAATAAATGAATTAGTAAATGTGGTTTGAAAAAAGAAAACTGAGAGAAAGGAACTGCCCTGAACTGTATGTGATGGTGCACCCAGAGCACAGAGGCTTGTGAAGTTCAAGGCCAGCTACAGACCAAGTGTAGACTGCCCAGGCTACATGTACATGAGATCCTGTCTCCAAACGTAGGGGAAAAAAATACTATTTCTAATCAAGAAGGAAAAGGTAGTAGTGTGTGTAACATGCACAAGACCCATGGTTTGATCTCCAGCAATATACCAAACTAAATAAATAAATAAACGTTAAAAACAAAACAAACTAACAGTTAAAAGACTAACAGCTTTTTTTTTTTTTTTTTTTTGGAGACAGGGTTTTTCTATGTAGCTCTGGCTGCCCTGGAACTTGCTCTGTAGACCAGGCTGACCTCGAACTCAAGAGATCCTCCTGCCTCTGTCTCCCTAGTGCTGGGATTAAAGGTGTACACCACCACCACCAGGCTACTAATTCAACATATTTATTACTGACTGCCACACTACATACAATACGAGGCAATACAGGTCTTGTTTGGTGTGTTATATTCAGCACTGGGCAGTGTGTGACCTCAACAGATATCTCTGAACAAGAGGGAAGGCCTAAGTACACCATGGGAAAAGCAAGGCTGAGGTGCAGTAAACAAGGGAGTACTGCCAACAGTTTTCTGTATCATTTTAAAGCAAAATCAGAGTAACGACTAAAGAATGAGGACTACACAGAGGTCAAAGAGAAGGAACACTAGAGACAATATTAGGCACATATACAGCCACGTATGGAGACTTCAGATGTCTGGCCTGCAATGGCCTGTTCTTGCTCTCCTTACCTCTGTTCTTGAGAAGGTTCCTCCAGATCCTCTTCAGAATCACCCTGTAGTAGGAGAACATCCATTAACAGGCGTGTCAAAGAAACACGATCACTGAAAGTGGGGTGACGAGCCCCAGCGAATGCCTACAAGTGACTGGCACAACAGTCAACAGAGCTTTGGGACGCTGCTGTGCTGGGGGCTGCCGAGACGGGTCAGTGGTGCTTACTGCTCTTCCAGGAGGCGTTTGTTTCCCAGCACCCACATCAGGCAACTCACAAGCCCCTGTAACTCCACCTCCTGGGGATCAAATGCCCACTCCTGGCCTCGGTGGGCACCACACATACATGTACATACTCACATACAGACACACAGACACAAATAAAAATAAAGTCATTTGTTTAAAAAGGATGTTATAATGGCAATATAAACCCATAAACTGACAAGCAGTCTCTTAGACACTCATATTAAGTAAATAACCTACTAGTTTAAAAACACAGCCTAAACATACTTTTAAAACAAGTTACATATCATACCAAGAGCCTTTTTTAGCATTTTAAATTAATCATATAAGATACAGTTGGACACTATAACCCCCAAGTGCAGAAAACATATTGTTTAGCTGGACATAGTGGTGTAGCCCTCTAGTCACAGTACGAGAGGCATAAGCTAGTGCGGTTTAAAGCCAGAATAGTATACATAGTGAGTTGGGGGCCAGCAAGACTACATAGTGAGACCTTTTCTCCAAAAATAAGCAAATAAATAAATAGTAATTTAATTTTAAAAAAGAAAAGATTGTTTAGCTCAGAATTCTATTAATGAATATGTGTTATTCTTTGACATCAATAAAAAGGCTTCTAATTTTGTAAATTAAGTAAACACCATCCTCAAAAGCTCCTCCATGTTTGTCAGGAGGAAAAGGCAACTGAAACGTCAGCAGGGTGGACAGAACAAAGCCAAGCCCAGCTAAGCCCACAGTGCCCAGACCAGGGTAATGCCCCTCAGTGGCATTACACTTCCTTGAAGCTTTCAGGCTCCTGACTCACCAGCTTCTCATTTCTGGCCCCTCTACTCCTGGTGCAGCTGACCCTCTGCCCTCTCTTCCTGTCTCTTCCCAGGGTCCTCTGCACTACAACTTCAGCATGTTGGGGTCTAGAGAGATGGCTCAGTGGTTAAGAGCCATAACTGCTCTTCCAAAGGATCTGGAGTTTAGTTCCCAGCACCCACAGCAGGCAGCTCATAACCACCTATAACGTCTGGCTTCCTCATGCATCAGGCAACCACACTTCAGCACGTTAACCCACACTGAAACTACAAGGCCAAGACTGCTTCTGCTGCTCCATCTCTCAATCCCACTGCAGACATCCCACCAATACCCATCTTTCTCCAAGGGCAAGTCTCAAGCCTCAAAGGCAAGCTTTGCTCTGCACTACACCAAGCCTAGCAACCAGTCACAGCAGTGACCCTGCAGGCATAGCACATTGCTTAGACTTGGTCTTACTTCCAAATGCTAGGACATTCACTGTCTCACAGGTGTCAGAAGTGCCTGCAGAGAAGCTTCTGAGCTCTTTCAAGCCAGCCCCACTTTTGCCGAGGCACCATCACTACAGGAAATTCACCCAACAGGAAATTCAGATCTGTCCACTCTCCTCCATTCTGACCACTGGCCCACCAGCAATACCCAGGGCCTGCACTATCATAACATACAGGGCTTTCTGCTATGCTATGCTATCCATCCTGCAAGCATCAATACAATACCAATCTTCCTCCACATCACTCCTTATCCCCCAGTGTATGCCTGTTTCAGTGTCCCTGCCTGCTCAGTACTTAAGGATGACCCAAAGGCAAGAGGGTGGAGCGTTTCCAGACCAGAATGGGCCAACAGTGGGACCCTGTCTCACAAAACAGAAAATGTTCCAAGAGTTCCAGTGTTCAGGAGATATACTCCAAACACGTTCAGGGAGGGTCCACCCTGCACAGCACTGGCCCTGACACACCCGCACCCTCCCTCCCTCCCAACCAGCAGGCGCCAGTTGTCATCTAAACCGTTACAGTAGAAACTGAACTACTTTGTCTACAGAGTAATACTCAGGGTAGGGCCCCTTCTGGCCTTAGGCCTTATGTGAACCGTCTGGGAGACACTGGCCTCTTTTCTCCATTCCTAGGTTAAGCACTTGAAGGCAGTCCCAAGCATTACCAGCTTCATCTTCTTAACAAAACCAAACTCTCAAAGAACAAGAACAAATCCTCTTTATTCCTCCTACCCACCCCATGCCCCAGGGCCCTTGTACTGGCTAAGGCAATCCTGTGCTGCTTTTAAGGGCAGACTCAAGGATCTTTTCAAATCAGCATACAGGGATCACTTCCTCTGGCAGGTGTTTGGTTTACTACAACACCATCTGCACCTGAAACAGAGCTTGGCCAGCAGGCTTAGTACAACCAGGCTGCCTCTGAGATTCTAAGCGCTCAGGCTTTCTGAAAACTGCTAAGCAACTTTCTCGGGATCAAAATAGAACGAGAAGTTACTTCCCTCTAACACAGACTCTTTATCACTACCAAAGTACTTGTCAGATGGTCCTGAAACATAATATCATGGCCCAAAGTGCCGGCCCTAGAGCTAAACACATCCCAGGTTCAAATCCTCCCCTGCTACTTTCTTATTGCAGCAGATGACTTATTTACCTGCGGCGTACCTCGTTGTCTTAAAGGTATAAAACAAGGTACAACACTTCACCCTCTATAGGGTATGAATATGAGTGAAGACCACTTGGCACTTAAATGATGCTGACAATTCTCAATCCATGTTAGTCATTATTTTTCAATATTGACAAAAAGAGATTAAGTCAAAAATAAACCTCTATGACAGAAAGCTTTCCAAATACTAGTTAATAATTCACTGACCAAAGTTGCAGGTATTATATAACACTGTACCTGGGATTAAAAACAAACAAACAATAAGCACATGTTCACTGTACCATTCTGGTTTAACTTTCTGCCAGTTTCTATTATCTATACCCTCAGACTTAAGAGTGGAGGAAATCAACAAGACATGGTATTCTTAAAGACAGAGTTTTCCGCCGGGCAGTGGTGGCACATGCCTTTAATCCCAGCACTTGGGAGGCAGAGGCAGGCGGATTTCTGAGTTCGAGGCCAGCCTGGTCTACAGAGTGAGTTCCAGGACAGCCAGGGCTACACAGAGAAACCCTGTCTCAAAAAAAAAAAAAAAAAAAAAAGGGGGGGGGGGGTCAAATAAGACAACCTCCTCTCCTCTCCTCCAAATGCATCATGGATGACTATTGAATGCCAACTACATAGGGAATATGGTGGCCACAGCAGAGCCCTCAAACCTCAGTAGAGACAACAAGGTACACATGGTTATCAAAATACTACAAGAAATTCAGAAAGGAGATGATGGCCACAGATAGCAATCTAAGACTCAGAAAGGACCCAGCCACAAGTTGCCTGCATGCCAGAGTCAATATCTATGGTTCACACCACAGACAACACACTGGGCTCAACAGGCCCAGCACCAGCCTGGAGGAAGAGAGTCCCAGAGGAGTAACAGGAGAAAGAGACAAGGCAGGTTAAGGGAACATCACCCTATATAGGTGGGTCAGTAAGGTGCACGCAGCTACCACTAGACAGCTAACGAAAAGGCCAGTGTGGTTTCTGCACCACCACCACTTTGGATTCAGGGTGCTGTTTGATGGAGGGGAGGGGTGTCTGTAACTCTAACAATAAAGTCAAATGGGTTTTTCTTTCCTCTCATTATGACAGATAAATAATTTTTTGTGTTACTATACCAAATAATTTCCTAACAGGAGACTACATAACAAAAATACATAAATAGGGCTGGGGGATATAATTCATTGCTACCAGTTGCCTAGCATGTACAAGTCTCTTGAGGCCCATCCTTAGGAGACACACACACACACACACACACACACACACACACACACACACACACACACGAATAACATCAATACCAGCTTAACCACAGAGCTGATCATACTGAGTTATCTGCCCTGGTGCAGCCCCTTCAGCAAGGGAAAGTGTGTGTTTTCCATGACCAAGCTTATGAGTTGGCGAAGAAGCCACCAAGATGACAAGCACTCTGGAGCTCCTCTGAAATTAGTATGACAAATACCCCACTCTGCCAGTGAGAAAACCGGTAACAAAAAAAGAGGTGTGCTGGGCCCAGATACAGACCAGTAACTAAAACATGTGCTTAGCACATGCAAGATCCTGGGTTCAACCTCTAACAACAAAAAGAGGTGATTTAACAGGCTAAGTGGGACTCAGCAGGACCCATACTGGGCACTTACAGACAAGATGGTCTGGCAGCTTCTAACAAATCAGTTTGGTTTTTTTTTTCTTTCTTCCTTTTTTGGTTTTTCAAGACAGGGTTTCTTTGTGTAGCCCCAGCGGTCTTGGAACTCACTGTGTAGACCGGGCTGGCCTCGAACTCAGATCCACCTGGTTCTGCCTCCCAAGTGCTAGGATTAAAGGCTTGTGCCACCATTGCCCAACTTCATTTTTCTTTTTTTATGAATGAGTAACAAGTTCTTAATCACTTAGTGTTCCATAAGAAAAGGTTTAAAAAAAAAAAAAAAAACAACTTCCAAATAAGTAACTGTATAAATAATCAATATTGGGCAAATCTACTGTTCATTGAACACAACATCTTGACATTCCAATTTTACCTCTCAGTGACAACGTTTAGGTTCCAAAGCCATTTTCCGGTCTTCCTGAATGGAAGGTATGAGATTTACATGACACCTATAAATATTCTCCAGACTCTTATGACATACACAAGAAAACCTTTTTGGAAATAATTCTAAGTTCTTTGAAAAGAACTCCTTCCAAATGACCTTCTTTAGAACACTCAGTATCTAAGATACACACATCCCTCCTCCCTGCCCAGGCAGCATATGCACAGTGGTACAGCATCTAAAGGGCACACCTATAGAGATGATATATGCAGAAAATTATTGTGAATACAGTTTCACTTCCACTCCACCGTTGATTAAAATACCCTAGCTATCAGCGTCTCTGTGGTGAGTACTCTGGAGTGACACATTCTCAATCCTAACCATTTTTATCATTACAAACTGCACTAACTATGCACGTAAGTAAAATCAAGTCAGAAACTGAGCCCATAAATGATGTAATTAATGTCACCACAGGCTCTGACATTTCCATTCCTGAGCACAAACAATATAGCTTTCACACAAGCAGAAACAAATACTGTCCATCATTTATCTTCCGGTCTGGGTTGGCCTCCATCACTACCCTGTTAAGACATAGAGGCTTCAGTGGAGCCCAAAAGCAAAGGCACAGCAGTACATCTTAACTGCTTGGGAATTCTGCTTCCTGGGATACTTGGGAGACACTCTCACTTCGTAAAACTGGTGGTTGGAGCCAGGCCCAATGGAAGACAGACATTCTTGTAGCTCCAGCTAACTCAGGGATGAAACAGGAGGATGGCTTGAGTGGAGGAATCTGAGGCAACATTGCAAGACCTTATTTTAAAACAATAGCAAACACCCAGAATGGAGAGAGAGACTACGACATCACGACTGTAGTGAAAGTGTCACTGCATCCAAGCGGCAAAGACCAGGAATGAGATTCGGCATACTACAGTACACAGGACAGCCCCCTTACAATGAAGAATTCTCTGGGTCAAAGGTCACTCAAACTGCTGTTAAGCATCTGATATTTACAACTATGACTAAACACACCAAGTGCTGAGGGTAGGGTTTCAGCTAAAGTTACAACTGATTTCGGCTTTGAGACTTTTGTTGGTTTGTTCAGTTTTGGTTTTTGTTTCCTCTCTTTTCAAAATAGATATATTATTTAGAATCAAGGGTTAAAAATCCATTTGGGAATACACTTTTAGAAGAAAGACTACTTGTTAGTGGGGCTTACTCTCAAAGGGTGGGTATCCTGGAGCCTGCTGGCCTTCGGGAAAGATCTGGGAAAGTGTCTTCTAAAAAATCACCTTTGCCTGTAAGCTGTTATTCATTGGCCCTGGTCAAAATGAATATTCCAAGTATCTCAAAGCCAGCACTGCTGACCTTCAGTGAGAGGGAGAGCAGAGAAGTTGGAGTTGAACACCCTGATTTTAGTGCTGCCACCAGCATGGTAAGTAAACACTTTGAACAGGCAAGCTAGTGTTCTCTTATCACCCCAAACACACATACCCCAAATGCATTTTGGGTCTTACCACACTGCTGGTGACAAACAGTCATCAAAATTATGTTTTCAAAATTATGTTTAATTTTGTAAGTACCTTTTGGTACCTTTTGCAAGTCAATGAGAATTTCTTGCATAACTGAAACATGCAATTCAAGACAAAAGCTTTGCAGCAGTACCACATCCGTTGCAGCCTGAAGCCCTCTACACTACAGATTCCCAATAAAACGTTAGCAATTATTTTTCCGCGTGTAATCATTATATCATCGTAGGGGGGGTGAAAAAACCTGAAATTCAGGTTCTTAAGTGGGTGTGTTCTAACAGGAATTAAAGACACTTGGAGAAATTCCAAGATTATACTCCTTTAAAGTCACTTCTTCATCCCAAAGCTACTTAGGCTAATGGCAAGTACCACTCACTAACATTTATGAAATCAATATTCCCATTGTGTTCAACCCTCCAGCCACTTGCCATCCACACCACACCCGAGGCTTAGAGACAGCAGTGTAGACCCAGAAGCAAGCCCTCCGCCCATCCTGGACCTCTAACAAGCCGAGGAAGCCGCCACTAGTCAGGCGCAAGGCTGTGAGACACACAACCCTGCTGAGGTGGCCTGGACACCCACCTTCTGAACTTGGGGCGGCCCGGACTCACACCCTGTCACATGGCGCGGGAGGAGGCTGAAGAGCCACCGTTGCCAGGTGTTCAGGCTCAGCATGACCGTTTATTTGCCTTGCAAAGTGACCAGAGCGCTCCAGTTCCACTGGGGGAAGGCCGGCAACCTCCAGGCCTCTCCTCCCTCACACGCCCACACCCGCCCTGTCACCGGTCCTCCTCACCTGAGTGGGCAGCAGGAGTTCCCCTTCTTCTGCCTGCCACAGCTCCACCACATTCGGCAAGGGCTCAAACGCTGCACGGACACCAAAAAACACACCGCGTTTGTAATGCACGGAAAAGAAACGCTTCCTGTTTCCTCGCCCATCCCCTCGTGCCACCCGCCTGCCCCAAACAAGTCTCCTTCTCCCCTCGCAGGGGAGGCCACCCGAGGGGTGAGCCGAGAATGCAAATACAATGCCCAGCCGGCGACCCCGGGGTCCAGAAGGTTGAGGGCGTGCGGGCTTGGTCCGGACCAGGGGATGAGGCCGCCACACCAGGCACGGCGACCCCCTAGCCACCGGGCTGGGGGAAACAAAGCTGCAGGAAGCCGGGCGCGGCGAGGCACCCGCGCGCCACACAAAGCGGGGGATGCGCCCGGGGCGCAGGGGCCCGCGCACAAAGGCTCCGGGGCGCGCGCGGCTAGCGGTCCCTGAGCTCCGCGCTGCCGGCTCCTGGCCCGGCCTAGAGCCGCTGAGGGAACGCTGCGTCGCAGGGCTGTAGCAGCCCGCCTTCCCCAGCCGCCCGCGTCCCCTTCCTCCGCGAACCCTCACAGATTTCAACAGTTCCCTAAAAGAAAGGGGGGGCGGGGCGGCGGGGACAGCCAGCCCCGACGACGGGCTGACCTTGTCCCTGAGCCCCTCCCGGACGGCAGCAGGACAGCAGGACCTGGAAGACGCCCAGCAGAAGGTTCACGGCAGCGGCCGTGCGGCGGTAGGCGCTGGGCTGCGAGCGCCGGAGGCCCGCCATGCTGGTGCTCGCCGCGCTCGCTCGCAGCGATCTCGTTCTCTCGCTTGCTGGCGCCGCGGCCGCCTAGCCGCGCCCCGGGCCCGCCCCCGCGTCCCGGCCCCGCCCCGCCTCCGGCCCCGCCCCCCGCTGTTGGTCCCGCCCCCGCAGCTGTTGGACTGCTGCTCAGCGCCGGCGCGCCGCTAGCTCCCGTGCGCGTGTGCTCCGCAGATAGAAGGGGATGGAACGCGGCGGGGAGCGAAGGGACGAGGACAATGCGAACGCTCACAGCGCTCAGCACGTGCCCGAGGGCCCCCCAGCAGCTTGACTCTGGGGGCTGGGACTCACGGGCCAAGGAGAGAGGGTGTTCTCGTCAACTTTCATGAGGTTCTCTTTGTTGATGACACCAGGGCCACGATAGGGGCAGTAACCCCGGGGGAGGGGTCCTGGGAATGAATCGTAGCCCCAGCGCTTGGCCTTGAACAGGATATTAGTGGAAATATTGCTGTGGTTGTCAGGAAACGCGAGTGCAGCCGCATAGCTACTGCCAGTTATGCAGCGAGGATATCCGGTGGCTGCGAGGTCTGTAATTTAGAATAAAAAGCTCTCCCAACACCCGAGAGGCTGACCTCAGCGCCGCGTGGCGGTAATGAGCTCAGCGCCCTCTGTGGAGACTGTCCAAGTCGTGACAGGTGGGAGAGCTTAGGTTAGACCTTCAAGAACCCTGCAGATGTACCAGCAGAATCAGACTGCAAAAGTGAGCCAGCTGCTTACTAAACGTAGTTTTAGTGGAGGGCACAAATGCCTGCCTGTTTCCCACATTAATAAGTAGTGTAAGTCATACTTGGACGTGTATTTTCTGCCTGTTTTTTAAATGGACTTGCCGCGTGCAGCAAACGTAGCTCGTATGAAACTCAGAGAGTGTGAGCTGCAGGAAGTGATGGTGTACACCTGTCAGCTTACATTGATCTTCTGTTTAATTGCTTCTGGAGCCTTCCAGTCTAGACTATGGAAGAAACGTGGTCACATAGCAGGTCAGATGCTGGACAAGGACAATATGAACGATGGATACTCTCTTCATAATATCAGACTGTGAACCCAATCTCGTTGTCTGGTTGTAACTCTAAATGAGGTTAAATCACCTGATTTCTTTGCCATACTTAACACTTGATAAAAGCAAATGTCCCCATGAAAATATCACTTTGCTTTGCCCAACTTGAGCAACTCCAATTTCTTTCTTTCTTTCTTTCTTTCTTTCTTTCTTTCTTTCTTTCTTTCTTTCTTTCTTTCTTTTTTTTTTTTTTTCTTTTTCTAGGTTGCCTGGGTACATCCCTAGCAAGGATGTCCTGTTCTAACCCACTGGACCCTTTTTTTCCCCCTCACTTCTCTACTTCTCTGTGTTTCTATTTGCCCCTCAGATGCTGAAATTCTCTCACTGCATTAAATGGTCTCAAAACAAACAACAAACAAACAAACACAGAGGACTTGTACTGGGCCGGTGGTATAGTCTGGCTAGCACCTGGAAGGCTCTTGATTCAAGTCACAGTGCCACAAAACCAACACTCGAATAGCCCATATTAGGGGTTTTCCATTTTCCCTTACTTATTATGTTAAAGTTATATGTAAAATTGAATGTTAATTAATTTTAAACCTATACTGAGAAAACAAGCAAATGTTGACAGGTTTAATTTACAAGTCATGATGCAAAACTCTACCGATTTTTAAATTATTTTACCTTTTTACTAATAGAGTCCCATACTAAAAAGTATCATACTCTCAATGAGAACTACTTAAAAGACTGAGGAATAGCCGGGCAGTGGTGGTGTACACCTTTAATCCCAGCACTCGGGAGGCAGAGACAGGCGGATTTCTGAGTTCGAGGCCAGCCTGGTCTACAGAGTGAGTTCCAGGACAGCCAGGGAAGACTGAGAAATATTGCCGTAGGCCATATGTGAGCCCACTCATTTATTCTCCTACCAAAGGTTTTCCAGGGCAGCCTGCTACTTTCCCCTTGAGGTCTTTACAAAGTGGGTGATTGACAGTTGTTCACCAAGCCAGAAGCATGTATCTGCAGGGCCATGAGGCTGGAGAAGGATCCAGGATCACACAGCTGTCTTCTTAGATAAATCTGGCCCACTCAGCCTTCTCTGGAGGTATGCTTCATGCTGACTCATGAGCAACAGGAAGGTATGGCCCACTGAGCAGCTTCCATGTTTTGAAGTAAAATTGTTCTCCAAAGATAACACCCATGTATTTGTGCTGTGTTTCTGCTATCCCCTTGTCAATGATCGAGCCACAGACTGTTCGAGCTGAGAAATTGAGGAAAATCTTTATTCTTTTTATTTAACTTTGTTGTTGTTGTTGTTGTTGTTGTTAAATCTACGTCATAAGCTAAAAACAAAAAGCAAAACACAGTAACAAAAAACTCACCCTCAACTCTGCCTAGTGGCCCAGGACCTATAAATTCTGGTTACTAGAAATGCTGAGGCAGGAGAATAGAGATCTCCAGGCTATCCTGGGGGCAACAGAGTTCATACAAAGACCACCTAGGCAACTTTATGAGACTTTGCCTAAAATTAAAAAGAAAAAGAAGGCTGGTAATGTAGCTCAGTAGCATGGCCCATTCACAAGACCCTGGCTTTACTCCTCAGCACCACAAAACCACATGACAAGATTGATTCTTATTTAAAAGTATCTATGATGTTAACAATGTTTTTAAACTTTTTTAAGAGTACAGATGAAAAATGAGTCTAGACACAAATTATATCTCAACACACCCTACATAAATTTAATTCAAGTGGTAAACCCAACAACTGTAATCTAGAGAAGATTAAGCATGCGAAGTCACAGGAAGTCCTGTGACGATGAGACGAGGCAAGGTGTGCTAAACACCCGGCATTAGCTGCTCAATAAACGCTAAAAATCATACTGGGGTTATCCCCGCTGTGGGGGCGTGGCACGCCTATAAAGGGTTAAATTCGATACTGATGCTTCAAATGCACAAATTACCTATTTATTAACACATCATTTATCATTCCAACATTGGAATAATTCCTATTTATGCAGTGGCCTTCTGCTGGCCCCATCAGTTTTAGGCCTCACCGCAGTGAAACAAGACCAAGAGTTTCACTAAAGCCACTGGGATCTAAGCTTCAGCTCTGACTAGAAGGAAATTCCTACAAGCAGGGTAGAAACCTATATTCCTCAGATGCAAACTGCTGCCTTGACTCAAAGACACTCTTTTTGCTACAACATTTTTTTAGAAATATTTTTACACTGATGTGTACATCGGCGTGAGTGTATGGCGGAAGTTAAAGGATAGCCCATGAAGTCATTCTTTCTTTCCACCATGTGCACCCTAGGACTTGAACCGTGGGTCTTCATGGTTAGAGGTAATTGCCTTTACCCGGTGAGCCACCTCAGTAGCCCACTTGCAATAACTTCACCCCATCTTACCTCCTGAAGCCTCCAGTGTCTACGATTATTAAGAATTCTCTGCCCTGAAAGAAGGCCCTCACTGCATGCACAAACTAAGTATGTTATATTTCCCAGGTTCTGAATAGTTAGGAATACATTTCTTTCCTTATAAATTACCCAGTCTGTAGTATTCTGTGGTAGCAGTGTAAAACGAGCTAAGACATTAGGCATTTCTCGGCACCCTCTTCCTCCCATGTCCAACCTTAATGCAGGAGTCTCAGGATGTAGTCCTCTACACCTTTCACACCGTCTCTGAGTGGACTCATGTGCCCTTGTGTTACTATTATCTGTAAGGATATGAGTCTTAATTTTTTAGCACATCTAAAAGCCTGCTTGTCATTAATAGCTCACTGTATTATAAGCATCTCAAATGTAACATGTCTCAAATTCTTAATTCCATCTATCCAGACTAACTACCTCCGAGTCTTAAGTTCAAGTTATGGTACCACCATCTACCTACCTAGTTCCAACAGCCAAAAGCCAGGAGTCTTATTTAATTCTTCTTTCCTTTATACCGTTTGATTTTATCAAAAAAACCATAATGTGTCCACTTCCAGAAATAGTTCCCATGGCTTGCCTTTCCACCATCCCTGTTACCACAGTGCCTGTTCCCCAGTCTCTCACGCAGCTGCTGCCTATGTGTCCTTGTACTGGCCTCTCTGCTCCTGGGCTCCTTACATCACAATTGTACCAGATCCAGAATGGCCATTTAAAAATAGAGCCCAGGTTGTGCATGAAGCTCGCCAGTAGTTTTCTGTAGCAGAAACGGAATTTAGATTAAAGTAAAGCTGTCCTGTAAGAGCTATAAGAGATCTACCCATGCCCACCTCCAGACTGCTTAGCCTGGCCTTTCAATAACCAGTGCTCTTCAGCCCAATGGTCTTCGTGTTCTTCAAGCCCACCAGTACTAAACCCATCTTTGAACCTTTGTACTTTCTTCTTTTAAATTTCTTTTATTATATTTTTTTTATCTTATTTTATGCCTGGCTGTCCTGGAACTGGCCATTTGGACAAGCCTGGCCTCAAACTCACAGAGATCCAGGGGCCAGTTCTCTTCCCATCACATGGAAGGCTAGGGAACAATCACAGGTTATCTATCGGCCTTGAAAGCAAGTGTCTTACTTGAGAAGCCCTCTCAACAGCCCTCACTCTCCGTTTCCTCTGCTGAAATCCCCATGTCCTGATCACCACATCAGACACTCACAATCCATCGTAGTGCTGTTGTGTTTGCTTGTACATGGAGTGTCCGAGGCAGAGGGGCTGGAGTTAACCATGCTAAGCCCTAGTTCAAGGATGCCTGAAGCAAAGAGAGCATCTCATCCTACAGACTCACTGACTAAAGGTCAACCCACGTGGCCAGGAACTATGTTCCAAAAGAGAAGTTCCTCTTTCTAATCTGTCATTGGAAACTCATGGTACCTACATGACTAGATACTTCATAAGAACTTGACGGAACTAGCATGACCCTTATTTTACTTAGAAACTGAGGCTAGGAAGAGAAACAAGTAACCCTTGTTGAAACTCTACCTCATCTCACCACCCTGTCTCTTGACAAGAATTCAAATTAGAAACCTTTTTTTATATCAGTTTATTCCTTCTTGATATAGGATATTTGTAGTAAATTTTTTAAAAAACTCTGAAGACCCAGCTATAGTTGTAAAGCTTATGGAATGAGCTGCAACTAACTATAAAATGGCCTCCCCACACGCCATTACAGTGATAAAGTAAAGGCAACATGAAACTCTGTAAAATCTGTCATATTTCTTTTGAGTCTCCATGCATCTAAGCATACAGACTTTGTCCTTCTATGGACCTTTGTGTGTGCTGTCGTATGGCCTACCAAAACAGTTACTCATACAAACCTCTAAGATAGAAAATACATTAACGTAATGAGTTTTACTTTGTGATTGAGATTGTCTGCTTGGGGAATCAAAATGTACAGATCCCCACACTGCATCCTGGCTTGTTTTTCTCCCTCATTGTTGGAAACGATAAACTAACCAAGAGCAGCAAGAAAATTGAGGCAATGTCTTGGTAACATGGTCTTGGGGAAACCATTACTTAAGATCCTTCATAAACAACAATGTAATACCTAGCCCTACCCTGGGAAGCAGAAATGCTACCTACTTTTTCAACTCCAGCACCATTTACATCTTAAACCAGTTGTTCTCAATCTTCCTAATCCTGCAACCCTTTAATACAGTTCCTCATGTGGTAACTCCCAACCACTAAAGTTATTTATTTCATTGCTACTTTGCACTGTAATTTTTGCTGCTGTTATACATTGTAATGAAATATCTGGTATGCAGGGCATCTGATATGTGATCCCCCAAGGGAGTTGCAACCCACAGTTGAGAACCACCATCTTAAACGATGGCAACTCAGCTGCTGCTTTGAGAAATGACGCTAGAAATGTTCGTGTAGCATTCACGATGTGCAAAGCCCTGCCCTAAATGCTTTGCATGTAAGGCATTCCATCCCTCCAGTAACCCCACAGAATATAGGCACTACTGTTCCTACACAGACACAGTGCCTTAGTCCATTACGGCTTCTATATCAAAATAGACTAGGTGGCTTGAAAATGACACAGACTGGTTCCCCACGATCTCAGAAGGAGGAGCCTGAGGTTAACATAGATCCAGTGTCCGGTGAAGGTCCAACTCCTAATTCTATCTATTCAATATGTCTTCTCATCACAGAAGTGGCAAGAAGTTCTTTGAGGTCTTTTTACAAGGCACCATTCCCATTTGTGAGGGTTCCACCTTTGTGCTGGTGACTTTTCTCACCCCTGTGATAGGATGTCTGACAAAAACCACCTGAGGCTAGGCTCCACTTCCTAAAAGTTCTGTCACCTCCCCAAACCGCAGCTCCAGTTGGGACCAACACAGGAGCCTGCAGCGGCATTTCCTCTTCAAATCATAACAAACCTCACAACCTGACCATTTGTCAAAGGTGCCACCTCCTAATACCACTACAAGTGAACTGGAGGGGATGCTAACATTTGGCTCATAGCACACGGAGAAGCAAGGCTCAGTCCTAAGTCAGTGAGAGCAAAACTAGAATTCAAAACCAGTTCTTAATCTATACTTTGGGGCATTGGGACAATACTTCTTAACATCCTCAAGTGAACAGGTAGTTGAGCTCATGCTGATCACTGCAGTAACAGTGATCATTTGAACATATGTAACCAGATGGAGCTGGCTGTATAGCTTAGTAATTGAGCACTTGCCTTGACATTCTTGAGGATCTGGGTTCAAACCTAAGAACAACATCAACAACAACAAAAAGCATGTAATTGGAAATACTGAGCAAAAGTCACAATGGGACCAGAATCGTGGAACACTTTTTAACAAAATATCAAAACCACAAAGACCTTTTCTGGTTATTGAATGTTCCATGATTCCAGAAGCAACCTTATACTGAGCAACAGAGATGGGGAATGGGGGGGGGGGGGTTTCCTTCATTTAACTGAGGAAAACATGTTGTACTGTACGAGTTAAGTCCTATAACTCGGCTGTCATAGGAGCTCCCCAGACTCACTTTATACCAGCTTCCAGAGCTCAATGACTATTTATCTGACTTAGCCATCTGAATAACCTCTCTGCAATATGCTTTGCAGCCTATAAGACATTTCACCCACATGGCCTTTTAAAAACTCATAAAATGATACACCCTCTAAGTCCTTTCCACTTTTAGCTTTGAGTGGTTTTCTGCCCTAACTTGAGGGCTTGAAAAGCAGAAACCTGAACTTTTAAAATTCATCAATTTTTACTGCTTCAGAATTTACCATGCAGAGCAGCTTCACAGTTTCCTGGATTGGCGTGCCTTCAAATTACAGTCGTGTTAGGCTTGGCACATAAAGTTCAAATAACAACCTGCTGCTTCAGCACCCGCGAGCCACATATTTTGAAGGAGGCGTGATAAAGGCGGTCTGGTTTTCCCCCATACACCTGGCTAGCCCATCTAGCATCACTCAACAAAGTGATATATGAGGAGCAGGAGATCCTGAGTAAGACAAAACCTGAGCATCTGGATGGACACTGCAGAAGAGGAGAGATGGCTAATAAAAGGGTGTCACCAAGTCAACTTCAATGCCAAGCTGGCCTTCATAGACACCGCCTCAGTTCTTCCACTTGATACAGATTTAAGTCAGAGTCACCTTCACCAGGATAAGGCTCTCTCACTTTGCCTCCAAAGGCCATATACAACTGCCCACTGACTGAGAAACGAGCACCTTAGTAAGGGTTCATCTGCCCATCTTCCTATGATCAGTGTCTCTTTTCAGAGCTAACAAGAACAGGAAGAGCCAGGCACAGTGGCACATGCCTGGGGTTCTAGCTACAGCAGGCTATGGAAGGACCATTTTAGCCCAGAGGTTTGAGACCAATCTAGGCATCAGGGCAGCTCCCCATCTCTATCTACACAAACAAACAGGTTGGGCGTGTAGTATATAAAACAAAACAACAACAAAATGCCCTGCCATGAAAGGACCAAATGCTCACCTAGACAGACATCAAGGGAACCTCCTTCTGAGCTAGGATGCAAACCCAGGCAACCTAGCCCCTGACTCTACTAATATGCCAGAGCATTTTGCTACAACAGGCTAAATTCAGTGCATGTGTATTTCTTTCTCTCTCTCTCTCTCTCCCCCCCTCCCCTCTCATTACCTATCTACTGTCTCTGTCTATCTGTCTCTCTATCTGTCTCTGCCCCTCTATATCTCTGTGTGAGCGTGCCTGTGTGTGTATAGAATTGCCCATTCAGTTACTGAGAAGGACACCTCACAGGAGGGCAGAACATGACAGCTGACCCCATACCCTTTTAGACACAAAGCCCTCCACGCTTCCATCAGAACAGAAGCTTCTGATCATGATTAGTGAAGACCTTCACTGGCACAGAAAACTAATTCCTTGTGACTTAATCCTCACAGCTTGGCTGGCCATTGATGATGTGAGGAGAAACAGCCTTTGAACCTGGGAAGAACATTGCAGCCAAACAAGACTCGCAGAGACATAACCTGAGGCACCTCCACCGCCAACAGTAGCGTGGAGGGAACAGCAGGAAGCATCACAAACAGGAGCCCAGCCCGGCTCTTAAAAGAGTCCTTGAGACAGTGGGTTGGAGCCAAGGAGCAGAATCACAAACAGCTGGAGTGGGAACCTCAGCCCATGGCTGCTGGGCTGCTGAAGGAGGGCTGTGAGGGAAGGCATCACACAGCTGCATTCCTGAGACATTTGCATTTCCAGAAAGCAGTGGGAAATACAGGATGTGGGAGAAGAACACTGTCTAGGGCTCAGGGAACTTTGGTTCCCATTCTCGCTGGCTACATGCCCCCTGCTCCTCACTAGGGCCCTCATTCTGTGTGAGCACTTTAAGCTGGAAGTGGTGTGCTGGCGTTGAAACCTGTAGGGTAGATAAATATCCAAGAAACATTGGCAATCATCACTGGATGAGGAAATATGTATGCAGATTACAGCAGTAACAATATTACCAAATAGCAATTAAAGGTCCACGCCTCCTCCTTCTGAGTCTTCCCAATAGATATGATGGAACAACTTATCCCACCCATCCTGAAATTTTTACTATAAAAGATTATCTGGATCCTGAGTTCTTTTTAAAGATTTACTTGTGAGTGTGTGTGTGTGTGTGTGTGTGTGTGTGTGTGAGAGAGAGAGAGAGAGAGAGAGAGAGAGAGAGAGAGAGAGAGAGAGAGAGAATACATGCACTGAACTTATCCTGTTGTAGCAAAATGCTCTGGCATATTAGTAGAGTCAGGGGCTAGGTTGCCTGGGTTTGAATCCTACCTCAGAAGGAAGTTCCCTTGATGTCTGTCTAGGTGAGCTACATACACACACATACACAAACAGTGTACAGGGAGAGAGGGGAGAGAGAGGAGAGAGAAGAGAGAGACAGAGAGACAGAGATAGAGACAGAGAGAGAGACAGACAGACACAGACAGAGAGACTGTGTTGGCAGGTGCACATGTGGAGACCACAGGACAGGTTTTGGGGGAGTCAGTTCTCCCCATTATTAGTATTGTTATATTATTATTACTTCATTATTATTAATAATTACTAATATTATTTTGAGGCAAAGTCTTTTGTGAGGTCCTGTCTCTGTGCTGCACTGGCCAGCTTCAGGGTGAATCTCCTGTCTCCATTACAGGAGTGCTAGGTTCACGGATGTGTACCACCCCACCCAAGACCAGCTTTTTATGTGGGTTCTAGAGCTGAAATTCAGGTCATCACGGTGGCAGGGCAAGCACTTTTACCCACTGACCCACGTTCCCTACCCCTGAATATTTTTTTATTGATAGAGTGCCTGACCTAGAAGTTCAAATCAGGACAGCTGTGGTAGCATTTTATTTTATTTAGCTTTGATGCTGGGGATTGAACCCCAAGGCTTAACTCATGCCAACTATGTATAGCTTCAGCCCCTGCAGTGTTACTGTATATAAGTTCATAGCACCAGAAAAAAAGGTGAATTATTATAAAATTTAGTATTGGGAAGGATTTGAAGAACTCAACTCCTACAATACCAAAGACATTTTGAGACAATCCCCTTTCTTGAAGAAAACCTGAATAAGGGATAAGAGCCCTAAAAATGGCCATACCCTTGACACAGTGGTAGTTACTAGAAGGTTAGAGGAAAAATTTAAATATATTTTGCGAGTAACTTACGGCAATGCTATTTATAAGAGCTCAAAACTGGAAAGATGCCAGGTAAAGCCCTTAACCATAAAAAAACAAAGAACAGTTTGATAGCCTTAGGGAGAAAGTATTCAATGGCGAATATATATGACACATGACTATACATTTTAATACTGTAAACAGGAAGAGGTAGGAGGAAGTGCTAATGAGAGGAACTTCCGACTGGGAAAAAAACGTGAAGGAGGAAGAGGTCTGACTTTGGGCAGAATGTGGGGTTTGTGAAGGAGGAAAGGAGATGAGGCTCCATCCGGGAGGGTGACTGGTGGGATCAATGTGGGTGAAGGCGTTTGTTTAAACATGAACTACTACCCAAAACCTTACGGAAGCCTACGAGGCTCCGCGCTCCTTTGCCGACCAAATGGTCTAAGGATTCGCCTTTGCAGGAGGCACAGTGAGATACCTCAAGAGAAAGGCACTCGCTGCCAAGGCTGAGGGCCTGAGTTCAAATCCTGGGCCCTACACAGTACAAGAACTGACCTCAGCAAATTGTCCTCTGACTTCCACAGGTGTGCTGTGGAAGTATGCAAAGGTGGCATTCGTGTACACACAAGCATGTGCATGCAACATGCACACACACACACACACGCTCACATCATATCATCTTTTCCCTTTTATAAAGGGGTAAATCTTGCATGCTTAGGGAGATAAACTGGAAGGCTGGGGAGTGGGGTCATCGGGAAGAGAGCGAGCAAGTTGTGGGAGGCTTACATGGAAGAGGAGAGTGACTGGATTACCCTGTTCTTCTACAGAGCAGTCCGGACATCTCGGTAACAGGAATTTGGTGCACAGGTTAACAGTCCACAAGGAGTAGCTTCCAGACAGGGGATGGCTAGAATGATCCTAGATGTCCAAGGGAGTTAATGTAATACAGTCAGGTATCTGGAAAAAAGGATGTTCATATATAAAAATTGGCCACCTCTCAAGAAAAAGCCCATGTGTTACCTTAGAGCAAAGGGGAATAGGGAGGGAGAGTCTGATAGAGTGAGATATGTAGAAGCACTTTGCCGGGGAAAAAAAGCTTTATAATGCCTGCTCTTAAGATGAAGATGGTGCTATGGTATGGTTACAAATACCACACACACACACACACACACACACACACAGAGGAGCATATGTTCAAGGCTTGGTCCCCAGTGAAGCACTGTCCAGAGGAGGGGCTCTGGGAAAATAACTGGATCATGATGGCTCTGACCTCATGTACAGATTAGTTCACTGATGGTTCATAATTCAATAGACTATGGTGGAAACTCGGGAGATGGGACCTAGTTGAAAGGATTAGGCCCCTAGGGACGATGCACTGTCCCCAGTCCCTCATTCTGTGTTTCATTCTGTGTTTCTGCTTTCTGGGATGCCGAGTGGCCATCAGCTCTGCTCTGCCAGGATGCCGAGTGACTATCAGTTCTGTTCTGCCATGCAATCTCTTTATCATGTGTTGTCTCATGACAAACAAGAGCTCAGGGGGGCAATGGATCGAAACCTCCAAAATCATCCACCAAAATAATGTCTTCCTTTAAGTCATTTTCACAGGCATTTTGTCACAGCATGAAAAGGTGACTAACACACTAGACTGTCACTCTACATGAGACTGCAAAGCTAGCCATGGTGTTCTTTGACAAAATACGCAAATTGAGAGGCAGATCTTTTGGGTTCAGACTCCATCTTGGAGAACCTGATCTAAGGTTGAACTCAAGTTAACAAACGGGCCTGTACCTAGCTCCAGTTTCCAGGTTACCCTCCCAACAAGACCTGGATCTAGCACCAGTTTCCAGGTTATTCCTCAACAAATCTGCACCTCCAGATTACAAGCCTGCCCCTGATTCTCCACTTCCTAACAACCACCAACCAGGAGGAAAGCAAAAGTTAAGTTTATAGTTCGGCTCCCAGCACCAGCCAATTATGTTAAAGGTCATAATGGCCCCCTCAAGCAGACGTGTTCCATGCTAGATACCCCCTTCTTGCCTCTATAAATGCTTGCCTGAAGCTGGGCTTCCCCCCCACCCCGTACCACTCCGTACTCAGGAGAACACCTTCCTGTTCTCCTGAGTCAGAGAAGGTGGTTTGGCCCAAAGCCCCAGCTTGAATAAAGAGACCCTAATGTGATTGCATCGGAATCTGCTCCTTGGTAGTCTTTAGGGGGTTCACAAATGTTTCCTGGCACAACAAAATCAAGAGATGGTTTTATAAGCTTTTTTTGAGACAGGTTCTCATGTACCCCAGGTTTTCTCCGAACTCACTATATAGCCAAGGATAGCCTTAAATTTCTGATTTTCTGCCTCCACCTTCTAAGCTACACCTGGATCCTGTGGTGCTGGGGCTCAAACCCAGAGCCTTGACCACATTAGGCAAGCCCCCTTTCTTTCCAGTATCATGGACCAAGCGTGCCACCGCTGTGCCACAGCCCCATCCCTTCTTTCTTCCTTGACACTGAGTTTGCAATGTTGCCCGTACTGACCTCAGATTCCCAGGCTCAAGTAATCTTGTCTCTGCCCAAGTCCCGCTCACTTCAAAAATTCTTATACTTATAAACTCAAAGAAGCAGTGATAAGATAATCTCTCTTCTAACTGAAGCTGTGCTTTTTTTCTTGACCATTTACTTAATCAGATTCTTTTTGGCAAAATTTTGGTGATACATAAGTCAGACATACTTAAGTCAGTCATGTCATTAAATGATCTAAAAACACCAAGTCAATTATGATTTGTGCAATGACTTTATAGTCTGGATATTTAAAATCATATGGCCACTGGCATTCATTCACTCAGGACCATCGTCAGAGAATACACACACACACACATGTATATGTATATATATTCACACACATATATATATGTATACCGGTAAAGTAAAAGCCATAAGACATTCATTACAAGGGTCCAGAACACAACAGGTTTTAAGATTTAAATAACTCCAATCATCTCAATGTGCAAATCTCATCTTTCGAAGAACGGCTGTTCATCTTTTGGCTGAGCCTTGCCATTTGGTTTCACAGAGGCTTCTGAAGGACGCCGGCCTCATGCTTGCACATACACGTTACTTGGTTGTTTAGCTTCTGGAGCCAAGAGTCAGCTCCTACCTCGTGCCTCGGGGGTATCAGGTTTCAACTTACACTGTCTGAGTTTTGGACACATACTTCTGTAACCTTATTAAACCGGACGCGTTCCACTGAGTTTCTTCTCCCCACCACTGAGTCTCAGATGAGTTCTCCAGCTGTTGTTAAACATCGTCGTCGTCGTCGTCGTCGTCACAGTAGGCGCAGATGTCAGTGTGCATACAGCTGCATTTCTAGTTCACAGAAAGGAGCATCTCTACCAAATACCAGGAGATCTGTTCAATGGAGGTGGGTTTTGTCTTTATTTATTTATTTATTTATTTTGATGACCTCAGTTTATGGCATTTATCCTGGGCCTATGTTTTGTGTTGCATTTATAAACGCACACATGCACACTGAGCCTAGCATTTTTAGGCACTTCTCCAGCTTCAAGTTTGCAAGACTTTGTGCTAATGGGAAGACAGAGTTACAGCTCCGAACATTCCCTGCCCCTGATCCAGAACATGTGTTATCATCTCACACACTGCAAATTGATTCCAAATCCCTGCCTACAACAGGGCATAGGCTGCATTCCAAACGGCCAATGCTCTGGGACAGCGAATTGTAAAATAGAAATAGAGTGTGCCTTGCCTTTAATCTTGTGTAAGCCTGAGGATGCTCATCCTACACCCCCATTTTCTTATGGTTTTCCCCGGCAAATACAAAACAGCTTCTAAAATCTGTGTGCCTTGAAAGATAAGGAACTAGCTTAAAAACCTGTCTAATTGCTGCTGCCTGTTCCAGTCTCTTGGTGAACGTTGGTTATCAGGAAACGGTAAGATGGAGGGACCATTTAAAAGAAAGGGACTCTCACTCAACTGAGGAGAGACATAAACAGTCTGACCCTGATCTCCTGGGAGTACAAGTCTAGGATTTCAAATGCTGTATAAACAGTTGCAAAATCTCTGCAATTACCCTACAAACGAATTCCTAGCACAGATGACAGATAAAAGAGTCATGTGTTCCGAGCCAGTCCAGATTCTCAACCTGAGCTTACGGTTAATTTATCCCTGGCCTAAAGTAAGTCTGTATATCAACAAACATGGGAAAACTTGACTTCTGTTTTGCAACCTCTGAAAACTCTAAGTGGAAAAAGAAAAAGGGTCATTAGTCCCTGGCACTGGGAATGTCTTGGAGATAACAAGGAAGGTGACAGAGCCTCTTCTGAAGTCCCCAGCCTTACAAGTGTCTGAGCAGTCCTGACTTGGCTACTACAATTACCCTTCTGCATCCCAACAAAACAGTTTCTCCTGACAAGGTCTACACTGTTTCTTTGTGTGCTGAACATTTAGCCCCTTCATTTAAAAAAAATTAATTAACATTTTAAATATTCAAAAAGAATACTTATTTATGGTATACAACATGTTACAAAATATGTAGACATTAAGGAATGGCTACATTGATCTAATTAACATAGTCCCACGCTTGTTTCTTATGGTTAGAAGATTTTAAAACCTACCATTGGCATTTCTTAAGAATATATTTAAAGCACTTGATCCAACACTTCTTCATTAGAGCCTACGAAACAGAAGCATATGCACAAGTGGAACCAGGGTGGTAATTAATAATTCTCAATGCTAATGCCAGAGGGGGAATTGCCAAAGCTTTATTAAATGGGTTCTATATATTTTCAAATTAAATCTCATTCCTTATGTAAGAGAGCCAGGGTGATGGTGGCTTGGTCTTGTTTGCCCCAACTTTATTAGCTAGTGCCAGCTAGTAAATAAAAACAAGCTGGCTAGCTGCACACTGGCCCAAACCCATTATGAAGATGGTCTTGGATAACAGATCATTGATCCACTTGCTTTCAGGAGGCCTGACGACCAGGACTAACTCATGGACCACCAACAGAGTGACTTCAGACAGATCCCAAGCCTCAAGGTGCTTAGTCACAAAATGGGAAAGTTAAGATTTTAATGTACATTTTTAGGTAGATTGCTTTGATTTTGCTAATTTCAGTCCTTTAGGGAATGAAAAAAATGTTTAGCAGAAAAATATATATATATACACATATACACACACACACACACACACACACACACACATATGTATGTATGTTATGTATGGTCATAAGTAGCCTTATGTAGTTTTCAAAAGTCGGGGAAAAATACATAAGATTATAAAATAGAAGAAAATAATTAATTCTGTTTAATAGATGTTTTCATATCCTAAAAAGTCAAATTTATTTAACACTAATGATGGCTCCTCCTTAAGTGCTAAGACATAAGTCTATCTAACGAAAGTCCCACTTGAGAAATGTCCTCTTCCTTCAGACCACAGCAGACACTATGCTCAGCATTTACCATGAAAGCCACTGACTAGAGCAGGTCTATTTCTGGACCTGTGTGAGTCCCAAGCCAGGATGTTGAATTCTCTGGAAGGCAGGAAGGAAGTCCGATGTGGCTGTGAGAGGGAGCATTGAACAGCCAGCCTTCCATGGGAAGTAGAGGTGATCACCCTCATAGAAGAAGGTGACTGAGGCCGTGGAAGTGGTAAGAAGGGACAGGCACAAGTTTCAGCAGCAAGGCAAAGGCAGGCTTCCATAAAAAGATAGCATGTGAGAAAATATTACCCCAAAGCTCTCTGGGGCAAGAGCAGTCTTGGCAGAGCACAGCTGAGACCTCGGA
Source organism: Uromys caudimaculatus (assembly GCA_028551405.1). Taxonomy (NCBI): domain Eukaryota; kingdom Metazoa; phylum Chordata; class Mammalia; order Rodentia; family Muridae; genus Uromys; species Uromys caudimaculatus. The sequence continues at coordinate 61,513,110 of CM052704.1, forward strand.
ACAAGGCGTGAGGCCAGTGTGACTGGAGCCATGTAAGGGAGAGTGCTGGAGAGGGTGTCAGAGAGGAACAGGTGCCGGGGTGTCAGCACCCAGAGGCCACAGCAGATGTGCTGACTTTACTTTGCCATCATTTAAGCAGTCACAACAAAGTTTTAACAGGGTGACATGGTCTGATGTACACTCAGTGAGGCTCTATCTGGCTGGTGTGCTGCTGGAGGCAGGGAGGCCATTAGCAGTCTAGTGCTGAGGCCCATGGAGCAACCCAGACCAGAAGTTGTAGTGGCTTGTGCTAGCCATTTGCAGTGGAGGGGTTGAGAGGCAATTAGGCTCCAAACGTGCTCTAAAAGGAGATAAAAGATTTTCCAACAGTATATGTACAGCGAGATGGCTCAGGGGGTGAAAGAGCTTGCTACGAAAGCCCAATGAACTGAGTTCAATACTGGGAACTCACATAAAAGGGGAACCAGAGGAGGGATTCCATACGTGTCTTCTGACCCCTGCTCAATGCTTTGGCACACGCACACCACACACATATCATACACAGGGACACACATCACACACACACAATAGCAAACAGCAATTTAAAAAAAACTTTAAAAAATTGACAAGAGAACAAAAAGACCTGGCAGATGAAAGGTGGGGAAGCCAAGACTGACTCCAAAGTTGGCAGACTGAGCAGCCAAAAGGATAAAGTCACCATCAACTGAGATGGTGATAAAATTAATTGTGCAACTATAGTTTTTTTGTTTTTTTAAAAAATGGCCCATTTGGCAAAATCCTCAGTCTGGCATCCCAGTGCTCTCTCCACTTTACAGACAAGCTTGCTCTTTTGTGTTCCCTCTGTTCTCCCTACCTCCAGTCTCCCTTCTTCCTCGGCCCATTTGAAGTTTGTCCATCACTTCTGTTCCACCTGCTCCAGAAAGCCCATCCTGAACATAGCCACAGGAAAATAACTCTGATATTTTCTTTAAAGATTTGTCTATAATGGCTTCTGATTTATTTTAACAAAATGATATTCAATGTTGATTTTGTTTTCTTAATCATTCTTTTCATTAATGTTTTATATCCTTCAACTTTTGATTCTTGAGAGACAAAAGAGACAGAGAGGCATATGTGTGTTATGTGTTCATGTGTATGTGTTTGTACATGTGAATGTACCTGCAGGTAGGGGTGTGTGTGTGTGTGTGTGTGTGTGTGTGTGTGTGTGTGTGTGTGTGTGTGTGTGTACCTGTGATTCTGGGTGTACGTGCAGGTGTGTGTCCCCGTGCATGAGGAGTATGAGTGTGCACGCGTGTCAAAGTCAGAGGTTGATTTCAGATGTCTTCCTCTGTCACTCACACATTTACACTGAACCCAGAGCTCATTGATTCAGCCAGGCCGACTGGCCAGCAAACTCAGGCATCTGTCTGCCTCTGCCCCCCAAGGCTGAGGTTACAGATGCACACAGACATTCTCGGCTTTCACATGGGTGCTAGGAATTCAAACTTGAATCCTTATTTTGCACAGCAAGTACTCTCCTGAGTACGCCAACCCCCCAATGCCCAACTCTTCACCTCTTTCTCTCCACCAGGAACTTCACAGATGGCTACCCCTGCCTGAATTAACAGACTTTCCCAGGGTCATGTGCCAGGCTGCACTATGTGTGCCTTACTTCACGTACCCTGCCAGCACTTCCCTTCCTCTGTCACCACTGGAAACTACCTAGATCATTAGCATCCCAGCATCCTCCTGAACAATGAGAGCATTTCAAAACTGCCACTGTTGGCTGCTTAGGCAAGCTTTTTTTTTTTTTTTTTCCTGTGTGTTGTGCTGTCCTCTGTGCCTAAGGACTTGTGCAGACATTTCAAGACCTGTTGATGAACACCCAGGTGAGATGAATCTGCAAAAGCATTCATATTACTTATAGCTACAAATCTCTCAACTCCCAGGGAAACACTCCTGAATTCAAGAATGCCAGCTTACCTTTTACAGTGCCAGAAAACAAAGGACTTCTGAAATTGTGTCATCTCCACTTGCAAGGGCCTGCTGGGTTTCGATAATTTTTCTAATAGAGAAAAAGGCATTGAACATTGAAAAGGTAACTTATAAAGGAAGCATTTAAATGGGGGTGTGTTTTCAGTTCAGGGGGTGAGTCCATGCCCATCACAGCAGGAGCACGGCAGCAGGCAAGCAGGCATGGTGCTAGAGCAGTAGATGAGAGTTTATATCTGATCCATACTTTGCAGGTAGAAAGAGACAGAGATAGAGACTGGGCCTGGCATGGACTTTAGAAACCTCAACAACCACCCCCAGTGAAACGCCTCCTCCAACAAGGCCACACCTCCAAACCCTTCCCAAACAGTTTCACAAGCTGGGGGACCAAGCATTCAAATATACGAGCTGTGGGACCATTCTCATCCAAACCACTACAGAACCTTAATGTCCATCCTTGTTTCTCTCCTCTGTTATGTCACCTCTCTCTATCTCTTAGATGATCAAATGGCTCCAAGGATCTCACCTCAAACTCTTTTTCTAACTCCAAATTCTCTTCAGGTTTGATCTTGCAGCTAACACAATGGCTCTTCCTGGGAAAGGTTGGCTCCTCAAACTCAGAATGCTCAAAATTGTTTTACTAAGCCCTACTTCTCACTACCTGATTCTCTCTCTCTTTTTTTTTTTTTTTTTCTTTTTTTCTGAGACAGAGTTTCTCTGTGTAGCCCTGGCTGTCCTGGAACTCACTCTGTAGACCAGGCTGGCCTCAAACTCAGAAATCCACCTGCCTCTGCCTCCCGAGTGCTGGGATTAAAGGCGTGCGCCACCACTGCCCGGCTCTGATTCTCTTCTTATTTCTCCTATTTTGGCTTCTTATACAAGAAACCTGGTGATTTTCAACTCTTTCCATTCTCTTAATCCTAATAACAAGACTGAGTTTTCTCTTCAGTATCTGGCCTTCCTCTTCCCATTCACAGAATAGCTAATGGGAACCTCCAACATCCCTTTTTGCAATCTACCCTGATGCCAGTACCATAGATTCCTCTAAAATACAGGTTGATCTTCCCAGCTTTAAAACTTTGAATGTATCCCTGGCACCTCAGAATAAAGTCCAAAGTAGCAGCAGAGCCTCGGAGGCTCTCCACATGGATTCTAGAATGCTGTGCTATTCCTAGTCCTCTCTAAAGTCACCTCAAACACCAGGAATGAACTGTGTTCCCTAAAATCCACTAAACCTGCCAAGTCCACGTTCTTGCTGTGCTTAACTGTCTACATGCAGTAACTTGCCCCTTTCTCTCTGATATTTACAATACAAACCAGTCACAATTAATATAAACATAGGCATGTGCTACATTAAGCTTCCATTATAAATATATATATATCTGCAAGAACAGCACAGTGATGAAGCTAGATATGTAAGCATAGACTTCATAGTTGCACAAGTGGTGAGTGCCAGAGGCCAGGTATCTTACCTGGTAAAGCCTTCTGCAGCTCTCAAAAGAAGTTAATATCCTTCTAAGGCAGATTTGACTATCCACTTGTCTGGATTGCCCTAGGCAGAGTTCACTGCTCTCTCATCTATGTGTCTTTCAAGTTGAGTTCATTGCTCCGTTGCTTCCTTCTTTTTCTCTTATCTTTTTTTAATTTTTAATTTTTCTGGTGCTGGGGATGGAACCTAGGGCTTTGCTTATGTCAGACAAATGCCCGACCACTGAGCTGTCAAGGATCCCTGTGTACTGGGGTCACATAGGGAGAGCACATGAGCATCAGTAATCCGTAAGATGGTCCTGATGTTGGCCTTACTCTTGAGATGGTTGAATGCCCTTGTTTCCGTTTAGTTTTCATGCATATTTTGAACAACATTTCTGAACAAATGGGCAAACCAGCAACAATCACTCAGGAATGTAAAATTGAATTTGCTCTGAAAAATGTAGCTTAGCAGGTCCCTGCCCTTAACCATTGTGCCATACTGTCTGAACCACGAAGAACCAGGGAGGAACTGTTTGACTTCATCTGGACTGATTTTTTAAGATGAGACCAGATAAAGCTAAGGTGACAGAGAGATAGATGATAAAAGGGGGAACTCTAAGGGCAGGACTGAAGCTTGCAGCCGCACCAGAACCTATGTTTTTCTCACACTGGTGTCTCTAATCCAGAGCCTCTTCTGGGAAACCCTGGGTGAGTTTTGTTTTAAGTAGTTTACAGACGCAACTACCAGATTTCAAAGCTAAAGTGATATAAATAACTTGGGGTGGGTTGACAGAAAACCCGTGAGAACTCCTGCAGCAACTGTGTGGGCGAAGGCGTCTCTTCACAGCAGAACGGAAATCACTTAGTGAAACGGAAGTGCAGGATCAACCTAACCACAGTCCTGAGAGGGTAAGACATCACAGAGGAGCACAGAACTGGTCACACACACACACACACACACACACACACACGTCTGGATGTGCTCACTGTCAATATCAAAGTGATGCTGGTGACTAAAGGGACCCTAAGCACTATCCTTTGAATAAGAGATATAGAAGTAGGAAGGAATCTCTATGAGCATTGAGATATTCTGAATTAACAACAATAACAAAAAAATGTGCTTTAACCACAGCAGTCTACCTGCAAATGGTAAATATTTTTTTATTGTCTTTATACTGAAGACCTAAGATAGATAGGACCTGTTCTATGTTAAGTATTTGTTTTCAGCCGGGCAGTGGTGGCGCACGCCTTTAATCCCAGCACTTGGGAGGCAGAGGCAGGCGGATTTCTGAGTTCGAGGCCAGCCTGGTCTACAGAGTGAGTTCCAGGATAGCCAGGGCTACACAGAGAAACACTGTCTCGAAAAAAACAAAAACAAAAAAACAAAAAACAAAAAAACCCAAAAGTATTTGTTCTCCCATTGAGCTATACTTTCAGATACATGTATCTACATATTATATATACATAATGTATGCATAAACACATTATATACATTAAACATGTGTACATGCATGCGTGTATGGGCAGATGAATGCATATGCCCACAGAGGCCCGAAGAAGGGTCAGATTCCATGGAGCTGGAGTCACAGCTGGTTGAGAGACACCCTATGTGGGTGCTGGGAACCCAACTCAGGTCCTCTTACAAGAACAATACTCAATCTTAACTAACTGAGCCATGTCAGAAGTCCCATAATATTTCTTTTTAGAGGCACAATGTTATGTAACCCAGTCTGACCTTAAACTCACTAGCCACAGGCTTCCAAGTTGCTAGGATTACAACAAGTTACACACACACACACACACACACACACACACACACACACACGGAGAGAGAGAGTGAGAGAGAGAGAGAGAGAGAGAGAGAGAGAGAGAGAGAGAGAAGAGACAGGGACAGACAGACAGACAGACAGACAGAGACACATATACATCATGAAAGACAAACTATAGCTAACACATTACCAAATGTTAAGTAATGGCATTTGTAAGAAACTTATTTCAAAGCACCTAAAATATAATATCTCCCTGTTTTTGTAAATCTCTGGTACTATTCTTGGTTTCCCTAAAAAGCAAAGAGCTACTAAGAGGAGAAATGGAGATTGTAGAACTTGGGTTTTCTCCCTCAGCACAGAGCGCTAGGGATGGAGCCTGCGGTGATCAATAACTATCTCTTTGACTAACTCCATGCAGAATTTCATTCAAGGCTGGGGGAAAACATATCCATACTGTTGGACAGCCAAGACAAAGGTATCCTTCCTCACCAGCAAAAGCGTCTGGAGTTAGCGTCTTGTCACTGAGATTAAAGATCTCCTCCTAGTCAGGTCCGGTCGTGCATGCCTGCAGCTCCAAGTACTCAGAAGGCTGACCCAGGCAGATAGACAGCTTGAGCTCAGGAAGCTCAAAACTAGCTTGGGCAATACCTTGAAGTTTCATCTCAAACTGCAATAAAACAAAAATTAAAACCAGGAAAATGGCCCAATCGAGAGAGCAAAGAGGGCCAAGAGCAACCATGACCCGAAGGCTGCCTCCAACCTCCTCTGCAAGTTCATGAATTCTAACACCTGCTCACTGCTCGGACAACTTAAAACATGACACAAATACATATGTTTTGAGTTTTAAAAATACTTTTTTAATATAGAATCTCACACTATTGATCAGGCTGGCCTTGAACTCACAGTAATGATCTGAGCGCTTTGATAAGGTCCGAACCAGCACACAGAGACATAAACTTCTAATTAATTCTTTGAAAATTTCATAAATGTATTTGAGTCATATTCACTCCCTCAACTCCTCTCAGATCCACCCCCAACCCTACCCACCCAACTCTGCATCTTCTTCCTTTTTTAAAAAAAAAAAATCAACTCCAATTTATGCAACTCACATCCTCTAGGGGTGTACCCATCCACTGGAACACGGCCTACCACGGGCCTCACCTTTAAAAACAATTGCTCTCTTTCCTGCAGCTTCCAATTGCCAATAGCTCCTAGGTAGGGCTGGGACTTGTGCCCACCTCACCTCTCTGCATTGGAATCTTGTCTGGCTTGAGTTTGGACAGTCTGGTGCATGCTGCCACAACACTGTGAGAAAGTATGTGTAACTGCCCCGCTGTGTCTACAAAACACTGCCTCGGCTTCTTCAGTCTCCCCTCCCGCCATGCCACAATGACCCCCGAGCCTAAGGAGGGGCAAGTGTGAGATGGATAATTTTTAAAAGGAAGATTTTTATATCATGCATTTCCCTCAAAAAGTACAGTCTCACTCTGCCTTTAAAATGGAAACGCTGACATGTTTTTACAGCATAGGTGATCCATATGCTAAATTAACAAGTTCCAAAGAACAAACATTATGTGATGCCATTTATGGAAGAAACTTAGTTCGTTCACAGATAAAGTAGAAAGGTGATTGCCAGTAGCTGTGGAAAGCTAATGGCTAGCTTTTCTTAATTTTAATGTTTATGTATTATTATTTTATGTGCATGAGGGTCTTGCTTACATGAATGTGTACCACATGCGTGTCTGGTGCCCACAGAGGTCAGCAGAGGGCGTTGGATCTAATGGAACTGGAGAATGTTAAGAATGTTAAGGTGGCTGTGAGCTGCCATGTGGATGGTAGGAATTGAATCCCTGTCCTCTGGAAGAGCAGCAAGTGCTATTAACTGCTAAGCCACCACTCCAGGCCCTGCGAGCTATTTTTAATGAGCCTAACCATTTCAGCTGGAGAAGACGAGAATGTTTCTGAAGACTGGATGGTGCCAGTGTTCACACAACACTGTGGGTACACCTGATGCCATTGATCTGTACCCTATAGGAGAGTCAAGGTGACACATTTTACATTACATATATTTCACCACCATTTAAGACATTTTAAAAAGTGTCAAGTCTTGGCTGACGACAGCTCTCATGTTGGCTCAATGTACATATTTTAACCTGGTGGCAATCTATGCCTGGTTTTGCAAATGGGGCACGGCTCTTAGTAACTATCTTTTAAATAGCAGCTGACCATGACTTTCTCATGCTGTACCTTCAGTCTGCAAGCTGCCGGCAGCAGGTAGAGATGCACCCTTCATTTTTATGACTCGCCTTGAACATGAATTAAGTTCTTGATAAAATAACTTCTTAGAAGACTCAGTTTTAATGTTGCTTTCCTTCCTTTCTGCTCTCATCCCCTTCCTCATGAATATGACACAAAAGATTTCCAATCCCGCCCACCCTTTTTTTTTTTTTCAAGTATTAGCTTCAAAGTTGAGTAGAAGGCTCAGGCCCCTTGTGAACACCAAAACACCTCATTCCAGACTAGGAACAGGTCTCTTCCTATTCCAACTGAGGCAATGTTCTATTAAATAGAGCATTGCATTCTGCCTCAAAATCAGGCCTATGTTACAATCTGGAAATTTCCTTTCACTCCTTCCCCTGGCATGGCTGCTTCTCAGGGTAGGGGATTGAAGAGGACATTTCTGAAGCCCAAGTTCCTCTTTCTGCTTCTGTGGCTTTTACTTCCGCTGGCATCAGAAATCCCCAAGTGCTGCTAATGCTTTCTCCTCTTCCTCTCCTAGGCCTGCTTTTGTTTTCCCACAACACTTCTGGGTTCTTCCCCATCTCCTGCTCATGTGGGTTTCTTTGTGAGTCGCATCTCCCACAGGGTGCTGGCAGGCTGACTCTGTACCATACATCTCTATTCTACTCCCAGTGTGGAGCTTTACCCTCACCACCCTGGCTGGCTAGCCCTGGTACAACTGCACAATGCAGACCTTGAGTGAGGGGGTCAGGTCCACCCTCTGGCTGCTGTCACTTGTTCACTGCCACCTGTGGCTTCTCAAGGAAAAGTCTATGGGAAGACTTTGGCTGCCACTGAGGCTCTGAGCCACAGCCCATGCATTGGGTAAGCTGCCTCTGAAGACTAAACTTTCAGCAGGGCCTTTACAATCGCCACCATGTAGGTGACTTGTAATCTCACGGTGGTACAGACTTGTAATCTCTGTACCCCAGAGCTGGAAGAAGGCAGGATTACTGTAGGTTCCAGGCTAGCCTGGGCTACGTATCCAGCTGGAGATACACAACAAGAGTCCATCTTCAAAAACCAAAGAAACAAACGCGGGGGAAGCTGTTCATCCTTTCAGAGGGCCTCTGCTCTTGCAGAAGATCAGAGTTCAGTTCCCAGCACCCATGCTGAGTGGCTCACAACCTGTAACTTCAGCCCCAGGACATCCCAGGGCTCCTTGTATTCAGATATTCCCTACCCCCGTACACATAATTAAAAAGAAATAAAATAATGTTAAAAATAAGCCCACTATCATCAACAAATCCAGTCAATGGGCTAAGAGTGGAAGTCTTGCCTACCACAAACCAGGCTCTGGGTTCCATGTTTAGCAACAGAAACAAAACAATCTTAAAAAACAAAACAATAAAGATAAAAAGCAAATCCTATCTTCTACCAGCTTCAGATGCCACCTCATGTGATTGATCAGGTGACTCCGCCCTCTGCACTTAGAATCATTTCTTCAGCTTTTCATTCTGGCGCTCTGGTGTGACAAAACCTCATCACATACATCCATATCCCACGGTGTACACAGCGGCCTGGTCATGGAAAATGGAACTTTGTTTCTATATTTCATGCAGAAACAATCCCTTGCCATCAATCTACAAAGTTACTTTTGTCAAAGAACATAAGCTTCAACTTATTTTCCATTTTACATCCCAGATCAGGAGACTTAACCACAACTTTTTTATTATTATTATTATTTCAGCTATTTTTGAGGGTCTTCCTCTTTGCGTTTCCCACGGTATGGGGCAGCTCTGGGAACTTACACCATAATATCAAGAACGTGGTGTATGATCCTCTGTCTGCTCATAGAGTCTCCTGCTACAAAGATGTCCACTGGGGTCTAGCAGCTTTTGGATGCTTTGGAGCCAATTCTGGGTCATGGGAATCCTTGCCATGAACACACTCTATGGTCCCCGCCTTGTAGCATTTGCCAGGGGAATGGGGAAGTGCCTTGCCTTCTGACAAGCAGCATGCAGCAGCTTACCTTAAACTCTTAGCACCCCCAATTTCCCTCTTTTCTCATCTAGCCTCGGGGGTTCAAACAGCAGGGGAATCACCCATTTTGGTCAGGGACTAGCGTTTTGACTAGTATGAACTTATCAACTTGACCCACCTGGGAAGAAGGAATAACTTCTTCCTTCTGTCTGGAAGCACTGCCTCCATCAGACTGGCCTATGGGCATGTCTGTGGGGCACTGTCTTGATTTATGAAAGATGTGAGAGGGTCCAACCCACTATGGGTGGAACCATCCCTAGGCTGGGCTGTAAAGAAAGCTGGCCAAGCACAAGCAGGAGGAGTAAGCAACCAAGCAGCCTTCCTCCTTCTGTGGTTTCTGCCTCAGTTCCTGCCGTGAATTCCCTTAAGAGACTTTACATTTTCTTTTTCAGCCATGGCATTGTCGAAATGAAGAAAGCTATGCGGACTGAATCTTCTCCTTGTCTTTGTTTTTAAGATTCATTTTTTAAAACTTTGTGTATAGGTGTTGTCCTGCATATCTACATGTGTGCCACATGCATGCAGTGCCCAGAGGTCAAAAGAGAGCACTGGATCCTCAGGAGCAGGAGGTTCAGATGGTTTCAGTTGTCATTTAGGTGCTGGGAACCAAATCCAGGTCCTCTACGAGAGCAGCAAGTGCTCTGACTGACTGAGTCCTTTCTTTAGCCCCCCCCCCCATTGTCCTTAAACCCCTGAGTTGCCTCTGATGAGCATCTACTGTTCTCTCTAGAGCTGTCCTGAGAACAAAGCCAGGCATCTCTGCTTTCCTCCAGCGCTGAGTGCAGGGCCACACTTGAACAGTGAGAGACAGGATCCAACTGCAGGCCACACAGTCAGTGGGAGTTTCTGAACACAAGGGTGAATGTGATATTACAAATGATCTTGAGGCATCTGACAAAGGAAAATCCCCCTTCTGAGCAACATAATTACCAAGTCTTTATAGAAATCTGTACATATAATCTGCTGAATTTCTCTGGGACTAGGTCAAGAGTTACAAAGACTGTTTTCTAGAAAAAAATTAGCATTTAACTCCAACAGGGAGGAAAGAAGGAAGGGAGGGAGGGAGGGAGGGAGGGAGGGAGGGAGGGAGGGAGGGAGGGAGGGAAAGAAAAGAAGAAAAAAGAAAAAGAATCTGGGGCTCGATTTCCAATTTTTATGACCAAGAAAGTGAAGCAGAAGTAATTACCAACATTGACAGAAAACACGAAACTTTGTTTTTGTTTTGGATTTGGTTTGGTCTGATTTTGCTGAGTGGGTCTACAGTCACCTGTTTCCATTCTCACTATTACTGCCCACTCTGTCTTCATAGCCAACTTTTAATGATGCCCAGGACTATGGCTGTGGCAGGCCTGGGCATCATTCACTGGTTGACCCCCAGCTCTCTTACGAGCTATTTCTCCAGCAGCTCTGAAAAGAAATTTGCTTTGGAGATATGAATGTATGTTCATATATGATCTTAGTTCATATAAGCTTCTCATGCACTATCTGTTTGGACCCATCACAGAACCAAAAGTGGTAGCTTTTTTTTTTTTTTAAATAAAAAGGATTTATAAATAATAGCAATAGCTGACATTTACTTAGTGATGAGTACTGTGCCAAGGACTTACCTCATGAGGAACTCCCTGGTAGTTCCTTGGAAATGTGCAAAAGATAGCCGCAGCAGGCAGGTTGGGAGAACACCTCTCATTCTGCGTGTCATGTGCGCACATCAGTACCTACCATAACTTTCAGTGCTGCCTGCTGAGAAACAGACTCAAATACTTACACAAACCAACCAAAGAAAGGACCACCAAATGGACCAGTGGGAAAGGGAGGAGTTGTGAGGATTGCATATTTATCACGATCAAATGTTGTCCTGAAACCTTTACAGCCCAGAGGCTGCTCTGTCCAGGACAGAGAAAGTGGAACCTTGGAAATGTTGGCTTTCAGCAGAAATTCTCAGGGAAAAGAGAAAAGATAAAAATCACAGTGGAACACTTTTCTAGTGGGCACCAGGCTCTGCACTCAAGTCTCCAGTATCGCCAAAGACAGACAGACAGCCTTGAGCACTAAAGAAAACACCCTCACAAAACACTCATGAAACACTGATACATACGACTTTTACAATTTTTCTTATTATTTTTCCTTCCAGAATTTAAATGACACTTTTATTCAGCTGTACTGAAAGTTAACACCATCCTCGAAATGACTCCAAGCCAGAACTGCATGGTCTGCCACTGTGGGCCAGCTCATCACCTACCTGACCTCCACCCCACAGGAAGTCTTTGCCGTCGTGTGAGGAAATGTTCAGCCTTTCTGCACCTCCTCCCTGCCCTCTCTAAGCTCTCATCGCTTCTTACCCAGGTTAGTACAACAAATGTAATTACTATCCTCTCCCAATCTTCCCCACTCATACCAGAAACTTCCTGGGACTTTTATCTTAAGTGTCCCTCAAAGGTCAACGTTAAAGGGCTGATACCAAAGCAGACATTATTGGTAAGTAGTAGGAGCCTCTGTAGGTCATCAAAAGTGTACTCTTAAAGGGGGACTCAGGGCCTACCCTTGTCTTCTCATTCAGTCCTGGCAATGGGGTAAGTGACATTGCTCTGTCATGTGCTCCTACCATGATGTGCTGCCCTCCCACAGGGGCAAAGTTAATAGGGCTGATCATTCACAGACTTAAACCTCTAACACTGTGCGCTGGCTTTGAACTCACAATGCAGCTGAGGATGACCCTGAACTTCTGATCTGCCTGTCTCACTCTCCCACGTCCTGGGATTACAGGTACGTGGTACCACACTCAAGTTTATGGAATGCCCGAGATTGAGGCCAGAGCACCATGGATGGTAGGTAGGCCCTGAGCTGCATTCCTAGCACATAAATAAAGGAAGATGGTTTACAAAGTTTAGTGACAACTAGTCTATATTACAGTGACTTTTAAAAATATGAACCTGAAAATGTTTATTCTTTTACTTAAATAACCCCTTTGTGTATGTATGTCTCTCCCTACCCCTCCCTCATTCTCTCTCCCCACTCTCGCCCCAAGACAGGTTTCATATAGCACAGGCTGATCTCTCCAAAGCAGCTATGCAGCTGAAGATGATGACCTTGATCTTTTAGCCTTTCTGTGTCTATGTCCCTGGTGCTAATATTTCAGGCATGTACCATCATGCCCAGCTTTTTTTGGTAATAGGATCCGAACCTAGGTCTTCATATATGCAAAGAAGTCAAGCACTCTACCAATCAAATCCCCAGGCCCAGATCATGGACTTTGTCTTATCTCCAAAGACGAAAAGCTACTAAAGTTCCTACATATTTTGAGAGATGTACCACTCTAGTCCTCCCTTGGCATGGGCTCTGACTTTCTCAGTCTGCCATAGCCAATTCTGTTTTTTCCCATGAGAGTCTTCACACATGCTCATCCCATGTCTGTATTAGCTTTCAGGTTAAATGCCCCCAACTGCCACTCCAATCCACAGTCCTCAATTAAATCTTTCTAGGATCCTGCATTTGGTGCCATGGCACCTATTACAATTGTTACTTGGAGTATTTGTTCAGTGTCTTCCAAAGTAAACCATACTTTTTATGAGAACTTGATTGTCAATACGTGCTCACTGAATGAAAGAATGAATGAAGGACCAGCTTTCTCTCTACACTTCCATCTTAAATCAGGAAATTGAGAGATCCTCAGACTGCATCCTTATGGAATCTTGGTCTACAGCTCTTCCAGCCCTGTCAGCCCTGTTCTATAGAACCAGCTCAGCCTTTGCTCCCAACTTGAAGCGAATGAGTAATAATTTATAATGATAAAGAATAATATGATATTTTGTGAGTACCTTGCCTTTAAAAATCAACCCTGATCTACAGATTGATTGCACAGGAGAAATTTTTTTCTCTTCTTGTAGGGCTAGAGAGCAAGCCCAGGACCTCACACATGCTGGCCAAGCAGCCCACTGTTGAACGACAGCCCCTGCCCAACACACAGGAGATTCTTAAATCTTAGGTCTTGAGCTGTTCAGCTTTCAACCCGTCCGAACAAGGGTTCTGCTGGCTTGATTCAGTTTTGGAATCTGCAGTGGAACAGTTACCAAACATGGGCAGAGAAGCCTCCGAGCAGGGAAGGGAGGGAGGACAGGCTTTCAGCTCCCAGTTATATAACCACAGAGGGACATGCAAAAGCACAACGTTCTGCCTCCCTTAAAAACAGTAAATTCTGAAGATGCCTAGAGAGCACAGAGGAAGTGCATCTTGGTTGCCCGGTTACTAGCTGGAATACAGATTCCAGCTACCAACACAGTGCGATAGGTTTATATGGTTGCTACTTTAAATAACTTTAGACCCTTGATGACCTCATGAGGAAATGGATGTGCTGTAGTTTTTAGAAGCAGTGTAATAAATACCATTTCCCTTTCACTGACAATGAGTCACAATGCTGACCTACAAACGCTGACCTACAGGCTGTCCCCAAACAAGATGCATTCCAGTAGTTCATTTCTAAGTCTGTCGTTAGGAGCTGGGAACATAGTTTCCCATAGAAACAATTTTAGACGTGGTGGCTTTGATTGCCAGATATGGCCAAAGGAGCGCCGGCAAGTAATTTTATGAAGGTAGCACAACGAACTTTATAAATTTTATGAAGGTAGAACAATGCTTCTCTGTAAGAAAATTGTTTTCGATTTCCAAGTTACAATTTCTGGAACCCTCTTCCATTGGCCTGAATTCCAAGTGAAGGAGTGTCTGAGGCTGGCAGGAGTGTAGGGAGAACTGGTGGAGTTTGGCCCCAAGGGCAGTGCAACCATGACAGTCACCCTAGCCATGGTATTTTTTACTGACAGGGATTTCTTTTTCTCTGGCAAGAATTTGCTGTGTTCAGAACATGACTACTCTCTGCTGAGCGCATTCTTTGTGCTAGAGAACAGTGTCCACATTACTTTGTCTAACTCTGCAAACACTCTCGACATCTCTGAAACCACTTTTACATGCCTTTAAAAGGGGAACATGAAGGCTTGGGGGTGTTAAGTAATTTACCTAAACTCACACTTGGAGCTAGCACTGAGCTCTACCCCACTTCTCCTCCAGTCCCACTTGTTTCAGGCTTGAGGACCACGTACGTTCCAGGGAGTAGCAGGGAGGAGCATTTCCAACCACTCACTGTGTAATTCTGTATTCAATAGCTCTCTTCATATCAGCGATTGCCCTCCCAAGACTCAAGACCAAGAAGGCCTCCTATGCAAATGCAAGGATGAGGTTCTAGAAATCTAATAGCTACAAGACGTTCCAACAGGAACAGGCAAAGCCAATTTAAGGATGACTACTGCCAGGTGACAGCTTCAGGCAGGTCATGTGAGCAAGCACCACTGCAGAGGGCCCCCAGGAGGATACTGAACTGGAGTATACCTTAAATGGGTGACTTTCAAAAGGTCTGCCTGCAGAGGGCTCAGGAAGCAACACTGGTATACTAACGATGCCTTAGGAAGAGATAGAACTAGCTTAACTGCTCAGCACTGCAGAGAATGGGGAGATGGGAAGGCTGGGATCAGAAGAAGCAAGCACCTCTAGAATTTCTGCATTAGAATTCTGCTTTCAAATAATTAGTGTGCCCGGGTGGGGGGTGGGGAAATCTCTCCCTGTCATGTTACCTATCAGTAACCTTCTGTAATATTATAGCTTTTCCCATCGGTAGACTAGTAGCTATAACCACGCATACATTTGTTTTCCCCGTATTAAAATACAGTATATGGCCTGAGGATATTTTGAGCAATAATAACTTACTTTATATGTATCTATTTTGTTATTTAAGATTATTACATTTTTTTAAAGGTGTGGCTTCTACAATAAGTTCTGGTGAGGATGTGGGGAACAGGAACTCACATTCACCTTGGTGAAACTGCAAACTGGTAGAGACACTCTGGAAGTCAGTGTGGAGAATTCTTAAAAACCTAAATTAAGCCTACCACATGACCCAGCTACACCACTCCTTGGCATATGCCCAAAGGACGCAACATCCAACTTCATGGACACCTGCTGCTCCGTTCACAATAGCTAGGAAATAGAAATAACCTAAATGTTCCTCAATTAGTAATGAAAATATGGCACATAAACACTATGAAATACTATTCAGCTAAAAGAAAAATGAAATAATGATGATTTCAGGTAAGTGGATGGATCCAGTAACTATCACATTGGATGAGGAAACCTAGACCCAGGAAGACAAACATCACAGCCTTTCTCTTCTTAGGCTCCAGCTCCGAATCCTCAGATGTGAGTGTAGAACACAGAGTAACTACAGAAACAAGGGAGACTAAAGGGACCATGGGGATGGTGGCGTGGGAGATAAAAAGCAGGCTATATGAAGAGAAAATGGGGAACTGGATCGGAGTTTAACTGGGAATGGGATTCGGACATAGGGAGGAAGAGGAGGGAGACGGGTAAATAACACTGAGGGGTTTGCAAAACCCATAGGGAACTGTACTATTTTATATTTGCCTAAAGTTACTATACTTATATTATTTATATTTATATTTATATGGAGACGGGCATGTATATATAATATATATGGACACACAATAATAATTTTAAAAAATAGGACATAAATTTAAGAGAGAGATGAAACATGGGAGGGGGCAAAGAGGGGAAATGACATACAGTAAACATATACAATTTATAAATAAATGCAATAAAACTAAAGGTTATAGTTTTTCTAAGTAAGTATCAAATCCTGGGATCCAGAACAAGGAGTAACTTCCAAAGTTGCGCTTGCTCAGAATCAGTGTTGTAGCTACAGACCCAGACCCTTCGGAATCAGTGTTGTAGCTACAGACCCAGACCCTTCGGAATCAGTGTTGTAGCTACAGGCCCAGACCCTTCGGAATCAGTGTTGTAGCTACAGACCCAGACCCTTCGGAATCAGTGTTGTAGCTACGGACCCAGACCCTTCGGAATCAGTGTTGTAGCTACAGGCCCAGACCCTTCGGAATCAGTGTTGTAGCTACAGACCCAGACCCTTCGGAATCAGTGTTGTAGCTATGGACCCAGACCCTTCAAACGGGTCCAGCTTTGTGAGCTTTGCTCCCACTCAACAATGCTCTAACAAGCTCTCCGTGGTCTCCTTCATACCTTAACCTTTAAAAAAATATGTGTATATACATGTGAGGGTACATACATGCCAAAGTGCACATGTGGAGGTCAGGGCAATGTTCAGGAGCTGGTTCTCTCCTTCCACCCTGGGTATCCCAGAGATCACACTCAGATCAGCAGGCTTGCTAAGAGGTGACTGAGCCATCTCCAAGGCCCTTTATACTTTGTTACAGTAACTATTATTCACCTGATTTAATTGTCCTCTCTGAGGCTTACTGTCTCCTTCTGCTAACCTAAGCCTAGTCCTGGAAGCTTCTAGAGTCCTTACAATCTTACTAGGCCTAGAATGTTTTCAGCCTTTGAGACTCACCGCTGAGTAAGCTCATGCTTTCTAGTTTTTTTCTGAACTGTGGCTGGCTGGTTCAGTTCAGCTGTTCTGGCTCAAACTCCTCTCCAAGCTGTCTGATTCAAATGGGCTTCTTTGTCAGCCTCTGACTGAATTGCTCTGCTCGGCCTCATACTAACTCTGGCAATCTGTTCTAATCTTCTGGCTCCTTCTTTCTTTGGCTCATTCGTCTTACCTGTGTCTAGCTGGTTCACCCTTCAACCTGTCTTTGTAAAACTCTCCCCGTAAAACTGCCTCCTCTCTCCCTCTGTGCTGCTCTCTTATGTTGCCTCTCTACCCTCTCTCTTCTGAGAGTCGGGCAGATCCTGTTCTGTCAAATCTTTTTCTGATTCATCATTTTGTCTGCCACTCAATTAGACATCACTTTCAAACATGGCTGCTTCCTTCTACAAACTAACTTTACCTTCATTGTTAGGGATTAAAGGTGTGTGCTAAGGGCATGTCTGTATTCCAGCCAGTAAAGGTGTGTGCTAAGGGCTAAAGCCGACCACAACTAGAAGCAGGCTTGTTTTCCAGTAGATAACACAATCTCACGGTTCACAGTGTCATCTACTATCCTGCCACAGTATTTCATACTACCTTTGAACCTGCTTATTTACATTTGTGTCACCAGTATCTAAACCAATGTTTTGCAAAGATGAGTCAGAAAATGTCAAACATTCTGAACAGTGGAGAAAAGCATCAAATACATGTGAGTAACATGTACAAGCAAGCCGGGCAGTGGTGGCGCACGCCTTTAATCCCAGCACTTGGGAGGCAGAGGTAGGCGGATTTCTGAGTTCGAGGCCAGTCTGGTCTACAGAGTGAGTTCCAGGACAGCCAGGGCTACACGGAGAAACCCTGTCTTGAAAAACCAAAAATAAAATAAGATAAAATAAAATAAAATAAAATAAAATAAAATAAAATAAAATAAAATAAAATAAAATAAAATAAAATACATGTACAAGCAATGTCTTGAACAACTTCACTGATCCTTAAGGTAACAGGACATAAGAGAAGGAATGGCATTCTTCCTATCTGGAAAATTTAGCATGTAATCCTTTTATGTCAAATACCGGGGGAGGTACTCTGGGCCTACAGGGATGAAAGGGATGAAAATGGCCTCGGGGGCTTCTGTGTGAAAGCCATAGTATGAAATAGTATGAAAACCACCTGTCTCTTCAGATTATATTTGTTCTAATGTTCTAGTCTTATTCCTAAGATGATCTTATAATACAGTTAACACTGTGGTTTACTATAGCTGTCACTGCTGATGTCCATCTGCTGGAAAAGCTGCAGCACCTCCTCAGACATTTGAGCATGGTTAAGCAAAAGAACTGTGATATCTAGACACTGTATTTCCTGAAGTCATACTACATGAAAAACTGACACAGTTCCAAAATGGAGGCTACTCTTCTGGATCCATTAAGGAAAACTGCTATTATTTTATATGCCATTTTTTTTGTCTGCTAAAAAAAATGAACATAGGCCATTTCAATCCCTATAGATGGAAACTGACTTTATTGAAGTATTTGCAAAGGCAGAATATTTTGTTCCAGTCAACCTAAGAATTAAACCAAATAGCCGTAATGGAAACTCACTGAGCAAGGTCAAACCAGTCAGATGTGGGTCTTCAGAGCTCACCCAGCATTGGAAACAAACACAGGCAAAAGGCAGGTTACTTAAACATGCTAACAACCACAACTGAACCAAAAAACGTACATCTGTTCGATTTAAATGACTTAAAAGTTCCCATAGTTACTTTTCAAAATGTTATGAGAAACACGATGCCTTCCAAGCCCGGGCTTACAAAGTAACTCACACTTTCTGCATCAAATGCAGTCTCCGCTGTGGGAAGAGGTGACTTGAGAGTGTTTTCAGAAATTACATGGGCTTTGACTTTCGAGCGCCAATCTTCAGCCTAGTGACCATGGAAAATTATGTTTACTTTTCCACTAATGAAACCTAACTAAATGCAAAATTGTCCACAATTCTGTTTTGATAAAAGAGTCCCAGCTGACTTTAAACAAATCTTTTAAACAAACAAAACAATTTCTCAGAAATAAACTACTTGTAGATGGTTTTTTTGTGGAGATGTTCAAGGCCCTGAAGTCACAGCCCTTCCTCTTCTCTACAAACCCCAGCTCTGCCTTGCCTGTCTCGTGCTCCTTGTAGAAGATTAATTCTTCATGAACAGGAACTTTTTTTGGTCAAGGAATTCATTCTCAGAACTCTCACACATGTTCAAAGAGATATGTTTAGAAATGTTCTCTCAATATAGTCTGAAATAAGACGAAAACCAAATGTCCACCAATCTTGGCTCGACAAACTTACATTACATCTTCATGGGGCAGAGTAGAGAGCAAGTGAGTGAATGAAGCTGTGGTGTGGGCTCACCTGTGAAGATGTCTACCACATTTTAGTGGAAGACAAACAGTATCACCAATACACACGGAGTGACCTAATTTGTTTTTGTTGTTTCAGAATTATAGTTGAATACTGCAGGAACAAAATGTTCCCAATATTACATAAACTGTTTGGGAATACATGAAATGATAAAATGTCCAAATATCTTTTAGGAAGCAAATATAACATGGGTACTAAATTTATTAAAAAAAAATCATAAGAACATTGTAAATATACTCAACATCATATGAAGAAAACAACTCTCTGAAATCAAGAGAATTTTGTCTGAGGGAAATATGGATGGTTCTACAATAAGAAACACATTAATACCATTTTACCTCAGTAGATTTAAGAAGATCATAACATTTTCCAGACAGAGATGAAGTAAAAACCTTTGACAAACTCAATAGGCATTCTGTCTAAAAATACTCAACTCATAAATAAACAAAATGTTCTTCTATGGTTATAGGCATGAAGAAAGCAACTTGGTTTCCTCCCTGATGGCTAGCCTTCATAGTGCTGGAAGGTGCTATGCAGGCTGCTTAGAGAAAAGGGGCCATTATCGGTCTTACCCAGCTGTGAACCCTGTGAGTTGACTAAGCTGCCGAGCTATGCCCATAGGTGCAATGATGGTACAGATGTTAAGGGAGTAACCCACCACTTTGTTTGGATTTAATGCCCATTCCACAGAAGAAATACCTGGTCCTATAAAACTGGCCAAGAACCCATGGTTGTGAGCATCACATTTTGTTCAATGAACATAGCATCAAACTGTCATCTGAACTCAAACCTCTGTATGCAGCAAGAAGGAGTCTCACCTTGGAGTTGGGCATAGTAGTGTATGCCTTAAATACAACTTGGGAAGTGGAGGCAGGCAGATCTCTGTAGGTTCAAGGACAGCCTGGTTGAAATAGTGAGTTCCTGGACAGCCAGAGCTACATAGTGAGACTATCTGAAAACAAAAACACAAAACAAAACAAGCAAAAAACCAAAAGAAAAAGAAGAGAGAGGGAGAGAGACAGAGAGCGAGACAGACAGACAGACAGAGACAGAGAGACAGAGAATAGCTCACCAAATAACCAGCAGATGCTGGCACTGTGCCTCTTCCCAGACTCTAGTACCATGAGCTAACCAAATCTTCTTTCTAAATTACCCAGAGGGTTGAGTTTGGATATGCAGATAACAGACTAAGGCAACAAGCATAAACTTACACACAGGCGCTTGAGGGGAGCTTCTAAGTGCCAGCTCCTGAACTCTCCCAAGTTCAATCCTTATCACCACAAACATTAATAAATTAGATTAATACACAAAACTAATCACCTTTACATGTGTAAATAATGCCAGCTAAAAGATAAAATGCAAAAGAAAACTCCTTCTAGATGGAAACAAAAAATAAATACCCCAAATACACTTAAGGACCATAAAAATACATGGGAAAAATGACAAAATTACTATTACTGAAAGAACACCGACAAATACTTGACTACAAAAACATCTTTTTTTTCTTAGATCAGTTGCTCTCTTTCTGAGTTAATTTACAAATTTAATGCAAAATGTCGAGAAGCTTTCTGAACTTGAAACTAATGTTCAATTTCAAGTCAGTTTGTCGACTTTGGACTTAGGGAAGAATGACCTCTGATCAGGCGAGGGTGCTGCATGGTGGTGCTCCTCGGGGGAATGAACTTTCTACCTCAGAATCTTAGAGTCAGTTCCACTCTCCTGCCCTGGTTTGTTGCCAGTAGTAGGATTACATCACCCAGAAGCCTCAATTTGAATGAGACACCGTGTAGCCTGATTTAAACTTAAAATAGGGGCTGAGGACGTGGATCAGTGTTAGACTACTTGGTCTGCATGCAGGAGGACTTAAGTTCAGATCCCCAGCATGCATCTGCAACCTCAGCACTGAGGCAGAGACAGATGGATAGGGCTGGGGCAAGGGTGGGGTGTCATTGGTCAGCCAATAGCTGAACAGTAAACTCCAAGTTCAGTGAAGAGACCCTGTCTTTAAAAAAAAAAAAAAAAAAAAAAAAAAAGGGCATTCAGTGGGGAGAGGTAACTTGTAGAGTCCACTCCAGTAGAAAGACAGGACATCAAGTGGACAGATGGAGTTGCCACCTCCCAGTCAAAAACTCTGACCCAGAATTGTTCCTGTCTAAAAGAACTACAAAGACAAAAATGGAGAAGAGACTGAGGGAAAGGAAATCCAGTGACAGGCCCAAATTGGGATTCAGCTCAAGGGGCAGCACCAAGGCCTGACACTATTACTGATGCTATGGTGTGCTTACAGACACGAGCCTAGCATGACTGCCCTCCGAGAGGCCCAACAAGCAGCTGAAAGAGTCAGAGGCAGATACTTACATCCAACCAATAGACAGAAGCCAGGGACCCCTGTTGTTGAATTAGGGAAAAGCTGGAAGAAGCTTGGGAGGGCGACCCCATAGGAGGACCAGCAGTCTCGACTAACCGGGACCCCTGAGATCTCTCAGACAGACCCACCACCCAGGCAGCATACACCAGCTGATATGAGGCCCCCAACACATATACAGCAGAGGACTGCCAGGTCTGGCCTCAGTGAGAGAAGATGCACCTAACCCTCGAGAGACTGGACGCCCCAGGGAGTGGGGAGGTCTGGTGGGGTTGGGATGGGGGTGGAGATGGGGATGGGGGAGGTATAGTATGAGGAACAGTCAGAGGGCAGACCGGGAAGGGGATGACGACTGGACTATAAAGTAAGGTAAAGGAATAATAATATATTAAAAATCAAAACAAAAAAACAGGGCACATAGGAAGATAGGGACAGAGAAAGATACTTGATATTGACTTCTCTCTCTCTCTCTCTCTCTCTCTCTCTCACACACACACACACACACACACACACACACACACACACACACACGCACACACACACACACTATGGTTGGGTAAATTAAATCCATTTTTGTAGATCACATCTAGCCTACATGTTGCCAAGGTTTGGCTTTTTTTGGAAAAAAAGCAAACATTTTCTGTAAAGGGTCAAAAAGCAAATGTTTTTTGCTTTATAATCTACTCATAATCTCCATTTCACATTCTTATTTATAACTCAAAAAATACAAAAGGCAGGGAAAAAAAAAAGGTACGTGTGTAACTTTGAATTTACCTTTCAGGGTTATATATAGCTACCAACTTATATTCACCCTGAAATTCAACCTCTAGTACCCCAGGAGAGTCCAGCACCTGACCTGACCTCGTCACATCTTCTTCATTTCTTAGAAGCCAGTCTTGGGTAAGCAGACTGTGCATAGTCCACTAGGAGGGCCAGCTCCTCCTGGCACAGAAACGTCTAGGAAGCTTCCCTGTGAGGGGAGCACCCGCACCACTGCGAGACAAGGCTGTACCATCTGTTACACTTCGACAGCCTCAGCTCATGTTGGGCACTTGGCTCAGCCCCAGCTCCCACCATTGTGCTAAGAAGCACTCATGCCTCTGCTGGGCCTGCCATCTGTATTTATTTTCTAGTTTCCTAAAGATATATATGATAAAGTTAGGGTAGCAGCATCCACCTGAGGCAGACCAAGAACTTATATGCTACCCGTGACCTAACAAACATCAGAGGGAAACTCATATACACTTCATTTAGCACAGAGTCCTTGGCCCCTGTCCAACCTCAGAAAGTCATTTCAGTGATGTGATCTGACCTGGGACAATGAGGAGACTTGTCAGGATAATATACAATTATTTTCCTTTTAGAATCTCCTAAAATTGGAACAGATACTATTTGAGAGATATACAAGATAACATATGAAGGAGGTTGGGTAGGTGGATATCAGCTCCCCAGTACCTTAAAGCTTCGGGACTTACTGCCGATACCAAGAGTCCCAAGGGCTGCATGATTTACTCAGTTGAGCTAGGTCCTAGATCACTTGTAACATGATCTCAGGCCGACTCAAGTTGTGTCTCATACATCTTCAGCTTGACAAGAAAAGCAGCCTAAAACTATCAAATTACCTAGCATGGTCCTGAACCAAAGGCCAAGTGTCCAGTTCTGCACAACAGTGAGATCTAAAGTATTCTCACAGCTTAACAGATGAGTCAGGTGTTTTCATAGAGTTCTGGTTTTTAAACAGATATCATGAAGATCAGGTATAAAATCTATAATAGACTTTATTGTATTGGTAATAAAGCTAAAAATTGGTCATTTCCTAGTTCTTTCCCTCCATTTTGTTACTACTATTGCTCTTTAGATTATTTGTATCTATTGCATCTGAAAGGTGGAAACATCACATGAGCCAAAAATGAGGCACATGCCGGTAATCTCAACATTTATGAGGCTGAAGCAAGAGGATCAAGAGTTCAAGGTCACTCTCAGCTACATAAGTTGAGGCCAGCTGAGCTATGTCCCTCCAAAATGGCTGGTGGGATGGCTTAGCAGGTACAGGCACTTGCTACACAAGCCTGAGTTCAATCCCCAGAATTCACACTTCAAAACAAAACAAACAAAAAACAAAACAAAACAAAAAGAACTGGCCACAGTGGTGTGTGGCTCCATCCTAGTAGTCTTGGGGCAAGATGGGAAACCCACACAGGGTCGTTACCTGGAGCTCTTGGGCAGCAGGAAATAGAAAGACGGACAGAAACAAGAGAGACTGACTCAACAAGGCCAATAGGGAAGAGCCGACCCCCCAAGCCGCCCTTGCTCTCTACAATGTACACCTGTGGCATGCCCTGCCTGGCCCCATGAATAAAATGTTTTTAAGACCTGCAGAAATGACAAGAACACTACAGGAGAACATGCCATGCCGAGGTAGGGGCCTTCCTCCTCCCTGCATGATCACACTGGCAGTGGGACACTCGCCAGGCATGTTTCTAACACACGAACCCTGTGTATGGGGGCCACCCTCCTTCCAGAGGCATCTATTAACCATTTACCAGTGCATTAGTGGCTAAGGGCGTGCCATAATCTCATTAGTTCATGAACGCTCCCCACCTCCTTCCCTCCCTCCCTCCTCCCCTCCCTCCCACCCTCCTAAAGATCCAAATCATGAGTTAGTTACCTGCTTTCAGAACAGCACTGCAGTGACTATGAGGAAAAGGCTTCTTTTTTTTTGAATATAGAAACACTTTAAACAGGGAGGCAATAAATTAGTAATTTAGTTCTGAAAACTCCTAAGAATTTCCCTGTTTAGTATTGTATTTTTTTTTAGTCCCCCCCCCCCTTTTCTTTTGCAGCCCAGGACGGTCTCAAACTCACAGCAATCCTTCTGCCTCAGTATCCCAAGTGCCATGACTAAAAGCATGAGAAGTACCATGCTAAGCTCTGTGCTTCTATTTCATACATCAAATTCTTCATCCAGTGAGAAGATCTGTTGCCCTAGCAACATAAACTGGCCCCAAGAACAAAGAAAGATGGACCCATTTGCACTGCCCACAACCAGGAAGGGAGTAAGTAGGCCCAGAGCAACTCCTGCAAATACAAAGGGCCTGACTCCCTAGCAAATGGCCTGGATGCCAGTTGGGTCATTTTAGACATATGGGGCACTTTGCTCAAGTCACTTAAAGAAGATATTAAGGCATGTGTAGTGGGCCCTGCCATACTGGCTTCTGCCTTTAATTTGTAGTGTCTGCAAATACTCCAAATGACTAAGCTAAACTTTTTCTTTTCTTTTTTTAAAAAAATAAGTTGGCAGAGGGTTAGGGGAGAATCACACTGTTTTATGTGCTCTAAGGAACACAGACATTTCATCTTCTGAAAGGGCATAAATTAAGACAGTGGGCCATGGGCTTGTTCTTTCCAGTAGAAAGGTACCAAGCATTAGAACAAAGTAGTCTCATTGTCTGAGAATTATAATTCTAAATTGAAGGTACAACAATTTGCTGCACTTTCTCATTTGCAATTTGCAAAGATGTAGCAGCAGATTGTCAATCAAAAGTGCTTCCACCAAGAATTGAGATAAAGTGAGACAGTCTTCTGGGGTTAAAGGTTATTTCTCTGTCTCTCTCTGTCTCTGTCTCTCTCTGTCTCTGTCTCTCTCTGCCTCTCTCGCTCTCTGTGTCTCAGTATTTAGTATTTGAATGACACTTAGCAACCCTATCATGCTGTCTTTGTTCTTGAAGAATCCCGTGTACACCTGCCTTGACTGGGATGGGTGGCTTTGTTTGCCCCACTCTGCGTTAATGAGCACTGCGGGATAGTTATCAAAAAGATAAGAGGAACATCCTTATTGTATACTTTATTTAAAGCTACAAAATGATAAACAATTACAGACAGATGATAATTTGGTGACATTAGTTAGACACATTCACAAGCTCACAGATCCTTGTTCAGCACCAAATGTTTTAGTCTATGTAGTCAAAGTCTTCAGGAATTCCAAAGTTTTTATCAATTTTAGTTTCTTCAAACCCAAATTTTCTTTTGGCCCAGGATTTTATTGCAAATATGTTATCTAAAAAAAAATTGAAAAAATTTTTTTGAGAATTAAAAACATAATCATAAAACATCCTAATCTAATTATCTGTATCCATGCTGACTCTCAGATATATTAAAATAAGAAATGGTTTGCTCCTTAAGAATGCCGAGGAAGAAGAATACAAACAGGGCCGCTTCCTGGAGCTCCCACATTTCTACCGAGAGGCCAGGCTTCATTCCCTCAGCAATTTCAGCTGCTCTTGCTCTCAAAGGGAGCACTTCCTCTCCAGACCTCTGTCCTTCCAGTCAGAGTAATGGCTTCCAGACAATCAGGCCAGCCTGAGGGACCAGGCGAAAGAGGTGGAAATAACACAGAAACAGATGGTCCTCAGCATCCTTACAGGGAATTTGTATTGTACTCCTGAAAAAGGGCTGCACCTAGTAAAAGGAATTCACTCCAACAGGGAAACCTCAAGTTGTATAAAGAGATTTCGAGACAAGGATCTTCATCCCAGTGCAGTAACAAAAGGAAGGTCAAGGCCTCCTCCTCAAGCACCACTGCTTGGCAGCAAGGGATGCAGGACAGTGCCAGTGTGCAAAGGCAGCTGCCCCAGGGAGTAAGAATGGCAGTCTTCCCCAACCCCTCAATTCTACATATTTCTCGTACGTTACATAATGTTTAATTAAAATGCTTTCACAAACACAAGAACAATGGCACAGGTTTTCCAAGTCTGTCAGAGTATAGTGCATTAGCAGTAAAAATGAATAAAAGACCAAAGCCTGACCTTCCTAAGTGCTGCCGCCATATCATGCCATTCCCCCTCCTAGCCACCAACCATCCAGCTTACAATGTTCTAGAGGCAGAATCTTTGAAAAAAGATGATTGGCTTAAAATGAAGTCATTAAGGTCGACCCTAGCAAAATCTGACTGGTGTCTTCATAGTTAAGACACAAGGGGAGGTAGATCATTGGCTGGCAGGAAAGAAGACAGGAGGACTTAGGCAGAGGCAGCCATGTGCAAGGCAGAGTGGCCTCAAAGGACACAGGACCTCAGCCTGGATTGGTGAGAGCAGTCATTTCTGTTGTTAAACTACTCTGGAGTATATAATCTGCCATCCTGAAAGTCAATACATGGAATTGGAGCTTTCTTTAATAAACTATTCCCATGGACTTGTTTCTAATTATTAAATAAATATAAATTTGGAATTCAATTTTCTTTCTAGAGGGAATACTACTACCTCAAGTGGAATAAACAGTGCTGTACCCTAGATGGATAGAAAGGCACTGAACTGTATAGTCTTTGGGTATGGTTAATATTATACACACACACACACACATACACACGTGTATATATATATATACAGATATACAGATATATAGATACACGTGTGTGTGTACATATGTATATATAGTTCTTTGAAGAATCAATCGTGCTAACAAAATATCACTGTTTTTATAAGAATGTGTTATAGAAAGCTAACGATAGATATTTAAATAAAACTATTCCTCATAGCAACCTAAAATGAATCTTAATTTTTCATAACTTGAGAATGTTTTCCAAACATGAGATACTCCAGGATCTGCTGGGGCTGTGTTAGTTTATCAGTGTCTGCAGTCAGCAAAACCTGTCTGATTACAGCTGAGTACTTTACCAGATGAGACAGATGACAAGAATCACTGCGCTACAGAGACTACAGGATTTACAGAGTATGTGCCTTCGAGAGGGCACAAGAGGAGACACCATTAATGTAGTTCTAAACAATTCTAAAATTGTATGCATATCAGAGAAAAATGACCAAGTATCACATGCCTCCTAGGAAGGGCTCCACGAACGTGGAAGAACTTCCAGGAAACGGGGACACACAATAGAGGGGCTTATGTGATGAGGCTGTAAACCTGGGTCCAAAAAAGAGAAAGGTCCCAAAGCAAGCTGATCAGTACCTCCGAAAATAGGAGTTTCGGGTTCACATTAAGGACAGGAAAACATCCAAAGACTAAAAACAAAAGATGCTGGTCAAAACCTTCCTCAGGCCATTGGAGGTCTGCCTTAAGACTGTGTAGCCCTGGCTGTCCTGGAACTCACTCTGTAGACCAGGCTGGCCTCGAACTCAGAAATCCACCTGCCTCTGCCTCCCAAGTGCTGGGATTAAAGGCGTGTGCCACCACTGCTGAGACTATTCTTTTTAAAAAAAAAAAAAAAAAAAAAAAAACGGCCAGGCAGTGGTGGCACACGCCTTTAATCCCAGCACTTGGGAGGCAGAGGCAGGTTTTCAAAACCCTGTCTCAAAAAAACAAAACAAAACAAAACAAAACAAAACAAAACAAAACAAAACAAAACAAAACAAAAAAACCATTAGGACCTACAGAATTCCTGTTAATTCACGTGGTTTTATACTCAATATCTACATAGAAATAAGGTGGGCAAGACTTTGCAGTGAACTCTATCCACCTCATGCACTAAGATGCCTTTTGATTCCTAGTACAGAAAACGAAGTCTCTACTGCCTGAATTTATTATGATGTAACTTGTTAAATAAGATGTAAAGTGTCATAAAACTTCAGCAAGATAACAGTTCATTCATATTTAAAACCTTGGGCAATCTCTCATTCTATAAACTAAAATAATGAATTCTTAGACAATATTCTTTTTAAAAATATTACGTATTTTGATTTCTGGTTTTGTTTTTATGGGATTTATGTTTGTGCAAATGTGTCTCTATGACTGTGTGTTTGAATTTTTTCTTTGGCTTTTTCTTCTGTTTGTCTGTTTTGTCCTCTTCTGGCTTGTTTTTATTTTATCATTATTTTCTTAGATGTCTCTATGTATCCTAATGAGAGAGGGGGAAAAAGGTGTGGATTTGGATGGGTGGGGAAGTAGGAAGGATTCTGGGAGGAGTTGGGAGGGAACCATAATCAGAATATATTATACTCTTAAAATTCTATCGGTGGTACACACCTTTAGTCCCAGCACTGGGAAGGCAGTGGAAGGTGGATCTTTTAAATTCAAGGCCAGCCTGGTCTACAGAGTACAACAAGGACTACACAGAGAATCTTGAAAAGCAAAATAAAACAGTATGTATTCATTTTATTGTGTTGGTTTGAATAGGTATGGTTCCCATAGACTCATGTGTTTGAATGCTTGGCCCATAGGGAGAAGCACGTTTAGGAGGTGTTGGAGGAAGTGTGTCACTGTGGGGTCAAGCTTTGAGGTCTCATATATACTGAGGCTAAGACCAGTATGGCACACAGTCTCCTTCTGTTGCCTGCAGATTGAGATGTAGAACTTTCGCCGGGCAGTGGTGGTGCATGCCTTTAATCCCGGCACTTGGGAGGCAGAGGCAGGTGGATTTCTGAGTTCGAGGCCAGCCTGGTCAACAGAGTGAGTTCCAGGACAGCCAGGGCTACACAGAGAAAAACCAGGTCTCTAAAAAAAAAAAAAGAGAGAGAGAGAGAGATGTAGAACTTTGAGCTCCTCTAGCATCATGTGTACCTGTGTGCTGCCATGCTTCCCACCATGATAATAATGGACTAAACCACTGAAGCTGTAAGCCAGCCCCAAGTAAATGTTTCCCTTTATAAGTTGTCTTGGTCATGGTCTCTTCCCAGCAATTACACCCAAACTAAGGCTGAAGTATGTGTTTGCATGAGTTTATTTATACCACATGCATGCAGGAGCCTTTGGAGGCCAGGACAGTGTGTTGGATACTTTAGAACTGGTGTTAAACAGGGGCTTATGAGCTTCCATGTAGATGCTGGGAACTAAAATTGGGTCCTCCGCAAGAGCAGTGAGTGCTCTTAACAACTGAGCCATCTCTCTACTCTGGAGGTTCTTAATTCTAGATATAGTTCAAGGATACTGTTGAGTAAAAAGAAACCAGGCTTTAATTGATACCTAGTATAATTTTTGCTCTAAGTACCACTTTGAAATCAGGGAGGTTTTTCTGAAGTGTAGTTAACTTTATCTTTTATCTTCATTTTTTCCTAACACATGTTTATGTGAAATGAATAAACTGTAGCCTTCAGTGGGAATGAAACGGGTTTGCTAGCCCAAGCTAGCACGAGAAAGACCAGCTAGCGTGAGATGACACTGATTTCTGACCTTTCTTCCTCTACCTCTAGAGGTTTGACTTGGAGGTGTTCTTTACCATGCAGTCTTTTTTGGAGCTGAGATCCAGTTCAGCTTTATGCATGCTGAACAGCCTGCCAACTAGGCCACGTCCAGAGCACGGGAAATGTAGTTCTGAGCAACCAATTCTGTTAGCACATCCCTTCCAGTCCTTGGGAGGCAGAGGAAGGCAGACCTCTGAGTTCAAAGCCAGCCTGGTCCACAGAGTTAATTCCAGGATAGCCAGGGCTGCATACAGAGAACCCCTATCTCAAAATCAACAAAACCCCAAAACATTCCTTCTATAATTTTTCAAACTCTCAAGGTGTTGTTGTTGTTGTTTTGTTTGCAGCTAACCATAAAGGAAAGAATTTCTTCCCATAGTTTTCCAATGATAATCTTGGAAGTTTATGGTAAGTTGGAAAACAACTTACAGTTGCTTACTTAATGACTGGAACTTACAGTGAATTGGGGAACAAGAGAAAGGGAAGCAGACATCTGAAATACCATCTGAAGAGAGGAGCTTATGGACTCTTATTCGGTCTTTTCAAAATGAGAGGCAGGCATTATTCATAGAGACCAGATAGGGCACAAGTTTAGAAGAGCTTAAAGGGTCAGGGAGCAGATGAGGCACTGCGAGCGAGCGGCTTCCCTCTGCTTCCCTTGGCTGCACACACGTGCTGCTCTTCCCACTGCTTGCTGTGCTGTTCCTCGTAAACTACTGGAGGAAAAATCATACGCTTTTATTTATGTTGTGTGTGGTAGGGCAGTCTGTATGCTGGTGCATGTGCGGAGGTCAGACTCAGTTCTCACCTCCTGCCATGCGGGTCTAATTTAGGTCCTGACCCTCTCAGCCCCCGACACCCCACCTTTAATCCAGAAGGCCGCGTGCTTCATTTGCACACAATTGTCTATTTCAAACCTATATGTCACATTTGTCATCACTGTTACTGTCCTTAGTGTTTTTGGAAAAGAAGGTCTTATGTAGCCCAGGTTATCCCTGAACTTACCACATAGCCAAGACTGGTTTCCTAGCTCCAACTACTGAGTGCTGGGATACAGACGTGTGTCACCATGCCTAACAACATATTTCTCACTTACACTTCACCTTACACAATGTCTGCTCTTTTTCTCTTCTCTTTTCTTACGAAAGCACTATTTTGTTTAGGAAATACCTCATAATAAAATAAATATAAATAAAATAAACATGATAGATAGATTAGATTAGATAGACAGACTGATAATTACGAGGCCAAAGAGTCATTAATATTTCCTATTTATTTTATAGTAAGATGGATTAGGGGAAATGAGGTTTAAATATTCTGTGAAACACAAGCCTGCACCAGCAGCAGGAAAACTGGCACACATGCCTGCTCTTCCAGGCTAACCTGAGCCTCAACAGCCCCGTAAGTTCTTCCCGTCTCTGTTCGAGTCCTACACATACCCTCTCGTGGGAGCACAGTGATAAGGACTAATATGTGGACAGCATTAGACTGTTACCAGGTGGAGAAACTCAGTCACCACCATTTTATTATCAAACAGTGGGGAGCATCAGTGGTACTTTCTGGCAGGTTTGATCTTATTAATCATGCTTGCGCATAAACCACAACTATCATTACTTTCTCCTTAACTTTAGGACACGCAGAATGCATTGGTGGGAGAGTAGATTTGACATAGGATGGAATCCCACTATGTAGTCCAGGGTGATCTTCTTAAATTCAGGGTCCTCCTGCCTCAGTCTCGTAACTGCTAAGCTTGTGGGCAGGTGCTACCACACCCAGTGTCACAGTACCCCGTTAGCTCCTACTTTTGAGATGTCGACCAAAAAAAGAAAGCAGGCTTACTGCGAAGAATCGGAAAGCTGGTCTAATTCCTGATGCACAAGACATTGTGGCCTCGTACTCCTTAGACCTTGGCTGTTTCTTCACACTGAGGGGCAATGATCACACATACCTTGAGGACTGCCACAGAGATAAGATGAGAATATACTGCAAACACTCTAACAGTAAAGCAGCAAAGAGCCCTCAAAGCACACTAGCTCTTCTTGCACGAAGACAAACCTTCAGGACTCCATGAAACTGTAGGCTGCAGATACAGATCGATGGAGGGTGTTCACCTGGCACGTGTGAAGCCCCATATTCAATCCCCAGTACCAAAGGAAAGCAAGAGCACATGAGCTTCAAGTACACCTCATTAGATGTGTAAGTTCAGTGATCAGGGACTTAGCTTAGGAAAAGTCATACAGAAGTTAAACTTGGAGCTACTGTTGGTCTCTTATAAAGATGATTCCTCCCCAGTAAAGGGAG
Organism: Uromys caudimaculatus; assembly: GCA_028551405.1. NCBI lineage: Eukaryota > Metazoa > Chordata > Mammalia > Rodentia > Muridae > Uromys > Uromys caudimaculatus. The sequence goes on from CM052704.1 coordinate 61,545,225, forward strand.
GGAATGTCAAGGTGGGAAGATGGGAGTGGGTGGGTGGGTGGGTGGGTGGGGGAATACTGTCATAGAGGCAGGGGTGTGGGGAGGGGATAGGGAGTTTCCAAAGTGGAGACCTGGAAAGGGGGAAACATAGGAATTGTAAATAACGTATCAAAAAAATTAAAATAAAAAAAAAGATGATTTCTAATTCGTGTGAAGACACGGGCTTGTACACCATGGTGGAACCTTTGCTGTAGTCACTGTCACACTTACCAGTCCATCGATTGGCGGCTTCTTTAGCTACTTTATTTGCTTGCCCTGAAAAAAAAAAAAGATAAAATAATATGAATAGTTTTATACATATAAAACTACCTCCAGCCCCCTACGGATATGAACCAATGTACTATAAATTACACATATATTAGAGATTACCATGAAAAAGTTCAAATAGTACTCTCACATTGTGTCTCAAAAACCTGTTCAAATGCTCAAGGACATTTTAGGTTACTCACAGCTACACTCAGAAATGAACAGGCAGACAGTATGAACAGCTCCCCTCTTCAAAATCTCAACCCCCACTGTACTGGCTTCTTTAAAATACAGGCTTATTCTACACACTTTGTCTGTCTACTCGTTTGTCTGTCTGCTTGTTTATGTGGGGGTAGCACAGGCATAGAGGTCAGAGGACACCTTGTGGAGGTCCTCAGACCTGGTGGCAAACATTTTTATCCTCTAAAATACCTCGCCAGTCTCTAAAGTACAGGTTTAAATGAGGTATTTCTTGAACAACTTACTGTATCAGATGATAAAAACAATTTAGTAGTAGGAATTTTATTGTATATATTCTTACACTATGATAAATCTGACTTTAAGCATTTTTAGAGACAAAGCCAGGCAAGGTGTTTCAGTTTTAACCCAGCACTTGGAAGAGAGAAGCAGGAGGAGTTCTGAAATTCCCAACCAGACTGGTCTACAGAGTGAGTTCTAAGAGATTCTGTCTCAAAAACAAACATTTTAGAGGCAAGGAAGTAATCCCATAGGAGAAAACATTTAATTTATTTGTTGAATATATAATCTTAGCCAGATACATGGCTGTTACTTCATGCTAGAGGCTGAGGCAGGAGGATCTCACGTCTGAGACCAGCATAGACCACACATAAGTATTTGTCTTAAGGTCGGGCAGTGATGGCGCACACCTTTAATCCCAGCACTCGGGAGGCAGAGGCATCGAGGCCAGCCTGGTCTACAGAGTGAGTTCCAGGATAGCCAGGGCTACACAGAGAAACCCTGTCTCGAAAAACCAAAAAAAAAAAAAAAAGAATTTGTCTTAAAACAAAACCAAAAATTTTAAAGTAATGAATATGCATTTTGGTACCAAATGTGCCTGTGCAAATATCTTTCAAGTCACCTTAGATAGAACATAAGAATGCCATGTCCAAGTAGGCATAAATTTACTTATAATGAGGACTTTTTGTTTGTTGCTTGGTTGGCTGCTTGCATTTCTGAGACGGATTTCTCTGTGTAATAGCCCTTAATACCCTGGAACCCACTTTTCACAGAGATCTGCCTGCCTCTGCCTCCTGAGTACTAGGATTAAAGGCATGCACCACTGTGTCCCGCTGACATTTTTTTAATAATTTATTTATTTTTATTTTATGTGCATTGGTGTCTTGCCTGCATGTATGTCTGTGTAATGGTGTCAGAGCCCCTGCAACTGGAGTTACAGACAGTTGTGAGCTGCCACATGGGTGCTAGGAATTGAGCCTAGGTCTCCTGGAAGAACTTAACTCTGAGCCATTTCTCCAACTCTGATGTTTATATTTTTATTGAAAATAGCATTAAGTTATATATGACAGATTTCACCCTATCAAATCAGTGGACTGTAAAATCATCACCACTATCTTAATTATAGAACATCTTATCAACAATAGGAAACCTTGTACACAAAGCAGACAACAACACCTACCCTTCTCTGGCCCCTGTCAATCACCCATTTAGTTTCCATCTTATGGCTTTCTCCTGTGGGGATACTTCATGAGAAGGAAACATGTATTCTCTTGTATTTGGCTTCTCTCCATACCCCAGTGTTTTCAGAGTTCATCAATACCTATTCTTTTTTATAGTAAAAATTTCACAATTTGCTTGTTTGTCTGCTGACAGATATTGGGCCATTTCCACTAACCAAAACAATACTTGAACACAATTTTACTTCTCTTGGGTGTAAGAAACAGAACTGCTGATTTGCATGGTCTGTGCTACTTGAAGGGATGAATAATTTGAGGGCGGGGTCTTCCCTTCTTTGAGACAGGACTGACCTTAAGCCCCTGGCTCACCTGGAACCTCACTCTATAGGGCAGGCTGGCCTCAAACCTGCCAATCTTTCTGCCTGTGCTCCCAAGTGACAGGACCCTAAGTGTGTGCCACCATACTTGACTTTTACTTTTTAAAGGAACTGTACCATTTTGTAATCCTACCAGCTACACAAGGGTTCCAATTTCTCCATATCCTCACCAACACTTGTTATCTTAAAAACAAAACAACAAAACTGTAGCCATCTGGGGCTGGAAAGATGGTGCAGTGGTTAAGAGCATTGGCTGCTCTCTCAGAAGACCTAGGTTCAAGGCAGCTCATAACCAGTTATAACCCTAGTCTCAGGGAATCTGATACCCTCTTCTGGCCTCCATGGGCACTTCACTTACATGGTGCACAGGCATACACACAAAATTAAAAACAGGGAAAAATTTTCATCCTAAGGATGTGAACAGACATCTCACTGTGGTTCTGATCTGCTACTGAGGAATGCTGTGTTCTTATTGGCCATTTGTTTATTTCCATGGAAGAACGTTTGTTTAATCATTTTACTACCAAGTTATGAGTTCTTTATGTATTTTGGATATTGCCTATTGGTCAAATAGAACATTCTTCTCATTATTTATCTTCCTACAATCTTATTTGAAAAGTTTTCAGTTTTCATAAAACTCAAGTATGCTTTATTTTGTTGTTGCTATCATATTGGCTAATCCTAGGAGGGAAAAACACACACCTGTGTTTCCTTTTGAGCGAATTATAGCTTGAGCCCTTACATTTAGGTCTTTGGAGCATTCAGTTTTTGCTATGGCAAGCCGTAAGGTCCAGGTTAATTTATTGCACTTGTAGATCTACTTGTGCACAACAACAACATTAAAAGATTTCTTTTCCAGCTGAGTGCTCTGAGAATCCATAACCATGATTACACTCAACCGTGCTGACTTCTGGACTCGAAGTTCCACTTCACTAATCTATGTCGCTCATGACCCAACACCACACCACCTCAACTGCTGGGTATTTGTATTAAATTTGGAATTAAGAACATTAGTCTTGAATATTTAAATAATACATTCTCTTTATCTTGGGTCACTTCCATTTCTGTATGAACTTAAAGATTACTCTATCAGTTCTGAAAAACAAGCAGGTAAAGCTATGACGGATGCTTCACTGATTACAGAGATTGGCGTCGGGAATATTTTCACTTAACTGTACTGAGTCTTCCACCCCACAAACCTGAGATGTCTTTCTATTTACTGGCATCTTTCTTTTGTTTCAACAACGTTTTATGGTTTTCAGACACATCTTTACCTTTCTGATAGTTTTATTCATAGGTCATCTGATCTGTACTGACACAATGCGAAAACACAGACTTTCCTTTCTTAACTGCAGTTTCAATTTGTTCATTGAAGGCATAAGGAGATACAGATGACCTTGAGCATGGTATTGAAATCCCAGCATCTGAAACAGCTGAGGCAGGAGGATCAATAGTTCAAGGTCAGCCTGAACTACACAGCAAAACCCTATGCCCCAAACAATCAAACAAAGAAAGCACATGGTTTTTAAAGTATTGACATTTTGGTGATGTAAACCTCTGACATTATTAGTCATAACAGTTTCAGGGATGTTAACTTCTGTGTATATAAATATTGTTGAAAATTTCTTGTGGGAGCATTTACTTCCACATATATAAATATGTTGAAGATTTTCTATATCGATGCAAAAATATATAATCTAAAAGCAATTGGTTTTACTTCTTCCTCTTCAAACTGAATATTTTGTTTTTTCTTTTTTTGACTGGCTGTCCTGGCTAGAACGCCTAGTACAGGTGGAACTCGTGATGAGGGTGGACTCCATCAGGAGGGCGGCCTCTGCTTAGGGTAAGGAACTGAATACTGCTAATTACATAAGACTATTAATTTTTTTTTTTTTTAAAATGTCTTTTAGCTGAGTGTGGTGGTACCCACCTTTAATCCAGCACCCATGGGTCAGGGGAAATAATTGTCAATTAAGAAGTCAGTCTGCTGTACATATGAATTCCAGACCAGCCAAAGCTACATAGTGAGACCTTGCCTCAGACAAAACCAAAAACAAAACCAGAACAATTATTTTTCATTTATTTAAACAAAGATTTGGTTGCCCTCCTCCTACCAAGTTTTATTCTATAAATATCTTTTTACTGCACTTTTTGTAGGTTGGCTACATTGTTTCACAGTCACAACAAACCCTGCATCCTCAAAAGAAATGACACTTTGTTGGGGTGAGTAATCCTTCTCCTGTGCTGCTGGGCTTAGCTGACTAATATTTTGTTGAGATTTTAACTCATAAGTACTATGAACTTAAAATTTCCTTTCTTTCTTTTTTTTTTTTTAAAGATGTATTTATTTTATGTAAGTACACTGTAGCTGTCTTCAGACACACCAGAAGAGGGCATCAGATCCCATTACAGATGGTTGTGAGCCACTATGCGGCTGCTGGGAGTCGAACTCAGGACCTCTGGAAGAGCAGTCAGGGCTCTTAACCACTGAGCAATCTCTCCAGCCCCCAAAATTTCCTTTCTTATTATCTCTGTCTCACTGTGACAGCAGACTGATGCTAGCACCAAATGTTAACCTCAAAGTTCTCTATTTCTCCGCTTCAAAGAATTATTTAAACATTCGGTGGAATTCCATCACTGCCTGGATCTGCACATGCCTGCTTAGTTCTGTGTTAAATCTTCATCCTTATTCTGATGATTTGACTTTAGTGAACGGGTGTTCGGGATTTAGCCCCAGCGCCATGCGTGAGGAGCAGGTGAGCCACAGAGCTAACTACACCATTCCTCATTCACCTGCTTGTTCAAAGTGTCATTCAGTATTCAACTACTAGAGCTTTCAGCTATTACTGTTGAATTATTCATCTGTCCCTCTACTTCTTTAGGATTTTGCCCTATGTATTTTATAATTCGTGTTTTATCTGCATATATTAATTACATTTCTGTTGCTATGATAAACACCATGACGAAAGGCACCCTACAAAGACAAGACTGTATTTGGCTTAGAGTTCCATCATGGCCAGGAGTCATGGCAGCAAGCAGCAGGCATGGGGAGGCATGGAGCCAAGAACTCACATCTTCAAATGTAAACAGGAGGCAAAGATCAAACAGAATGGAGAAAAGCTTCAAACTCCCAACACCTGCCTCCCGGGCAAGCGTCCTCCAGCTAGGCTGCAGCTCCTGAGTCTCCCCAAACAGTGGTGTCAACTGGGAACCAGTATTCAAACACAGGCGCTTGTAGGGGACACTACTCTCTAAAACCATCACGTGTACGTACATAACTTGCATGTTCTGATCCGGCATCATCATAAGGTGCATTTTCCACACTAGCAATAACTCACCTCAAAGTCTGTTTTCTTTGCTCTTAGTTTAGCTGCTATGGCCCCTTTCAATTACTGTTTGTAAGTCTTCCTCCAGCATTTTACTTTCAACATATTTTTGTCTTTAAATAGGAGTCTCTTCTAGGTGGCGTATAATTAGTTGACTTATTTCCTTCCATTTTGGCCTTCCCAGCCTTCTCACTGGAAAACAAGCCATTTTCACTCAGTATAATTAGATGTTATTTACATGACATTCTGTCATTCTCCATGTGTGATGGTTTAGATGAGAAATGTCCCTCATAGTCTCTCAGATTTTAACACCCAGTCCCCGTTGGTGGCGCTGTTTGAGGAGGTCACAGAATCTTTAGAAGACAGAGCCTTGCTGGAGGAAGCACATCACTAGGGTGGCCTTTGGAGTTTAGATCCGCACCCCGCTTCAGTTCAATGCTTAGTTTTCTGTCTGTAGTTTCAAATGTGCTTGGCCAGCTCCTTGCTCCGTGCCTCACTCACTGCTATGGACTCATCCTCCAGAACCACAAGCCAAAGGATACCCTTTCATCCCTAAGTTGTGCTTGCTCGCGGTGTTTATCACAGCAACCGAAAGAGACTAACACGCTATGTCAGATGTCCCTTTTGTCCTCAGTTTTTCCAAAACTAATGTGTGTGGTAAGTGGAATTATTTAAAGTTTTTCTGTCTCTCTTTCTTCCTCAAATTTCTGCACTCTAAAAGAATGTAAAAAACAAAAAACGAAAACAAAAACCCCACACAAAACTGAAAATAAAACTCAAGGTAGCTGAGTGGTGGCGCACGCCTTTAATCCCAGCACTGGGAAGCAGAGGCAGGCAGATCTCTGAGTTCAAGACCAGCCCAGTCTACAGAGTGAGTTCTAGGCAGCCAGGGCTACACAGCGAAACCCTGTCTTGGAAAATAAATAAATAAAAAGGAAAGAAGAGAAACTCACAGGCTTTGCTTGCCAGAAAATACTCTACAAAAGAAATTTAACCCTTAGCTTCCCCTGCTGTTTTTTGTACCATGTACTTTGGGGGTGGTTTTGTTATCTTTTGGTATTTTGGTACTATCCTAAGGATTACCAGATTTATCTTTTGGTGATTATCCTAAGGGCTGGCACTAATGTCTGACTTTATAGCACTGTAGTTCAGATAAATATCATCTTTATTTCCATCCCAAGCTTTGCTGCTGGATGACGCCACTTTCATCAGTCATGCGGCTGTGGCCACAGCCTGTACCTTATACACTATGTGGTTACTTACAGACACGACTGCTTTTACACAGCTGTCTCCTAAATCAGATTAAAAGGTAAATATATGAGATATATGTAAATTGTCTACTTATGTAACTAGTGGCCTTCACTGATGATTTACTTCTTCATACTGACCAACTTAGGAGCCAATGTTACTTTACCTCCATCTGAAGAATTCCCTTCATACTTCTGAAGGGTTTATCTGTTACAAGCTAGTAGCTGTTCACTAAGATATCTTACTTTGCCTGTTATCTCTGAAGGAACTGTTTCTGGAAATACAATCCCTGATTGACAGCTTTCCTTCAGTATTCTGAATACATCCTCCCTCCTCCCTGCCCCCCAAATGCTTTTGGCCTCTGCGTTTTCTAAGTAGAAATAAGTGGCTAATCTTAGTGAAGATCCCTGATTGTGATGACTTGTTTCTTTCTTGCTACTTTCAAAACTGCTCTTAATTAGAACAATTTGATCATGATGCCCACAGGTCTCAGAACCTGGAAATGTTTCCCCGTTACTGGTTCTTCCGATACCTAAGATCAGAACATCTCTACTCCTACATCTTCCATTCCGCTGACTCTTTCCCGTACTGTACACAGGGTGATCTCATCTCGGTTGTTGCAGTTCCGCATTTCTACTTGGTCCTTCTAGTATGGTTTCTATTCTTTACTAATACAAAGCTGTGCTCTGTGAGTTGCTTAGGCTTCCTTTATCTTTATAGACAGGTCTCCTTTGGTGAAATGTTGAGACCAGCTCGCTAAACTTGTCTGCTGAGCTTAACACTGCTTCCTCAGAGCAGCCTCTACACTATAGCTTGTGTGGTACATTCTCTTCTTTCTTTGCATGTCCTATAATATTTAAAACAAAACTGAGCATTTAAAAATATACCATGGCAGCCAGGTGGAGGAAGCACACATCCAGCACTCAGGAAACAAGGCAGGATTTAAGTTGCCCAGGTTGGCCTCAATCTTCTGATCTTTATGCCTCAGCCTCCCAGACAGCTGGGACTGTAGTCATGTGCCACCACACCTGGCTCATTTTCAAGTATTTTTGTGGAAATTTAGTTTCTACATCTAGTTTTACTTAATCTTATTCAAATAATGACTAAGGTGGCTAAAATAGTATTATTTTTAAAAATAAAACTGTTGCTCTGACTTCTCGCTTTCCTGGTTACTTACAATTAAACTTGTGAATGATATCAATTATCCCACTGGAAAAATGAACTGCAAATATTTCCTGCAGACATTATTTAAAAAGAAATTACTATTAGCCATGTCTATATAAACTATTATCAGGAAATCTTGTCCCACATGAACGGAGGACAGCTTGGAGACGCCTGATTGCTGTAATGTGGGTGTATGAGCTGTGCTGTTAAGAGCTAAATCCTATTAAAATGTTTCTAAACCGCATAATCCTTTAATCCAATTCTTTCTGACTAACTTGATAGCTGAAATCCTATGAAAATCTTCATTATAAAAAAAGCACATTAACATTTGGGGTTAGAAATTAGAGCCTAGTAAAGTTATTTAAATTAATGATGAGATTTCTGACATCTGCTATTAACACTTTAAGTTTCTTAGATGTGTGGAAATTGTTGTTTTCACTGAAAAAAAATTCATGAATAATTTACTGCATATATGGTGTAGGAGGCTGAGCAATGGCCAGAGTACAATCTGTTTCATAAAAATTTTAAAACAATTGTTTATTTGTATAGGTATTTTCCTGGTCCAGCAAGCACTGCACTTCTGACCAGCTACACATATGTGAAGCTAAGATGTTCTCAGCTCATGGTCGCCAGTTTAATATCTAACTTTTCCCTCTGCTCTCTTCAAATAACACTAATCTGTTCCTTGGCAAAAGCAATCAGCTATTAATCCGATCCAGTGTAACTGTCATGTCAGAGACAGTTTTCCTGTCAAGAAATTTGACCGCTGTCATGTTCTGCCCTGCTGGTTCTGCCTCTGGTTCATTACTCTGTTCCAACTGACTGACACCTTACCTGGTTCACTCTGCCTCACACTTTCCTAGTCTGCACAATTGGAGATATTAGCCTACATTCCAAGCAAGCACTTTTTGCTAGGTGATTTTAGATTTTTGTAAGTACTCCTATGCTTGTTTTGGGACATGCTAAGTTACCTGGCAATAGTTGGCTGTTTTCAGTCTTGAGTCTCCTGGTTTATAAGTGATGTCTAGAAGTGATGCCGGCCAGGGTCACCTGCCCAAGGAAACACCTGGTGCAGTACCATGAGAATCTCCTCACTAAGGAGGGTGAACAGTAACACTTACAGCTCCTAAACAGAGAGAGGAATGGGACACAGAGAAAAGAATGCTGCTCCCAGGGAAGCTGTGACAAGACCAAACAGCAGCTGGCTGGTGCTGCTCCCAGGGAAGAGGTGACAACCACCGCACAGCAGCTGGCTGGTGCTGTTTCTAGGGAAGAGGTGACAACCACCGCACAGCAGCTGGCTCACAGTGTTGCTCTTTAGATTTTTTTTTGTTTTGTTTTGGTTTTTGGTTTTTTGAGGCAGGATGTATTTATTTGTGTAGCCCTGGCTATCATGGCACTATCTCTGTAGATCAGGCTGGCCTCGAATTCAGAGATCTACCTGCCTCTGCCTCCAGAGAGACAAAGATTTTCACAGAGATGGAAGTAGAACTCTTTGAGAGTTCTCAGCAAATTCAGTGTTTGGGGAGACATGTCTGCTTACAGATTCTTTATCGCCATCCGGAAGAACAAAGTGCGTACGTAGCTAAATCGGGCACTACAAAATTAGCTATTTCAACTGAAAATTGTAACATCAGAGGAACCCCAGTGAACATAGATGCTCACAGCAGCAGGAAACCAAAGAGGAGGAGATGGCTACCAGGAAGCTAGGCCTATTAACCATCCACTCTCAAAAGGGAAAGGTCGTCTGCTCAAGATACAGCTGTGTGGAGTGCCTAAGGTTCTGCACAGACCTGTTTCTTCCCCAGGCTCAACACCCTCAGGGGACTTGCTTTCAAAATCACCATGGCTGTATCTTCCAGCAGTTCCTGAATTCACCTGCCCCGATTTAGGCTACTCCCTCTGTGATCAATTCAAATTCTCATGGTTTTTCTAGGAAGCAAATTTGGTCCTCAGACCCTCTGTCTGTCTGTCTGCTCCTTTCTCCCTGCAGTGTCAAGTGGCCCGTGCCACAGTTTCTTTCGGGCAGTGCTTGCTTGCTTAGCTGGTTTGTTTTTTTGTGTTTACACTCTGCACTTCTTAACCATAGTCAAAGAAGATCTTTTGTTCTGTGGTCTCCAGTGTATGGTCATAGGTGTTTCCTTGGACAGGTGGCCCTGACCACACTGTAATTCCAGCATTCTGGAGCCTGGGGCAAGGGAATTGCTAGCTTGAAGCCAGCTTGGGCTACATAGAGAGAACTTATTCTCAAAAGACAACACATATTCGAGCTAGGCCACCTTAATGATAATCCAACCCTGCTGAGGCTACTTCTAATGTACCAAGTAGTCCCAGTTTTCTCAAAGTCTCAGTTATGTACTATGTCTGAGTTTTAAAAAGATACACATGGTAAAGTTTGCCCTAAACAAAAGTAAGCTAAATAGAAAAATATGGGAAAAGTTATATTTATTTTCATAAACAGTTAAATGCTATATTTTTATAATATGATTTTTAAAATTCTGTAAGTGTTCTAATTTTATATTTCTATAAATATACAAATAATATCAAGCTTTGAGGGTTCTATTTTAAAACTGAAGAAGGGGAGGTAAGATGGCTCAGTAGGTCAAAGGTGCTTGCTACCAAGTTTGATGACCTAAGTCAGACTCCTGGAATCCATATGGTGAAAAGAGAACCAACTGCTAATAGTTGTCCTCTGACCTCCACATACTAATTAGGAAGGAAGAAAGTCACTGGTATGTAAGGCAAGCTTACAACTTGGCATGCTCTTGTATTTATATATCCTTCTCTTAGAAGGTAACAGTAGATTTCCTAAATCGACTGGAGGTGCCCAAAAGCACCCTGCTCCTCCTCTGACCTCTCTGTTTTCTGATTGTCTTACACCTGTATTGTCCTACCCCACTTACCTTCCTTCTGAAATGCTTTCAGTGGCAAAGCTGTGACCACTCAAGGCTGGACTAAGTCTCTTTAGTAAAAACCATGAGTAAGGCAGTGTCTTTCTGTTGGCTATAAACAGCTGAGCATGCAGTATTGAGCAGGCTTAGGAAGGAGCCTGTCTTCTCACACAAGAGAAGGATGGATTCCAGGCAACTAGAGATGCCAAGTCTCCTGTTACCAAATTAAAGATACTCAAGTTATGATGTAAACTTACGTATCTCTTCCACAACCTGTGGGTCACATTCTCTGTATTTTTCCACCTCTGCCTTTAGTTGTTCCCTTTGGTCTCGAAATGAAGAAAGTTCTTTTGCAAGCATGGTTCGTTCTTCCTGGGTGTAAAGGATTTCATGTACAGTTAGGCCAAATAAAATCTTATGTGTAATGAAGTAATAAATTTCAAAACTACATGTTTTTGAGATGCTATATTTATATACTCAGTTCTCGGTGTCCATGGGTTCTATATATGAAGATTCAATTATCCACAAATCAAAACTACTTAAAAAACAAAACAAAGCCCACCTGTACTAAACATGCACAGAAGTTTCTCTCAAAGTACTAAACATGTACAAAGTTTACTCTCTGAAAGATACAACATAACAAATGCTCAACAGAGCATTTCTTTGTAGTAGAAATTATAAGTAATCTAGAGATTATTCAAAAGATGATTATTATAAAAGCTATATGTAACTATTATGCCATCTTAAAAACATATTACATTTATATCTAAATATACATTTTACATAAATGTATTACAGAGAAATATACATAATTGACATTTTAATTTATGCATTATTTGTGTGGATGTCAAAGAACAACTTGCAAGAGCCAGGTCTCTCCTTCCACCCTGAGGGTCCTAGTGATCGAACTCAGGCTGTCAGGCTTGGCAGCAAGTGCCTTTACCTGGTGAGTCCTCACTGGCCCAATTTATTCTTAAAAAGGGACTTTACCATCGAGATTTTAGTATCTCACCATTGTGGAAACTGAGGTATGATTGTGCTCACACATATGTACAATATAATAAGCCTAATTCTCACCCTCCTCTGAAATCTCAAATCCTTTTCACAGATACTGAATAATTAAATAAAAATAAATATGTTGAATGCAGTAATTGTAAGCAGATGGTTAACATAAACTCAAAGATGATGATGATACCACCTTTCAGGGGAAAGCTCATGCTACTTGTGGGTATTTCATGGCTTGTGCTTACACATGTAAGTCATAGTCCCTGCAACATCGACCAGTAAGGAATTATCCTTTGAAGAGTGTTTGAAAAAAAGTTCTAAAGTTTTTTCAACTTTAAATGATTAACCTTTATAAATATTTAAAGGGATCAGAAATCGCCTCCTGACATTTTTCTTTCAAGGTGAACAAAATAAGGCTTTTAAATAGCATGAGCCAACGGGAAGGCACCCATTGACATTTTAGGCCGAGTTTTCATCAACTCAGAGATGCCACAGTGCTACAACTATGTGACTAACATTTGTGAAATCTGAAAAATAATTTCACACAAAAGCAAATGCTGGTAAAGATTCTCAGATAAATTCAAGGCAAAAATCAAAGTGCAAGTGGCCTGACTGGAGCTGGCCCAAGGCTCCCTGCTGCCACCCTGCATTTTCTATTTGTACTCTAGTTTTGGCTTTGCTGCTGTTCTTGCTGTCTAGACAGTAACATGCTCTAGAGCAGCCCGGCCTATAGAGCACTGCAGAGTGGGAATATCCTAGCTCTGCACACTGCAGCACAGGGTCATTAGACACATGTGTCATGGTAGCTATGACTGAGAAACTGAACTATATATGACTTAAACATAAATGGGTGAGTATAATAAGTAAATGCCACACTGACACAGCTGAGAGACATTTAAGGCTAAGTAGGATGCGGCTGAATGGTTTTCCTTGCTATCTAAGTCCAGATTATCCATGCTTTGACAAAAGAAAGAGGAAAAGGAACGGCTAGTGAAGAAAAGAGAAGCAGAGGGAGAACCTCCACATAAGTGCAGTGACAACTCTGCAGGCACTTGGATGTGAAGACAGCTTAGACAGCACCAACACAGAAACCTCTGCCAAGGTATTTAATGCGTCCGTGCTTCTAGTTCCTCAAATACAGAACTAGCAATAGGAATGGCAGTCACACTGTTGGCAAACAAAATGTACTTAGAAAGTACCTGCCAATGTACCCGGTGTTAGCTACTTCTTCGGCAGCATTACCATGGCTGATCCCTAATAGATGGGTGAGTACTGCTGTAGAAATTATTTAAACCCAGCCCCACCTTTGGTTTTTGAGTTCCCAGATAAAAAACACAAACACCCTTTATATTTTTAATAAGCCTTAAGCAGCACAAAAGCTGGACAATTACCTAGCCTCCGTGTTATCAGAATCTACTTTCCTATCGATAACCCCGAATTATTACTCACTATTGCTATATTTCATCTGGGCTGCTCTTAACTCCATTTGGCTAGCCCACAGGGTCACGTTTTTATAGCTCACCTAACCAATGGCGGCTTCTCTTTCTCTCTCCTGCACCTTCATGGTCATATTAGATTCTAATTTAGTTACTTACAATAAAATGTTTTCAAGGTTATTCATATAGTAAATAGCTAAAAATAATCAATGTTTAACAATTCAGTTATGCTATATATGGATAGATGGTCATCAAACGTGTTATAGATCCACAGAATATGGCATTAAAATAATTTCATTATTAAAAGATCTTTTGATTATGAGACAGATCTGCTTGTGATAGTACCCCATTCCACTTCAAAGAAGATGTTAAACACCAATACCTCCATGTGGTGTTGCTTCATTTGTGACAGCTAGTAACTGGGCAAAAAAAAATGCCCTAATTTCATCTATAGATAGAATGCTATCCAAAAAGGACAAACAAATGCAGGATCGGCTACTGCTAAGCTCTGCCAAGACAGAGTAAGCTAGTCATTCATAATTCCTGCTTCACTTAAGGTCTGTCAGATGTTCTGGGCCAGAAGGCTGAAGATAGATGTTCCAACATTGTAAGAAATATTGGCGACTGCCCGGGAAGTCAGCTGTCTCTACCAACAGTTTAAATTTTGGAAGCTATGCTCTTGCATACTCAAATATATATTTCTTCTTAAATCTCTGATGGGGTTAAAGACTAGTTATAGTCTCATAATTGAACTTAAGTTGTTTAGCATTAAAGAAGGTGTTCTAGATTTAAAGGGATGGTTTTCAGATGGTAATACAAGTTAAAATCAAACATGATTGAGGTACAGAATTGTAAACTCTTTAGGTTAGGATAGATGATAAAACACTTTATCTAAATTGCCAAATATGATGGACCAGATGTTATAAGTACATATCATACCTTATAATTGCATACTTGTTATAATTGTATTCAATTTATATCTGAGAGAAAAGAGTCCTTTACTGGACTAAAAGTGGGAATTGTTGAGATTTTGTCTTTTACTGTCTATTGTAATGCTAAGTGCAAGCCCCCAAGACATGCCAACAGTCAACAGCTGGGCAGAAGAGACATAGGTGGGGTTTCAATTTCCAGGGCTTGGGGTCAGAGGAGGAAGAGGAAGAGGAAGAAGAGGAACAGGAGGAAGGTGAAGGTGCAGGAGGGAGAAAGACAAGTTGCCATGGGTTAGGTGAGCCATAAAAATGTGGCCTGTGGGCTAGCCAAATGGAGTTAAGAGCAGTCTAGATAAAATATAGTCATAGTAAGTAATAATTCAGTCTTATCAATAGGAAAGTAGATTTTGATAACATAGAGCCCAACTCTTGGCTGTTGGCATCTTTATTCACAAATCAGAAATAATGTGGGTGGGGCAGGGTCACAGGGGCTACATGCAGACTCCAGGTTTTGGGGACCCACACTTAGTATTACAATAATCAGCAAAAGACAGAAACCTCAACAAAGTACTTCTGAAAATTCCTGTTGTAAGCCATTCTTAGGAGCCTTTCTGAATTACTATACCTTTCTGTTGGCTGAAAACTCCTCTATGGCTTGACAGTAGGCTCCTCCCCACTTCCAGCTACACTGGCTACATGGATTGACTCATACTCAGGAGCCTGGCTGACAATTTCCAGACAAGCCTATGTCACTATTCATTGTAGATGCTTCTATCAGTTCCTGCCAGTGTTAAAGAATAAAAGAAATGGAACAAAGAAGCAGCAACTACTACTATCAACTGCAGAATAGCAGGTTTGGGGGATGCTAAGAGGCGACCTTCCCTTAAACAGTTTATAGAAATTACTGTCCTCCAATTCCTATCTGTGACTGCTGAAAACTAACATGAAAGATAAATCTGAAGTAAATGTAGAAGCACACATTCCCTGTAAACTGTAACTCAGTCCTTTCTGTAGTGCAGTACATTTCCAGATTGCTTCTTTTCATATTCAAGCAACAGGAACAGAGGCCAGGGTGAAGTGTTTAGTAGTCTGTGCTGATCTTTAATGTTAAAATATAGAGAATTTGTTCAGTTCTTTGTCTTTATTCTCTTCCCTCTCTTTGTTTCTTTCTGTTACCATTGTTTTGAACTAGAGTCTCTTTACGCCAGGCTGGTCTTGAACTTATTATGTAGCTGAGGATGACCTTGAACTTTGGACCTCCTGAGTATTGGGCTTACAGGCAAGCACTATCCCAGGTTTATGCAGTACTGGGGCTTAGCCCTTGGCTTCATAGACCCTAAGCAAAAATTCTACCAACTTAGCTACATCCCCTGTCATTTGTATGTTTGTTTTGAGCTAGGTTTCACTTCATAGTCCAGACTGGCCTGGAACTCATGTAGTCCAGCCTCAGCCTTCTAAGTGCTGGGATTATGGGCATGAACCACCACACCTGACTTAACACATTTTTATAACTCCATTGTTAAAATAAAGAAGAAGCTAGAAAGTAACCTGATCCTAAAATACAAAATCTCTGGTAGCACATTAAAGCACATATTGCATTTTTAATAGTGAAACAGGTTGGGCTAAGGGCATACATAGTCCGGTGGTAGAGTACATGCGCAAAGCTCTAGCTTCCAATTCTAGTATCACAAGAAAGAAAGAAATAGACCCTGCCTCTCTGCCCCCATATCTATCAGATCAAGCAGATCTCCTACAGCCTCCACTACCCCTACCCCCACCTCATCCACATCCCTTTGTCTCAGTCTTCTGTAGGCACTTCCTGAGAACCTGCCTGCCATGTCTGTCAGGAGAGCAGGTAGGCAATCTTCAGATCTTCACTTTCCCTCCTCTCCTTTAAACCCAATAGCCCAGTCTCATGTTCACCTCTGTATGAGACCACCTGCTGTGGCCTCCTCTTCCTCCCTGACTCCACTTCTAGAAGACCCCACAAATCTTCTCCCTTCCTCCCTTCCCCCTCCCCACATCCTTTTGTCCAAGCCTCCAATCTAGCATGTACTCTTTGGGAACCCAATAAACTACCAGCTCTGGCCTCTCCTCCTTCCCTGTACCTGTTGGGGGCGGGGTGGCTAATCCCAGAGGCACACTCTGCATTCTTCCCTCTGTGGACCCCTATCTGCACCTCCCCACTTCCCAGCCCAGCTCCATCTCAAGTATCAGCTTCCACTACTAACACATTCTACCTGGAACCCCAGTGGCCATACCTGTCAGGATCTCAGAAGCACTCCCTACCAGGCAACCCACAGCCACCACTTTCTCCTAAGAACCAGAGAGCACGACGAAACCAAGGAGCAAAACACCCACTCAACAAAGACAAGGCCAGACATCAGCAACTAAAATTACAATCTTCCCAATCCCAGATGACAAGAAACCTGCATAAAAACACAACTACTAGCAGCCAGGACAACATGTCTCCACTAGAGCCCAGCAATCCTACCACAATAGGCCCTGAGAAACGCAGTGTAGCTGAACTGAAGCACAAGACAAGGACTTTACAATAGACTTTAAGAATATGTTAGAGGGCCCTAAAGAGGAAATGAATAATCCATTAAAGACATCCATGAAAGCACAAACAGTGGAATGAAAAGAAAAACTGTTCAAAAACTATAGATGGAAATAGAGTCAGTAAAGAAAACCCAAACTGAGAGAAAGCTAGAAATGAAAAATGTAAAAACTCAAACAAGAAACCCAGAGGCAAGCCTTACCAACAGAATATAAGAGATGGAAGAGAGATTCTCAGTCATTGAAGACAAAATGGAAGGAATGGATACCTTAGTCAAAGAAAATGTTACATCTAAAAATATCCAGGCACAAAGCATCCAGGAAATCAGGGACACTACAAACAGGATAATTCTATGAATAATATAATAGAGGGAAAGGAAGAAACTCAAACCAAAGGCACAGCAAATATCTTCAACAAAATCAGAGAAGAAAATTTCCCTAACCTAAAAAAGGTGGTATCTATCAAAATATAAGAAGCATATAGAACTCCAGACTCTGGATTAGAAAAGAAACTCCCCACATCATATCATCATCATCATGATGAACATTAAACATACAGAACAAAAAAAGATTATTAAAAGCTGCAAGGGAAAAAATAACATTTAAAGGCAGACCTACTAGAATAACACCTCACTTCTCAATGGAGACTCTAAAAACTAGAAGGGCCTAGAGAGACTCTAGGAGACTCTAATATATCGCCCCAAACTACTATACCCAGCAAAACTTTTTATCACAATAGATGGAGAAAGATATTTCATAATAAAACCAAATTCAAGCACTGTCTATCTGCAAACCCAGCCCTAGAGAAGGCCAAGAGCAGTGGTTCTCAACCTCTCTAATGACGCATTCCTTATGCTATGGGGATTCCCGGCCGTAACATTTCCATTGCTACCTCATGAACTCTAATTTTGCTATTATTATGAATCATAAAGTAAATATGTGTGTTTTCTGATGGTGTTAGGTAACCCCCATGAAAGGGTCATTGACTCCCACAGGTTCAACCTGAAAAAGCTAACAACACCCAAGACAACACAAGAAGTAAATAAATACCAGACCAGCAACCAAAACAAAAACAAACAAACAAACAAACAAATACCCTCAACCACAGTAAAATAACAGGAATCAACAAATAAACACTGTTCATCAATAACTCATCATCAATGGTCTAAGTTTCCCAATAAAAAGGCACAGTTTAACAGAATGAATTCACTCATAACAGGCTTCATCCTTCAGCTGCATCCAAAAAACACATTAACATCAAGAATAGAATTCACCTCAGGGAAAAATGATGGAAAAAGATATCCCAAGCAAATGGACCTAAGAAGCAAGTCGGTAGAGCCACTTTACTACGTGACTAAAACTGGTCAGAAGAGATAGGGAAAGACATTATGTACTCAAAGGAAAAATCCACAAAGAGGATACTGCAATTCTTAACATCTATGCAGCAAATACAAGGGTACCCAAGTTCATGAAAGAAACTATATTACAGCTTAAATCACATATTGACCCTCACACAGTGATAACATACACAGTCCTTTAGATTTTGGTCAATACCGGACACAGTCAAGTTCACAATCAAAAACAACCATCACAAGTCCACCCCTGTCAGGTCAACACACACAATCATATCTCCTTAAATCGTGCTTAATTTCCAAATGAAAACAATAACCAGGTCATAATTACATCTAACATGATAAAACTCTCCCACATACAATATATATACATACAATGCAAGTGCATTATAAATTATTAAATCAGGTCATAATTATGCCTAACATGATATAACCATACCTTACACAACTGAAAGCTTATTATAAACTTAGAATAGGTGGCAATGTCCCTTATAAGACCCCACTGCCTTCCTCTACTACCCATTCTGTATTTCCTCCACCCTCAGCTGGTCTTGGCTCTTTTCTTGAAGAGTGACCCATACCTTTACTCCTGAAGGGTCTGTACCCTTTGCCATCCCGCCTGGATTAGGCTCTTGTAGTTCCCTATGACTCTAACCACCAGACACAGTAATACCAAGAGATACTCAAAAGGGTCCCCACACTCCAGACCTAATCTTCCTTACCTCCATTGTGGAGAAGCAACCCAACTTTCCCTGGTAAACTTGATCAGTCACCCTCCTAATACTATTATTATTCCTTTCTTAGCCTGTAAATAATACTTTCATTCCTTTCGGAAGCCCAAAGTGTCCAGGAGGAAGTCTGAGCTTCCAGTTCAGTGGAATGTTTGTTGTGCTCCTTTCAGAAGCACTGCCTACTCTGGAACCAAAACTTCTGGGCCAGCAGAACTTAAGGACGTGGGAAAAGGGAGTATAAAATTTCCTAGTGGGTTACTAGGGATGATTGTGAATGGAACTACTGCCTTTTCTATCCCTTGATTCCTGGATCCATGGATCCTGGCTATGGGAGAAATGTGTTCTGGAGAACTCTGCCCAGCCCTCCAGGCTGCTGGCACCTAATTGGTGCTGTAACTAACTGTGTCTTCAAAAGACTATTCCATCTTTCAGTCAGGCCAGCTGCTTTAGGATGCTGGGAAATCTAGTAAGGCCAGTGGATTTCATGCTCGTGAGCACACTGTCACACTTCTCTGGCTTCACGGGAGTTCTTCAGTCAGAAGCAGTACTGTATGGAATACCATGATGGCGGATAAGGCATTCTGTGAGCCTACAGATGGCGAGCGATTTTGGCATTAGTGTTATAGGAGGGAAAGGCAAATCCATAACCAGAGTAATTATCTACTCTATTAAGGATAAAGTGCTGTCCTTTCCACAGAGAAAGGATACTATCTGGGGCTCAGTGTTGGTCTCTGCTGTTGGTAGATCTGGCAGGCAGCAGCAGCTGTACCCACTCAGCTTTGGTGAGTGGAAGTCTATATTGTCTAGCCTATGCATAATCGCTATTTTTGCCACCATGGCCACTTTGTTCATGGCTCCAATTGGCAATGACTGGGAGGGTATGGAAACTGGCTATCTATAGAATAAGCCATACTATCTACTTGCTTACTCAACTCCTCCTTTGCTGAAGTCACTTTCTGATGAGCATTTAAATGGGACACAAGTATCTTCACATCTTTCACCTATTTGAAGAAATATATTCATATACTTATTTTCCAGATGTCTTTTTCAACAATTTTCCAATCATGGTCTTTCCAAGTTCCTGACCGTCCAGCTAATCTATTGGCTACAGCCCATAAATCAGTGATCAATCACAAATATAGCCATTTCTCCTTCCAAACAAAATATATGACCATGTATACTGCCTGAGTTCTGTCCATTATGAAAACTTCCCTTTGCCAGTGTCTTTCAGGGTTGTCCCAGAAAGAGGTTCTAATGCTGCGGCTATCCAGTTCTAGGTGATGCCTGCATAACTGCATAACGTAAAGAACAAGACCCTAGACTTCTCTTCCTCAGTTATAGAGCATATCCCATGAGGCTATAGGTGCATGCCTGGCAGCAGACTGCATTATAACTGGAGTAGAAACCATAGGAATTTAGACAAATTCTTCATGCAACTTGCTTTTGTCTTCAGGACCTGTTTGGGCCTGATCACATGTATGCCACTTCCATTTGATAATGGACTGCTGCTATGTACATCCTATTCTATGGCTTAGTGAGTCAGATAACACCCAGTTCATGATGGGCAACTGAGGTCTCAGTTGATGGCCCACTCTCAAACATTCAATTTCCACTAAGGCTCAATAGCAGGCCAAGAACTGTCTCTCAAATAGAGAATAGTTTGTAGCTGATGAACCTTGCTCCAAAATCCCAAAGGTCTCTTCTGTGATTCACCTATAAGGGGCCTGCCAAAGGCTCCAAACAGCATCCTTGTAGGGGGTAGTTCTGATAAACGCTGAAGGTCCTGTTCCCTAATTGGTTCTTGATTGATCAATAAAGATGCTAGTGGCCAATGGCTAGGGGAAAGAGGCAGGACTTCCAGTTTCCCCCACAGGCAGGCTGGCAGATGCAGGAGGGTAGAAAAAGATTTGTCATGCTTTGGAGGGAGAAAGAGCCACCAGCCCTGTGAGATCTCAGGCAGAGCGGACATTGGCTACTTTCCCGACTGGGCCTGGGGTAGCAGGCAGGAGATTAGAAATGCAACTAAGCTGAGGGCAAGATTTAGGGTGCTAAGCTAGGACTAATGGTAACTGAGCTGAGGGCAGATTT
This sequence comes from Uromys caudimaculatus, assembly GCA_028551405.1. NCBI lineage: Eukaryota > Metazoa > Chordata > Mammalia > Rodentia > Muridae > Uromys > Uromys caudimaculatus. The sequence goes on from CM052704.1 coordinate 61,566,271, forward strand.
AGAGGTGTTGAGCTGGGAGTAAGAGAAGGGCATGCTAACCAAGAGAGGTTTAGAAGAGCCCGGGCATTGAGCAAAACCATATAAAAATAAGTTAATGTGTGTGTGTGTGTTTCATCCATGGATCTGAAGGAACCTGGGCGGGGTTGGTACCCTGGTCTGCCTGGAGCTTAAAACAGGGTAGCAGAATCTACACACTACACATTTCTATCTGCCAGACACCTCAAGTACTATTGGTCTATTGGATCATATGGTCCAAGCGGTAGAGCAGCCTGCACAGCAGTCTTGACCTATTAAAGAGCCTTCTCCTGTTCAGGTCCCATACAAAGCTAGAAGCTTTCAGAGTCATTAGGTATATGGACTGGAGAAACATACCCAAGTGAAGAATGTGCTATCTCCAGAATCCAAATAGGCCTACTAAAGGTTGTGCTTCTTTCTTGGTGATGTCATATCATGGCCTGCACCACTCCTAAAAAATTCACTTATGTAGAAGGCCCTTGTATTTTTATTGGATTTATTTCCCAACCTCTGATGTACACATGTGTTACCTATGAATTCAAATGGTTGCTACCTCCTGCTCATTTGGTTGAATCATCATAATGTCATCAACATAGTACACCAATGTGATATTTTTATGGAAGACACAGATAATCAAGATCTCTTATAAGTTATGACACAGGACTGGAGAGTTTATATATCTTTGAAGTAAAACTGTAAATGTATACTACTGGCCTTGCCAACTGAAAGCAAATTGCTTCTGGTAGTCCTTATGAACAGGTACCAATAAAAATGCATTTGCCAGATCAATAGATGTATATTAGGTAGAAGGTGCGTTAATCTGTTCATGAGAACACCACATCTGGTACAGCAACTACAACTGGAGTCTTGACTCGAGTTTCAGAAGTCAACTGTCACTCTCCATGACACATCTGTCTTCTCCATTGGCCAGACAGGAGGGCTAAGGGGGTGTGATGGGAATCATCACCCCCAAATCTTTCAAGTCCTTGATAGCGGCACTAACTTCTGCAATTCCTCCTGAGATGCAAATATTGTCTTTTGTTCACTATTTCTCTTGGCAGAGGCAACTCTAAAGGCTTCCGTTTGGTCCTTTCAACCATAACAGCCCTCACTCCACAGGTCAGGGAACCAATGTAGTAATTCTGCCAACTTCTATGCATATCTTTGCTGATTATACATTCTGGGACTAGGGAAATAACCACAGGATAAGTTCAAGAACCTCCTGTGAGTTGGACTTCAGCCAAAAGTTCATTTATCATCTGACCTCCATAAGCCCCTACTTTAACCAGAGGGCCACAATACCCCTACCCGAATCAGTGTCATTTCAGAACCAGTATCTGATAGACCCTGGAAAGTCTGATTGTTTCCTTTCTCCAGTGTACAGTTACCCTTATAAAAGGCCATATAAAAAAAGGCTAACAGTAAAATTCAGGTATTTTATCAAGATCTTTCTCCAGGGGAACCTGGGCATCCCTTCATTTACGGGTTCCTGGGTCTGCAAACTGGCTCAAGTCTGGAAACTGGTTCACAAGCTGAGATTTCTTTCTGCCATGATCCAATATGGCCTTTCTTTCATTTGTTTTTGTATTTCTTTCCTGCTTTTATAGTTCACACAAAAATGCAGTATGCTTTTTATCTATTTCATGCCTGAAAACACCATGACTGATTAGCCAGTTTCAAAGGTTCATTTAAGTTATGCCACCATGAAATTCACTTTGCCTGTGCTGCCCAATATGAGTTAGGCTATTATGGACATCTCTTTGTCTATGCTGCCCATTATGGTAACTCTGCTCACCTTGCCTTTGGCCAGTCAGTGCTGCCACCTTGGCCAGTGCTACTTCCAGGCCCAGTGAACCCTTTGCATATAATTCACCCAACAGAGCAGCACTGTCTCCAGCCCTGAAGTCTGGCACAAGGAAAGGGCAACAAGTTCTTCAAATATGCTGGTGCCCTCTCACCATTTTGTCTTATATGATTAGTGAAGGGCATGTCTTCTCAGCCTGCCACAGTGGCGGATTACGTTTTACACTCTAGCATTGCAATTTCTCTAAGCCTTAAAATCCTTTCATCAACACTAAGTCAAGGGATATTGGGCATATTCAACTCCTTTTCAATAGGGCATCTTTTGACATATGCTTCAGGCAACCATTCAAACAGACTTTTGACACCATTTAAAACCGTTGCCTCTCAGCTGGTGAATAATCAAATGCATTTATCTATAAAATAGTTCATACCATGGGCTTTCAATACTGTTTAAGTGTCTAGGAGACACTTCAATAACTGTAGGTGTTGGTAATTTGAAAACCTATTCTAGATGCTTTTAAATTTATTCTTATACTTCTGTTTCTCTGGAATCACTTCTGGTACCAAATCTGTATTAGTCAGGATTCTCTAGAGAAACAACTGATAGGATGAATACACACACACACACACACACACACACACACACACACACACAGACACACACACATATTCATACATATATATCATGTAAGTATATATATATATATATATACACATACACATATACATACATATACATGCATATAATATATATATATGGAAAGAGAGGGAGGAAGGGAGGGATAGGTAGAGAGATAGAGACAGAGGCAGGAGATTTGTTAGAGTTACAAACTATGGTCAATCTAGTTGAACAATGGTTGTTTATCGACAGAAAGTACAAGAATCCTGTAGCTGTTCAGTCCATGAGGCTGGCTGTCTCAGCTGGTCTTTAGTATACACCGGAATTCTGAAGAAGCAGGCTTTAATGCCACTGAAGAAATGAACTTGTCAATTAGAGTGAGGGCAAGCAGGCAAAAAGAAAAAGTTTCCTTCTTCCATGTCCTATATATAGGCTGCCACCAGAAGCTGTGGCACAGATTAAAAGTGGATCTTCCCACCTCAAAGAATCTGGATTAAAAGTGGATCTTCCCACTTCAAATGATTTAATTAAGGAAAAAAAAAATTCCTTCCAAGTGTAGCCAATCACTTGGGTTTTATTTAATCCCAGATGCAGTCAGGTTGATGACCAAGAACAGCCATCACAATAATATTAGGTTGATCATTTTCCATTTATGTACCAAAATATTTTACAACTCTTAAAAAATGTACATAAGTATTTAATAGGCTTTCTATGTTCCAGATGTTCCTTTAAGCTTTGCAAATATTAACTAGCTTAATCCACACAATAACCTAATGAAATGTATTTTATTATTCCCCATGTAACAACTGAGAAAATTATGAACAGAGAATTTAGGGGACTTTCAACCTCAAGCAGCCTGGCCCCAGGCTTTACACTTCTGTTCTGTAGTAACAGACACACGTGCACACGTTTACATTACCTGGCCCCAGGCTTTACACTTCTGTTCCGTAGTAACAGACACACGTGCACACGTTTACATTATCACATAACTTATAGGACACAGACGTACCGTCGGTTGCCGGCCAACTCTGGCTTTCTCAATGCTCTTCTGTAAGTCTGCATACTTCTGGCTTCCCTCTAACAGCTAGAGAGAGAATCAAACATGAAATGAGTTGCTGAGAAGCTGCCTAGAAGATGTCTTTAAAAGACAAAATCAAACAGACTGCTGGTTCACTTCTGTATTAGAAAAAATATTAAAGACTACACTAAAAAATTTTCTAATTTGAAAAAAATTAGGAAGCATTAGAGTAGAATTAAAGAAAGGTGTCGTAGTTAGGGTTACTACTGCTATATAAAACACCATGACCAAAAGGAATTTGTGGTGGGAAGGTTTGGTTTGGCTTATGCTTCCTCTTCCAAGTCCATCGCTGAAGGAATATAGGACAAGAACTCAAACAGAGCAGAATCCTGGAGGCAGGAACTGATGCAGAGGCCATGAAAGCGTGCTCCTCACGGCATGCTCAGCCTGCTTTCTTATAAAGCCCATTACCAACAGCCGAGGATGGGCTGGGCCCATCCACAATGGGCTGGGCCCTTCCCACCTATGAATTAATCAGTAATTAATTAGTAATTAATCCCCATTGATTAAGAAAATGCTCTACAGCAGTGTTTCTCAGCCTTCTTAATGCTGAGACCCTTTAGTATAGTTCTTCGTGTTGTGCTGACCCCCAACCATAAAATTATTTTCATTGCTACTTTGTAACTGTAATCTTGCTACTGCTTTGAATTTTAATATAAATATCTGTGTTTTCCAATGGTATTAGGTGACCCCTGTGAAAGGGTCATTTGAAATCCATAGGTTGAGAATTGCTGCAGATCTTATGGTGGCATTTTCTCAATTGGGAGTTCCCCCTCTCAGATGACTAGCCTGTGTCAATCTAACATAAAATTAGCCTGCACAAAAACTAATGTTTTCTAATTTCATCCAAAAAATAATAATTCCTTTAATTTTTAAAAACTTTTGTTGTTCTGAAACAAGGTCTCACTATGTAGGCCTCACTAGTCTGGAACTCAAAGAGAAATACCCTGTCTGTTTCCCCAGGTGCTGGGACTAAAGACCACAGCACACTCAACCCTGAGTAACATGTCTTCAACACTTTTATATAATCTTTAGCTCTTTTCCATCTCTGTCCACAAATAACCTCTACCTCAAATTACTTTAGTTAGAAATTAGATTTGAAAATTCAAAAATATCTCCTTTTAAAATCTCTATTTAAATTTCATTTCACTTTGACTAAGGTCACTCCAAACTACCATAGTTGTTCGTACAGACCTGTACTGGGCACGTCAATAGGTCTGTACTACCTCACTTGTTCCCGGTAAGGAATCTAAGAGGGGCTGCACTCCACACACTAAACTCTCAGAGGACAAAGACTGTTACCTGTTGCCAATTCTAGACATGTTTTATTTGTTAATTAACTAATGTATTCATCTTATTTAGCTTAAAAAGCAGATAAATTCCGTGTAGAAGTCATCAGACAGGATATGGAAAATCCACAAGCATACCCTAGAAAAGACTGACAAATTTCAGAGTACTCCTGACCCCTCCAAACTGTGACTCTCACCTGAGTCTACGAGTAAATCAATAATCTCAGCAAATTCCCAACACCCAATGTCTACTACATCTTTTACTATCAGCTAAGAAATTTCAGACTCGTTTGGAGAGAAGTCTTCTTAGCATCCTCTATGCCTCTGCCACTCTGAAGGCACAGACATCTGGAAAGTAATTGAGGGCTGCATTCATTTATTAGCTGAGAAGAAAATGACTTCTCACAATATAAATCTAGTTAGATGGAGGGAGATGAGTATTTAAATACCAGTCTTGTTTAAAATTCAGAAACAGTATCTCTAGGAGGTGGGAAGCTCTGCCGCTGGGACACCTCTACTTTTCAAAGCACGAGCTGGAAGCACCATCAGCCTCCTTATACTGCGTCTCCAGGCTTCGGCTCTGAAAAAGCACAAGTCCACAGGCCAAACAAACTCCATCAGCCCAACAGTTGTGCCTCTTCTAGAGACACTATCTTCTTAAGTTGGAACAAAACACATGCAGCAGCTTTCTGAGCCAAACAAGCTTCAAGGTTTTAAATTTAGCAATAGGATCCAGTTCTTCAATGAAGATTCTAATTTATTTTTTTAAACCTCCAAGTTTAAAAACTTAAGATTTTACACCCTGAAGGATCTACCTGAAATAATCTTTTAAGTGTATATATCACTTTAATTCAGGAACAGGGGAATTCTCCAATTAAAATAATATAGGTACATATTTAAAAACATGGAAATTATTTAAAAAATAAATCAGACATATTAGCCTTAAAGTTAATAATTATATAAAACATGCTAACATACATTTTATATTTTTTGAATGAAACACTCAGGTACATGTCTGTTTATAATCACGAAGTGACATGAAGTAAACATGAAGCACTACATTCATGAGTTGTCATGTTAAGTATCTTGGTAATAGAGGGTACATTCGAAATGATAGGATCCCAGATGGTCCTGCTGAAGGCTGCTGGTCCTTATTAGTTTGCACACACTGACTCCAAACCCACGGTGGCTGCAGCTCTTGTCAGGCTGCCTCTGACATTAGGCTTAGGACTTGGTTCTGTTTTCAGGTTTTTGTTTGTTTTGATCTGTAAGAAGTCATATGCTATACTTCCTAATAGACCCTGTGGAATGAAATCAAACCAGGGCTCTGAGGGGAATGAGCCGAAATGTTCAGCCACTGAATGTGTCAGTGAACCAGCAGTTCTTTAGCAGGCTGCTGTCCCACCTCCTGAGCTTTCAACTAGAACAGTGGTGGGCTCTGCCCACAACGCTCTGAGCACTAGGCACACACTCTGCCCCCGAGCCACAGTCCCAAGAATTTGTGCTTATAAATTTCTTAGATGATGCTGATCCCGCTGATTATGGGTCCACAATTTTGAGAAATACTGACCTAAATAAAATTTTGTTTTCTCTGAGTAGCAAAACCAATTAAATATATAAGATATTAATATATAGAAAAATAAAACCTCGCTTCTAAGAAAAAGAAAATTTCTGCTATATATTGTCGTTTGAAGTAGAAAATATTTTCATCTCTCTCTGTATTTAGAAACTGAAAGTCCACACTTAACAAAAAAAATTAAAAAGATATTATATTTTCAAAAGGTATTCACCACAAGATTTCTTTAAAGACCAAACTATTCTGGTATATTTTTGTAAAGTAAAACCAGAATTAATTTTATACTATACTAAATCTACCCCCATATTTCACTAAGGCTAATAATAATGAATTTTACAGCCTAGTATGCCAGAACGAACGGCATCAACTGGAATAGTAAACTACCCGTGCCTAGAAAAACAGGTTTCATCTTCAGATTTGAGGCTCTAACACAATACTTTTCTATGAGCACACTGGAGGCTGCCCTGTCCCGAGACATGAAAATACACATAGAAAGTTCAATGGTCCCCTGCATACCTTCTTAATAAGTCCATCCTGTGGCTTTACATTCAGACGGAGCAACACAGGCAACATTTCAAAACGTAAAGCAGACTGTTGCATAACGCTTTACAATCCACTACGTGAAGATAAATTTCAAATAAATATATACACATATATGTGTGTGTTCTTTGTTTATTTATATTAGACAGGATCTCACTATGTAGCCCTGGCCAGCCTGGAACGTACTACTTAGACCAGGCTGGCCTCAAATTCAGAGATGCACCTGCCTCTGCCTCCTGGGTGCTGGGGTTAAAGGTGACCAACAAGTCTATTTATTTTAAAAACAACTTTGTTTTTTAGAGCAGCTTCAGGTTCACAGTGAGTTGAACAAAAGATACAGATTTTCTCATGCATCCTAACCTTACATATACACAGCGTCCTCGCTATCAAAGAAATGGTACACTTATCACGATTTATGAGCCTATGCTGACATTACTATCATTGAAGTCCAGGGTACACTAGGATCCAACACTGCTGTTGTGTACTCTGGAATTTTGGAAACAACAGCTTCACTGGCCAAAGTTCTCTGGGCTCTATCTAGTCATCCCTTCCCCCCTCGCCTGGCTTCTTTCATTTAGCAATATGCATTGAAATCCCACTGAACTGCAAACTGTCCTATGGTTTATGGTAACTATTTTTTTTCATCAGTGAATAATATCCTAGTATCTGGGTAACTTACAGTTTGTTCCTCCATTAAGCTACTAAATACTCTAGTTGCTCCCAAGTGTGAGTAGTTATAAATAAATTTTTTTTTTTTTTTTTTTTTGTTTGTTTTTTTGTTTTTTGAGACAGGGTTTCTCTGTGTAGCCCTGGCTGTCCTGGAACTCACTCTGTAGACCAGGCTGGCCTCAAACTCAGAAATCCACCTGCCTCTGCCTCCCAAGTGCTGGGATTAAAGGCGTGCGCCACCACTGCCCGGCCTAATAAATCTTACTATAAATGTCTGTACAGATTTTGTACCAATGTAAGTTTCAACTTACTTTGGTAAATACTAACAAGCACAACTGTTGGGTCACAAGGCAAAAGTATGTTTACTTTATAAGAAACTGACAAACTACACTATTTCTACTCCCAGTAGCCACAAATGGACAGTTCCTTTGCTCTGTACCCTCCCAGCAACTGGGGTCACTAGTTGCCATGTGTATGTGTGAGTGCCTGAATGTATGCATGTCTTGTGCTAACTGCCTGGTGCCCATAGTGGCTAAAAGAGGGCATTGGATCCCTTGGAACTGGAGTTATAGGCAGCTGTGAGCCACCATGTGTGTGCTGGGAACCACATCTGGGTCCTTTGCAAGAGCAGCCAATGCTCTTAGCTGCTAAGCCATCACTCCAACTCCTTTTAAATTTTTTAATTGTGGAAAAGAGACATAAAATGAATCCTTTAACATTTTATTCAATGACATTCAATACACTCAGTCTGCTGCACAGCCATCGCTACTCTCTGTTGCAGAACACTTCCGTCATTCCAGACAAACTATCATCAGCAACACCTTCCTGTCCTCCTGACCCTTCTACTATGTCTACCTGTCTGCTTTAGCCTAAACTCCTGATATAAATGGAACCACACATCATCTGTCTTTTTATATCTGGCTTATTTTAGTTAGCGTGTTTCAAGGATCATCTATGCTGTACCACATACCAGAATTCCAGTTCTTTTTAAGGCTGAGCAAATCGTGTTGTGTGTGTACACCACATTTTATATACTTAACTGATGGCTATTTATCATGGTATCGTCTCTTCCACTGTGAAGAGCACTATTACGGACACTGGTACGGTTCAAATTCTCCATAGCTTGCTAACACTTCTCTTCTTTTATTGTGATAATATCTATCCCACTGGGGGTGACATAACGTTGAACTTATGGTTATGGAGTTTTGACTTTTACCAGCAGTAAAGAATAGGCTACTTCCTTGCAAACTCCCCCAGAGTGGATATTGCCATCATTTAAAAGGTTGCTGATCTTATGGCTGAAAAGTCACATGCATTACTGTTTTCATTTTATTTCCTTAATGTTTTTAATCTCTGTGCATATATGATGTGTGTATGTGCACATGCATGTGTGCATGCCAGGTGCACACTTGCTTGCCATGATGCTCCTGTGGAGGCCAGATAGCAAGCATGAAGGCTGGTCCTCACTTTCCCCCTGGAGACAGGGCCTCTTTGCTTACTTCTGCATCTGCCAGGCAGATGTCCACAAGCCTCAGGAGACAGCATGTCTCCGCCAATCTGTGCAGTGGGTATTTGGGAATCACAGATATGTGCTGTCTCACCCAGTTTTTCATGTGTTCTGGGGATTTGAACTCAGGTCTTTATGAATATATGGCAAGTGCTTTACACCCTGAGCCACCAAACCCCTTAGATTGATTTCAGTTATTGATATTTAATAAATCTTCACATTTTTATGAATCAAGTTTTTTCCATGTAGTGCTGAGAATTGAACCTAGACCCTTAAGAATGCTAAATACACAACCTAAAGCTAAGCTATACCCTCAATCCCATAGATATTTTTCATTGTCAAAACCTTATGTATTATTACATTGTTCATGCTGTGTATGAGTGGTCGTGCACATCACAGATGTGTACACAGGTCAGCCAATAATTCTGTGGAGACAGTTTTCACATCTAACCCTCACATGGGTGCCATGTAGGCTTCTCCACACAGCCTTGCTCTCGTCTGTTCCTGGCAACACCAATGTTCAGCCTCAGCAACACTGTATTCGTTCAGTTTTCTGATGGGCACAACTCTTACTTCTTAAAAGTTTAGTGCTTACGCTGCAAGGAGCAGTGGGCGGGCAATAAGTTGAGCACTGTCTATTGCTGGTTCCTCCTCTCAACTATAGTCTTGGTCCTTTATTGGCTTCTTTATTGCATGAATTAAAAATTATCAATAAAAATCAAGTGGATGTTGGTCATCAGCAATTAGTCAGACAGACACAAACTGGTGCTTTTCTAATGAACGTCCTCACTCAAGTGTATGCTGCCCCACTGCCCTAGGAAGGGTGTTGTACCTTTCTTCATTTATTTGGTAAGATTTAAATTTGGTTTTGGTGCTACTGAAAGACAGGCAATGATGCCGGTCAGACTACCATCTGAAGTGAATTGAAATGTTAAAGGTTAGTCAACACGTAAATGTGCAGCCTTGAAAAGCAAAAAGCAACAGATTTCAAAGTTGAAATTGTTTTGTGTCCAGTCTAAAATTAAGTGAATTAAAAGGAATTATAATGTAGGCAAGTCATGGTTATAACTAAATATAAATACTAGGGAGCTGATAATGCTCTGTATCTGAATGTGATCCAAGGCAATCCTAAGTCTGAACATGCCTCACATCAAAAGCTCGGTTTAAACACAAATGCAGTTAATGGCTAATTTATATGAATGTCTATAACACAGAGCAGCTGGAGTTGCTATTAAATGCAAATACTAAGATCTATAAAGTGCTGATGGCCTTTGGGGGCAAATACAGCAAACAACCTGAAATGAGGGTTTTAATGGCATGCATGCTTTTGACACTGCCACCACCTGGTGGCAGGGTATGATCTGCCTGGTTCTTGTGGACTGGGTCTTTTCCAGACTGGTTGATTTACAGAGGAATATAATTTTGTAGAATGACTCTCACCAGCCTGCATCTCCTAGGAAACACAGAATAGTGTCTGGAGCACGGACTACAGAATTTGATAGCTAGTACAGGGTCATCCTTTTCAGCCACGCATGAAGCCCCTACAGCAAAGAAGACTAATTTCTACGGAAGTCTGGAAGCCTCGCCTGAAGCTACCTACCACAAGAGCAAAGCAAATGTAATCATTTTTAAAAATCCGATCACTTAAAAGTGGTATCAAATTCATGCATTTCAACAGCTATAACCATTGACTATTTTTAAACTATTTCAAACTGTTTATCAATAAAATACAAGCATATTTCCTTCTCCTATCTCTAATATTTGAGTCACCCTATCTCTGCATACTGTATTTAACTCTTAGATATCTGGGACAACAAGAGATAGTAATAATACTCAACTTAAAAGCATGCCTTCGTTTGAGGTGGAGGACAGAGGCTTGCTGTGTGGTCCAGAGTAGCCTCTAAATACCCTCCTGCCTCAGCCTTCTGAGCAGCTGGGATGCCAGCTTAAAAGGCTTTACTTTTAGATACATAGGGATGTTATTTGGCAGAATCTCTTGTTTGCTTCTTCAAAGCCTTTCTTTCTTAACAGAGCTCCAAGTTCTGTTCAGACTCGGGTGGTAATGTGCTCCAAAAGAACAGGATGCTCCCGGGAACAAGCCTTCAGTATAAACTTGTCAACTTAGACGTAGCCAATGAGACATAAACAGAAGCTTGCTTGGGCAAGGGGGCATGCTGACATTTTGCTCTTGTATAAAAGATGAGCGAGGGGAGAGGGGGAGAGAAGGGAGGGACAGAAAGGGGGGAAGAGGAAGAGAGGGCGAGACAGAAAGAAAGAGAGAGACTCGGTAGGGACAGGCAGTCTATTCTCTGGGCACTGTGGAGAGAGGATTTAGGGGTCTCAGTAAGTACTTACAAGCAAACAGGGAAAGCCAAATGTCAAAGTCTAGGTAAAGTGTACTACAATTAGCCACCCTTGAGAAGCCTACCTCTAGCTTCTTACCTCAGATAATAAATTCCTATTATGTAAGCCAGTTTGAATCTACTTTTCTCTTTTGTTTACACATACATAAGAATGTCAACAATAGAGCAGGAGACGTTAGGAGGGTGTACTGCTCTTCCTCAAGACCCAAGCTGCAGGAGACCTGACACAACCACACACATACACAAATAATTAAAAATAAAAATTTTGAATACTTTAAGAATGTTAATAGTATTTAGTTTTAAGTGAATAAATACAAATTTATTTTAGAAAAATGTCAATGTGACTATTTTTAAAATATCAGGGCAAACGGGAACTTCCATAACTTGGAAAGCTCTGGCTTTCTAATGTCTATCAGAAACAGATCTGAAGTAAGCTAACTGGGTAGAAAAAATAGATGCATAACCTGTAAAATAGATACTACAAATATACTGGCCCAGTTGGCTGCTCCTAAGTGCCTGGTGAGAGGGTTCTTAAGGATAAGGAATGCCAGCTGGGCTCCTTCAGAGACTCAGCGCAGGTATACTTAATCAGGAAAAACCCAAAGAACCTGTTGACACCAGCAGAGGTCTACACCAGCTGGAATGTGATCTGCAAAGTGAGATTATTTCAGGCGTCAACCGGAATGTATTCAAACTCTGAGAGGGCAGGCTGTGGCAGTGCATACAGTCTTAATTAAGTGACGCCATAAACTTGGACAGAACTTACTAAAGTGTATTTCCTGGAGCACTAATATCTCAAAGAAATAGGATAAGGAAGACTTGCATATTAAAGGCTCAAAGAATTCAAACTAGTTACTTTTGTGGCCCCAGGGTTCCAAATTCTTTTGATTACAGAACCCCCTTTTCAATAATCCATTGCATCTGTTACATGGGATCCTGTAAAGTATAATTCAGACAAAATGGTAGAAAAATGAAATGAAGTTAAAAACACACATTTAACTGTTCCCACATAATACTCATTCCCAAAGCTAAAAAGTCAAGATTACACCAGAGCTCCAATAATCATGACTACTTGGTGGAGATCATTTTTACTGCTGTATGCTATTGAGTAGAAGGAAAGGAAAACACAGGGCAGGGACAAGGCTCTTAGACCAAATGCACAGCACTTGGGACCGACCCCAGGCTGTGATGTAGCTGAAGTCAGGCAGTGGCGCAGTGATACTGTGTTTGTTCAGCACTTCACATATCTCTGTGTATCTCAGTTACTGAGTTACATGCTACCAATGAGAGATGAGCAAGCTATAGTCCTTCCCTGAAAGACTGTCTGCTGCAATGGTTCTAACAAAGGCTTCTTCATTCTACAGAGGAAGTGCAAATACAGTATCTGCCATGGCCAATGCTGTTGGCCGTTTCTGGACTGCACTTGTTGCCATGGGAAGAACTACTGGAAATCCTTTTCCCCTCAAGTTATTTATTTCAGGTATTTTTTTAAATGAAAGTAAGTAACAACATCACTCTTCATGACTGTACGGTGACAACACTGTGTGGAGCACGCCTGCCATGTCACGGTGATGTGCTGCTGAGTGGCTTACTTTTACATCCTTCGCCTCAGTCATAATGCTTGCCACGGCAAACAGTCACTAAACAGTCATCGAATGAATTTCAACAGAGGTAGTGCCTGTCTTTACTTAAAAAAAAATTCTAGTTATCTACATAGTCCCAAAGTAGACCTACTCTTTGAAGACTCAATTTTAGCTGTAAAGATCTCTATATGCCTATTTCTAAACACCGGTGGCAGTGGCGGAGGCAGCAGCAGCGACTCCAAATTGAGAACATCTCTCACTCTCTCCAACACTAACACGACAAAATCCAGCTTCGTGTTCTTTTGCTTTTCAGAATGAAATGCCTACTACACACCCAACTCCTAGAAAGGCTGGCCTGAACTAGCTTCCAAACCAAATCCTGAATAAAGAACTATCAAAGTTCTGGGGAAGTGACTTCCTCCTGTTTAAAAAATTCATTGAATGCTGCCATATAGCTGCTGCCATGCTAATTAAATTCTTATTTTTAAGAAGTCACATGTTTTAATTGCAAATTTAAAATATTGCTTTGACTAATAAAATGTCAATAAAGTGCATACGACATTTCTTACACTTAATTTCTCAGTGTACAACTCAGTACTAAGTGCATTCAGGCTGTTGTAGCCAATCTCCAGAACTGACCATCTGTTCAATAAGACCTCCCTTCAGATCTCAGCAACCTCAGTTCCACTTTCTGTTTTGAATCTGGCTACACTTCATGTCCAATACAAGGGGAATTATCGTAGTACATCCCCTGAAAGACACATACACACACTGTACACATAGCAGAGGAGCAAAATCCTGCCCCACCCCTCACTTAGGCATAGACTCTCTCAGACTAAGCGGGGGGGGGGGGGGGGGGGGGATGGATGGAGACAGGTGAGAACTGGTCCACCGGTCTTGCTGTCTAAGCCACATCATGGGTCAGAGGCACTGTCCTTCATAAGGCTGAAGTCAGGATGATTGTTTTAAGAATTAACTTCAAGGTCATTCTTGACTTTGAACAATTATTTTATTTTATTTTAAATTATATTGGAGGGAGGCTATTTGCACTTGAGTCCAGGTGTCTTGGAGGCCAGAGGTGTTGGATCCCCTGGAGCTGGAGTTACAGGAGGTTGTGAACCATGAGGTATGGGTGCTAGAACGTAACTCAGGTTTTTGTGAGAACAGAATGGATTCCTAACTGCTGAGCCACCTCTCTCTAGCCCCTAACAATTTCTTTACTCTTTTAGGATACAGAGAAATGTCACTTCACTTGGGAGTTTCTTTAGGCTGCACACAGTCATTACAGCAAGGACTTGTGAGAGGGCTCTAGTCATTTCTACTGTCACTTGAGCTAAAATCGCTGCTTCCAGTATCAAATATCAAAACATGAATTTCAAAAGAAATGAGATAGCAATGTGCCTTGCTATTTGCAGCATCTCTAAAGGAAGCTTTTCCTGCCTCCAAAACACTTGAATTTATGAGACTACAACTGCATCACAGCTCCTTAGAGGGGCCAGTTTAAAAACCGTTTCTTCAGTCCAAACTAGATATTTATTTTAGCTTTGTAGAAAAACTTATATACTGTGAATCATTTTCAGCAAAATCAGTAATATCTTAACCACATTAAGCAAACAGAGGGAAAATAACAACACTGTCTTCTAAAGCTTATAATCTAATTGTTTTAACCAAGTTAGAAAAAAAATACATTTACTCTGGCAGGAAAATTTGAGTTTCCTCTGCTTGGTGTACATAACAAAACCAACCACGAAGACATCCCATAATAGTATGACCTCAATGTGACTTCCAACTTTATGCTTCCATGACCACATAACAAACAAGTCTCTGCACATTCTTCCTAAGCTAAATGTCAACTATGCACTGAATGTAATTGTTTGTCTTCTCTTAACAGCATGGGCCGCACAGTGAAAGCACAGAGATGCCAATCTGCCTTTACCATCTCCTAATAGTGTCGCCTTCGGCAAGTTATTCAACCTGTGGGTCTCTCAGTTTTTTGATATGTAAAACACGGCTAGTAACAACATTGATGCCTCACACAGGTATAAGAATCATAGGATATACAGCACTCACAAGCTCTCAACCTCCCTAAGCAGTCACCAACAGTACTCAGTGCCTCTCCACCTTTCCTTTAAACCAGTGGTTCTCAACCTGTGGGTCGCGGTTCCTCTGGGTGTTACATGTCAGACATTCTGTATATCAGATATTTACATTATAATTTGTAACAGTAGCAAAATTACAGTATTGAAGTAGCAACAAAATAACTTATGTTTGGGGGTTACCACAGGAGGAAATGTATTACAGGATCACAGCATTAGGAAGGTTGAGAAACGATGATGTAAACTAGCCTACCTTTCAGCTCAAAAGAACTCTTTGTTAGCTACACATATTTATAAAAGCCTTGTCTTTGCATGTGAGATTTCTCGGCTTTGTGAAGGCACTTGCCACCAAGCCTGACCACCTTCCACATGGTGAAAGGAGAGAACTGACCCCTGTGGGTTGCTTTCTGACTTCTACACATGTGCTATGGCACATACATACCCCTAAAAAGACAAATGAATGAACAAACACATATGCTATGGCACATACATACACCTCTATACATACAAATGAACGAACACATGTGCTATGACACGTACATATGCCCTTCACATACAAAATAAATGAATAAACAAATAAATAGATTAATGCCATTAGAAAAAAAAGTAAGAGCCTTGCCTTTGTCCTAAACTGTATAACAGAATGCACAGCAAAGCTTACCATTTGCCACTACCATATTAAAAGTTATACAGGCACAGTTTTATAGTTTCTTGTTAATTATTTCCAAGTAAGTTAGATAACTATGCCTTATCAAGGAAACTGCAAATTTTCTAGGCATAGATCACCTATTTTTTTATACTCTAGAGAATTTACCAGCACATGGCAAATCTCTGTGGAGGTTAACACATGACACGGACAGCTGACAGTTGGTTTGTCATCTTAAAAAAGGTGAAGTTAAAACAAATTATAACTGTGAGTCCTTCACTGTCTTCAGTGATGATCAACATATACGCTCAAAATGTGAAGGAGAAAAGAACATAGCTCCTGATTTAATTTTCAAAGTTCCTATAAGAATATCTATCCTCAAGAGCCAAGCACATCCCTGCACGTAATTGGAGTCAGTGGCAGAGCAGGAATGACATTAAAAGGAAGGAAAGGAAGAGCCTCGCCACCCCCACCCCAGGCCAATCTGGAAATAATTAACAAGAAAACTCAAAGGAAGTCAACATTATACTTTGGCAGTCTGCAGAGGAGTCAGACCGATCCTGCACTGCAGCTGTGCGTGTGGCCCATCAGCAGTGACTAGTCTTCATGTGAGTCACACATCAAAGTAGTATCCTTCAGGCTGTCGCCACAGAGTGTGTCGCTCACTTCGCTCTCCTGTATAAAAACTCACACTTGTCCCACAGCTCAGTGTTCTTCTTACAAAGCGTGAACTTCTACTTTTTGAATGACCTTCGGTATAATGCAAGCCCTCAGTTACTTGCTCTGCTTGAGCAAGTAAGTTTCCAGGCTACACTCCTGCATGAGCCATAATTTATCTGAATGTGTGGCTACCGTCTGCAGAAACCCTAAAGTAGCAGGAACCTTACACTTCATCTTCACCACAGCTCATAAAAGCAGAGTGGCCTCTCTCACAAATGGGGAAAGCAAGTCTCTAAAAAGCTGAAGAAAAAGCTTGCAGCCTTTCCAGCTGCTTGAGAAAAACAGAAACAAAACCCTGTTGTGGGTTAGAACACTGCTCAGCGCAGGAGACACGAGCCCGTGCCTACCCGTTAGCATGTCCGGACTTCTGATTTACAGAGGTGTGTCAGGTTAAGTTTCCACCCCTGGCTTCTAAGAGGAACAAAAGAGAGGGGTGGACCCAAAACTACATGGGATGTTAAATCTCACACCAGCAGACAGGAGATATTGACAGCAGCTACTTTATATGCTGACTTGGTAAATCTGGCTTATGTTGTTACTCTCTTACAATGTGTTCCAAGGTAGCCAGAGCAGTGAGAATAGAAACACCCTATTCTTCAATCATTCAGTATAAACATCAACTACCATCAATTTTGAAATAGTTGGATTTACAGTACTACCAAGACATCCTTGCTTGCTTTTAGTAAGATTACCTAAGTACCCAGTATAGTTAGTTACTATGAACTATGGTAGGTCTAGAATTAAAGCATAAGAAACTCCATTTGGCCTTTTTCATTTAAGGTAAAACATCTCTGCCTTATACCATTGGCCAAGAAATGTATAATAAGCACCTGTGTACCCAATTGAAGACAGAACTAACCATCTATAAGCTCAAATGTTCAGTAAGTTATTTGTTGAATCAAGAAAACAATCTTAATTCTCAAGCAACAAAAATCAATTATGACAGCAAAATTAATCACAGTGATCCTAACACTAAATATAAACGGTCTAACACACTAAAAGACAGAAACTGTCAGCTTACATAAAAATGCAAAACCCAATTATATATCCTTACAAGAAAAACATTGCAAACAGAGAACACAAAAATAAATTTGGAATGTACTAAGCTAATTTTTTTTTGTAATTGGCCCTTGTACACATGGGTTTTACAAACACTGATTCAATAAGCTAGAAATAAAAAAATATTCAGGGAGGAAAATGCATCTGTACTGTACAGACTTTCACATTTTGTCATTATTCTATAAACATAATTGTTTACAAAGAATTTACATTTATTAGGTAATAGTCTAGGCATGACTTCAGTAAACTGCATTCTGGAAAGACCCACAGTAAGAACTGAGGGAAACCTCTAGCCAAAAGTTAAAGATGTGAGGTCCTTAGCCCAAGAGCCTACAGAGCCCAAGTCCTGTAACTGAAGGGCTGTGCTGAGAAGCCTGTGCTCCCCAGGAGACACTCAGCTGAGAATGCAGCCCCCGTCTCAGTGTAACCACAACCTCAAACAAGAGACACTCAGCTGAGAATGCAGGCCCCCCCCCCATCTCAGTGTAACCACAGCCTCAAACAAGACTGTGAGCCAGAGGCACGCACTGAAAACAGGCCTAGTTTTCAGAAATGGATGGTATCAGTGTTTGTTCCTTGAAGTTACACTGTTTTTTCACTCAGTAAAAGATAACTAACAGAAGACCTAACCCAGATTTATAAAAAGACTGCAAAGCAACATACTATTTAGAATATGACCACAAGTAATGGAATAATTAACAAAAACAGAGCTACATAAAGGCTTAATTTCCAGGAGTCCAGGGGTAAAGAGGTCAAAGTGCCTGCAGAGACCCAAGATCTTTCACTTCGGCTCTGCCATTGTTTGGAATGAGCCTTTAGCCTCATGCTTCTTCATACATGTATACTTATCTTTAAAGTATAGATTACACATGATCATAGAAGCATCCATCCCGTGCCGTCTCTTTCTCTCATCTGGTCACTTAGAAGTATGTTATCAGCTGTGCTTGCTGTTGCTAGCTGCCTCATACGATCTTCATCCAAGTACTCAGCACAGTCCACTTCCCTTCCACATATACCACATCTCTGATACACACATCTCTGAGGTCTGGTTGAGACACTGGCTGATATTCTGTGCTATGTTGTCTCTTGACTGACACCACCCACTGGTACACCTCACCGTCCCCTAATCACCAAATCTCATTGTGCAGAAAATATCGTAACTAGGTTTTTCCTTCCACCTGTCTCATGACAGGGTCCTGAACTGCTGTCCAAGAAACTGAACACCATTCAGAGATTGTTCCAGAACCAAACTGTTGCCTACTTCAGACTCTCATCTCACAAATGGATGAAATACCTATAACACACATCCTGCTAACATGGCCTCAGTTATTCTTATGATCTAATCTTGAAGCTTTTCCTGATGCACAACCTAGCCTCACGCTTCTAATTTAGCATTTCTCTATAGTCATATTCAGAGGGAGGTAGGGAGAGGCATGCCTCGATAAAGAAAATTAAAACTTTTCCAGGAAATTTGAAGCTAGTCTTCCACTTACATCACCTATGAGAAGGAGCATGTTTTAGATACACTGTGCCCGTAACAGAATACACACTACATTAGTAAACACATGTCATGTTTACTACACATGTCATGTTTACTACAGGACACCAGCAGTGCACAGCAAAACCAAATACTACATTTGTGGTGAGACCTTAATACAAGGGTAAAAAACAAGTGTCTGTGAGGAGCTAGGGGGTCTGAGAAAGAGTCTCAGAGGTGTGAGAATCTGGCTAAGAACAGATTAAGGAAAACTGAATTCACAAAAGTGATAAAAGCAAAAATCAAGACAGAAAAATGCAGTAAGGATTAAAAAAATAGCCATGTGCCATAGTTTAGAACTTTGCCATGTTAAAGGTTTGGATTCAAGGTGGGACTACAAGGAAGTGGTAGAACCTTTAGTAGGTGGGGCCTAATGGAAGGAAATGAGGTCACTGGGGGTGTGTCCTCCAATGGTATAGTGGGCACAGGCCTTTTCTCTTCCTATTTGCTCCCTGACTCATGATGTTTGAGTCATGCCATGAGACATGTGGGGTCATAACTATTGGTTGTTTTATAGCTGGCTTATTTCCCCTAGCGTTATCTTCAGGGCTCATCCACATTGTATTGTGTATTAGAATTTATTCCTTTCTACAATGGATAAGACTCAATTTCTATTTTCCCTTGGCAGATGTTCGGATAACTTATTTTACTAAATAAAAATAAGAATTCTGCTCTGACCATGGATTACAAAACCTCTTCAGTATTATATTTTCAAGTCTTTGGATACAACTGAGAAACACACTTACTAAATCACATACTTATTTGCCGTACATTTTTGAGGAACTAGAATATGGTTTCTATAGTGGCTGTACCACTGGATGAGCTGTCTTCCTGCTACTGTGTGACAAGACGACCTGACAAACACAACCTCAGGGAGGAAAGACTTATGGGCTCAGAGTCTGGATTTCAGTGCATTGTGGTAGGGAAGGCGTGATACAGTGGCTCACTCTGTGGTGGCGGGAGGCTTGTTATACCATCGAACATTAGAAAACAAAGAGAACAAGGCTAACCCAGGAACTCATCCAACCTTCAAAGGCTAGCCCCAGTTCATCTACTTCCGCCTAGTACGAGACTCTTCTTCCTAAAGGTTCCAAAGTTTCCCACAAGTGTTTAAAACATGAGCCCACCAGAGACATTTCAAATCCAAATAATAACTCCTGTACATTCCTGCAGTCCCATGTGTCGGTGCCACTGACACACCTGCTCAGGGAAGACAAGGCGAAGTCCCAACTAGTCCACTGTCCAAGTTTCCCTTGTGGCCTCAGCACATGGCTGCACCCCAGACCGGAAAGGGAAGGCAGGGTCTGGGACAAATGCTGTGGTTTCGAGGTCTCCTCTGGGGTACCTGGATGCCACCAGTGTACTGGCCCAGAGAGGAAGTCAGGACCAGGGGTCTGCGATCTGTCTCTCCTTTCAGGATGTCAGAGTGCTGCTGCATGCCAGGCCAGAAGGGGAGAGCAGAACCCGAGACAAACAGCATCTGGAATGAAATGCCAGAGGGGCAGGAGAAGAGAGAAGTCCTTCTTCAGGAGTCTTATTGTTACAGATTGTTTAGGTGAAGGCCTTCTCTGTGGCGATCTTTAATGAAGCAGCTCTCTGGGACGATTTTAGCTTGTTCATATTTCTTTATTGGGGGTGGATGTGAATGCATAAGCTTTATTCGTGGTGAACCAGGGATTATATAATTTTGGGCAAGGGTGTGAGACTATCCAGGAAGGGGAGGTCATTGGCTGAAGACTGAGATGCTTTGTTAGCATGGAGAGGCATTCTATGCTAAGTGACTGTCCATGGCCACCTTAGTTTCAGGCCGTGGGTACCAGGGCAGACACATAGAGGCAGGGTCAGGGCAGCTCCACTCCTGCCCTCTCAGGTCTCAGAGATTCCCAGGGTATGAGCATGTCCCACCACACCAGTTCTTATGCCCGTCTGGTGACACAGTCCACATGCCCTACACATTCAACCCATAGCGCTTGCATATGTGCACACATGTGTGTAGAAGAGAAAGACAGCAAGAGCAACAGTTCCGCTCTTGCCTCATTCTTCTTGTTAGCTATCCTAATGAGGATGAGGTAGCTTCTCATTGCAGGCCATTTCTTTGTTTTCTTTTTCCATTAATTATTTACTCACTTTACATCCCAACTGCAGCCCCCTCTCCTCCAAGCTCCTTCTTCACCTAGCATCTCTCCCCACTTTCCACTTCTCCTCTGAGAAGGAAGAGGGCCCCCCCCCCCCCGGGTACAAACCCACACTGGCACATCAAGTCACTGCAGGACTAGGCACATCCTCTCCTACAGAGGCCAGACAGGGCAGCCCAGTTAGGGACAGGATCTGCAGACTGGCAAAAGAATCAGGGACAGTTCCCTCTCCAGTAGTTGGGGACTCACATGAAGACCAAGCTGCACTTCTGCTACATATGAGTTGGGGGGGGGGGGTGTAGATTCAGCTCACTTATGCTCTTTGGTTGGTGGTTCAGTCTCTGGAAGCCCAAAGGGTCCAGGTTAGTTGACTCTATTGGTCTACTTGTGGAGTTCCTATCCTCTCTGGGACCCCTCAATCCTTCCCCCATCTCTTCCACAAGACTTCCCAAGCTCCAGCTGATGTTTGGCTGTGGGTGAGGGAAGGCCCTGTTTCATAACTGTACTGGCTGGTTTTGTGTCAACTTGACACAGCTGGAGTTATCACAGAGAAAGGAGCTTCAGTTGAGAAAATGCCTCCATTAGATCCAGCAGTAAGGCATTTTCTCAATTAGTGATCAAGGGGGGAGGGCCCCTTGTGAGTGGCACCATCTGTGGGCTGGTAGTCTTGGGGTCTATAAGAAAGCAGGCTGAGCAAGCCAGGAGAAGCAAGCCAGTAAGCAGCATTCCTCCATGGCCTCTGCATCAGTTCCTGCTCCTTGACCTGCCTGAGTTCCAGTCCTGACTTCCTTTTGTGATGAACGGCAGCATGGAAGTGTAAGCTGAATAAACCCTTTCCTTCCCAACTTGTTTCTTGGTCATGATGTTTGTGCAGGAATAGAAACCCTGACTAAGACAAATTGGTACCAGCGTAGTGGGGTATTTCTGTGACAACCTGACCATGTTTTGGGAGGGACTGTGGAAGGACTTTGGAACTTTGGGCTAGAAGATCCATTCCATGTTAAGAGCTCTGTGGAATGTTGTGTAGGAGCTTGGAAGATAATGTTGAGAACAGTGCAGAAGATGGAGGCTTGGCTTGTGAAATTTCTGAGGGAAAATTATGGACTCTTATCAGGGCCATTGTTAGTTTGGTTTATGATTCTGTGGTTTTGGTTAGCTGGGGTTGAAGAAGTCAGCTGTGGTTAACAAGATACCAGAACTACTAAAGTAAAACCATTACATTACTGGGACTATTGATGCTGGTTAACTGGAGTTGGGAAATTGGCGGTGATTGGGAAGAGACCAGCATCACTGAGGTGAGTCTTCTGAGAAGTGTTTTCTGAGAGCACAGAGGCTGCGTTCCAGAGATAGCCAGGGTTGTACCTTGTGCTGCGGCTGGACTTGGTAATATGTAAGAGTCACTCAGGTGGTACTGGTTTTAAAGCCACGAAGGAGTCATGAAGAACAGCTGAGGCCTGGGCACTGAGAGAGGTCTCGGAAGGCCATTGGTGAAGGTGCAGCCTCAGTTGCAATTGCTGGCCCAGGACTGACGGGGTCATGCAAAGGAGGTGAGGCTTAACACCATGAAGAGAGCCTATGAGAGGCTGTTGGTCAAGCCTAGTTGCAACAGAAGACAGCAGTGTTTTGGAGATGCCAGTACTTTGAGATGACCACCAAGAACAGCAGCAGCAGTGGAGTACAGGCATCTGGAGCCTAGAAGACAAGGTGTATGCTACAAAGGGCAGAGCTGGAGAAGTGACTCAAGCCCTTGGAGGAATCCAGAAGATCATGAATGTATCCCAGACATGGACGGTTAGAGTTTGATTTTGCTTTTGATTGTGACTGTGCCCTGATATATTTTACCTCCTAAAGGAAGAAGGTATTTTAGTGGAGCCCACAGTTAAGAGACTTCTAATGGTAAAAAGATTTTGAATTCTAAGAGATTGGATATTTTTAAAGAGATTGAAATTTTGATATGTAAGAATTTACAAAGAATGTGAGACTTTTAAAGTTATTTAGATCTTGGGGATGAATAAGAAAGTAAGGGTTGAGGCTTAATAGTGATGTATTTCTGTGTCAAGTTGTCAAGGGGTCAATTGTACTGGCTGGTTTTGTGTGTCAACTTGACACAAGCTGGAGTTATCACAGAGAAAGGAGCTTCAGTTGAGAAAATGCCTCCATAGCGGTAAGGCATTTTCTCAATTAGTGATCAAGGGGGGAGGGCCCCATTGTGGGTGGTACCATCCCTGGGCTAGTAGTCTTGGGTTCTATAAGATAGCAAGCTGAGCAAGTCAGGGGAAGCAAGCCAGTAAGAAACATCCCTCCATGACCTCTGCATCAGCTCCTGCTTCCTGACTTCCTTTGGTGATGAACAGCAGTGTGGAAGTGTAAGCTGAATAACCCCTTTCCTCCCCAACTTGCTTCTTGGTCATGAGTTTGTGCAGGAGTAGAAACCCTGACTAAGACAGAAGGACAGATGGTTCCTCAGACTAGCAGACTGAAAACCTTGATGCTGAAACAAACATCTGCTGAAGGACAGATGATCAGGATTGCCGTTATGAAGAACCATCCAACCAATGAATCTTCAAAAGGACATTCAAACTGCTAACTTTGGGGGATTGATAATTTTTTCTGATATAATAGTTAAACTGTACAATTTTTAGCTTAAAAAGAAAGGGAGAAGCTATAGAGGAATTTTAATCCAGCAACATGTCTGCTCT
Source organism: Uromys caudimaculatus (assembly GCA_028551405.1). Lineage (NCBI taxonomy): Eukaryota > Metazoa > Chordata > Mammalia > Rodentia > Muridae > Uromys > Uromys caudimaculatus. Next base: position 61,590,205 of record CM052704.1, read on the forward strand.
AGAAGGGATCACATCCAAAGGCCTCTATGTGATCCAGCTGGAATGGTAGACCTTTAATCCTTCTGGGTGGAAGACAGACACACCCTTACTACACACCTTTAATCCCAAACAATAGAGGTAGAAGAAAGCAGCCATGCTTGAAAGTGACATCTAATTAAGGGGCTGAGGTAACTCAGGGAAAGATTTGACAGAGTGAGTCAGAGATAGGATACGCCCACTCTCACAGGGACAGACAGGAAAGAGAAGCTAGGAAGCAGGAGAGAGAGAGAGAGAGAGAGAGAGAGAGAGAGAGAGAGAGAGAGAGAGAGAGAGAGAGAGAGAGAGAGAAAGAACGAACACACACACAAACTAGACACAGATCACAGATGAAGACAGTACAAGTCAGAGAATGAAAAGGAGCCAGACAGATTAGGACATATTGCCAAAGTTAGTATGAGGCCAAGCAAAGCAATTCAGTCAGAGGCTAAGAGAGAAGACAGATTGAATAAATCACCTTGGAGAAGAGCAGGAGCCAGAACAGCTGAGTTGAACCACCCAGTCAGAATTCAGAAAGAACAAGAAAGGGTGAACTTATCCAGCAGTAAGTCTCAGAGGCTGAGAACATTCTATGCCTCCATGAGACAGTACAGAGGCTGGAGGCTTCCAGGACAAGGCCTAGGTTAGCAGACTGAGGCAGTAAGCCTTGGAGACAACAATTATATCAGGCAAATAAAAGTTACTTTAACACTTCTGGTTTAATGAGACACTCTGTCTCAAAGACCCAAAGTAGAAAGACATAGAAGAGGACGCCCTGCACCCTCCTCTGGCCTCTGCCCACACACAAATCACGCATACACACATCAGTTTTTTTAAATTTTCAAATATGTTTAAAAACTATGAATGTCTCTAATATTGTTGGATATTTATCTTCCTATATATTTAGGTTTGGCAGTGTAAGGAAAGAGGCAGACTTGAATTAGCAGGACACAGTCAAGAGTAGAAGTGTTGGAAAGAGGCCCATGCCAACACAGGGCTTCGTCTTTATGATTTTAAGTGACATTGTAATTCTACGTATATTTTCTCATTTTTGCCATCTCAAAAAATGAAAACTCTTTAAACCTAGTTCATGACCACTAACAGCTAATATCATTTAAGATAATTTTACTATATCTTTGAGAACGTCACCCAACAGCTGGTGCCCTAATCATATGCTTACAGAGTTCAGCTTCAAAGAATTGGTTTTAATAATGCTAAATGGTCATAATTCACAGGCATAGACTATACCATGGAAACAAAACGTATCTGTCACACAGGACTCCCTAATCTAATGACGCAGAATAAGGAGATATGCCAAAAGAAAATTCTAGATAGAAAGTACAAAGTCGAGAGGAGACAGTAGTGCTGCCTCAGCATCATCAAAGATACAATACTTAAGTCACTGGATTGAAACAGAGACTGGATTTTAAGCAAAAGAAATAAAAATATGCAAATGCAAGGGTTTTACAAATCAACACTGAAGAAACCAATGAAAAGTCAGCAAAAAGATGAAAATAAAATGACATCTTCTCCCACACGGATGGCATGCATGTATAAATGGAGCTCCACACCACGGCATCAGGGAGCTGCAAACAGAAACAACGAAATACCACTACAGGCTGATTATGGTGTCAAGACAAACACACAGCATCTACTGACCATGTCACTGTGCAATGACAGGAAAAGTCAGTCTCAACAGACAGAAATGTACAATAGTACATTCACACTGCAAGGCACACAGAACACACTAATCACACAACCCAGAAATGATGAACCTCGGTAATATCCAAATAAGTTGAAAGCCTACACCAGATAAAAACACGGACATAAAAGTTTAATAACAGATTTTTCATCACCTGGAAGCCTCCAAGATGTCCAAAAGCTCAGTGCATGTATTGAGATATATTTGATGTGATAAATTTACTCACTGATAAGAAAAAAATGAGCTATCAAATCTCTAAAGACACAGTGGAACCTTAAATGCATCTTGTTAAGGGCAAGAAGTCAATTTGTGAAGGCTGTAGCCCGTAAAGACATAAAAGGTCAGCTGCCTCCTGGCTGCAGTGTGAAGGGAGCCAGCTGAAGGTCTAGAAGGATGAACAAGCAGAGTAAAGAGGACTCTCAGGCAGTGACACTACTGGGCAAGACACTGTAATGTAGACACATGAAATCAAGCATTTGTCAGAATCTGTAGGTTGGTAGCACACAGTTATAATCCTAACACTTAGGAGGTAAAGGCGGAATAATCATGAGTCAAAGTCTACTTAAGTGCAAAGCAAGTTTATGGCTGGCCTAGCCACATTGTCTCAAAATAATAATAATAATAATAATAATAATAATAATAATAAAAAGCAAAAAGCAAAAGAACATCATAAAACAAAACAAAAAACCCTCTCACAGTAAAGCAAAGCACAAGAACCTCATTCAATCCCCAGACCATGTAAAGATAATACCAAGCACAGTGGTGCATGCTTGTAAACTTAGCACTGTGGAGGTGGAGACAGGAGGATGACTGGGACTCCGCGGCCAGCCAGTCTAGCTAATTATTGAATTCTAGTCAATAAAAACCCTCTCAGTAGGAGGTAACAGCATTCTTGAAGACACCAAAGGTTGTCCTCCAGTGTCTGTCTGTCTCTCTCTCTCTCTTCCCCCCCCCCACGCATGCACCCATACACATAGGGCATTCACATGCATGAGCGCATGCACACACACCCTACACCCTTCCTATACACAAGTGGAAGAAAAAGCAGCCATAAAACACCTAACAGTGAACCCCTGGGCCTAACAGGCTCATAAGATCTCAAAACTGGCTTACCAACTATTATACATAGATATACACTAACAATGCATGATGCAAACAACAGGAAATCATGAGATTGAGACAGGAAGTGACAGATTAGGAATTCTCTCTACTTTTCCATCATTTCCTATAAACCAAATCTAAAACTGCCCCTCCCAGAGTCTACTGATTTTTTTTAAAAAAGAACTAAACTACCAGAAAATATAACATAGGAAAATAAAAGGTGAAATATTCTTAGGTGATTTTATGGGTTTGTGTTGTTATGCTTGTGGTGTTTGGAAGGGAAACCCAGGGGCTTGTGCAAGCTATGGAAGCACCCTGCACTGAGCTACACCCCTAGCTATCCCTTTTATAAGAAAGAGATGCTAATTTTCTTTAGACATTGAGCCCAAATAAGAATGTATATTTAAAGTTTAAGAGAAACCACTGAATGAGAAAAGTATTAAGGGAAATATTTCTGTGCTACAAAGCACCTCGCTTCATAACTGTGGTGACTTACCTGAGAGTTCAGAGCCTCCAACTTGCGCTTCCTGGCGTGAAGAGCTTTGCTCGGGAAAGCCCAATAGTAATTGGAGGTCCCAATCCTCTCACAGTCAACCATGCCATCATCCACCAAGCTCTGAAGGACTTCTTTCACTGACATGGCAGCTGGGGGGAAACGTTAGCAGACGCCATGTTAAGCAGCATCCTAAAGAAAACTCAAAAGCAAATAACTAGAGAAACACTGCAGAGCACATTACACAAGAGTGCATCTATGTGTGCAGTAAAAGTGAGGTGACCCAGGCAGGCGGCCCACATCGCAGGTCTCTCCTCCACACAGACCTTAGGAGCTTATGTGGGAGTGAACGTGGGCAGAGACGAGGAAACTCAAAAGGGGCACAAGAGAAGAAAGGTAAGAGAGAAGGTACAAGGGCACCAGGACACAGTGCCTCGGGGGTGGCAGCTGAACACTGGGGGCGGAAAGCTCTGGTACTTGGAGGGCAACAGAGAGATAGGGAGGGAACAGGGACTAACCAAAACAGAGTATATATCACAACACCATGAGAAAACCTGGACTTTGTGTGCTAATTTAAAACAAATAAACGTGTTCGATACACAGTGATGGTCAATATATTTCAACTACAACTGCGCTGTATTTATTTTTGTAGTGCTAGGGTTTGAAACCAGGTTTGAACATGTAGATAAGTGTGCTATTGCTAAGCTCCACCCAAGCCTTTTCAACCCACTCTGAAGACAAACTAGAACAAACAGTATGGCCCCCCCAACCACCAAATTACAGCACGGAAAGACAGAAGGATTCAAAGAGACCAGTATTGTCAACATGGGTGAGAAGTACTGCAGTGTGTGCCTAAAACTTTACATGTATGCCCTTCCTTCTTGAAGAAATTTCACTTGTATGAACTCAGCCACAGAACATAAAGATGGACATACATGTTTGTCAAAGCATTTTTTTAGTATCTAAAGAAATTGGAAAGTAGCCCAATAATTGGATTTCTAAAACCACAATGCAATGTTATAAACCAATTTTAATGCCACGAATAACTAACTGCTGCCCTGTATAACATATGAGGAGTGGGAAGGTCATGTGACAGAAGTTTGGATGGCAGGTCAAATGTGATTTTTACTTTCTTCTTCTTTATTTATTTCCCAAAAAATAGACATGTTCTTCAGCTAAGAAAACTAAAAGCTGTGAAAGATTAAATAATACAGAAATGAACTAGTTCCAGTATTTAGGACTAAGATTTTACTTATGTACCAAAAACTATATCCCTATTTTAATACCAATTTAAATTTTTCCTAAAGCAGATCTCAAGCTATAAAAGATATTTAATATTTAAAGATATAATAAATAAAATTGACACCAAATGTGCAAAACATTCAACTCTACTCATAAAGTACAAACTGAAATGTAAATCAAAGGACTCTAAAAATAAGGGGAGCCAGTGGAGAGGTTCAGTGACAGAGTGCTTGCCTAGCATGGACAGGACCTGGACATAACGCCCAGGACTGAAAAGGAAAAGACAAGCCAGTGAGCAGAGTTTGGTCAAGCCTTTCCTGAAGGCAACTTAAGAATACAAAGTCAAACTCTGAGAGCTACGCAAGCCTCTGTTTTCGATGTTACTTCTGCAGATAGAGACCTGGGAGGTGGACAAACACTTATGGACAAAGGTTTGGTTTGCTGGGGTTCCATTACCAAAGCCCACAGAGCAGGCACTTCAGCAGCAGTTAAGACTCCACCGAGGGCACTGGCTTGAGAAGGGGAAGGCCCTGTGCTCAGCCAACCAGAACTACACAGGACCCGACTCAGTTACTGGTGAGGATGCTTTGCTTGTTTTGCAGACAGTCTGTGTTTTCATTACAGGTAGCCTTTCCTCAGGAGACATGCACAAAGATCTCTCTCTTCCTGTTCTTAAAATGAGAGTTCCACTCTTAAAACCTCACATAATTTATTTCTGTATTTGATTGCGACAGTCTCTCACCATGGAGATCAAACTAACTCAACTCATGATTTCCCAAGTGCTGAGACTGCAAAACTCCCTCGTGAAGGTCCAATTTCCAGAGGCTTGGAGATTCAACATATGAATTATGAAAGAGCACAGTTCAGTCCAGAGCAGAGAGCATGTTAATTACACAATATTTTTAGCAGCAGTATTTATACACAATCTAGATCAGTGGTTCTCAATCTTCCTAACTCTCCAGCTCTTTAATATAGTTCCTCATGTTGTGGTGACTCCCAACCATAAAATAATTTTCATTGCTACTTCCTAACTGTAATTTAACTACTGTTATGAATAGTAATGTAAATATCTTTGTTTTCCAGTGATCTTACACAACCCCTGTAAAAGGTTCATTCAATCCCCAAAGGGATCATGACCCACAGGTTAAGAAGCACTGATCTAAAGAGTCAACAATGGGTGACCGACTAAGCAAGTTAGATAAGTAGTCACAGGATAGAATTCATCTTCCAAAGCAAGTTATATATACAGGCAGGTGTGGTGTTATAAAAAACAGATACAGCAAAGTGCAGCTCAGTGGGAGAGAACTAGCCAAAGTAGGAGGCCCTGGGTCAATCTCCACACTCACTGCCCCACCTCACACACAGATAACCTCACACACAAAACTGCATGAGCAGTATGATTCCCTCTCAGAAGGTCAGATCTGTACATATACACACTGACAAATTAAACCTCACAATGTTTACAGTGGTGATTTTAGAACAGAAAAATTACATTTTTCTTCCTTAGCTCAGTGATGGGAGCTGCTGTTCTACCTGTCTTTCCTGAAAAACCTCTGAAACTGTGAGCAAAACTAACTTCTCTTTTGAAGTTGTTCCATCAGGCATTCTGTCATAGTAATGCAAAGTCTGACTAGCAGATAAGTGTAATTAAAAAATAAGGATCTCGAGATGAAATCACCTTGGGTGCAGAATCAGCCCTAAGATCAATGACTGTCACAGAGAAGAGGGAACAAACAAGAAAGAAAGGAAGGACATTGGCAGATGGTGCCAAGGGTAAGGAATCAGGCACATATGGCCTCTAGAGCCCAGAGGCCTAGAAAATAAGGCATTTTCTTTAAGCTATCAAATTTATAATAAATAGTAATACAGCCTCAGGAGACTCATGCACTATGTAAAGATACCAAATCACATTTGACAAACACTACAAAATAAATGAAACAACCTTTATTTCTTTTGAAACAAACAATAAGGTAAGAGTGCACGTGGGTGAGAGTATATATGCAAGTGCACACATGTATTCTAGGGCGGGGCCCCAACACAGAGCTCGCTTCGATTCCTAAGGAGTGTCACATGGGGCTTTCACAATATATTTAGTTCTAGATGTTTGCACTGTCCGTAAGGGGAAAGAACACTGCAGAAAAGACTGAGTCCCGGGCCCCCACACCCCCACCTTCCACCAGGCTCTTTAATACTTACTGATGCCTTTCTCTTTGGGAGCAAGCTTCTCCAAGTCTTTCAGTTGGAATACATCTTTCTGGTTAAAAGAGTTTAAGAAGGTGAAAAATATATAATTACTTTCTACTACTTATTTATATTTACTATAGCTGTGTTCATAAAACATAACATCAAAAAGCTATGTCTACAAATGAACAGTGTACTAGAAATGAGCATTCTAGAACTAGAAGAAGCTATCTCACTCAATGCCATCCACGGACCTGAAGATAGATATACTTCTACATGAGCACAGTTGTCTATTCACAACTGAAACAACAACTAGAGATCTTCCCATAGAAGCAGGAAAACCAGCTCTAGTGGGTAATCTGTGCCATCAGACAATATGCTGCTCGGACACTCTGATGTTCAGAAAACAAACAGCAGGATGCTGGAGAGATGATTCTGTGGTTAAAAGCACTCGCTGTTCTTACAAAGGACCCTGATTTGGTTCCCAATATCCACATGGTGGTTCAGGGTATCTGGTGTCCTTTTCTGGCATCTGTGGGCACCAGGCACATACATACATGCAGGCTGACATTCATATACATAAAAAAATTAAATAATAAATCTAAAAAAAACAAAACCAAATAAATAAACAAACAACCCCCCCCAACCCCTGCAAAAACAAAACAAAACAGGCTTAGCGATGGGAGGATTGCCTGGGCCCCAAATTTTGAAGCCAGTCTGGGCAATAGAACAAGGCCATAGATCAAAAAGAAAGGGGGGGGGGAATGAGGGAGAGAATGAGAGCCAACGGAAAAAAAATGAGGGAAAAATGCTTTACTTGGTATGTATCATGCTCTACAGACTCACCAGTGTTAACTAAAAGTTAGACAACTGTCCAAGTTGGTTTTCATTTAAGGTTTATGAAGCAGTTAGCTCTATATGATAGAAAGATTGTCCAGCTCATGCTGTATCCCAATCACTGACCCACTTACTGACCCATACACTTAGTATACACTTAATGTACACAGAGCAAAATACACCTATGGAGTGTTTAACCTAGCGGACAGGGGACACTCTTGCTGACCATTCCTGTCCTCTGAAGCAGTGAAAAGCATTTGGTCAGGCAAAGTGGAATAGTATGGAAAGACTGACACATTTAATAATTACAGAGAGGCCCTGTGACCAGGGTGGGACAGGCATCCACTGCTTTCTAGATAAACTGAAAAAGCAAGTTCAGGTGAACAGAAACTAAATCTCAATAAAGTCCAAAACCACTACTCACCCAAACAGACATGTTAAGAAACTGAGAAGACAGATAACTACCTAAGAGAAAATATTTGCAAAATGTCTATTGACGCCGGGCAGTGGGGACGCACGCCTTTAATCCCAGCACTTGGGAGGCAGAGGCAGGTGGATTTCTGAGTTCGAGGCAGCCTGGTCTACAGAGTGAGTTCCAGGACAGCCAGGGCTACACAGAGAAACCCTGTCTCGAAAAACCAAAAAAAAAAAAAGTCTATTGACAAAGCAGCTTGGAATCTAGAAATACACAGTGTCTCCAAAACAAAAAGAATAGAAAGTGGATGACGTTGAGGACTGCAACTGTGGGCTCCTCGTGAGCTGTCATTACTACAAATGTTTTTGAAAACATTCCCACGACATTGTTGGTGAACCATTCATGATTAGAAGCAGCAGTGTACAGTGCTTAGTCAGCATCCGTGATTAGACAGTATGGTACATGGTGCTTAGCTAGCATCCATGAGTAGAGGTAGCATGGTATACGTAGTTGATTAGAAGCAGTAAGGTACAAGGTACCTAGCCGGCATCTATAATTAGAGGCAGCATGGTACAAGGTGCTTAACAAGTAAGTTTTCTAATTAATTCCGAAGATAATACACTTTCATCAGTGTGACTGAGAAAACAGACTATAAACATAACCCTACCACTAACATGTATAATCATACGGCAATATTTGTTTAGAGTCTGCATTTTCTACTTAACAGCACATAGTGAGCATTTAGTCATGACGCTGTCTTGGAGAAGGGCCACATCTAATGCCAAATTCTATAACTGGCAGTATAGTAACCATATTTGAGTTTGTTGGAATTTTACTTATCAAGAATGGAACCAGAATCCAAATTCCAGAAACTGGATCCACACTACCTTGTATCATAATATTGACTTGTTCTGAATCCTGAGGGGCTGATTCCTAAGAACTACCAACATCTGGCATCAGCAGATCCGATATACTGTGTCTCATTCCCCAGAAAACAGCCAATGTTTTCCATTATGTTTCCAAAGTTCACTGTTACACTTTTCAGTTCCATCCCCCAAACTGACAGATTCAATAAGTAAGCAGCAACATATTATATCATAATGTGAAGATAAAACAGGAAGACCTGAACTGAATGAAACCAACTAATAGAAATAATTATTAACCCTGCAAGAAAACTCAGTATTGACCATCTTTAAATGGCTAGTCTTCAGTGTTAGTCTCAGTATCAAAATGCCATTGAAGGATGAAGGTGAACATTTTTAAACCAGAAATGGTCAACTTTGTTATCTGAGAAAACTAATGCTGAAAGGATAAAACCATCTCACTGACTACTTTCCTTGGGTTTCCACTGCCTGGAAGAAACTAAATCTGTTTTTGCTCTAAGGCTACAGGAAAAAAATTTCAACTCAGCCAAAGAAAAACCTAAAACAAACTTCATCTTCGGAACAGCAGTTTTGCACTGGCTCTACAAGCATAAAGGTGAGAGCCAGGTTTTCTAAAGTCCTGGGAACATTTTAGCTGCTTCACTGACTAAGAATCTGCACTATCAAATGAAAAGGAATTTTGGCAATGTAACATTTTATTTTACCATTTCCCCTCATCTGCATAAGATGAAAATAGCCAGTGGATCAAAGGTCCTCCTGAGCCACAAGGACAATTTGGGGAGGTGGGGGGGCACATGGGGTACAAGACCTGTTTACACTTGTTTCTTTATGAAAGAAAGGCCCATGCACAGGAACATGTAAAGAAAGTAGGTTCTAAAACCTGGATTTGAACTCTGACACTGTCACTTAGTGAAGCTGAAACTTTATTTCCTCTTAGTGACTGGCAGACATCTGGAATAAATTAAGGAGTCCTGGGTATCATCATAAACATTGTGCTGTAGACAGACTGGTAAACACAAAGAAGCAAGGTATTTGTGCTCCCTATAAAACCAGGTGACCCTCCTTGTTTAAAGCCGACTAATGTCCACTCTTGTGCTCTGAGACCCTGGGTAGGCTGTTCAGACACTCTGTCTCTGGAGTGCTCAGCTGTAAAGCAAAGCTGATGACCTTACCAGACTGCACACTGGTGAATTCAGAAAAACCTACTCTAGTCTGCACCCAGGCAGCACTCTGTGAACTATTACAACTATTTTGGACAGAAAGAGGTCACCATCAAATACATGACTCAGAAAGAGACTTGTGCTATCAGTCTACACGACAGTTCGTAGAAAACACTATGAATAAGAGATATGGCTCTTTCCTACTCCACAGCTCAGAAGAGTCAAAAACTTTTGCAGAATTTTATGTGTCCCCAGAGAACCAAGTCAGTGTGGGTCTCTAACAAAACAGACCGTTAACATTGACTTACATTAGCAGAAAAATACACAACATACTGTGAAGACACATTTAATGTGAAAGTTACACAAAATACTAACAATATTAGGAGAAATAACTTACTGTCTCAAAAAATATTTCCATCATCCGGGTTCTCTTTTCCTCCGCACTCAGTCCTCTTTTCTTTGACTAAAGCATAAAACAAAAACAAGAATCAGTTTTTAAAAAAACCAGCATTTCACAACAATTTGGCATTGAATATTATCTTAAAATGTGTTTGATTTTGTCTAATGTCAACAGGTTTGTCACTCTCAAAACCTG